>JAREIS010000113.1:1805000-3005000 GCA_030060385.1 Muscicapa striata striata
ACCAGGGTGTGGGAATTGTCACACTCAGGGTGCCAGACATCCCTGGAAGCTCTGGAGAGAGTGAGGGAATCCCTGTGCCCCCCATCCTAGGGAGAGCCATGGGGTAGGGGTGCTCCATGGCCCCAGTTCCAGCTGGTGGAGAGATGTTCCAGCATCCTGGAAAGTGCCAGGCACTGTGGATGAGCCTTCAGCCTGTGCTTCCATCCTCAGCCACCAGCTCCGGTGGGCACAGCTCAGCCTCAGCCTCCTCCAGCCCCACGGCCATGGGGCAGAACCCAGCAATTCCCAGTGACAGAACCCAGCAATTCCCAGTGCCAGAACCCAGCAATTCCCAGTGACAGAACCAAGGAATTCCCAGTGCCAGAACCCAGCAATTCAAACTACCAGAACCAAGAAATCCCCAATGCCAGAACCCAGGGAATTCCCACTGCCAGAACCCGGCAATTCCCATGCCAAAACAGGGAATTCTCACTGTCAGAACCCAGGAATTCCCAGTGCCAGAACCAAGGAATTCCCACTGCCAGAACCCAGCAATTCCCACTGCCAGAACCCAGCAATTCCCAGTGCCAGAACCAAGCAATTCCCAGAACCCAGCAATTCTACCAAAACCAAGGAATGCCAGAACGCAGGGAATTCCCACTGCCAGAACCCAGCAATTCCCAGTGCCAGAACCAAACAATTCCCACTGCCAGAACCAAGGAATTCCCACTGCCAGAACCAAGGAATTCCCAGTGCCAGAACCCAGCAATTCCCACTGCCAAAACCAAGGAATTCCCACTGCCAGAACCCAGCAATTCCCAGTGCCAGAACCAAACAATTCCCACTGCCAAAACCAAGGAATTCCCAGTGCCAGAACCAAACAATTCCCACTGCCAAAACCAAGGAATTCCCAGTGCCAAAACCAAGGAATTCCCAGTGCCAGAACCTTCCCCTTCCCAGCTCTCCAGAGGCTCCCTGCATCCCTGTGGAGATCTCTGAAGTGCAGAGCCATTCCCACCCAGCACAGCCGTGCTTTAGCTGCTCCCAAAGCATGGATGCACTGCTGGAAATGCAAAATGAGCTGGGAAGCAGCCAAATGGTTTGGGTTTGGGTTTGGGGGGCTCAGGGGCTGATCCCCACATAATTCCAGCAGCAAATCCCCCGTGGAAGGGATGAACAAGGAGCCATCCCCACCCAGGGAGCTGGGCTGGCAGCTGGAGCAGAGCAGAGCCTGGAGTGGATTCCACACGTGATTCCATGTGGGATTGCAGTCTGAGAGTGCTGGGATGCTGCAAGGAGGGACTGGAAACCATTTTGTCCGTTTGTTCCAAGCTGCTTCTGCACCAGTCCTGCCAAACTCCCCCCAGCTGGGCTGCAGTGCTGGGAGCTCCTGGCAGCATTCCTGAAGGAAAATCTGGCTCCAGGAATACCTGCTTCTCTCCAGAGGTTTTCCCAGAGGTTTTTTGCTGGCTGCAGTGGCACTTGGGGCCCTGCTGTCCCGCTGGGTCTGATGACTCTGCCCCAAGAGCCTCTCATGGCCTTGGGGGCAGCAGGAGGGGACGGCCACCCCCGACCTCATGGACACTGGGATTGATGTCCCTGGATTGGGTTTCAGGTATTTTTGGTCCTGTAAATCCCATGGGTGATAACACTCAGCACAAAGAGTCCTTCCTCCACATGGCCAAGCTCTTTTCTGGGATTTAACCTCCCTTAACTCTCATTTCCAGCTGTGAGCTCCTTTCATCCCCAATTCCAGCTCCCTGGGTGGGGATGGCTCCTTGCTCACCCCTTCCACGGGGGATTTGCTGCTGGAATTATGTGGGGATCAGCCCCTGAGCCCCCCAAACCCCCCAAACCCAAACCCAAACCATTTGGCTGCTTCCCAGCTCATTTTGCATTTCCAGCAGTGCATCCATGCTTTGGGAGCAGCTAAAGCACAGCTGGGTGGGAATGGCTCTGCCCTTCAGGGATCTCCACAGGGATGTAAAGGGGAAGGAAAGGGGAAGGTTCTGGCACTGGGGATTGCTGGGTTCTGGCATTTTGAATTCCTTGGTTCTGGCAGTGGGAATCCCCTGGTTTTGGCACAGGGAATTCCTTGGCTCTGGTAGTTTGAATTCCCTGGTTTTGGCAGTGGGAATTCCTTGGCTCTGGTAGTTTGAATTCCCTGGCTCTAGCAATGGGAATTCCTTGCTTCTGGCAGTTTGAATTCCCTGGTTTTGGAAGTGGGAATTCCTTGACTCTGGTAGTTTGAATTCCCTGGTTCTGGCATTGGGAATTCCCTGGTTTTGGCACTGGGAATTCCTTGACTGGTAGTTTGAATTCCCTGGTTTTGGCACTGGGAATTCCTTGACTGGTAGTTTGAATTCCCTGGTTCTGGCATTGGGAATTCCCTGGTTTTGGCAGTGGGAATTCCTTGACTCTGGTAGTTTGAATTCCCTTGCTTCTGGTAGTTTGAATTCCCTGGTTTTGGCACTGGGAATTCCTTGGCTCTGGTAGCTTGAATTCCCTGGTTCTGGCAGTGGGAATTCCTTGCTCCATGACTGGGCAGACACCACCAATGCCTTTCCCCAGGTCCTGCCCCCAGGCTTGGCTGGCACCGACCTGGGAGGAAAATGGATTGATTGTCTCATTATCCCTGCTCAACCCCACACCTTAAATACAACACACCTGCCCTGGGAGCTGCTCCCACACCTCCCACGGAGCAGCCTGGGGCTGGTTTTCCTGGGAAACACCACCGTGGCCATCCCTGGATGCAGCAGTGAGTGAGATCTCAGCTGAGCCGTGCTGGGGGGATCCCCTGGGCTGGATCCATGTGCCAGGGGTTTGGGATGCTGCTGGATGGGATGATGTGCTCTGCTGTGGGGGGAATTTGGGGGATGAGTGGCTGGGAAGGGTGTGCTGTGGTCCTAAAGGGGACGGGAATTGTTGTGGATCCACTACTCTTGTCATGAGAGTAAGGAGGGAATGGCAAAGGGCTTGCCTTCAAATATTTGGGAAGCTGCAAAAACAGCAAATTCCCTGGTGGGAGCTACCTGTTCCTGCCTGGCTGCAGCTCCAGGGCATCCATCCATCCTGTATCCCTCCATCCATCCTGTATCCATCCCTCCATCCTTTATCCATCCTTTATCCATCCTTTATCCATCCCTCCATCCTTTATCCATCCCTCCTTTATCCATGGCTTCCTCCAGTGCTGCTGGAGATGTCCAAGCCCCTTATAAAGTCAATTATAAAAATGGACAAGCTGCCTGTCCATCAGCCACAGCTCCTTTTCCCACTGCTGCCTCCTTATTTCCATGGTTGATGTGTGGGGATGGATCCTGGCAACCTGGAATTTGGAAACCACAACTGGGGACTCAGAATCACTGAACTGCCCCTATGCCTTTGCTGGGAGGTGGCTGCTCAAAATTCCTTCCCATGGAGATTTGTTGGTTAAATGGCCCTGGGAGAGAACAGCAGGGATGGATTCTGGTTTTGGGAAGGGGAAATGCTGGGTGAAATAACTCCTGGATGGATAAAAGTGGAGTTTGGAGTGAGGGCACGCAGGGTTCCTGCTCTCAGGAGCTGTGTCTGAGTCACCTCGGCATGGGAAGGATCGTGTGAAGTGTGGCAGGGACCTGCTCCAGAGGTGTTGACAGCAGCGATGTGACATCAAAACCTATTTTTATTTTATTTTTATTTGGCTCCTCAGAGTTAAACTGAGGCTTTGGGGCGAGAGAGCCACGTCCGTGTTGGTGCGATGGGCGGGTCAAGCTCGTTCCTCCCTGCTCAGGGGGTTAAAATCTCTCCAATTTAAAGAAGAAAATTGTTTCTGGGAATGTTCAGGGGCATTGCAGCAGAACCTGAGGTTGAACCGAGGTGCAGCTTGTCCTGCTGGATGGGACAATTAGAGGGGAGAGGAACAACGGGGTCCCTGGAGATGATTTTATCTCCAAAGACTCCTTTAATTAAGGCTGCAGCCCTTGGATGCCTCCTAATTGTCTGGGCACGCCTGAGTTTGCAGCAGACGGGGGCTGAGGTTGTGGTGAGGAGCCTGGATGTGCCTTTCTGCTCTCCCTCCCTTTGGAGCTGAGAAAAATCAATAGAAAACCCTTCCAAACGCCCGGAGAGCTCCGTTATCTCCCGATCAACCTCAAACAAAACCCCACTGCCTCGTCAAGGACAGGAGCTCCTCCGGAGCGGGTTAAAAATTCAACCTCTCCTTCTAGATGGATAAAATTCCTGTGGTTCGGAGCAGGAAGAGCCGCACTTGGCCCGGCTGTGGGGTGGAAACGCCCTTTTCCCAGCCCTGCACCTTTGGGAAAAGCATTTTGGGAAGGGAAGGGAAGGGAAGGTCCTCACCCCCTGTGCCCGTGATCCCGAGGGGCTGTTGGGCTTTTCCCGTGAGTTGGATGTTTGGAACTCAACCCCGGAGCTTCTGCCATCCTCGCCCTCCTTCCCAACCCCACCGGGGAGACACAGCCCCCCTAAACACCCGAAAAGAAGCTGCAAGCTGTGCTTGGGCAGGCGTGGAGCAGCTTCCAGCCGGGGGAGATTAGGAGTTACTGAATAACCCGGTTCCCCCGGGGGCTGTGGCCGGTGCCAGGTGCGCCGTGCCCGGCGGGCATTCCGGTCACCCCAAAAGCAGCTGCCATTTCCCCCGTGCCAGCCCTGGCGAGCCGCAGGGGGTGTGCTGGCCGGAGCGATGAGCAGGGTGGGTCCCGGGCACGAGCTGGCGAGGGGACAAGGACACTGCCGGCCCCGCCGAGTGGCAGTGCCACCGTGGGAAGGGCGGCGGGCAGCGCGCAGCCGGCTGGGCACGGCTCACGCAGCCCTCCCGCAGCTCCAGCGCCGGCTGAGCCCTTTTCCAGCGCCTCCTTCCCCGGCTCCGGCCAGCCCTGCCTCTGGACGAGCCATGGCCTCGGTGTGTGCCTTTTGTTTGCTCTTCCTTTCGGGACCCGCGGCCCGGGGCGGGGGGAGCGGGGCCCCGGCCGAGCGGCGGGGGCGAGCGGGGAGCGATGCCCGGTGGCCTCTGTGCGGCTCTCTCCGGACACAAGTAAGGCTGGGGACACTCCGGGGACGTGGCTCGGGGTGGCCCCGAGGGTGGGAATGGCTTTGGTTGCAGTTTGCTCGGGATGGGATCAGGGGTTTGTTCAGGTTCCTGCTGGGAATCACAGGGGGATCATTCGTGATCTCCAAGCGTCTCCACTTGTTCCTCGCCTTGGACACAGCTCTGGCCTGGGCAGGGTGGGCTGGGGATGCCGGCAGAGGGCTGCTGGGGGCTCTGCGGGACCCTTTTGGGCACTGACAGCCTGAAAATCCCCTCCCAGGTGCACCTTTGTCCACCTGGGGAAACCTCCAGCTTCTCCTCCGTGCGTGGGCTGGCAGGGCCGTGCTCTGCCTTGGGTGAAGCGCAGCAGATTTTGGGCACCTGCAGAGATGTGGGGCGCGGCTGTGGGCGAGGGAGAAGGAAAAGCATCCAAGGGAAGGGAAGGGAAAGCATCTCCTGCGGGGAGGCGTGCGCTCCTTCCCCCAGCGCCGAGCTCATCCTGCAAACTGCGTCGGCACCGCAGCTGCTCCGGCTTCCTGGGAAGTCCTATTGATGCCAAAGCAATCCTGGAGAGGGAGGGGGAATGACTAAAGTTATCCGCGGCCGTGTGCTGCTGCAGATGCGGGGTCCTTCCCCCCCTTCTCTCTGTTTTTTTGGGGAGGGGTTCCGAGCCTGTGATCAAAAGCTGGAGCTGGCGTCCATCTGCTTCTGACAACCTGAGCGCTCGCTGGCAGCTTCTGCATTCAGAGCCTTGAATTCCTCAATAATTAGAGGAGTTTTTTCGGAAAAAAATCCCCATCTGGGCTTTTTCATGATGGGAATGAAAAGCCAAGGTGGGTGTGGGAGTGGGGCAGGTGGATTTTCAGCCTTAGCAACCCAAATCTTGAAATATTACATCAGCACCGAAGAGGTGTAATTAAGTAGGAAACAAATGAGCCCAGCTAATCTGTTTTGCTTGTTTGAGCTTAGCGGAGTGCAGAAAACAAACAGAGGCTGAATGATGAATGAGACTTCTTTTTATTTATTTTTTTAAAGGGTTTTTCTTTCCCGGAGCCCCGAGGGGGGGGTTGGGATGTGGGTCAGGAAACGCGGCCGCTCTCCCCCGCGGCTCCGAGGTCACCCGGACGTGGCAGCCGGGGCTCTGCGCCGCCGCTCGCCCGCTCCTCCATTTGGTGCCAGCTCTGCCGAGCCGGCTCCCTTGGACGCCTTCCCGGAGGGATGGGGATGGATCTCCGAGCTGCTCTTCCCCGCGCCTGGGGTGCCATCAAATCTTAGTGATGTTTTCCAAACTAAATCTTCTGTTCATTGTTATTTCAAATAAATTGGATTTCCAAGTGAGCCCTAAAATTCCCGAAAATTTTCAAATCTTTTCTGTGACACTTCAAAATGAAACATTCTGTGCCCGCGGGTCGCAGCTCGGGTGCCCTTTAGGGTGGCACTGCCACCTCTCCCCTCCCTCTGCGACTCCTCGCGACACGAGCATCGCTCGGGGCTGGGGTCCCTGCGGGGAATTCTTGCTGTCCTGGGTGCCAGAAGTGAGGAAAAGCTTTATGGGAACCCCACACCCTCCCGGCCGCCCCACAGAGGACAGGGGGACACAGCCCCGGGTGTGAAGCTTTCCCAGCTCTCTGAACTCTCCAGCAGTTTGGATGTGTCCCTGCGTGTCCCCACCCGGCCGTGTCGCTGCTCTGGTGGCATCTGTCCCGCTTCCCCTGCGGGGCTGGGGCTGCTTTGGGGCTGCTTTGGGGCTGCCTGGGCTTTGGGGCTGTTTTGTCGCCGCTCCCGGGCGCTGTCGGGCTCCGGCAGTGACACGAGGTGCCAGGAGCAGATGGCAGCCATCGGCCGGGCTGCCTCTCAAATCCCTGTGGCTCCTGGCACCGTGCTGGGCAGCGGCTCCTCGTAACCCCCTCGCTCCCACGCTGCTCTCTGGGGAAAAACCGGGAGGGATTTGGGGCCTTTCCGCTGAGTATTTTGTATTTAAGCTCCGTGCCCAGCTCGCCGAGGAGTTTCTCGTTGCTCTTCCTGGTGTGATGCCCTGAACTGGGCAGGGGAGGGAAAGAAGTTTGTGGTCAGTCAGAGGTGACAACGACCCTGTTCCCCCACCCCGCTCCTGCCAAACCTCCCAGAAATGGGTTTAAAATCAGAAGAAAGGAGCAGCTTTTTGGGCAGGGCGCTGTGCCATGGGTGGGACATGAGGGGGCTGTGGCTGTCAGCATGTGGGGTCACCCCCGGATGGGGATCCTGGTGCTGGGGTCCCTCCTGACACCTCACTGCCCCAAAACCTCGCAGGGCACTGGAGATGCTCCCAAAAAGGGAGAGCCCCCAAAACGTGCAGGGCACAGGAGATGCCCCCCAAAAGGAGAGAGCCCCAAAACCTCGCAGGGCAGAGGAGATGCCCCCAAAAGGAGAGAGCCCCAAAATCTCGCAGGGCAGAGGAGATGCTCCCAAAAAGGGAGAGCCCCAAAACCTCGCAGGGCAGAGGAAATGCTCCCAAAAGGAGAGAACCCCAAAACCTTGCAGGGCTCAGGAGATGCTCCCAAAAAGGGAGAGCCCCAAAACCTCGCAGGGCAGAGGAGATGCTCCCAAAAAGGGAGAGTCCCAAAACCTTGCAGGGCACTGGAGATGCTCCCAAAAAGGGAGAGCCCCAAAACCTCGCAGGGCAGAGGAAATGCTCCCAAAAGAAGTGAACCCCAAAACCTCACAGGGCACAGGAGATGCCCCCAGCGTGCCCATCCTGGTCAGCGCCCCCAAACCCCCCGGCTCTTCCCTGGCCCCCACTCCCTTGGTTCTGCCCTCGAAGCCCCCTCGGTGGAGCTGTGCCCCCGCAGGAGCCCCCCACACCCTGGCTCTCCCCTCCTCTCCCCGGAGCCGCCGGGAAATTGGGCAGCGGCCAAAATGAAACAAGTTTTCCCCTTCCCTCCTGGGCGACAATTCCAAGCCCGCGGGAGCTCTGTGGCCACCAGCCAGCTCTGAATCCACACCCCGCAGGGGAGCAGCAGCCCCAGCTCCTGCCAGAACCAGCACCAGCGCTTGTGTCGGTATTATTATAATCATTATTACATTTCTTTTAAATTCTGTTTCTCCTCGGCGAGGGAAAGGTTGGAGCGATTTATTCGCGGGCGTTGCAGGGGCTGCCTGGTTTCAGCGCTGCTGCCTTTTCTCCCTCCGAGTAATCAGAGCAGCTCTGGAAGAGAAAATTGAGCAACTCGGTAGCGGGCGGTGTCCTCCTCACCGAGCGAGGCTGTTTATCCTCCTCGTTTGGGTTTCAGCTGAATAAATTTGCCAGACAATGATATTACCCTCGTCTCGAAGTCTTTATCAATTTGCAGTTGTCTCTCCGCTGATAGTTTTTTATTGAGCTGTCTGAGATGATTTCCAAAGAGAGGACTGCAATTTCAACTATTAAGTAATTTGGGAGAGCAATTAGTGTGAATCTGGAAACTCCCTGTGTTGCTCCTGAATAAATCAACCTCTCTGTGAGAGCCGTGCTGAAAGAGCCTGGGCTGATTTATGGAAAAGGAGGGGTTTGGCCAGGGCAACAACAGGGAGAGAGTTCCTTGCCTGGCAAACTTTAATACCTTGGGGATGCTGTGGTTCAGAGGGTGTTGGGGGCTCCTGGGAGATGGGATTTCCTCTGGGGGTGTCCCCTCTTTGCACCCCAGGCTCCAGAAGGATTCTCTGCTTCTGCTTTGGTTCTCCTGGGGGAGATGGAGAAGGGGTGGAAGGGATGGGGGGCAAGGAAATGAGGGAGGCCAGAGGAGATCCCAAATCCCCCCTTGCCCAGGATTTCATGGGACTGAACCTAGTTCATAACTCCCAGTTTTAAACTGATTTAGATGAGATACAAGGAGGACTGTTCTAGGGTGAGGGTGGTGAGATGTGGCTGCTCCATCCCTGCAGTGCCCAAGGCCAGGCTGGACAGGGCTTGGAGCAGCCTGGGACAGTGGAAGATGGAATGGGATGGGCTTTAAGGGTCCTTTCCAACCCAAACCATTGCATGATTCCATTCTCTGACACCACAGGACTGCCAAAGGCCTCACTACAGTCAGGTCTCAGCCTGAGCTGCTGTTCCTGATCCACAGAGGCCAGAGCAGAGATCAGGGCCCCTGGCCACGCTTTACACCTGATAAATCCCTGCTGGCATCTCCCAGGGACTCCCACATCCATCCTGGGTGGAATCTGCTCCCTCTCCTGCTCAGAGCAGCCTGTGCTTCCCTGCATCATCCCTGCTGGCATCCAGGGTGACATTTCCCTTTTCCCTGCCCAGGGAGCTCCCCAGCATCACCCAGGTGAGGGCAGAGCCAGAGGGGTGGAGCACAGGAGCCATGGCAGCCCTCCTGTCCCACTCCAGGGTCATCCCAGGGAAGTTATTCCTGGCTGCAGAGCCTCCCCCTCTCCAGACAGTCGTTCCTGTTTGGAGCTTTTTCCCTCTGCTTCCCCCTCCAAATCCCTCCATAATCCACTAAGGGACCTCACATCTCCCTTTCTTTCTCTTCTTTTTTTCTGTTCCTAAAACAATTAGCTTGGCTCAAACCCTCTGCAATCCATCAATTAATACAAGCTGCAGCAGTAAATTAAAGGGAAACAGGAACAACTATGCTGGGATTAGGTCACTGAAACTATAAACTTTGGAACAAATCAGATTTCCTTGGGAAGGGAAATGGACAGCAGAGATATGTCAAGCCCTGAGATGAGACAGGCTCAGAGCAACTTTCCAGAGTCTCCTGACTTGGCCACTGGATGCCAGAACTTCTTCCCCAGGGGAAGTTTTGGGTTGCCAGAGCCCGTTGCTGCTGCTGAGAGCTTGGATGGCCAAATAAACAAACAAGGAGAGAAGGGAAATGGGAAAGGGGTGGGGGGGAAGCTGCAGGAACACTTTGGGTATCAGGAGCTGCTGTGTCCCCCCCTCTCCCCCTGGGTTGCTGTGCCCCTCTGAAAGGCTGGATTGGTTCATTCCCAGTTCTCCCAGTGACATTTGTGTCCTGCCAGTGGAGGTGATGGCTGGGAAGGCTGAGCTGGAACAGCTCTAGACAGAGCAAAAGGGATAAAATAGATATTTATTGAAAGAATCCACCTTGGGCAGTGCAAGTGCCTGGCCAGGGCTACACCCAAATCAAATCCAAAATGGATCCTGGTGATGAATTTTACACTTTTATAAGTTTTGGTTCATCCACACGTTGGGGTTGATTCTCCAATGGAGTCTCAGCCCCCTGGCTTGCTCCCTTTTCCCTCACTGTTGTTTCTGCTTTTTGGGTACCAGCTGTCCTTGATTCTCCAGCTGGGATGTGATTGTTTTGTCACTCCCCTGTGGAGAGAACTTACTAACACCTAACAGGAATTTTCAGAGTTACACACCAGGCAGCAGTGATTCTGAAATGTATAAAAGCTAAACCCCAATGCATCATTTCCCCTTTAGAGGGAGGGGGCAGTGCTGGGGGTGGGGGGAGCACTCACAGCTCTGTGCCAGCTCAGGGAAAAGGGGATAAAAGCTCTCCCCAAAGCCAAGGCGAGGGGCACAACAGGAATTTCTATCCTGAGGGAATGAGATCCTTGTCCTGGAGCTGTGGCAGGGCTCAGGCTGCCCCTTCCCTGCCCATCCTTGCTGCTGCAAGGCTCATCTGTCCCCTCCCCACAGAGAATCCACCTGTGCTGGAAGGTCTGGAGGAGGGATTTGCACCCTCCTGGCAGGACAATCCCAACCCCTGTGCTCCCATCAGCTCCAGAAATGCCTTTTGGCGTCTGTTCTGCCTGCTGCAAGCTGAATTCCAGAGGATCTGTGAGGGAACCTTTCCCTGCTCTCTGCATCCTCCCTCCTCTCTTCCCACAATTTTCACCCCAGGCTTTGCCCTGTGGGCTGCTGGTGCCAAACCCTGAGATCCCCCTGAGGACCGAGGGGGTGCCTGGCACCCCATGGGCACAAACCCCTCCTGCTGCTGCCCCCAGCACCTCCCCCCTGCCCACGGAGCCACTGCAGGGCCACAGAGCCTGGTTAAAGCTGGAAAACCTCAGCTGGAGCAGCGTGGGAGCTGCAGGGCTCATCCTGGAGAAAAACAACCCAACCCAGCCTTTTCTTTCCTTCCTAATGATGAGTCTCAGCCATCCCCAGCTCGTTCAGAGCATCAAAGGTGGGAGCAAACACCAGAGCTCCGGGCTGGGGGGGCTCTCAGGGCTCCCCCCCAGGGCAGGATCCAGCAGGGTGCTCAGGGAGCCCCTGGGCTGGGCAGGGAGGTGTTTGGGGTTCAAAAGGAATTCCAATTTCCTATTGAAATAGGAGATTTTTTTGGATCAAGTCTGCCAAGACTCTCTGGATGGAAGGGGGAATCAGGTTTTGGGGATGCCAACCCCATCCCATCCAGGGAGTAGCGACTCCATTTCCCCCTGGAATTCCTGCACCGTTAAAACTTCTGGTAAAATGGGAATTTATTGCCCAGTTTTCCCTCATTTTGCCACCCCAGCCAGCCCCCAGTGTGCAGCCTGAAACACTCAGAGGGTGAAGCAGAATGGGGACACCAGGCCAGGCTCTGAAATCCCTGCAGGGAGGGGAATGGGATGGGATTGGAGCTGATAAACCTCAGAGCAGCTCTCACATGAGGGATGAACTCCCCAGGGATGGATTTGGCTCATTTTGCTCTAATTGCTATTAACACCTCCCTCCATCCCAGAGTTACCCATCCCAAAAGTGTGACCACCCTTGCTGAGCACACACTTTGTATTTTATTGATGATGATTATTATTATTATTAATTATTACAAACTATAATAACTAGCTTGCTCTGTGTGTGTGCTGAAGGGTTATCCCAAGGCAGATTTGGGGGATCAGATCCTGTTCAGAAATCACTTTGGATGCACTTTTGCAGTTGGCAGCAATCCTTGAACACAGTCACAGATTTCAATTAACGTGTGCATTAATGAGGTTATTTCCTGACCTGACAGCATGAGCCCCTCAAGGTGGGGGGTAAAAGTGGATAAAACTTTGGATAAAAGTGTGGAGATTTGGGAAAAGTCTCTGCAGGTTTCACTGGGTCCCTGAACACCCAAAATGAGGCACCCCCAGACAGTGACCCCACAGGTCTGGGCTTTTCTGGGGCACTGACAGACAAAGGGGCTGAGGAGATAATTCCCTGTTTTCCGTGGGAATTGCTGTGGTCAGCAGAGGAGGGAAGGAGCGAGGATGAGGAAGGTTATGATGGAGGAAGGCAGTGATGAAGGCCCAGCCTTGGCAAACTTGCTCCAAAAAAATTCCTATTTTAATAGGAAATTCTAATTCCTTTTGAACCTTAAAACCTCTCCTCCTCAAGCCTCTCCCTGCTCTGAGGGGAGGCAGTGCAGGCAAATCCTGCTCCTCTTGGGAGCTGCTTTTTCCTTCACCTTCTCCTCTGGATTATATTTCCCCACCCTCTTAGCAAGGGCAGATCCCAGGAATTGTGTTGGTATTTCCAAACAAAAACCAGGCAGACTCCAAGGCTGATGCCAGGAGAAGCTCAGGCAGCTTCCAGGAGCACCTGGACACTGGTTTGGGAGCAGCAGGCAGGGAATTCCAAGCAGGATTTGTGTCATTCCAACATTAATATCCCAAATTCCCACCACCAGGGGAGAATGGACGGGCTGGGAGAGGCCAAGACAGCAAAGAAAAGCTGGAGAAGCTGGGATAGCTAACTCTGGAATAATTAACTCTGGGATAATTAACTCTGGAATAATTAACTCTGGGATAACTAACTCTGGAATAATTAACTCTGGGATAACTAACTCTGGGATAACTCTGGGATAACCCTGGGATAACTCTGGGAAAACTCTGGGATAACCCCGGGATAATTCTGGGATAACCCCAGGATAATTCTGGTATAACTCTGGGTTAATTCTGGGATAACCCTGGGATAATTCTGGGATAATTCTGAGATAATTCTGGGATAATTCTGGGATAACTCTGGCATAATTCTGGGATAACCCTGGGATAATTCTGGGATAATTCTGGGATAATTCTGGGATAATTCTGGGATAACTCTGGCATAATTCTGGGATAACCCTGGGATAATTCTGGGATAATTCTGGGATAATTCTGGGATAATTCTGGGATAACTCTGGGATAACTCTGGGATAACCCTGGGATAATTCTGGGATAATTCTGGGATAATTCTGGGATAACTCTGGGATAACCCTGGGATAATTCTGGGATAATTCTGGGATAATTCTGGGATAACCCTGGGATAATTCTGGGATAATTCTGGGATAACCCTGGGATAACTCTGGGATAATTATGGGATAATTCTGGGATAATTCTGGGATAATTCTGGGATAACTCTGGGATAACCCTGGGATAACTCTGGGATAACTCTGGGATAACTCTGGGTTAATTCTGGGATAACCCCGGGATAATTCTGGGATAACTCTGGGATAATTCTGGGATAACTCTGGTATAATTCTGAGATAACTCTGGGATAATTCTGGGATAACCCTGGGATAACTCTGGGATAACTCTGGGATAATTCTGGGATAACTCTGGGTTAATTCTGGGATAACCCTGGGATAATTCTGGGATAACTCTGGGATAACCCTGGGATAACCCTGGGATAACCTGCTCAAACCTCTGCTGGCAGTGCCCACCTTCACACCAACAAATCCTCCTCCCCTCAATCTTCCCTTCCCTGCATCCACCTTGCCCATGGTTTTCCATGGCTGTTTGGGGTTTTGGGTTTTGGGGTTTTTTTGGGCAGGGAGGTGCCTGCAGGGAGAGCGGGAGGTTCAGACACTGGCTAATCCTGTTAGGAAGCCAGTGGTTATTGCAGGGCTTCCAGTGGGACCTGCTAAATGAACCATAATTCTGTAATGAGATTTCCTTTTCCCGGCCAGACTAAATGTTCTTGGCCACTGGGAATAAGAGGCCGGGGAGAGGAGGGGGGGAAGAAGGAAAAATAAAGAGAGAGAAGGAGAAAGAGAAAGAGGAGGGGGAGGCTGGTTCAGCCTCCTCTCTCCTGGGTGCATGGGGGGTTTGGAGAGCTGTGGCTCATTGCTGAGCCCAGAGCTGCCCTGGGCTCCCCTGCAGGGTGTGATGGGACCCTGAGAGCAGGAAAAACAGCCCTGAGGGTGTGTCAGCACTCCAAGGGCTGGAGAAGGTGGGAGAGCAGCAGGGTGCTGGAGAGGGAAGGGGAGGCAGGGAAATGGGCTGGGAGGGAGAACAGGCTCTGGAGGGGCAGAGATTTCTCTGTGGGAGAGTGGAATTACTGAGAGGTGTCCAGAGTGGGGCTGTGCTGAGTCAGCAGCTTCCTGATGTGGGATCATCCCCCTGGGAGGGGCAGCTCCCATCCTGGCCTGGCTCTGGCTCTTCCCTGGGACACCTTTGGGTGAAGCCAGGGCAGAAAATGGGACCCCTGGTCTGGGCAAACTGTGGGGTCCAGCTGGAAACTCCTGGCAGGGACTGGGATCAGCTCAAAGATCATCAGGCCCCTAAATCCCATCCCACTGATCCCATCCCATCCCATCCCATCCCATCCCATCCCATCCCACCCCTGCCATGGACAGGGACACCTCCCACTGTCCCAGGCTGCTCCAAGCCCCAATGTCCAGCCTGGCCTTGGACACTTCCAGGGATCCAGGGGCAGCCACAGCTTCTCTGGGCACCCTGTGCCAGGGCCTGCCCACCCTCCCAGGGAACAATTCCTTCCCAATATCCCATCCAGCCCTGCCCTCTGGCAGTGGGAGCCATTCCCTGTGTCCTGTCCCTCCATCCCTTGTCCCCAGTCCCTCTCCAGCTCTCCTGGAGCCCCTTTAGGTCCTGGAAGGGGCTCTGAGCTCTCCCTGGATCCTTCTCTTTTCTCACTTGATCCTGGTGGTGTTCAGGGTTTGTTTCTTTTCTTCCTGCTCTTTCTTACTCTGAGTTTTGGTGGCAGGCAGAAGCCTTTGGTTTGCCAGGCCCCAGGCAGGTTCTTCTACCTGTGGCTGCTTCATTGGGGTGAGAGTTTTCCAGCCTTCCCCTGCTCCAGAAATTCCTGGTGCTCCTGTGAAACCCCTGGGCTCTGTCTCTCATCCAGCAGGCAGGTGAGGAAAAGAAAAAAAAAAAAAAAAAAGCTTGGATATTTTTATTTTTCCGTTTGAAGTTTAGTCCCAGGGGTGCTGCAAACCTGCTGGCTGACCCTAATCCTTTCTGTGCCTTTGTTTCTCATTTTTTAAACAAGAATTAGGCAGGAATTTGTTCTTTCCCAGCCTTTCATGGGGCAGTGCTTGGCTGGTCCAAGGTGGCCTGGCTCTTGGTGAGGTTGTTTTTCCTGTTTACTGTGTTTTTAGCCTCCAGTCCCTCCCTTGGGCTGCATGGATGGGCACCTGCTGCTCCTAAATTGGAGCTTTTTCCAGCCCATCAGCTGCTCCTGCTGCAAAACACCCTCGGATGAGGAAGGCAAAATAACATGGCTAAAAATAAAATAAAATAGAATAATAAAATAAAAAAATAAAATAAAATAATAAAAAAAGAATAATAAAATAAAAAAAATAATAAAATAAAATGAAACAAAATAAAATAAAATAAAATAAAATAAAATAAAATAAAATAAAATAAAATAAAATAAAATAAAATAAAAAATAATAAAATAAAATAAAATAAAAACAAAATAAAAATAAAATAAAATAAAATAAAATAAAAATAAAATAAAATAAAATAAAATAAAATAAAATTAAAATAAAATAAAATAAAAAATAATAAAAAATAATAAAATAATAAAATAAAATAATAAAATATAATAATAAAATAATAAAATACAATAATAAAATAAAATAATAAAATATAATAATAAAATAAAAAACAGTGCTTTGAATGCCAGCTCTCCTTGGTATCCTGAGCTCTCCTCCCTCCTGATTATCCCATACTGGTCAGGAAAAAATTTGTGGTGCTGGGTCTGTCTGGCCTGTGGGGCTCCATCCTCCTGCCCAGGCTTTTCCCCAGGATCCAGCCTGGACTGAGCCATTCCAAAGAGCTGGAGGTGCTGGGAAAGCCTGGAAATGAAAACAGGTGTGGCCCCTGCAGTGTTTTCCTGGCATGGAGAAACAGGATATCCCAGGATTTCACCTCCTCCCGCTGCAAACTGGGCAGGATCCAAGGGCAAGTGGTGGGATCAGGGAGATCTGGGTGTGCCCAGCACGGAATGGTTTGGGATGGAGGGACCTTAAAGGTCATCCCATCCCCCCACCCTCCACTGTCCCATCCAGTCTGGCCTTGGACACCTGCAGGGATCAGGAATCCTCTCCCTGCTCAGGTTTATCCATGGAAAACATCTTTTAATCCCCCCCAAGAGCAGCTGGGATTTCTGGGCAGGAATTCCACCCTTGGTGGAGCTGCCATCACCCTCTGGGTGTATCCAGAGGGGGAAATCCTCCACATTTTCAACACAGGCACAATTTCCCTTCTCTGACAGCACCAAAACTCTAGAAGGTTTGTGGGGTTGTTTTTTTTTTAATTTTTGGGGATCCCTTTGGTCTCCCTCTCCTCAGGGATCAGGGTGAATCCAGCTGGGCTTTATCCCTGTGCCTCACCCTGAGCAATCCAGCTGAATCCTCAGGAACAGGGTGGGTTTGGATGGAGCTGTGGGAAAAGGGTGCCTGGAATGTGTGGGATAAAAGCAGGGAGCTGGGATTTGGGCTGAAATCCACCTGTGGGATCTCACAAGGGGATGGCAGGGATGGTTTTGACTCCAGGCAAAATCTCCATCAACCTTCTTGGAGATTCCAGCCCCACACAGGAATGGGGTTCCCAGTGCTGGATGGGCCCCAGTTCCCTCCCTTTACTGGGACCAGTCCTGCTCCCAGGAGCCTGAAATCCCTCACGGGGCAGGACTGGGCTGTGGGGAGCCTCTCCTGGGTGAATCACTGGGCTGTGCCTGGAGGTAGCAAAAAAAAAAAAAAAAAAAAAAAAATCTGTATATTGAGATTTTTATTTCATTTAGAGCTGGCATGTCCAAATCTGCCTCTGGGGCTTGGTGCTCAGCTCTCCTGGCCGGGCTGGTGTTTGCTGGCTCAAGCAGAGTGGGGCTGAGAAGGAGCTGGTAAATACCCTCCAATCCCAGCAGTTTGGATATCCCATTAAAGCCATGCCAGGAATAAATCCAAGTTCCTGGCACAGCATCTGCAAACTTCTCCTCTCTTGGTGGGAGGGCTGAGAGGAGGCATTTTTGTTGGATTTGGGGAAGAAAAGGGGGGAAATCTGAGTTCTTGTTTGTCCCTCATTTATTTGGGGAGTTGGGCTGGGAGAGATCCATGGCAGAATCAGCCAAACGGGGCTGATTTAGAGGTGAACATCACTCAAGGCTTTCATTTTTTAAATTATTATTATTATTTTTCTGGGCTGGGATTAATTAAGGAGCTGGGATTTGCCTTCCACCTTCTCCTTGCTCTGTGCTGCTCCATCCAGACTGGAAGGAGCTGGGATATGGAATCATGGAATGGTTTGGATGGGAAGAAACCTGAAAATTCATCTCATTCCCACAGGCAGGGACACCTCCCACTGTCCCAGGCTGCTCCAAGCCCAATGTCCAGCCTGGCCTTGGGCACTGCCAGGGATCCAGGGGCAGCCACAGCTGCTCTGGGAATTCCATCCCAGCCCCTCCCCACCCTCCCAGGGAACAACTCCTTCCAAAAATCCCACCTAGCAGGGGCCCGCTGCTCTCCCCTCCCTGTGGGATGCCCGAATTCCCTGTTTATTGAAGTGGGGCTGGGGGCAGCAGGACCTGGAGCCTCCTCCCTGCAGGGCATCACCGAGGGACTTTGCTGATGGTTCCTGATGGATTATTTTTATCATATTTATTTTTTTCCTCTTCGCTCCTCTTTAGAAATGAAGAACTCGGCAGCAGCTGTTTCTGTGCTGGTTTGCTTTGTGCTGGTTTTTGCAGTGAATGCTGTGCAGATTTGGCTTATCAGGCTCGTCAGGCTGCTGCAGCCCTCGCCTCTCCTCCCCAGCCCTGTTTCCCCCCAGCCCCGGCTGGCGCAGGGCCCTTTCCTGTGTTTGTCACCACCCGCCCCAAGGTGCTCCAGCGATAACTTTTCACTTCAGATTAGGGATTTGGGGCTTTTCAAAAGAGTCTTTAACCTACAGCCCTCAGAAATGTGTTGCTTCACTGAAAAAAAAAAAAAAAAATAAAAAAACAGATCTCGAAATTTACTGCTTAAGGCTGACACAGAAGTGGTTTTTCTGGTTTGTAATTACACCAAGATTTGATCTAAAGGGTCAAAGGTGCCGTGTGGGGGCCTGATCCCGCTGGGAAGGAGCGGGCTGGAAATAGGGACTCAGATGGCACAAAATCCTGGAAGTGGCTGGTTTTAGCTGGCTTTAATGATCTCCATTCCGCTGATTCCAGTGGAGTCGTGGAGCTCTGCTGCTGCTGCTGCTGCTGAAGCATCTGCCCCCGAACCTCCAGCTGCTGGGGATGGCTCAGCTCAGACACTTGTGCTTCAAAACAGGGTTTGCATCTGAATAACCCAGGAGTGGCTCGAGCCCCTTTCAGGCTGCCGAGCGAGGTTTTAAAGCAAGGTTTTTTAATCTAAATTGCACCCCGGATTTACAAGAAGTCCTTGAACTTTGAGGTGTTTGTCAGTCCTTCAGCGCGGCCTTATAATGGTAATGAGAGCAATTTGGATTTTGATGGGAAGGTGGTAGGGCTTGGGGCTGGAGGAAATGTGACTTTTCAAGGCACGGAGTTCATATTTTGAAGTAGAATTGAAAAAGAAATGCAAAGGAAGAGAGACAGGTCCTTCCCTGCCCTGTAACAGCGATGAAACATGAATTCATCCCCCTGGAATTTCTTGTTTGTGTGCTCCCATAATCTCATTTCTTTGGTGTGTGTGTATGAAGCTCGAGATAGTTGAATGCCAGGAGCCAAATTCTCTTGGACTAATATCTTTTTATTAGATTTGCTGCGTGCGTGTGTGCCCACGTGTGAGAGAGAGAGATCACCTTTCATCACCCACCTCGTGCCCTCGGAGGACGAGAGGAGCTCCCAAGGAATCTTTCCAGCAGTTTTCCAGCTCTGACCCCCAGGGTGGGGAGGTTTGGGACATAAATGTGCCTTTTGGTGGGGTTGACAGGTGTCTTGTTGGATATTGGGGTTTGTGCGGTGATTGTCACATCTCTGCCTGGTCATCGAGGGCTGTGACAGCTTCTGGAAGTGGAGGGTGAAGAGTTTTTTCTTAAAATCTCGTGGGGAGGGAGTTAGGAACTGGGAGCTGGGATGTTCTAAAAGCGAGCTGCCTGGCCGTGAGCTCACAGGTTTTAACCCCAAATTTTGCTCCAAGCCTGGTTTCGATGAAACCCCAAACTTTGTCCCGTGCAGAGGGGGCGATGAAAGCATCCCCAAGCCCTCCAAGGGGGGTTCTGAAGGGGCCAGCGGGTCCCACCCCTGCCTGTGGTGCCGGTCACAGCAGCCCTTCCCCAGCCCGTCAGAGCTCCCGGGACTTCCCAGGCTGGGGAAAAAAAAAAAGGGAAAAGGGAAGAGCGAAGGCTCACTGCCACCTCTAGGCAAAGCCCAGCATCGGCGCTCGCTCTAAACTGGAGCACGGACAGACAATCATGGGATTTGTCCCAAATCGCCGCAGTGGCAGTGCCAGACCCGCTATCAGCTGCTGCGCGTGTGTGTGGTGTGTGCGCCGTTCCGCGGCTCCCAAAGCTTTAGTATAAATATGTTCAGCCCTTCCTTTAGCCCGCCGGCTTTAATCCCCCGCACGCATTTCCAGCCGCGTGGAAATCGCAGCCCAGTAACTCCCGAGCCGCGGCTGCCGGGGAGATTGTGTGTGTGATCTGTGCCCATCATTCCTAAGGATCTTAGGGAGGGACAGCCGAGCGTCCTGAGGCACAGCCCCGGCGGAGCCCAGCGGGCTGAGGGATCCAGCTCCAGCTCCCCAGAGAGAGGTGGGTGAGGGACAAGGGCAGCAGCAGAGGGAAAACAGCGGGATCGGCGGGGTGGGAAGGAAATTTAGGCATTAAGTGCTGGGTTTATATTTGGTTTCTATCCTTAACCTCTGGCAGCATATGGCCGGGAGCGAGCGGCGCTGAGCCGCTTCCAGAGGAGCGGGGGAACCGGGCAGCAGCGCTGTGAGGGGCGGGGAGGCGGCTCTTCCCTCTCCCGAGCAGTTTTGGGGGATAACTTCCCAGGCAGCACCGCTGGAATTTGCTCCCAGCTGCGCGAAAGGGGGAAGCAACTTCCATGGACGAGGCTGGCTGGGAGTGGGGGATGTCTCCAGGGCTGGGGGCTGCCCAGGGAGGAGGATGAGGCAGGATGACAGGGACGCGTTCCCCGGGGAGAAATGCTGTCCCCAGACGCTTTTTTGCTGGAGGTTGGGAGGGAGGGAGGAGGCAGCCCTTTGCTGTCACACCGGGAGCTGTGTCGGGAAGGGGCTCAGTGCTGGGGAGGGTCTCTCTCCCCCTCCTCCATTCACAGCCCAACCTTTGCCTCCCCAGTTGTTTATGAGCCTCCAAGCCTTTCCTTCCCGGCTGACTCACGGCTTCCAGCTGGAGGGAAAGGCGACCTGGGGCTCCTCCCTGGCGCAGGGCGCAGGACACGCGCAGGCCAGCGGCTCCCTTCCCGCAGGGACACTTCGCTCCTGGCCCGCACGGGCAGCAGCAAAGCTCCAGCCCATCCCAAAATGAGCCTTGTCCCACTCAGCTTCCCCGGGGGAAGGAGGAGCTGCCGTGCCCTGTGGGGATGGGCAGAGCTCTGTTCCCTGGGATGCTGGGCTGGTTCTTGGGCCGGGATCCTGCCGAGGGTGCCGGGTGGCAGAGCTGCGCTTCCAAAGCCGTGTCCGGAGCGGCACAGCGGGCTCTGCTCCCCTGGGTCGGGGCTTTGTTCCTCTGCTGGATCCGCCTCGCTGGCAGAGGAGCAGGAGGTGCTGGTGGCCGTGTGTTGGGGTGGCTTTGGCAGTGCAGAGTCCCCTCAAACAGGTGACATCGCAGCCACCAGTCTGCACCCCTATCCAAGGAAATCTGCCCCAGCTTCCCCGGCCGTCAGCAGCCCCCAGAGCCCCGGGAGGAGAAGGGTTCGGACTCTTCCCAGCCCGGGCTGAGCTGCCCATGGCCAGCCTGGGCCTGGGCCATGAAGTCTCCTTTGTCCCCGGTGTCCCCGGTGTGTGCCCGCTCCTCCCTGCACGGGGCAGCGTTCCCCTGGCCGGTGGATCAGAGCAGATGTCCTTGCTCTTAGATGAGTGCTCCTGGCGCTAAGTAGGCAGAATCGTGTTTTCCCTGGCCCCAGACGGTGTTACAGCCTGATCTCTGTCAGAAGGGGCGGAACGGGCGAGGCAGCCCCGCTCCTGCTGCTGCATTTGCCCGTCCTCTCGCCCTCTCCTCCCCTGCACAGCTCCCGGGGTGCCGGGCAGGAGCAGGGCTGTGGAACGGGGCTGCTCCGCTCCCCCTTCGCTGCGGGAAGTTCTGTAATTGAATCTCCTGCTGTGCCCTGTGGCGTTTGCCTGCCTCTGGTGAGGCGCTGGGGCTGCCCGGGCTGGGTGACACCGCAGCTGCCGGGAACCCACGGGCTGGGCACCTTCCCCAGCCTCGGGGCACCTCTGTGTGCTCCGGCGGGAGCTGCTGCTGGCCTTGGGAGCGGGCTGGGAGCAGGTGAACCTCACACCCCTGCCCGAGAGCCGGCTGGGTTTATATAATATTATATATATCTATAATTGTGTGTTTGTTGTTGCCATGGGAATGAGCACAATCGCAAAGGCTGGAGACTGATGTCAAACCTGGGTCTGCTCTGGGCCGTGTTGGGGGCAGATAAAGAGTCAGGAGGGGAAATGGGGTGAGGAGACCCTTTGTTCCCTGCCCCGTGTGCAGCCCGGGGACAGCTGAGGCTGGGGCTGTCCCAGCAGCGCCGGGATCCGGGCTGGGAGCGCTGGGAGATCCCGAAGGAATGCTGGTGTCTGCCCTGGGCACCGAGCGCGCCCCGGGGGCTTCCTGCTGGCAGGAAAAGAGGGGGATTTCTGCAGCACAGCCTGCCAGGGAACAGGAAGGTGGGGGCTGCAGCAGGGCTGGGCAGGCGCTTGGGGAGCACTCAGCCCCTCCGCTGCCCCCCGGGGCGGGCAGAGCCCCCCACTCGCCCGGGGCAGGCTGAGTCAGGCCCGCGGGGGGTGAAGCGGAGCTTCCAAGCAACAAGTGGGGGCCGGGGGTGCCTCTGAGCTCTTTAATTGGTGGGGAGCTGGGGGTGGGCGATGCTCCCCCGGCAAGGGGAGGGAGGGGAAGAAAAGCCAGGCTGGAAATGAGGTTATATAAAAGATGTATGATTTGGAGAGCGGAGTGTCTCCTAATGAGGGCTGCACCGGCTCGCTCCACACCCATAAAAACCCTGGTTGGACGTCAAGGCGGATTCGTTTCGGTGATGCTGGGATAAAGGGGCGCAGCGAGGACTGGCTCCCCCTGGCAGCCCAGCCGAGCCCAGCGCCGCGCCGGGTCCGTCCGTGCCGAGCCGAGCCGAGCCGAGCCGAGGCGGCGGGGGATGCGGGGCCGGCCGCGGGGCCGGGGCCGGGCACGGCTCCTCTCCGCCGCACGGTAGGTGCCCCCCAGCCCCGCACCGGGCACCGCTTCTCCGGGAAACTTTGCCGGGGCTGCGGGACCGTGTGCCCCGTCGGAAGCGCCGCCGCCGCCTCCGGGCACCGGGGGAAGGGGAGGCGGCAGCGGGACCCCAGCGCTGCCCGTGCGGGGCTCTGCGGAGAGGGGACACGCGTGGGACGCGCCCGGAAAAGCCGCTCTGCTTTGGGGGACTCGGCTCCCACTCGCCCCCACCCCAGGACACGCTGTGGGTGTCTCCCCCCGTCCCTCCGCACCCCGCAAAGTTCCTCCAGCGCCCCCGAGCCCCGCTCGCCCTCCGGGTGGCCCCGCGGGGGCGGCTGCGGGGAGCGGAGTCTCCCTCCCCCGCAGGTCGGAGCGGAGAGTTGGGATGGGGCTCGGGGGCTGCAGCGGGGGCGGCACACGGAGTGCCCGGGCCGGGGCAGGGCACGAGGGGCAGGGGCAGGAAGGCGGGGGCGGCAGCGGGCAGCGAGCCCGGGGCAGGCGGGGCCGGATTCCATCGGTCCGGACGGGGCAGGGAGCGGGAGCGGCGTTCGCGGGGGCTGTTCATGGGGAGGGCAAGGGGGCAGCTCCCACAGAGTGCCAGCCTGCCGGGGGAGGGCGGCTTTCCCTGGGGGTGCCGGTTCCCAGGAGAAGGCGGTTTCGGGAGGCGGGGGGCACTGTCCCGGGTGAAACAGCGCTGTCCCGAGTGGAGCTCTGTCCCGGGTGGAACAGCGCTGTCCCGGGTGGAGCTCTGTCCCGGGTGGAACAGCGCTGTCCCGGGTGGAGCTCTGTCCCGGGTGGAACAGCGCTGTCCCGGGTGGAGCTCTGTCCCGGGTGGAACAGCGCTGTCCTGGGTGGAATAGCTCTGTCCCGGGTGGAACAGCGCTGTCCCGGGTAGAACAGTTCTGTCCCGGGTAGAACAGCTTAGTCCCGGGTGGAACAGCGCTGTCCCGGGTGGAACAGCTCTGTCCTGGGTGGAATAGCTCTGTCCCGGGTGCAGCAGCGCTGTCCCGGGTGCAGCTCTGTCCCGGGTGGAACAACGCTGTCCCGGGTGGAATAACTCTGTCCCGGGTGGAATAACGCTGTCCCGGCCGGATGATCCGATCCGATCCCCCGCCTCTCCGGAGCTGTCCCGGGTGCTGAACCCTGCGCCCGCCCGGCGCTCCCGAGCCTCCCGATCCCGAGGGGAGGGTTGGGATTGCAGGAGATGCCCCGCGCTGGGGTAAGGGGTGGCCCACGCCAGGTGCTGCCCTCGCTGTTTGCCCTGTCCCGGGGATGTCCCTGCTGTCCCCAGGGTGTCCTCATTGTCCCCGAGGCACTGGGGTGGGAGCAGGACCCGCACTGAGCCCGGGGTGGGGAGGAGGCTCCCCGGAGAGGCCCCAGCTCTCGGGATGTCCTGTTGGCGGCTGGCTCCTGCCCTTTAGGAGGTTCAGCCCGGGCTGTTCCCCTTCCTCCTGCCCACCGAGGTCCCTCCTCGGTGGGGAATGCGGGCGGGAGCTGCTCCGCAGGGATCGGAGGGGATGAACCCTGCCTGCCCTGCTGCTGCCCCGGCTGGGCTTGCAGCCGAAAGCTTTTGGTTCTCACTGGCAAAGCAGAGGGGAAAGAGCGCTTTGTGCAGGCACATCTGGAACATCTGGAACGCCAGGGTGTGTGTGTGCTGCCCCGCCAGCCCCAGTTCCTGCCTCAGCCCAGGTGCAGACATTTTCTCCCGACGCTTCCAAGTTACGACTGTCGGGAGGAAATTCGGGCAGGCGACTTGACAAGGATCTGCCGAGTCCCCGAGGAGCGGATCCGCCTCTCCCTGAGATGGAGGGGAAGTGTCTCCTTCCTTCCTTTCTTCCTTCCCGGGGGAGCAGGGGCTGTCTGGCACGGGGGACAGGGGCAGCTACAGCAGTAGGGGCTTGGCTGCTTAAACACCAGCTCCTCTTCCTCACCCCCATTCCCAAGTGCCAGCGGCTCTGGCAGACGGGAATCCACAGGGATGATCACACAGAAGCTGCAGGGAGGCTTTGGGGGGGGAAATCACTCTCCGAGGAATTTCTACCTGCACCTATTGTTAGTTATCATTTTCTCTTCAAGGTCTCAGTGGGGAACCGTTATTTAAAGAATTTAGGTTTGCATCAGCAATTTCCTCCTCCCTCTCTTTTCTCCCAGCTTGTGTTTCCCAGAATATTTCCTTAAAGATGCCACAAACTCAGGCACAGACTCTGCAGTTTTAAATGTTTGCAAACAAACTCCGGGTGCGGAGTCTCTTCCCACGCAGCCGTGGGTTTGCAGGGGATATTTCCCTACTCAGGTACCCGCTCTGGGAGAAGCATCACACCCCCCTTGGAGCCCAGGAAAGGGACAATTCATTCCTTGTGTCCTTTGGATTCTGTTTATTCCCCCTGCCAGCGCCACAACTGTGAGCGAGAGGCCATCTTAGGCGGAGGGGTTTGGGCTGAATCCTCCTTGGAATCCTCGCTTGGAATTAACGTTGTGTGGCTGCTCTCGGGGAGGGCTTGGTCCTCCCTCACCCCCAGGGCCATTTTAGCCCTGTCAGATATTTTTCCCCCCCTCCCCGATTTGCTTGTGTATTTTGTCTTTTTCATTTCAGTGGTGTGTCTGTACAAAGGCTTAGGAAATCTGCCAGATTCCCTAAATCAGTGCCTGAAAACAACTATTTTTAGTAGCTGATAAGTCACATGAGCTCAGCTCGCATAGATTAGCATTTACCTTTCCCGAGTAACAAGGATATTGTTTGATACTTGTTGATACCATCAATTTTCCCCTAAAGAAACCCAACCCCGATAACGAGGGGCCGGGTTGGAGAGGCGGCTCCGAGCAGAGCTCAGATGCCTTTGTTCTACTCCCACTGCTCCGATCGTATCTGTGTGTTAAATCAAATCTTTAGATGCAATCTGATCCCTCCAAAAATAAATGCATTGTGTCCCAAAGAGGCGTGTGAGCCACTGTCTGGTTGAGACTGGATAAATCATGCTCGTTCCAAATGAGCCCTGATGGGCTGTGTGTGAAAAGGGACCCTGGGCTGTCACCGTGCGGGTTTGGCTCGGGATGTGGCTGTGGGGAGCTCAGATGTCACCAGGATGTCACTGGGTGTGTGGAGTGTGGAAACCTGGAGGTTCCATGTGTGCCCCTACAAAAACGAGGGCAGTGATGCCAAGGAAACGCTTTCTGTGGCTTCTCATCTCCGTGACAATCCTGAAATGCTTAACGAGATCGAGCAATGCCCTTCTAGGAGAGGCTTGTCTTAATCCCATTTTCCAGAGTTTCAGGCTTATGTTCCCAGACGTGCTGGGAACGTGCAGCTCTTCCTCCCTTTCAAAGGCTGGGGAGCTGAGGGTTCTGCGAGCAGGGATTATCCTTCATCCCCAAAAGGCAGCACAATGGAGCATCACTGCCACATCTGGGACGAGGGCTCCGAGCTGGCCCTGGGGTGACAGCCTGACCCAAATGCCAGCAGTGAGGAGCAGGGGCTTGGGGAGCCAAAATCCTCTCCTCTAGCACAGGGAAAACTGGTCTAGGATCAGAGCAGGGGCTGCTTCAGCTTCCATAGGGAAGGGGAAAACCCCTGGGGTCCATTTCCATTTCTCTCCCCACACACACTCCTGGGTTTTTTTGCCACATCCACGTTCAGGGATGCTGCAGGGGTGAGGATGATGAGGCTGGTGCTGCTTCCAAGGAACAGCCTCTCTCCCAGCAGCAGCACCTTCAGCAAATCCAGGAGGCAGAAAATTCCACATCATCTCCTCACCTGAATCCTGCTGGAATTAGAGTCAGAGCCCTTGTAGGACAAGGAATGGGTCCCAGGAGACCCCTGAAAAACTTTGCTGCTGTTGTTGGTACTATGGCAACAGGTGCTAATGCAAAGCATGGACAGAAACTCAGGGGAACAAATTATTCCAAATTTTCCCCTGGCACGTCCCTGAGGATGCCAAGGCAGAGAGGGCCAGAGCTCTGCTTTGGCACCATGTGTCAGAGTAATCCATGGGGAAGTGAGGAATCCTAATCCTGCACCTTCCCATGTTGGGGAGGGATGGTGACAATCCTGGGGAAATCCCAGAGCTGTCTCAGGGGCAGAATTTCTCTGGGTTCTGGCTGGGGGCTCTGGGTTGTGCCGTGAGGAGCTCAATCTTCTCCGAAGGGTTTTAAACAGGGACATGAGTCACTCCTTGGAAAACCAGGGCCAGCAGGATTTATTGGGAAATTTAACACTGTGCAAAAAGGATTTTGGGGTGTCAGCAGCAAAGGATGGGACGTGAGTGGCTGAAAAGCTCCAGGAGTTTATTCCTGGATGGACTCGGGGCTGGGAGCTCCATCCCTGACTTTATTGATGCTGGCTGGCAGCTCCAGAGCTATTACAGCTCCAGCCAACCTGCTGTGATTTTTAAATTCTCTTTTTCTTTTGTTTTTTTCCCCTAAATGGAGCCCCAGTTCCCCTCTCGTGCTGCGATTGGATTGCCAGACCATCCATCAAGTGGCATTTTCTCATTTATTTCCTCCCTACCTATTTTGTCTTCCAGGACAAAGTGGCGGTGTGTTAACACCGCTCCAATTTGTCACGCTGGAGTCACCGGTGTAATTCCAAGCCTCTCAGAAAATTGATGGTGGCAGAATTGAGGTTTTACAGATGGGCCAAGCCCTAATAAGAACATCAGTTTAAGATGGGGTGAGCGGCAGAATTGACGCTTTTATCTAAATTCTGTTGGAGCCACACACGGCAGGCACCGGGAAAATATTGTAGGAAGCAGCAAAAAAGAGGAATGGCAGGCATGGTGCAGAAATCTGCTCAGTCCTGAACTCCAAATTACAACAAAACCCTGGTTCTGGCAGCCAAAGAAAAAGGGGGATTTTGTCAACACAGTTGTCTTGGCAACATTAAAATGCATTTTGTGCGGTCTGCTCGGGTTGTGGCGGGTGGGGTGAGCAGCTCCAGTAAATTGCTGGAAAGTTTTGGGGTGGCTCTGCCTCCTCCAGCACTGGTGTTCCATGATCAGGAGTGTGCAGGACGCTGGTCTGAATGGGATGGGATCGGATCAGATCAGAGAAAAGGGAATATTTATGTTGGAAGGATCATTTTAACTGCCTGGACATTGCAGGGGCTGTTGTGCCAGCAGGACCAGGCTCTCCTTGGCTGTTTCATTCCCTGGAGAGGGGATGGACACCAAACCAAGTGCCAGGATTTGGATAATTGTGCAGGTCCTGGGGCTTTGAGGCAGATTTATCCCAACATGAGCAAACAGTTGTGGTTTGTTTTCCAGGAAACAACCCCTGATTAGAGGCGGATGAACCCTCTTGGGCTCTGGCCATGGATTTATTTCTATTCTATTATCTGATTAACTGCTCTTCCTGCAGGAGCAGGAATGTTTTGGGTGCAGACAGCCACGGGGAGGTGAGGGGGTCTCCAGGGTGGAGCCCTTGGCATTCCATCCCTTTGGCAGGGTCCTTGCAGAGGCTGCTGGTGTCCAGCTCAGGTCAGCAGGCACTGGCAGCAGAGCCTTGTACAGATGGCAAAGTGCCTCGTTCTGCTCACTCCTGGTGGAAATCAGGTTTATTGGGGGCAAAGCAAAGCAAAGTCCCAGCCCTGGGTGGATTTTGGGAAGGCTGAGGGGATGTGGATATTTAGAGCTGGAGGTGATGCCTTGGTGTGGCTACCTAGAACAGAGTCTAGACAGAACTGAAAGAATAAAGTAGGTGTTTATTAAAGGCCTTCAAGGATACACCTTGGGCAGTGCAGAGTGCAAATCTCCACCCCAGATGGACGATGGTCACGAATTTCTCAGATGGATATCAGTTTGGTCTATATCAGAGGTTAATTGTCCAATTATAGCTTCAGATAATGAAGTCATATTCCCACAGTTTCCTCCACCCCGATTCACTTTTGTTTATACTTTTTGGGCCTGGTGCTGTGTTGATGACCTTGGCCCCCAGGCCCAGAAGGGTTGCTTAGTCCAGCCAAAATGTAAAGAAAGCTAACTAGCATTCTATATAGAGTTCAGAGTTATACACTATACAGAATCTTAAAAACATAAAAGCTCAAACTTAAGGCGTCAGAGGAATATTGTCTGAGCATTCCCAGGATGAAAAGGCCGTGGACAAGGAGGCACTGGGTGGGGATGGAGCGTGGAGCTGCTGGCACCAGCGAGCTGCCTGCCAGGGAATCACTTGAGTGCTCCCTTTTTGGAGGCACAGGCACGCAGGTTTACAGGAACTGTGCGTATGTTGCATCCCAGCGCTCCTCATCCGATCCACCGATGCTCCGTGGGTCGTAAAAATTAAATGGGCATCAATCCATCAGCGCCAGGGTTCCTCCTCCAGCGCTATAAATCCCAGGAAAGCTAATTAAAGAGGACCACGGTGCCCATTTAAAGCTGGCACAGAGATGCAGGAGCCATTATCACCGGGAAAGCAGGGCTCCAAATGGATTTGTGAGGCGAGGGCAGCGCGGGTGGGCACGGCAGGGGCGGCACAGCCGGCGGCTCCTGCCCGCCAGAGTGAGGAGATTGTGTTAAACAATCGCCCAAGATTGATTTCTCCTCCGCTTTGCCTTGGAAATCAAATCATCCCATTAGCATTTGTGCAGGAGTTTGTTCTTGGAATGTTATCTGGGTGTGTTTGTTCAGCTGTCACCGCTGCCGTCAGCGGGCTCTGCTGCTCTTCCTGAGAGCCTCACAGCAGGGATGTTCCCGGGGTTGGTGCTGGGAGCAGGGGTAAGGCTCGCCCGGGGGCCGCCCCTCCGCAGGGTTTGGTGCTCTCTTGTGGTTTGAGTTGGGTTTTTGCTTTGGGAAGGGCAGGGAAACCGAGGCAGGAATGGGGTGGCACCATCCGTGGAGGTTTATTCCTGCAGAGAGCTGAGCCTGGCTTTGCTGATGGATTTGCCATCTCCTGGCTCTCTTTGGGGGTGAAATAAGTGTTCCCACCATGGTGAAACATCCTCCTGCCCTCACTGTTTTAAGGAGTTAGACCTGACACCTCCCATGGCTTTTCAATGCCTGATCCAGCTCCGGGCTCCATAAAGAATTGGGAATCTGTGGGCTCACAGAGCTCAGCACAGCTCAGCCACCCACAGGGTTCAACTGCTTGGGTTCCATCCAAAATGTGTCCCCTCTGGAGCCAGACCCCCGAGCTGGGACAGGGGAGCCCTGACCCTCCTGGGGGAATCTTCTGAGCACTCCTGGTGTCTCTCCCACCTCCCTGAAATTCTCCCTCCTCTCTCCAGTCTGAGTTTGTGCAAGGCTTTCCAGCTGGAAAATAATCAGACTCGATGATTACTATTAATAATCTTTAAGATTATTTTCTAACATAAATGATGCCGTGATTCTGTGAAAATCCCTAAAGGAGCAGGAGGCTGAGGGGGCTTTGAGTCTGTCTGTCCTCTCTCTCCTTTCTGGCTCTTTTCTCACCTTCCTGACTCTGAAGAGCAGCAGGGGAGGGAAAAAAAAAAAAAAAAAAAAAAAAAAAAAGGAGAAATTCCTGGATGAGTGTTGAGGTATCACTTAAAATCTGCTTTTTTCTTCTCACCCCGTTTGTAAGGAATGCTGAGGTGTCAGTGGGTTTGGGGACAGAGGACGATGAGCACCTAGAAATGCTGGCGTTCTATGGGATTGCAGGCTGGGGACGAACACACACGACAAATGACAAGCTTTTCCATGGAAATAGCTGGGAATTATCCTGGTGGGAGAAGAGTGAGGGATTAAACACCGGGGTTTCTCAGCTCTTTCCAGCGAGCTCAGCAAGTCCCGCTGTAAGGTCGAGCGGCGCTGAAGGACATCCTCGGTCCCGTCCAGCTGTGCAACATCTGCCCGTGCGAGCGGCTGGGGACGGCCGGCAGTGCCAGGGCTGTGCCAGGCGGTGCCTTTGGGACGGGCACGGTGCAGAACAGACCTGGCCCGGGGTGAGGAGCAGAGAGCGGGGCTGGCCCCTCGCAGGGAGCTGCTGTGCCGTTCTCCCGCGGCTCTCCGGCTGCTTCCAGAGCCACCTTTGTCCCCAGCGCGTCCGCGGAGACGTGAGGATGAGTTCGGTGTGACCCAGTGCCCTGCCTGCACGTCAGGGTGACGGTCACCTTGTGGGGGGCTGGGCTGAGGGAGCGGGGTCAGGGACATCCGAGCCTGGCAGGGAGAAGGGAGCTGCTGCTGGGGTTCCCAAAGAGCCTGGAAAAGAGGGGGAAAACTCGGCCGGGGCCCCACTGAAAGCGGGGTCGGGATGGAAAAGGGATGGAGGGATGGGAGGGGAGGAAGGAGACAGAACCCGTCTGGTAGGAGCCAATTCCTGCTCTCCTCCATCTTCCCCAAAACTGGAACCTTCCCTGTCCTGCTCTCTGCCCGAGCCCTGAGAGGTGGCACAGCCCATCCCGCGGTCATTTGCAGGGAGTAACCTGGCAATTAGGGCGTTAATTAGCCCTTGAGGATGTGTCCCAGTGGCGTTTAACCCTTTGCAAGCTGCTGCTGCTTAGCAGGGGAAGGGCCACAGGGGTTAAACGCAGAAGTTTGTGTTACGGATCTCTAATTGTTTTATTCCGAGCCCGGGATCAGCAGCATTCCTCACGTGAGGATGAACGTGCCCAAGTGGCGCTGGTGTCCCTGCCCTGCTCCTCAGAGCCCTGATTGTCCCGTCTGGAAGGAGGAGAGAGCTCCCGGCAGAGCGAGGCTGAAGGTGCAAGGGCTGCCCTGAATATGGGGAGAGAGAAATTTGCTTTCCTTGCCGTGTCAGTGCCTCCAGCAGAACAAGTGCCCTCTGTTCTCCGCCCAAAACTCAGATTTTTAAAAAGAACAGAAGATGCTGGCTCGATGCAAAGTGTCAGGGCACAGTACTGGAGAGAAACGTTCTCCAGAGCATCTGAGAAACGCGAGGGGAGCGCGGAGAGGCTTGGGGAGCAGAAGTGACAGACGCCAAGCGTGGCCATGCCAGAACAAGGGTCCCATCAGGAGTCAATGGGATGTGACTCCCCGAGCCCTGCGAGGGCTGTTGGCAGCCGTGCCCGCCGCACGAGGCTCCCCGAGGGCAGAGCGAGCTCCGGGCTCTTCTCCTCGCCACGTTCCCTCCTGGAACAGCTCGGAGCAGGGCTGGGCTGGGGGAGTGCGAGCGTCGCCTCCTTCTCCCCACGCCAGGCTGCGAATATTGGGGAGAGGAGGGGCTGAGCGGTGATCCCTGCAGCCGGCCTTAAAGCAGTTGCTTTTGCAAGCATTTTCCTAACTCGGGAAAAGGAGCTGAGCGGCTTCTATTCCCTCGTTGTGCTCTGCAGTCACCTCGGAGTGACAGCGGCCACGGAACAGGTTTCCTGCCGGGCAGGGATGCCTGTCCCCTGTCTGGTTCTCACCCATCAGGTTGTCGGATGCTCTGGGGAACACACGGAACGGGCTCCTGAGCCGGCAGGAGTCACGGCCGGCTCTCGCTGTGCGTGTGAGCCCTGCAGGGCGAGCAGTGCCCCAGCCTGGCTGGCCAAGCACTGCCCGTGCCCAGGCCCCCTCCAGGGCTCCCGCTCCCCCCGCGGCCCCCGCCCAGCAGATGGTGCCGATTTTGCAGGGGGAGGTGGAGGGAACAAAGCCCGGAGCGCTGCGAGGCTCACTCAGCCTGGCTCCCAAGGCAGCCCGGGGGTGACATCTGTGGGGACGGGGGGCCTGTGGCGTGCCGAGCCCTGCGCTGAGCAGGCTCTTGTGCCTGCCCTGCCTCGCTTATCGCCCTGCTTTGTTGGTTTTTTCCCTCCTTTCCAGATAAAGAAGCCCGCGCACCGTCGGCGGGGATGCCGGTGAAGCGACGGGCCGCCTCCCGCTGTGTGCCCGGCGCAGGACCAGCGGCTGAATGAAGCCGGAATGATTCCCACTGCAGGCGATGCCCAGCCCTGCTCCTAGCCCGGCTTCCCAGGGCTGACATTCCCGCTTTTCTCCTGCTCGGAGAGCACCGAGCATGCCGCACCAAGCCCCTCTGCAGCCCAGGGGAGCTTTCCAGTGAGTCCAGCTCCTTAAAACCAGAGTTGCCTCTTCCCAGCCCAGGCGTTGGGAGGCGCCTCCCAGAGCGAATTTCCCTGTGCCCGGCGGGTGTTGAGGTCCTGGAGCGCGGGCTGGAGGAGGGGGCTGCCATGGAAGAGAATGTGTTCAGCGTGCAGCAGATCCAGCCCAACGTCATCTCGGTGAGGCTCTTCAAGCGCAAGGTGGGCGGCCTCGGCTTCCTGGTGAAGGAGCGCGTCAGCAAACCGCCCGTCATCATCTCCGACCTGATCCGGGGCGGGGCTGCCGAGCAGAGTGGCCTCATCCAGGCTGGGGACATCATTTTAGCCGTCAATGGCAGGCCCCTGGTGGACATGAGCTATGAGACGGCGCTGGAGATCCTGAGAAGCATCGCCTCCGAGACATACGTGGTGCTCATCCTGCGCGGCCCCGAGGGCTTCACCACCCACCTGGAGACCACCTTCACCGGCGACGGGACGCCCAAAACCGTCCGTGTCACCAGACCCCTGTGCCCGGCGCCCAAGGCGGTTGACTTGTCCAACCCAAGCATTCCCAGCAAAGAGCAGCCCCAGCCAGCAGCCATGGGATCCCTGTGGAGCAGGGAAATCGGCAAGGAGGTGGAGCCCATGGTCCACGTTAACGGCGTTGTTGCCGGCAGCAAAGAGGCCGGCAAGGGCAAGGACGGGGCTTGTGGCCACTCGTGCCTCAATGGTGGTATGGAAGACAATGAGCTGCTCAAGGAAATCGAGCCTGTCCTGGACCTGCTGAAGAGCAGCAGTAAGGACAGCAGCGGAGATGCGCCCTCCAAGGTAGAGACACGGGATATAGAAGTCCAGGTGGACTGGTAGGTCCCTCAATACATTTTTTACCTTTGGTGGAAAGTGCTGGTTTTGGCTCCCCGAGGTGTTGGACAGCACCTCTCCACAGCTGCCTGGCACTGTAAAGGGGAGATGGAGAGGAAGGGATGCAAGAAAGGGGGGGAAGTGGTCGGTGAGGGCAGGGTGGAAAATTGGGAGAAGATTGTGGAAGAAAGATGTAAGCATGGGAAATTGGGGAGATCGGGAGTAACGTCTCATGGAAAGCTGAGCTGTGTGATGTGGTGGGATAAATTTCTGCTCCATGTCCTCAATTCCATTTGTTTTAAGTTGAAACAAAACCCCGTGCCTCAGTTTCCCCACCTGCCAAACAAGGTCCGTGGAATTCCTGTCCTTGTCCTGCTTTCGAGCTCTCCGGTTGAAATCCGCTTTAACTGCGGGAGAGGAGGCAGGAATGGTGATTCCCAGGAGAAATGTTTCCTCACCTTTTGGGAGAGGGGAGGAGAGCCCCAGTGCAGCTCCATCTGTAGGGCAAGGGCAGTGGGAGCAGCCTGGTGGGAAGGGGGGAAAGGTTTTCCATCGAGAGCTTGGAACGGCCGGTCCTTGCGGGAATGCCAGGACGGATCTGCCCCTGCTCCTTCTAGAGCCAGATCTCTGCTTCAGGACTTGTGTGCACGGGTGGGGACATGGACAGGGCTTGTCCCATGTCCTGTACGAGAGGGAAAAGTGGGACAACTCCCGATTTTCCTCAGCGTTTCCCTGAGCTGCCGCGCATTGCTCCGGAGCGGGAGCAGCTCCCCGGGGCCCTTCCTGCTTTACAAAGCTGCGGTTTGAGCTGGGGTTTTTCAGTACCTGCTTTATTAAGCTATGGTTTGGAGCTGGGTTTTTCAGGACCTGCTTTACAAAGCTGTGGTTTGGAGCTGGGTTTTTTCAATACCTACTTTATAAAGCTGTGGTTTGGAGCTGAGTTTTTTCAGTACCTACTTTACAAATCCGTGGTTTGGAGCTGGGTTTTTTCAGTACCTGCTTTACAAATCCGTGGTTTGGAGCTGGGTTTTTTCAGGACCTGCTTTACAAAGCTCTTGTTCAGAGCTGGGTTTTTTCAGGGCCAGCTCCCTCTCCTCCTGACCGTTCATTAACACTGATGGGTTGCCTTTTCCTGTTGCTTTTCCCCAAGTCCCCAAACACGTTTTAGCAGTGTCAAGTGCTGCAGCAGGTTGTGGCTGCCCTCCCTTCTCGACTGGCTGGAAAAGCCCCAAAGGTTTGCTGGAGCTGCAGATCTGTGGCTCAGCCACGGAAAGATCTGTAATTTCAAGTTCTCTGTAATTTCAGGTTTTCTTGCTGTAGACACTTCTTAGAAAAAGGAAAAAAAAATGTGTTCATTTTTCTTTATCAGAAACAAGAGGGAAGAGCCACAGCAGGGTCCCCCCCATGGGCTCCCAGCCAAGGCTGAGCTCTTGCTTGTTCCCATCCCAGTCCCACCCACACCCCCTGTGTTTTCCACCTTCCTTGTTTTATTTTCAGTTGTTTTCATGTCGTTCCTGCTCTCCCAATTTATTCCTGTTTCCCATGGAGGACACACTACAAAGCTTGTTAGGGATGCTCACACTGAGTCAGAGGGAAAAAAATATCTGCTGGCATCTGAGTGTCCTTCCTGGCATCCCCTCCCCACCACAGGTACTCTGCAGGTCTTGTTCACTTGGGTATTGCTGGGATTTGGAAAATTTGAAAATCTGCTGTGCAGTGGGAAGTGATTTAACCCCCTGAGCCCAGAACACTCTCCAAAAAACCTGTCTGGGCTGTGCATGCTTTGATCCAGCACCAGCCCAGCCTGGGAGAGCCTGGTCTAAGGATTAAGACATTGAAAGGGTCATTGGATACAAAATGTGCAGGAGAGCTTCAAAATCCCCTCTGGTTTAGCTCAGAGTCTGAGGTCACAGCCCAGCAAAACCCCCAGAGGACACAATCCCAAACATTGGGATTGTACAAGGTACAACCTCACCCTTCAAACCATGTCCCCATCCTCCGGCTGCAGGATCTCCAAGGAAATTCTGCTCCAGCCATAGGGAGGGGTGAAAAATGTGGTTTTGCTTCATGGAACCTTTTCCATTCAGAGATTAAACAGAAATGCTTTGATTTCACTTAAACTGAAGGACTTTGAAGCAGCAAAGCAGGGACTTCAGCATTTTTTTTCCCCAATATACTAATAAAAACCAGATCTTTGTAATCTCTATACTTTGGGAATGAAAATTCACTTTTCAGTCAAATTCTCCTGCTGGATGAAAAGCTGCCACCTGGCTCTTGTGGAAGGGCTGGGTGTGAGGGAGAAGTCCCAGGCTGGAGCAGAGATGCAGGGAGGGTTTGCTGCAGGAGAAGCTGTCAGGAGCAGAGGGCATTTCTGTGGGCTGGGGATGATTTATCTCCTCGGCTCGGGCTCACACAGAGCAGGGGCATCCTGCAGCTCTCCTGCACTCCAGGTTTTCTTGGAAGGCAGGAGAAGTGCAGAAAGGTCAGGGAATAACAGGGAGGGGATGACTGGGGGAGTGCTGGTCCATGCCAAGGAAATGCCAAAAAAACCCCAGCGAGCCTTTTCAGATGGATGCAGCTCCCGGGCGTCGGCCGTGACTTCTCCGGGCGGGAGCAGCGCAGGAATTGGGCTCTGCCTGCACCAGGAGGGTGCAAAACCTCACTCAAGGTTGAGCTGGACTCTTCCAGCCTGGCTGTTGATCCAGCTGGAGATGGTGGGTTTGGGATGAATCCTGCTCTGTCTCCTCTTTGCCCAGTGCTGACCTTCCCAGCCTGTGGCTTTGTGGGAGCGGATCCGGCTCACGGAGCTGTGACAGCATTCCCAGGGCTGGCACCAGGCTGAGCTTGTCACAGGGAGCCAAAAACTTCCTGCTCAAGATGGGCTTTGGCAAAAACAATTCAAACTACACCTGATGCTTTGGGCTTCCAGCTCCTCTCGCCAGTGTTGCTTCCAAGGAGAACTGGAAGGGAGCCTACAAGAAAGGTGGAGAGGGATTTCTTATGGGAGCGTGGAGGGATGGGATAAGGGGGATGGATTCAAACTGTCAGAGGGCAGGGATGGGTGGGATATTGGGGAGGAATTGTTGGGAGGGTGGAGAGGCCCAGAGCAGCTGTGGCTGCCCCTGGATGTGTCCCAGGCCAGGTTGGACATTGGGGTTGGAGCAGCCTGGGACAGTGGGAGGTGTCCCTGCCATGGCAGGGGGAGGATTGAATGCTCTCTACGGTCCCTTCCAGTCCATCCTGTGATTGATTGATTGATTGATTGATGCTAAGTTTGCTTTGGGGACACAGTCATCTCTCCATCCCCTGCCCCCATGGTCTGCATTCCCCCAGGGAATTCTCCTTGCTGGCTTTTGCTCCCACTGTGGTCTCTCAGGGCGTGTCCCTGGCTGTGGCCACGGCTGCTCCTCAGCTCAGGCCATCTGCAACAGGAAAAGGGAGCAGGGATGTGGGGCTCAAGGTATGATGAGAGCTGGCATTTCTGCCATCAGGCTCACCGTGGGCTAGGAAGCAAAAATAGAGTTTGATTCACTCCCTGCCAGCCAACCCAGGTCTGTTTTTCCCTCAGAGCTCTGGGGAGATTGTCAGGTCCCATCTTCCCTCCTTCTTCCCCCCCTCCCCACTGAGTTGCCAGGGTTTATTTTCCTTCCCAGGTCTCTTCCATGACATGAGCAGCATGATGGAAACATGGCAGTTTCAGTCCAAACAGCAGCCCCAAGAGGGAGAAGCGTGTTGAGAGCTGGAATTCATTTCAGGAAAGGTTTCAATGTTTCAGGCTCCAGCTTGCCTTGGAACAAACCCCATAATTTTGCTGTTCCCAAAGAGAAAATTCTCTTCCTCCCACCATCCTCAGGACCGCCAAAATCTCTTTGTGTTCCTCAAAACATTTCATTTGCATTTCTGATCTGTCTTCATTCTTCTGCACTTGTGCACAAAACTTTCAAACCTCAGAAAGGAGAAGGTTCCCTGGAATTACCACATTTGTGCCACTCTGGAAATGGGTGCAGGGAGCTCTGGCAGGGAATAACCTTCTCCTGCTCCCTCAGCCAAGGCTTCTTCCTCATCACTCCTACTCTATCCCTGATCCAGAGAGGCATTTTGTGCCTGGAAAACACATATTCCCCCCAGATATATCCCATATTCCCCCTAAATATATCCCATATTCCCCCAGATATATCCCATATTCCCCCTAAATATATCCCATATTCCTCCTAAATATATCCTATATTTCCCCCAGATATATCCCATATTCCAAACAGGTATATCCCGTATTCCAACCAGTTATATCCCATATTCCACCCAGATATATCCCATATTCCCCCAGATATATCCCATATTCCAACCAGTTATATCCCATATTCCCCCTAAATATATCCCATATCCCTGCAGATATATCCCATATTCCCCCCAGGTATATCCCATATTCCAACCAGTTATATCCCATATTCTCCCAGATATATCCCATATTCCACCCAGATATATCCTGTATTCCAACTGATTACATCCCATATCCCCCCCCAGTTATACCCCATATTCCCCCTGTTGTATCCCATATTCCAACCAGTTATATCCCATATTCCACCCAGATATACCCCATATCCCCCCAGACATATCCCATATTCCACCCAGATATATCCCATATTCCAGCCAATTATATCCCATATTACCCACAATTATATCCCATATTCTCCCAGATATATCCCATACCACCCCAGATATATCCCATATCCCCCCAAATCCATCAGAGCAGTCCCCCATCACCCCTCCCCTGCTCAGCCCTCTGTGCTGTTCCTTGCACCCCTTGGGATGGGACAGCCCTTGTCCCCGTTGGTGACCCCAGCAGACAAACCCACGGCCCAGGAGGGATCCTGGAGGGATCACCTGTGTGATTCCAGCCCACCTGAGCTGTGCTTTCCATCAGGAATCACCTGGAATCCTGCAGGTGCTCCCTGGGAGTGGCTGGGAGGGGACAGGAGCTGCAGCTCGGTGCTGGTTCAATTCTGAGCTGTGCTGGTGGCACTTTGGGACTGCTTGGATCTGTTCCCAGGTCTTTATGTGTCACTGCCTCCTCAAAGGCATTTTCCAGCCTCATATTTCACAGACTCCCTGGGGCTGCAGCTTGCTCGGCTCATTAGTCCCTGATCCCGGAGCTGGGCACATTCCTGACTTTCTGAGGCTGCAGGATCTTCTCCAGATTGTTCCACAGGTTCTTCCCGAGGCTTTTGTGCTGCCCCACGTCCCCTCTCCCATTTGTTCCCTGCTTGGATCACCCTGCAGTTCCCACCCTGGGCACATTCCAGGAGTGCATCCCAGTTTTTGGAGTTATTCCTTCTGCCAAATTCCCTCTTCCCTCCCAAGCTCTGCTCCATCCCCTGTGCCCTGCAAATCCCTTCTCCTGCCCCATCCCTCTCCCTCTGCTGTTGTCCAGACCTTGCTGAACCCTCCAGCCAGCAGCCAGCACGTTTTCATTTTCATTTCTGAGGATGGAATGTGGTTTTCCATGGGGCAAAAGAAAGATGAGGCAAGAGCTGCTTATCCCAGCCCCAAGCTCTGGAAGGAGGAGCACTGCAAGTGCAGCCATTCCTGAGGAAAATCAGGGAATGAGGTAAGGAGAAGGGATTTCTCTCCTGAGGTGTGAGCTTCCCACACAGCCCCAGGCTCAGGAATTCCAGGAGAAGGGCCTGGAAGGAAGAAATGATGTAATCAGTGTCACCAGAGCTGTCACCAGAGGTGTGGGCAGTGCCATCCTCATCCTCCATCCACACTGGGATGGCAGCAGCCAGGGCTCTCTGCTCTCTGCCTGGGAAGTCAGAGAGATCCTTCTGCCAAGGAAATTCAAAGGAGCCAAGTGACAAACTGACTAACTTCCCTTTTGCTCTTTTTTTTCCCCCCTTTAATTTCTTTTTGGAAAAGCTTTGGAGAAATTTCTGAAAGGGCTGTCTCAGCAACTTCCCTGCTGCTTCATCACTCGGAGCACTGCAACATCATCAAATTAGTCAAAAGAAAACAGTGGTGCCTCTCATTTCTCCAAACAGCCAGATGCTCTTTCCAAGGGGAGGCAGCATCCCAGGCTCTGCCTGGCACCAGTGGGGGAGGGCAGGATTCCTCTTTCCTTTTTAAAACATCAAATTTGGATTTCAGAACAGAAAAAAATCCCTCAAACAGGGGTTTGGATCTCTCTGGATCCAAAGGATTTGGCAAAGAGTGTGTGGTGGATCTGGGAGTGGTCAGAGAGGGATGCCTGGATCTGGCTTTTGGGAGAATTCATCCAGTCAATGGCCTCCATCTTCAGCATTGCTTCCAGCTCCTCAAAGACATCAAAGTGGGGATTAAAAAATCCCCATGGAGTGGTTTGGGTTGGAAAAGACCTTAAAGCTCATCCTGTTCCACCCCCTGCCGTGGGCAGGGACACCTTGCACTGTCCCAGGCTGCTCCAACCTGCCTGGAGCTCTCCCAAGCAGAGGAGCCAGCTCCTCTCTCTCTGGCTGGCTCTCCCAAGGCAGATCCTGGCATGTCCAGCCTGGCTGTGCCCACCAGAACGGCCCTTTGGGCACTCCTGGTGATTAAATCCTTTGGGAAACATTGTCCAGGGGCTGAGCTGGGACATGGTGTTGTGGCTGTCCCCTCAGCCTGTGACATCCTCAAGGGATGTGCCAGCACACCCTGTGCCTCTGGGGGCTGCAGCAGCCACGGCAAGAGAGGAAAATAACTCACCCAAAAATCCTGCTCTGTCCCAGCTCACAAACAAGCAAGGGGCAGGAAGTATTTGTAAAATGAAGCAATTGATGGTTTTTATTTTTAATTCCCCCATCTGTGCTCGGACAGGGGTGAGGCTCTGGCTGCTCTGAATGGGCTTTTCTCTCCCTGCCTCTCTGCAAAGAGACAGAGCCGGATCCTTCTGGGCAGCCCCATCCGGGGGAGGGCTGCTCTGAGGGCACAGCACAGCACCAGGGACACCCCCGGGGCACTCTGTGCCTTTGTCACAGCCACGCTTCACTGTGCTTTGCCAGAAGAGCTTTTTCCAGCAGGGTCAGCCCCTCTCTGCTCTGCTCGTGCAGCCATAAATCCACAGGGAGCAGCAGCACGAATCCTGCTCTGCCACACCTGCAGACATGCAAGGGGTGGGGAGCAGCCAGGGAATTCCCACCTGGATGTCCCTGTCCCTCAGGTGGTGCTGGAGGCCAAGGAATGGGAGCAATCCCTGCTCCAGCAGGACCTGTAAAATCCCAAAACACCCAAATTAATACCCAGTTTAATTCCACACCTGGGATTTCTCCAGCTGCCAACATTTATGGCTTTGCTGCTGTGCACACAAGGAGATCCCACATTCCAAGGCCTCCAGCTGCTGCTGCTCTGGGAGCAGCATCCTTTTGGAAGTGCCTGTGGGATCTCTGGCTGATGCCAAACTTCTCTGTGGGGCCCTGGAGGGTTTTCCTCTGCTATGTCCCAAATTCCAGGATGTCTTCCTCATGGGTTCAGTGCTTCTGTTTGGATTTTGGGCATTGGGGGGAGCAGCAGCTGGGGCTCGGTGGCTGGAGGTGACATCTCAGCTTGGTGGCCCTGTACTGACCTGGCTCTGTGTCCCCTGGCACGATGGGGGTGTCCTGGTGTGCAGGACAGGTGTCTGCCAATGAAGGCAGAACTTCTCTTTGAAATGGAGAATGTAACCCCCTCCCTCCAAGTTATTATCATTTTGAAATTAAGGGGCTCTCAGGCAAAGATATGGGAATTGGGAATAACAGTTTTTTACTAGGAAAATTAAAATAGCAATGCAGTATCACAAAGAACAATCCCAAAACCCTGCCAGAGTCAGAATCCAAGCTGACACCTGTCAGTCAGTCAGGGTGTTGGCACAGTCCCATTCAATGGTGGCTGCATCCTCCTGCAGTGGCAGATGTGGTTCAGCTGGAGCAGTGCTCCTGGAGAAGGTGCAGTTTCCTTTGAAGGTGCAGGGATGATGTGGAAGGGTCTGGCTTTCCTCTGGAATCCAGTGGGAAGAAGGTTCCTTGCTGTCCAAAATGTCAGTTTTTATCTCGGTAGGAGAGGCTTGGCTCCTCCCCTGGCTGGAGCATCTCCCATGGGATGATGGAATTTTATCAGCCATGCCCTGGGACTCACTGGCCATGAACAGGAGATCTCTCCTGCAGGGAGGATGGGCTGTGGGAAAGATAAAGATGATTGCCCCAGCTGGTTTAAAGCTGCCCATGAGCAGATAATGTGTGCCAGGAGATCAGGGGCACTGCCCCAGCTGGTTTAACAGATGGTGACAGAATTCACATTTTTGGCCACATCAACCCAACACAGGGGGTCAGGGCAGCAGGGCAGGGATGTGCAGCCCTGGAAATGAGAGTTCTCCTGGACATTTACCAGCTGGGCTCACCCAGAGGGGACAGCCAGATTGGTTGCAGTGTCATCCTGCTGATTCCCTGCCTGGCTGCTGGGGATTTCTGGGATGGAGGAATTCTGGCCAGGAGACCCTGAGCTTGCCCTTTGGGTTGGGCACAGTGGGGTTGTGGCTCATGGCTGTCCCTGTCCCCAAGGTCCCTGTGGATCCACGTGGATCACCACCACCTGCAGCAGAGACTGGGATCTGTTGCTTTTGTTTCTTGTGGGGCTTCTTGTGTTTTATCTGATTGAAACCTTTTCACATCCTCCTAGGAGCCAGGTCAGCAGGGAACAGCTTTCATGGCCTGGAGGGGGACAGAAATCCCAGGAAAAATGGCCCTTAGGCACCTGTGCCTCCTCATTTGCACCAGCGTGGCCACTTTCCAATGTTTGGAAGGTGGCCAGAGCCCAGGGAAATATTTTGGCAGCTGAGCATGGCTCTGTGAAAGCAGAAAAATGACAGAAAATGCACAAGGAGATGCAATGCTCTTTAAATGAAGTCTTTTCCTTAAGCTAAAGGAGTTCAAGGACTGTGAAACTGAATTTATTTGTATTTATTTGTCTTCCTGCAATTGAATCAAGAGCATCCTGTTGCTGTGATTTATGCCTTGAGTGCAGGTGTCCTACTTTGGTCAGTGCCCAAAGCCTGCCACCGTTAATGAGAAGTCTCATTATTGATTCAGTGGCATCTGGAAGACTTTTAAGGACTGACAGCAGGAGCAGAACAATTCCAGAGGGCATTTCTTCAGTGCCTGTGCCCATCCTGACCCGTGCCCTGCTCAGCCCAGCCCTTCCCTCTGGGGCACAGGTGCCACCTTTGCCTGTCTCAATGTCACATCTCTAAACCCTGTTTATTTTTTCCTTGGACAGGGCTCACGTGGCAGAGGTTTTGCTGCTCAGGTGGTGCTCCAGAGCCTCTCCCACAGCCCAGAATGTGCGTGGGGAGTGAGTTACACCTGAGTTACACCTGAGTTACTCTGGTGTCCTCAGCCTCCAGCCTTCCCCTTATCCCCAGCAATTCCAGGGGCACTCCAGCAGTTTCCCTGGCTGAAATCACTTCCACTCACAGCATCTGGAAAGGTCAGGGAGAGGAGAGAGAGCTCCTGGGAGCCTCCTGTTTGTTCTGGGGTATTTTTTTTTCCTTTTCCCTGCTCATGGGCACCGAGCTGCTCTGCACATTCTGTCTGCCACCAGCTTTTCCAGCCTCCTTTGTTTTCCCAGCTCAGGATTTGGGGTGCAGAGGCTCTGTTTGGAGCCAGTGTGGGGACAGGGCTTTCCTGTGGCTCTGAGGTGGAACTTCCATTGTGTTTGGGCTGTCCTCACCTCAGTGATTCATGGCCTTGGCCGAGGCTCAGCCTTTCCTTCCTTCCCAGAGATTTGGGAATCAGCTGGAGCAGGACCTGTGCCCATGGTCCCAGCACCAGGGACCCACATGGTTTTTAACCCTTCAGTTTCAGGGAAGGGGAGAACAACCCCCAGAAAGCTTTGCCAGCTGGGATGGAGAACGATTGTGTCCTGGGGGAGCTGTGGGGGAAGAGCAGCGTCCCCGTGGTCCTCAACAACCCCTACTCCGAAGGAGAGCAGGTAAGAGCCCAGGGCTGGGGCTGCTGGGGCTGGGAAAACCCAAATTCCCAGGGTTTGTGGGAATGTGACCCATCCTGGTGTGTTCTCACAGCACAGAGAACCTGCAGGGACAGCGTGTGTTTCATCCCAGAAGCTGGAAGTGATGGATCCCAGACCCACTGGGGCTGTGGTTCAGGGGTGGAGGTCACTGAGAGTGATGCTCTTCATGCAAGGGCTGCCATGGTCTACACCATGGGATGGCCCAGGCAGGAGCAGGAGGCTGAGGCCTCCCTGGGGAATGTGATCCCTTTGGTGGCACAAGGCCAAGCTGCATCATTAAAGTCCTTTGGGTTCATCTGATGGTAACTCAACAGAGCACTTCACATCAAGTTCCACGGCGCTTTTTCATCTCCTCACACTCCACAGCCATAAATTCTCAGGCTCCCTTGCCAAAAGGAGATTAACTCCACGTTTGTAGCGGAGCCAGAGACGTCAGGCAGACCCTGCCAGGCCACCAAGATCCCCTCAGGGAAAACATGACGTGCTGAGCTCTGCCAGTGCTTGGGTTAAAGGGTGTCCCTGATGGGATTATCCAGGGCAGGACCTGGGGGAGCAGACTGGAGATCACCTCCCTGCCATGGGATCACCTCCCTTCCATTATCCCAGGCTGCTCCAAGCCCTGTCCAACCTGGCTTTGGGCACTGCCAGGGATCCAGGGGCAGCCACAGCTTCAATCTGTGCTTGCAGGGAACAATTCCTCTCCAATATCCCATCCAGCCCTGCCCTCTGGCAGTGGGAGCCATTCCCTGTGTCCTGTCCCTCCATCCCTTGTCCCCAGTCCCTCTCCAGCTCTCCTGGAGCCCCTTTAGGCCCTGGCAGGGGCTCTGAGCTCTCCCTGGATCCTTCTGTTCTCCAGGTGAGCACCCCCAGCTCTCCCAGCCTGGCTCCAGAGCAGAGGGGCTCCAGCCCTTGGAGTGTCTCTGTGGCCTCCTCTGGACTCTCTCCAGCAGCTCCAGGTCCTTCCTGTGCTGGGCCCCAGGGCTGGATGCATTTCTCCTGGGAATCCTGCATGGAATGATGTTTCCATGCACTTTTGCAGTGTCAGAGACCCGTGGGGGACACAGAGGGACACACGTGGAAGTGTCCAAGTGTTCCTGTGCTGATGCCCACACAGGGCACTGGGATAGCCAGGGCTGTCACCAGCCTGGCTGGGTGCTGAGGTGCAGCTGGAATCCATTTTCACCCTCCCTCACCTCAGGACCATGGATAATACACTGTGGCAGGGATCCTGAGCTCAGGATGGGTCAGTGCTGCTCTCCCCTGTCCCATCCCATGGATAATGCACTGTGGCAGGGATCCTGAGCCCAGCACAGCTCAGTGCTGCTCTCCCCTGTCCCATCCCATGGATAATGCTCTGTGGCAGGGATCCTGAGCCCAGCACAGCTCAGTGCTGCTCTCCCCTGTCCCATCCCATGGATAATGCTCTGTGACAGGGATCCTGAGCCCCGCCGAGCTCAGTGCTGCTCTCCCCTGTCCCATCCCATGGATGATGCTCTGTGGCTGGGATCCTGAGCCCTGCCCAGCTCAGTGCTGCTCTCCCCTGTCCCATCCCATGGATAATGCACTGTGACAGGGATCCTGAGCCCAGCCCAGCTCAGTGCTGCTCTCCCTTTGCCCCAGCTCTGGGCAGACTCCGTCTTGCTGCCTCCTTTGCTAAGCCCCTGCGTGTCCGTGTCTGTTACTCTAAGCACTTTATAACCTTCTGTGTGCAGAGCTTAATTTCTCTCTGTGCTGGGGCTGCCAAAACCGCCAGTCTTAAGCTGCTATTAAACTCTTTATTGGTTTTTTTTTTTTTTCACTGGATGCACAGCTTTCTTTTTATCCTTCTTATCCCCGAATCCTTGTGCCTGCTTTTCTGGAAGCAGTGTGGTTTTCCCCCCGGCCGTTCCCTGGGGCTGTGTGCAGTCAAGGCAGCTGAACTTCTTTCATGCAGCAATAAATACTATTAACACCGGGGAAAGTCAAGCCAAGTGGGAACTTTCCTTGTTTTTTTCAAGCAGGATTGGGTGGATTCACTTGGCCAGGTGGCGAATGCTCACTGAGGCTCATAATAAGGTGCTGAAAGCCCCGCTGGGCATCGATCCCATCCCTCTGTTATTTTTTACAAAACCACACCGTGTTTTTTGCCTGTTTCCGAGGAGCCAAATCCCCCTGGCCCTAACCCTGAGGATGCTGTGGCTGCACCAGGTCCTGTTTCAGTCACCAGGGTCTGATTTGTGAGCAGCTCTGTGCCCGTGTAGCTCTCAGGGGAAGCAGCTCAGAGCAGCTCGAGAGGCTGATTTGTGCTGTCCAAAGGCAAAGGACACACTCTGGGGTTGATGCAGTCTGGGAGGAAATGTCAGCATGGTGCATTTTAGGGCTATAGGAGCGGCGAGAAGGATAATGCAACATAGTTCCTGGTGAAATGGAGAAGCAAAAGAGAGCTTTGTTTAAAGAAACACTGCACTTATATAGGGTAGTTCGTGGCAAACAGATTAGAAAGGTCCAAGAAGGCAACACCTCTTTGAAAACATGCTTTGTGTAACACATCACGAGACACTCACACAGCTCACACACCCTGCAGGTGCATAACCATTGTTATAACTTCATGTCCTTGTGGAGCCCAAGAAGCTCAAGGCTTCCAGGCTGCTTTTTCCCTGGTTCCCAGCAGTATCCTACAGCAAGCACAGGAATAAACCCAGGACCTGGCTGCTGCTGCAGCCTGTGGGACTCGCTGAGCGCTCCCATGGCAGGGTGAGCACCTGTAGAGCCCAGAAGGGGAGATGCTGTCCTGCTGTCCCACTGCTGTCCCGCTGTCCCGCTGTCCCCTGCTGTCCCAAGGAGCCCCCAGGAGAGCTGGCTGTGCTGTTCCTGCAGGAGCAGACAGCTCCTGAGCCCGAGGTGCCGGCACGCCCTGGCTCAGAGCTGTTTGCATAACGCGTGTGCGCCCCGGCTGCCGCAGTTGTCGCTCTCTTGTCCCTCTCCTGAGCCACCCAGATCGCAGCTGCCTCATTAGAACATGAAAGGATCTCATCCCCGGCACAGCGGCGGGCAATGTTTGGCTCCGGTTTCGGCGTGCAGGGAAGGCACACACACACACAAACTCGCACACAGCTCCCTGCCAGCCTCCTCTGGGATGGGCTTGTGTGACCTGGAACGTGTCACAGGGAACAATTCCTTCCCAATATCCCATCCAGCCCTGCCCTCTGGCAGTGGGAGCCATTCCCTGTGTCCTGTCCCTCCATCCCTTGTCCCCAGTCCCTCTCCAGCTCTCCTGGAGCCCCTTTAGGTACTGCAAGGGGCTCTGAGCTCCCCCTGAAGCCTTCTCCATGTGAACACCCCCAGCCTGGCTCCAGAGCAGAGGGACTCCAGCCCTGGGAGCAGCTCCTCCTCTGGTCTCACTCCAGCAGCTCCAGGTCCTTCCTGTGCTGGTCCCAGGGCTGGGAATCCTGCATGGAATGATGTTCCCATGCACTTTGGCAGTGTCAGAGACCCCTGGGGGACACACAATCCCCTCTGAGCTGGTGCTGCTGCCCACAGGAATTGTTCAGTACCCCAGGATCCAACATCCCTCTGCTCTGTGGCCCAGCAAAGGTTGTCAGGCACTGGAACAGATTAATGGGGTCCCATTAATCCCTGCAAGTGTCCAAGAAATGACTTGGGATCAACCACCTTGGAGATCTTCCCCAACCTTAATGACTGTGTGATTCCAAGATTCCAGCTCACCCAGTTCCTGCAGGGAAAAGACAAAAAAGGGAAAGGGAGCAGCTTTGAGGGGGTTTGAGGCAGAACATCTGCAGGCAGACAAGCAGCCAGCACCCCCCCACTTGCTCTGAGGATGGGGACATTGCTACATCTGCATTCCCAGCACGTTCTGGGGCCATACCTGCTCCAGCAAGAAGTGTTCTAGCAGCACACCTTGTCAGGAGATCAAAACTCCGATTAAAAAGTGCTGGATATAATCAACACTCCCTGCCTGGCACTCCTGGTTTCTGTCTGGCAGGTGGAGCTGCAGGTGAGGATTGGTTTTGGTTGCATTTCTGAGCTGTTTGCAGCACGGTTTGCCCCTCTCAGAGAACTGCTCTGAGCAATCAGGCTCAGAGGGAAGGTGGCAGATTTGGTCCTCAGGGTGGGTCAGGGAGCACAGGATGCTGTTGGTGACAAAAGAATGATTTCATTCTCTTGGAAGAGTAAAACAAGCAAAGGGAAAAAATGACCAGGAGCTGGCACTGCTATGGTTCAGGCTGGATTCCTCAAAATTGAAAAATTAAAAAGAGCTTTAAAAAGTGCTTTTCCAGGACTACATTGAAGAGGTTCTTTTAATTTACTGCTGGGTTTGACCTCTACATGAGGTTTTTTATTTGGTTTCTGCAGCATGCAAAGGGGAGGCTGAGATGGACATTTGGCTTCGAGGGGTAGACTGACACACTCCTTGGGAAAATCATGGGATTTGTGGCATGAGGAATGTCAGAGATCCTTGGCAGCACAGCCTGGGGGGTGCAGGGAGCAGCTTTTGGAAACTGCAAGGACTAAAGAAGGTCCTGCTGAGGATTCAGGCTGTAAATCTCTGCCTTCCCCTCCAGATTCTGTGCCTTGTTCCCAGAATATGTTTTCAGAGCATGGCATTACACTGTGAGCCTCAGGCTGTTTGAAATCCCTGTTTTCCAGGGGGAAAAAAGTCTGGAGCTTATGGTAAAACCAAGAACTGAGCAAAAAGTCAGGCCAGCAATGCTAGCAGGACAATGCAAAAGTGTCTGCTCAGCCCAGGCATCAGCCTAGGAATCAGCCAGGCTCTGATCTCCCCCAGCTTTGGAAAAGCAGAGCAACCCTTTGGTGGGGTGGGAACGAGTCAGACCTGGAGGCTCAGCTGCTTTGTCATCCCTGTGGCTCCTGCTGCTTCCCCTCCTGGACCAGGAGCTTCTCCCAGCCTGGGCTGGTTCTTGGCTTCAGGATGAATTTGTGCTGCTGCTGCCCCTCTGCAATGGGGACACGAGCCAGGATCCCCAAAAGGAGGGTGGCACTCTGCTGGAGGCAGTGCCAGCTCCAAGAAAACCAGATTAATACAAAAGGGACACCCAGGACTCTTGCAGGAAGGGACAGATCCAACCCAAGCCCAGATCTGCTGTGCAGAGCCTTGAGGTGGTGCCAAACACAGGATGCTCTCAGATGGCCCCTGGAGAGCTGCAGCCACAGCACCATGGTTCCAGGGATGGAATTACACCCCTGAGTAAGATCTGATCCCTGGGAGACAGAGCTCTGCTTCCCAGAGCTCTGCACACTCCCCTGGCCCACTGGCAGACACTGATGGCTCTTTAAGTGCTTGGGGTGAATAAGGCCCACAGCAGAAAACTGCAATTTTATCTGTGAAAACATGCAAGAAGGAGCACCTGTAACCAGTTCTCCTCCTCACCAGCTCTGTGCTGGCTGAGACTCTCCCCCAGCTGGCACAGAACTCAAGGAGAGCTGGATGAGCTCATCCCAAGGCAGAGTGTCAGGGAGCTGAGGCTGGAGAAATCCAGCTACTCCTGATTCAGCAGCCCCCTCACTTGGATGGTTTATCCACCCTCATTCCTACAGGCTTTCCAGTGTCAGTATCAAAGGAGCTGTGCCTTTGGCTTGCTCAGGTTGATGCTCAGCTCTCAGCTCTGTGTCACCAGCGAGGCAGAGCTTGGCACCTGCAGAGCCTGAGCAGGTGATGCTCCTTGGGAAGAAACATCTCACAGATTTTGGAGGAGAGTCTTCCTCTGAGAAACCTGAGCACAACATTCTGCAAGTCACTTCCACCTCTGCTTTTAACTCATTTTCCACAGGTTTGGCTGTCCCATAACCAGACATGACTTCTTAATTCTACTGTGACTTGGTTTCTCCATTGTAGAATCCCAAATAATGCTAAATATTGGGATAATACACCTTGTCTGGCTGTGTCAGCCCTGGAATTTGAGCACAGGCATCGCCCCATACACAATCCTGAGTTGTTGGGATCTTTTCCTGTGTTTTGCTGGTGAGTTCTGACCTTGTATTCCCAATTTTCCAGCCGCCACCATCGGGGGGGCGCCAGTCCCCGACCAAGACCCCCACAACGGGAGCCCTTCCAAATGCCCCCGGTTTGTGAAAATCAAGAACTGGGAGACAGGCTCCGTGCTCCACGACACCCTGCACCTCAAGACTGCCATGGTGAGTGGAGCTGGCCAAAATTCCCTGAGCATCCTGGAGTGAGGGGCACCGTTTCCAAGATGGATTCACCTGGGAGTGCAGAAGTGGAAAAAATCAGTCTTGTCTCCAGTAGGGTTTGGATTTTGAATCTGGTGCAATAAGCAGAGAGAGGGAAATCTGTCACTGTCTGAGGGGTCTCCTGAGCCTGAGATCCCCACAGGTGGTTTAAAGTTCAGGTTTTCCCAGCTGGTCACTGAAGAAGATTCAGGAGGAGTTTTCTGAGGTTTCCAAGGTTGTTTATTGTTTCTTATCTAAGAAATTCTTTCTCTAACCAACAGCAGTCTGTTCAGCATGAGATCAGGGCACCCTGCCTGCCCTTGGGGCAGGACTTATCTTTTATACTATAAATTACACACCTAATGTTTACAATTACTTTCCAATACATGACAATTTTATTACACTGTCCAAATCTGTCTCAGACCAATCCAACAATGCCAGCCTGGCACTCAACATGGATGGCATGAAGAAGAAGAAGAAAGAAAAGACATACCATGCCCAAAATCCTCCATATTAGCTACAAACCCCCTAATAGAAACATTTCTAAAAATTCACTTTTCTACCTTCTAGATATCTAATTTATACTCATTTTTTGTGACTTGTAATTCTTCCTGCAATGTTGGTAGATTTTTCCAGGGGCTTAAATCCAGTCCCCAAGACCCCTGGGCACCATGCCAGGGCCTCTGAGCCAGGGGGGTCTCCAGGGAAGCCAGGGGAACAGCCTGGGCTCCCACAGAAATCCATCTGGGATAAATAAGGAAAAGCCAAGCTGGGGAGTGAATCCCATCTCTCTGATTGTCTGAATCAAGAGGTGTCTGCACATGGTCTGTGCCATCACACAGTGTCCCAGCCAGCTGGGAATGTCCCTGTTTGTCACACCCTCTGTGTGGGTGGTCTCTGGGTGCCCAGGCCAGCTCAGGTGACCAGGAGTGGCTCCAGGACATTCCTGTTCCCTGCTGTCCCCCAGGCCACGGCGTGCACTGAGCAGATCTGCATGGGCTCCGTGATGACCCCCAGCCCCCACGTCCGCAAGGCAGAGGACACCAGGACCAAGCAGGAGCTGCTGCTGCTGGCCAAGGACTTCATTGACCAGTACTACTCCTCCATAAAGAGGTGAGTGCTGCCTGCAGGAGCCCCACATGTCACACGTGTCACCTGCACAGCTCCAGCCCAGGGCCCCAGCCCAGGAAGGACCTGGAGCTGCTGGAGCTGGAGGAGATGATGATCTCCTCCAAAATGATCAGAGGGATGGAGCAGCTCTGCTGGGAGGAAAGGATGAGAGAGCTGGGATTGTTCAGCCTGGAGAAGAGAAGCTTTGAGGTGACCCAATTGTGGCCTTCCAGTGCCTGAAGGAGACAAAGAAACATGGAGAGAGACTGGGGACAAGGGCTGGAGGGACAGGACACAGGGAATGGCTCCCACTGCCAGAGGGCAGGGCTGGATGGGATATTGGGAAGGAATTGTTCCCTGGGAGGGTGGGCAGGCCCTGGCACAGGGTGCCCAGAGCAGCTGTGGCTGCCCCTGGATCCCTGGCAGTGCCCAAGGCCAGGTTGGACACTGGGGTTTGGAGCAGCCTGGGACAGTGGGAGGTGTCCCTGTCACAGCAGAGGTGGCACTGGATGAGCTTTAGGGTCCCTTCCAACCCAAACCATTCCATAATTCCATGACCTGATGTCCCACGTGTGGGAGCAGCAGGGGAGGCTCTGGTGCTCCATCAGCAGCTGCTTCCTGAGCAGAGTTTCATTCCTGGTGTTTGTTGTGTCTCTGCACAAGCCCCTGTCCTCTCCCCCTGGTCCTTGCTTCCCTGTAATCCCAAAGCTGGGACACCCATCCCACAACCCCTGTGTGTGTGTGTGCAGGAACAAGCAACTCCAGGTGGAGAGCAGCAGCATTCCCTGCCCTCTGCCTGACCCCCTCTGCTCCCTCCCTGCCCAGATCCGGCTCCAAGGCGCACATGGAGCGGCTGCAGGAGGTGACCAGGGAGATCGAGGCCACGGCCACGTACCAGCTGCGGGACACGGAGCTCATCTACGGCGCCAAGCACGCCTGGCGCAACGCCGCGCGCTGCGTGGGCAGGATCCAGTGGTCCAAGCTGCAGGTGGGCACCAGCCCCTCCTGGGGCTCCCCCTCCCCCTGGGGGACAGCAGGGAACAGGAATGTCCTGGAGCCACTCCTGGTCACCTGAGCTGATTGCTGCCTGAGCGTGTGCTGGGGCTCTGGAGAGGCACGCCCTGCTCTCCAGCACAGGTGCTCAGCACACACAGCTTTGGGATGTTGGCTGGAGATGGAAAAGTGGCCGTGGGGTGGGAGTGAGGTGGTTGTGTGCTAAAAGATACTGTGTCTTTTTCCTAATTAACCTAAGATCAGACAAAGTATTTTAGCATGGATGAAAAAGGGATACAAAAGAGGCTCCTTCAGTTCAGTTTATTCCGTTGCGGTGACATGCGGGAAAGAGGGAGAGCCCCTCCGGGAATCAGGTATTCAGGGGAAGGGGAATGGGGAGTGATTTTGGCTGCCAGCCGATGGGATAGGGACACAGGGGAGTGGGGATCAGGATACAGAACTTAATGTGCTCCAAGGTCATCAGGGAAGGTCAAGGAACAGGTAGGAATTCTGGGATGAGCCGGAAGATATATCAGTGTATGTGAATCCTTCCTTATACCTCAGTTTATCAAATTACAACAGTTGTGGCTGAAATGGAAGCTGGTGCTTCCAGAGTGCTGATTTTCCAAAATCAGATCCTGCTCCAGTGTCTTTCCTGCTGCTTCCAAACCTGTTGCTCCACCTGGAGAGAGGCAGCAGGACACATTTGTCCTGAGTACTGAGATCCAGCAGGAGAGGATTTGGCTCAGTGCCCTTTTGGCAAGGGAAACACAGAACAGGATTGGAAATCAGTGATCCCTAGGGAATCCCTTGGTACAGAGATGTCCTCCCCTCATGCAGCCTGGAACAAATCCAGTGCTGCTGAGCAGTTCCTGTGGCTGCTTCACACAGGGAATGGGCACAGCCACTTCTGTTGATCCCCCTTCCTGATTTCCCAATGCTTTCATGGATGCCCCATCCCTGGAAGTGTCCAAGGCCAGGTTGGATGGGCCTTGGAGCCACCTGAGATCATGGAAGGTGTCCCTGCCATGGGCAGGGGGTGGGATGAGATGCTCTTTGAAAGCCCAACCCAAACCATTCCATGAGTCCATGATTCCATGATTCCCTGTCCCTCAGACCTGACTGGCACCTGTTCTGTTCCAGCTCTGAGTGCTGATCTATGAGAGAAGCAGAGCAGAATCTGCAATTGTTTGGGGATAAGGCAGGAACAGCAGCAGGTTGGGAGCATGGGAATGAGGAGGTTTTTGCCTGAGCAGCAGATGAGTCACCTCTCCAAAGCAAAAGGGGCAGCTGGATTACACATCCACGTGTTCCAAAGGCAGGAACACATAATTATGGAGCTTTAGATCCCTGAGAAGCCACAGTGGTGCCTGGAGTTCTCCCTGTGCCGTGTTCCCTCTGCCTGGCTCTGCCCTAGGAGCTGGATCATCCCCACAATCGCTTCCCTGTTTCAGGTGTTCGATGCCCGGGACTGCACCACGGCCCATGGGATGTTCAATTACATCTGCAACCACATCAAGTACGCCACCAACAAGGGCAACCTCAGGTGAGCCACGGGGGAGGCGCCAGGGTTTGGATCCCAGGGCTCTGGATGAGTGGGGACCTGGCTCTGGGCCCTGCTGGAGTTGGGTCTGGCCCACTGCACACCAACAGCAGTCCTGGGAAGCATCAGAGGGACCTGATCAGGGGTGGAGGAGTCCTGCTGGTCCAAGTCTCTCTCTTCTTGCTGCCTGTGGGACTTCAGGGGAAAGATTTTCCCATTATTTCCTCTTTCCTATATTCTGCATCCAGCAGAGAGTTCAGACTTTCCTCCAGATCTGTCTGAAACCCCCTGTTAGCACCCCAAATTTCAAAGCCACGACTTCCTCCAGTGGAGCTACTCTTTGGGACTCTCTTGGGGCACACCCAGAGGGGGTGGCAGCTCCCTCTCCTGCAACATTCCACCACTCCCAGCATTCACCAGGATGATAATCACTTTTATCATACACATCACTTGTGTATGATAAAAACTTCTTTGATAGTTGTCCTGGTTTGAAACACAGGTGTCTGCTAAGAGAGGCAGGAGCCTTTCTTGAAATGGAAAATGTAAACCCCCTCCCTCCAAATTATTATAATTTTGAAATTAAGACGCTCTCAGGCAAAGATATGGGAATAAGGAATAACAGTTCTTTACTAGGAAAATTAAAATAGCAATGCAGTATCAAAAAGAACAATCCCAAACCCTGCCAGAGTCAGAATCCAAGCTGACACCCGTCAGTCAGTCAGGGTGTTGGCACAGTCCCATTCCATGGTGGCTGCATCCTCCTGCAGTGGCAGATGTGGCTCAGCTGGAGCAGTGCTCCTGGAGAAGGTGCAGTTTCCTCTGAAGGTGCAGGGATGATGTGGAAAGGTCTGGCTTTCCTCTGGAATCCAGTTGCAAAGGCTGCTCTGGTGTCCAAAATGTCAGTTTTTCTCTGGGTAGGAAAGGCTTGGCTCCTCCCCTGGCTGGAGCATCTCCCATGGGATGATGGAATTTTATCAGCCATGCCCTGGGACTCAATGGCCATGAACAGGAGATCTCTCCTGGAGGGAGGATGGGCTGTGGGAAAGATAAAGAACACTTTCTAAAAACACTTTTTTAAAGAATACTTTTGGTCACATCCTATATTATGTGACCAAATTTAAATACTATTTAAATTTTGTGCCTGAGGGTATTGAGCTGGGACCATTTGAGGAATGGTTGACTGAGGGACAAATGACTGAGGTATCAATACCCTTTGATTGAGTAATTGACTGTAAGGAGGTGCCACTACTTGTGTCGAGGGCGGGGCCCACGTTCTTTTTTGGGTTTAATGACAAAGGTTTGCCATGGTGTCAAATTGAGAACAACAGTACTTAGCAAGATGTTTTCCTTTCTGACATTGAGGGCAAATAGAAAGTTGTTTTGGTTGAATTGCTGTTGTAGGACAATCCCTTTTCATGTGTCCTGGTTTACCACAAGCAAAAGAACAAGCATTTTTATCGGAGTCCAACTGTACAGTGGCAACAGATTTTTTTAAAAGATTTTGTTTGTCCCTCAAGGACTTTTTAAAGCTTTTTCCTTTTTTTGTCCCAAATTATCTCCCAATGTTTTTTTCCCAAATTATCTCCCTAAGTTTTTCCCAAATTATCTCCCAATGTTTTTCCCGACTTTTCTTGAGATTTCACAATCTGTTTTTCAAAAACATTGACTTGCATGTTAGCACTATGCAGTGGAGAAGTGCAGCACTGCCTTTGTGTGAAAAAAACTGTTTTGGGAGAATTAAAATGTTTATAAAAAGACAATAGGAGACAAACATAGAGCAAAGTGTTAAAGCTGCCAGGAGCACACCCTGCTTCAGGAACACCCCTTTAAATACGTTTTACAATCCATCCATTTGTTACATATTCACAGACCTTCATGCACAGTCAATTGTTTCTGGGAACTGTTTAGCATGGCCACTCCTTGGGTCTGCCTTTTTACAGCATGTGTGTTTCTTGGCTTGTGGTTTTATTTTCTTCTTATCCCTTTTGATTTGGGTGGTGGTCCCAGCCAGTGAGTGTTGATAATTGTTGTGCCAGCTGCAGGGTCCCCATCACCTGTTCACAGGCTGTTATCCTGACTGGGCAGGGAGTTTAAGCACACTATCTCTAAAAAACTCATGTCTAACTTTTACTATTAACAAAGACTACATCCATATAGAAATGCTATTTGAACATTATACATACAGCATTTATCCCAATACTTGCAAAGAGCCAACAGCATGTCCTACATTTATAACACCTTCCCTTGCAGATCTGCCATCACCATCTTCCCGCAGCGCACGGACAGCAAGCACGACTTCCGCATCTGGAACGCGCAGCTGATCCGCTACGCCGGCTACAAACAGCCCGACGGCTCCGTCCTGGGGGATCCCGCCAACGTGGAGCTCACCGAGGTGCCAGCCTGCCACCAAGGGGGGACAGGGCACCCCTGAGCACCCCCAGAGGGAGGAGGGGCTGGGCAGGTTGGGGCTGTGCAGTGCAGCACCATGGGCAGGTTGGGTTTGTGTCGACCGCGGATTTTTTTCCCAGGAATAAAGGCTGGGGTTTGTCATTTTTCTCACCATTTTCTCCTTCACCATTACAGGCACAAGCCGTGATCCTACTAGGGATATATTCCAGGCTCATTTTCACCCCAAATTCCCCTGACTTGGCCATGAGTGGGCTGGGACAGGCCACCCCATGTTGTAGCTCCCTGTGTTCAACCGTGAGGACAGAAATGCTGCCAGGAGCTGTTGCCAGGAGCACCCAATTCCCTGCCCGCAGTGTCTGAAGAGCAGGTGACCTGCTGGGACACCAACCCTGCCTTTATTGTCCCTGCAGATCTGCATCCAGCAGGGCTGGAAGGCTCCGTACGGGCGCTTCGATATCCTGCCCCTGCTGCTCCAAGCCAACGGCAACGACCCCGAGCTCTTCGAGATCCCACCAGAGCTCGTGCTGGAAGTGCCCATCCGGCACCCCAAGTGAGTCAGGGCACCCCAAAACTGCTTGAGGGGGTCAGCAGGACTGAGCTCCTCCTGTTCCACCCTTGCCATGGCCTGGGAACTTCACCCAAGACCCTCTCAGGGGTTTTCCCTCTGTAAAGATGGCAGAGCTGGCCAAAATGTCTCAGGGCTTTCCTTTGTATCCAGATTGACTTTCTTGGAAAGTTTCCTTTTCCTTGAAGTCTCCCACTCCATAAGCACCTTGTCCCCATTAACAGCCCCAAAGGGCTCTGATGGGAATGTTCTGCTCAAGTCCTTCACCCTGATGGCAAAGTGACCTCCCCCACCATCTACCTGCATTGGGCAGGAATTCTTGGCTGGTTGCCTAATCCTGCCTTTTTTCCCGGCAGGTTTGAGTGGTTTAAGGACCTGGGCCTGAAGTGGTATGGGCTGCCAGCCGTGTCCAACATGCTCCTGGAGATTGGGGGCCTGGAGTTCTCGGCGTGCCCCTTCAGTGGCTGGTACATGGGCACGGAGATCGGCGTGCGCGACTACTGTGACAACTCCCGCTACAACATCCTGGAGGTGAGCCCGGGGCTCCTGGGGAGCAGGCAGGACACTGGGGGGTGTTGGTTGGAGCAGGAGAGCTCAGGATATCCCTTCTGGCAAGGTCTCTGTGTGCTGGAATGTGACACAGCCAGCGTCATCCCAAAGAATCCTAGGGATCAGCAGGCACCTGGTCATGCGCTCAGTTGAGGCCAGGTGTAAAAACATGAAAGGGTGCAGAGACTCTTGGTGGCTCCTCAAGGGACATCTGTGCTCCCCTCCAGCTGGTCCCATGGCTCAGGGACTGCCCAAACTGGGAGAGGCAAAGCCAAGCCATGGGAAGGTGCCTGTGCGGGGCATCTGGATCCATGAAAACCTTCCAAAGGGATGTTGTGTTATTTAGAGGGGCTCCATCCCTCCCCAGTCTCCTGAAAACCAGAGGGGTGGGAGCAGTGAGTGTCCAGCAGCTCCTGGTGGCCTTCTCAGCAGCATTTGGCCACCTGCCTCTGCTCAGGGAGGAGGAAAGGCTGTGCTCCTGCCATGGAGAGGAAGGCACAGCATCAGCCCTTCCCTGCCCTGCGGGTGACTTGTGCCAGCCTGGGCCTCTCCTCTCCCAGAGCAGAGATCTCCAACCCTTGTTTTTGGCCATTAAATCCTTCCCCTCCCCCATGTGTTGTTGCAGCAAGTGGCCAAGAAAATGAACCTGGATATGAGGAAAACGTCCTCACTGTGGAAGGACCAGGCCCTGGTGGAGATCAACATCGCTGTGCTCTACAGCTTCCAGGTACTCAGGGCCCTGCTTTGTCTGGAGGGACACAGGGTGGGATCAGTGTGGAGACACCCACCCAAGGATAGGGGCTGAAATTGGGCTGTGCCTCCCAAATTTGGGATGCTGCAGTGAGATTTTATAATCTCCACACTCTGGATGTTGTAAAACAGCACTGCCAGCACCCAAGTCCTGCTGGTCCAGGAGGAATATCCCAGTAGGGGGAAAATCCAGCTTTTTGACCTCTCCACAAGGCAGGAACTGGCCCAGGTTCTCCCCCAGTCTGCACTTAAGGGTTGAGTAACAAAACCAATTCTTGGTGACCCAGCTTCAAAGGGTGAGTCCTGCCCAGAGCTGGCTCAGAGCTGCCCTGCTGGAAGAGCTTCCCAAGGTTCTGAGCAGAGGATGCTCCATCCATTGCCATCCCATCCCATCCCATCCCATCCCATCCCATCCCATCCCATCCCATCCCACTGATCCCATCCCATCCCACTGATCCCATCCCATCCCACTGATCCCATCCCATCCCATCCCATCCCATCCCATCCCATCCCATCCCATCCCATCCCATCCCATCCCATCCCATCCCATCCCATCCCATCCCACTGATCCCATCCCATCCCATCCCATCCCATCCCATCCCATCCCATCCCATCCCATCCCATCCCAACCCATCCATCCCATCTTTGCTTGGCCCAGGACAATTAACAGGGCTCCCATATCACATTTCTCAGAGCTCTGGGGCAGCTTTAGATGCTCCTTGTGTCAGCAGCCACCCTGGATGATCCCCAAAGACCATGGGAATGAGCAATATTTGGGACAAACAGCTCCAAACGTAAAATGTTGTCCTTTGCCCTCTGGGCTGTGCTGACAGCTGCTGTCTCTGCTCTGCTGTCCCCTGCAGAGTGACAAGGTGACCATCGTGGATCACCACTCGGCCACCGAGTCGTTCATCAAGCACATGGAGAACGAGTACCGCTGCCGGGGGGGCTGTCCCGCCGACTGGGTCTGGATCGTGCCGCCCATGTCGGGCAGCATCACCCCTGTGTTCCACCAGGAGATGCTCAACTACCGCCTCACGCCCTCCTTCGAGTACCAGGTGCTGTCCCCACCTCTGCCTTCCATGTGGCCAGGGACGGGTGGCAGTGGGAGCTCTGGAGGTGCAGGAAGGAGAGGGACACTGAGGGACACCGTTCACAAGCTGGGCCTCGATTCTGTGACAAGTCCGATGGATATTTCACCTTAACACAGTGCAATAATGGGGTTTTGCTGCTCCATAGGAATGGGGGACACCTGAGTCCCGATTTTTAATCACACAGAGCTACTCCCCTTTGGAAATGCCAAATGGGAGGGTGAGGAAAAGGCTCCTGTATCCCATCCCAGGGTGCAGGTTGGAAAGGATGGCTCTTCTATCCCATCCCAAACTGCAGGTTTGAGAGGATGCTCCTGTATCCCATCCCAGGGTGCAGGTTTGAGAGGATGCTCCTGTATCCCATCCCAGGGTGCAGGTTTGAGAGGATGCTCCTGTATCCCATCCCAGGGTGCAGGTTTGAGAGGATGCTCCTGTATCCCATCCCAGGGTGCAGGTTTGAGAGGATGGCTCCTGTATCCCATCCCAGGGTGCAGGTTTGAGAGGATGCTCCTGTATCCCATCCCAGGGTGCAGGTTTGAGAGGATGCTCCTGTATCCCATCCCAGGGTGCAGGTTTGAGAGGATGGCTCCTGTATCCCATCCCAGGGTGCAGGTTTGAGAGGATGGCTGTTCTATCCCATCCCAAACTGCAGGTTTGAGAGGATGGCTCCTGTGCAGGTTTGAGAGGATGGCTCCTGTATCCCATCCCAGGGTGCAGGTTTGAGAGGATGGCTCCAGCCTCCTGGGGATCCAGCAGTGGGACAGGGGCTCTGGCCCAGCATCCCCAGCAGGAAATCAAATTCTGCTGCTGGGGTATTTAACACTCCAGACCATGAAGAAAAGCCCCTAAGCAAACTCTCCCTCGTTATCCAGCCATCCCTGCTCTGGTGCTTTCCACACAATGTGACCTTTAGTCAAGAGCCCTTAAGGAATAATCAGAGCAGGAGCAGTCTGTTCACTCCTGTACCCAGCCCACCAGGCACCCCCATGCTTCTGGCTCTGGTGCAGCCTGCAAGGGCACGGAATGAGCTTCTGTGTGCTTGCTCCTGCCTTCAGCTGCCTCCCCTTCCCAAAGGGCCTCTTAGGGAAAAAAAAACCTGCGGCCAGAGCAGGGGAAAGGATCTGTTTCCATCACCTCTCCCCTTCTGGCGTTGCCTTCTTTCTGGCTGTGGCCTATTAATGCTCCTCTCGAGAGGTGACAGAGCAATTGGCCAGATGCTGTTACAAGCCAGGAGGGTTTATTAGATTGCAATTTTCCTGGGCATGTTCCATTGCCCAAAAAAAAAGCCCCATGAGGCTCCAAGGATCAGGGACATCGAGAGGAGGGGGAGAGCTGTGGAGTAGCAGCTGTTCCTCCCCTTCCTGACTGGAAGAATTTAACTCTCAGTGCTGTGTGTGCTGCATTTCTCCAAGCTCTGAGCACTCCCTGCCATAGCTGATCCTGCTTTTCCCTCTCCTAGCCCGACCCCTGGAACACCCACGTGTGGAAAGGGGTCAATGGGACCCCCACCAAGAAGAGGGCCATTGGCTTTAAGAAGCTGGCAAAGTAAGTACCAGCCTTACTGGAAAGGCCTGGAATGTCTGGGGCTGGTCCTGGATTTAAGCACCTACATCTGTAGGGTGTGTGCATCACCCTAGAGGTGATGGGCTCTGAGCCTGGGGCCACTGAAAGCTTTAGCTGCCACGAGGGACATTTGGGGACACAGGCAGTCCTTTGAACCCCCCCCTCAGACCACCACAAGGGCTGTGATAGGTGAATACCAGATCCTGGATATTATTTGTTCTCCCAAGCTGTTCATTCTCCAGTTAGGAGGTCCTAATGCTCAGGGATGGCTTTCCCACTTTTTGAGGGTGTTTGCCTGTTTGTCCTTTCCTTGAGGCAGGAAGATCCCCCCTCCCTCTTCAGGGCTGTGCTGGCACTAACTCCTGTTCCAATCCCTCCTTTTCCCATGGACTTTCTCCCTCCTTGAGGAGAGCCCACCCCAGTGTGTGCCCAACCCTCCAAACACCTGCTTGGGAAGGAAGGGGGAGATGGGAATGAGGGATCTCCCTGCAGGCAGCAGATGGATCAGGGCTGAGCTGAGATTTGCACTTCATGGTCAGTTGCCCCCTGGCAAGGGGCCACCTCAGTGCCCCTTCCCTGCCAAGGCTCCTCAGCAGCAGGGATGCAGGAATGGAGCACATTTTGGAGCCTTTGGCTGGTGCTGGTGCAAATTCCTCCCCTGTGGAGCTGCTGGTTCTGTGGCAGCAGAGCCCTGGGCCAAGGCAGGAGAGGGCTGGGTGTGTCCTGGTGGCCGTGGCCAGGCTGCCAGGTGGCCCTGGCTCCTCACAGCATCTCCCCACGCTTCAGCTTCCCCAAATCCCTGCCATCAATTTGCTCCCACTCTTCAGCTGTCACCTCCTGCGAGCTGCTCTCCCTGGTGCATCCATAAACAGGATCAGCAGCTGAGGAATGTGCTTCTCACTGACACTGGGGCTGGGGGAAGAGCAGGAGGAAAAATGCTTTTATAGCTGTGTGCCCCATTGAGGGATGGTTTTATAAAAATGTGAGCGTGGCAGGTAATTTAAAACAAAATCTCCATTGTTCTTGATGTAGGGAAAGGAATTGTTTTTGTAATTCACCATTCATCCTGTCTGGATCTGAGCTTATCAGCTGGAGAAGAGGCAGCCTGAGCCCAGAGCCTTGAGCATGATTTGGTGCCTGCTCAGACTCAAAAATCTGGGCAAATCTGAGCCTTCAGAGCTGCAGTCCCTGCCTGGGGCCAGAGCAGGTCCTGGGGACAGGGGACACTGCCACCATGGATAACACAGGGCAGAACTTCACTGAGGGTGGTGATACAGCAGCAAACAGAAATGTTCTGAGGCTGGCTTTGCCATGGAGAGGAGCTGCCAGGGACAGGCAGGATAAACCAGCCTGGAAGAGTTTCTATCTCTTCTTTCCTCTTTTTTTTTTTTTTTTTTTTGTTTTTTCCTCCCTAAATGATTCCCCAAAATCAGAGTATTTCTGGGCAGGAGGGGCAGGGAGAAGCTGGACTCCTCCTGTCCAGTGTGACCATTCCAGCTGCAGCCTCCCTTCCCCACAGGTCATCTGAAGGGGATGCAGGAGCCCTGCTGACCTCAAAAACCTGGGGCAAGGGCTGTCAAAATGAATCAAGCAGCCCTTCCTCCTGCAGAGGCCACAGACATGCTTTGTGCTCCCTCAGCCTCCCAAAAATTGCCTTTCCCTGTTGCAGCACCAGCCTAAACCCAGACCTGGTGGATTTCTGCCTTTCTGCTGGCCCCATTTAGAGGCTTGGTGGTCAGGAAAAAAAGATGTTGGGCATGTAGGAAAACAGTGTTGATGTGATTCTGGATCTCCCTAAAACAGCAAACCCACAAACCTGTCCCCCATCACTGATGCCACAGACAAGGAATCAGCATTCCTGGTGCTGCATCACCCCAGCCAGGAATGGGGACAGGCTGGTGACCTCCCAGGGCCCCTCTGCCCTGAGCCTGTGGGGAAAACTGGAGGAAAAGCACCCAGTCATGGCCACAGGCATGGGAAACAGCCAGCTGGGCACAGATAAGGCTCAGGTGAATGTGCCACCCCCAGCTCAGGGGGCTGCTCCTCCCAGGGAGCTCTGGGTGCCACCAGAGTGCAGGTGACAGCTCGGTGTGTCCCCTGCTCTGGGTGGGGCAGGGCAGCTCCTGCAGGACCCACCTGGGTTTAAGGGATGGAGGAGCTGCTCTTCCTCCTGGAGCTCCAGCTCTGGTTGGTTCCAGCTTTTCCTTTGGCATTACCTGCCCCTGATTGTTCTCCTGCTTCTCTGGCTCTGCAGAAACACCACCCCCATGCCTGCTTTAGCATTTTCCTCTTTCAGCCCATCCAGGTATTTGAGCTCTGTTCAAGCTCCCCCATCTCCTTTTCCTCTCTGACAAGTCAATCTCTTCCAGGGCTTCCCTGTTTGCCATATAACAACCAAAAAAATCGATGCTACAGCTTTGTAAGGCTGATCATTTCATAGGAAATAAAAAGGTCTGGGCTAAAGGCACAGGTAAGGACCAAGCTCTGACTGGGATTCATTCCTGCTTCCCAGGGCTGTGAAGTTCTCAGCCAAGCTGATGGGCCAAGCCATGGCCAAGAGGGTCAAGGCCACCATCCTCTATGCCACAGAGACAGGGAAGTCCCAGGTCTATGCAAAAACTCTGTGTGAGATCTTCAAGCACGCCTTCGATGCCAAGGTATGGCTCCTGACAGGTGGGGGTGGGAAATCACAGCTGCTCCAAGGAAATACATGGAAAACAGCTGCCAAGGGCCTCCAGGCTGTCACCCTGTGGGTCTGGGCTGGGTTTTTGCAGCTGATGTCCTGCAGCCATTGCAGTGTCAGTTTGTCTGTGGCCGCTGGGCTGGCAGCTCCAGGGCTGCCCGTGTCCCCCCAGGCTCCTGTTCCCATGCAGGGATCTCAGCAGGGATGTGCTGCTCCCATCCCAGGGCTGCTGCAGCCAGCCCAGGATGTCCCCAGCTCTCTGTAACCTCTCTGTGCCCCCAGGTGATGTCCATGGACGAGTATGACATCGTGCACCTGGAGCACGAAACCATGGTCCTGGTGGTGACCAGCACCTTCGGCAATGGGGACCCCCCCGAGAATGGAGAGGTAGGGGACAGCAGGGGACAGCAGGGGACAGCAGGGGACAGGGACAGGAGTGTCCTCTTTGGGCTCAGGCTGGGCTGCAATGACCCAAACCAGCTCCAGGTTGTCACTGTCTGAGATCCCCACAGCAGGACATGTTGGTGGTTTAGAGTTCAGGTTTTCCCAGCTGGTCACTGAAGAAGATTCAGGAGGAGTTTTCTGAGGTTTCCAAGGTTGTTTATTGTTTCTTATCTAAGGAATTCTTTCTCTAACCAACAGTGGTCTGTTCAGCATGAGATCCAGGGCACCCTGCCTGCCCTTGGGGCAGGACTTATCTTTTATACTATAAATTACACACCTAATGTTTACAATTACTTTCCAATACATGACAATTTTATTACACTGTCCAAATCTGTCTCAGACCAACCCAGTGATGCCATCCTGACTCAAAAGATGGATGGCACAAAGAAGAAGAAAGAAAAGACACACCACACCCAAAATCCTCCATATTAGCTACAAACCCCCTAATAGAAACATTTCTAAAAATTCACTTTTCTACCTTCTTGATATTTAATTTATACTCTACTTATTTTTTGTGACTTGTAATTCTTCCTGCAATGTTGGTAGATTTTTCCAGGGACTTAAATCCAGTCCCCAAGAGTCCTGGGCACCACACCAGGGCCTCTGAGCCCCCTGCCAGGGGGGTCTCCAGGAAGCCAGGGGAACAGCCTGGGCTCCCACACAGGTGCTGTAGCTGGCTCCAGCCTGCTCTGGAGCAGAGATATCCCCTGAGTCCCTGCCATGAGACAGCCACTGATCCATTGTTAATTCATCCTGTGTGACCAGCACCAGTGTCACCAGAAGGTGACAGTCCCCTGGCGTGGGGGCTGTGACCTGGACAGCTGGGAACAGCCAGCAGGGAGCACAGGCTGTGCTCAGGGATTGGTTTCCTGCAGAACCTGGCAAAGCTGATGGCCTTTTTTTTATTCTTTTTCTGTAGAAATTTGGCTGTGCATTAATGGAGATGAAGAATCCCAACTCCAACCTGGAGGAGAGGAAGTAAGAGCACTCCAAGCCTTTCCCCTCCCAGCCCAAACTCTAGCATGCAGCACAGGTTCCCTGCCTCCATCCTCTCACCAGGGAGTGGGAAATCCTCAGGGAGATTCCTCATTTGCAAATGTCCAGGAATGGGACCTGCCTGGAGACCCAGGGAATGCAGAAAGTGGAGTCCCAGAAAGGACAAAAGCACAGAGTCAGGAGTGCCTGTGGATCCCAGCTTGTAATTCCCTGGGATGACACTTTAAAGCTTCTCCCTTCTTATTGAAGAGGCAGGAATCTATGAAAAAAAAAAACAAACCAAAAACACCAGATCAAAATAGGAATTTCCCCAAAATTATCGATTCTGAGAGCCAGGGCCTGTTCAGGAGGCACTAAAATAGTAAGGGTTGGAGGTAGAAGGGAGTTCCCAGCCTTGCAGATGTAGGTGGGGGAGGGTTTGAGAACCAGATTTAGCTCCATGCATGGTGTGAAAAGATTTCTAGGGAAAATAAGAGCTGTGATAATCCTGTGATGTTTGTAACTGGTACCCTGGAGACAGAATCTGGGTTTGTAGAAAATCCCCCTTCAGGGGAAGATGAGCTTTGAGCATCTCCATGCACATCCCAGGGGCTGGGAAAAGAGGGCAGTGAGAATAATCATGCGGGGTCTCCTCTTATTTTAGCTCTGAAGAATAAAATATTTCCCAGAACTGGGACACTGCTGTGCCCTGGAATGTCCCCTGAGCTAACAACTGGCACAGGGCTGCTCCTTAATTAAGGATGGGCTCTGGGGCAGCTCCAGCCCCCTGGCTCTGTGTCACTGGGGCTCTGGGGTGGTGACAGATGTGACAGGGGCAGAGCTGGCCCTGCTGTGCAGCCACTCAGCTGAGGGATCCCTGCAGGGCTGCCCAGCTGAAAACCCATCAGCTTCCCAGTGCCTTCATGGGGACAGTGACAGAGCAGGATGTGCCCTGGCTGGACAAGGGGCATTCCACACCTGCTTCTCACCCCAGGGTCTCCCCCTTGGCTGCAGAGGTGCTGCCCATGGCCCCTCAGGCAGATAAAAAAGGAGGTTAGAAGCCCCTGAGCTCAGAGCTTGCTGTCCCAGGCACCTCCAAGTGTAATTTAAGGAGTTTCTGAGAGCCAGGCAGGGACACCTTCCACTGTCCCAGGCTGTCCAACCTGGCCTTGGACACTTGCAGGGATCCAGGGGCAGCCACAGCTGCCCTGGGCCAAATTCTTGGGATTGCCCCAGGCAATACCCAGGACCTTGGTAACATCAAGCACACCAAAAACCTTCTGCAATGGGAAGAGCTGGAGGAGACTCAGGGGAAGAGGGACAGTGTCAGCCTGGCAAAAGAGAGATGGAGAGAGCAGTTCCTGTCCCCAGGGACTGCCAGCTCCCCCAGGGATGCTGAGTCCCCTCAGGGCAGGGTGGCCTCTCCAAACCCCGGTGTCACAGGATCCTGTCAGGGCTCTGTGGCCACAGCTCTCTGCCCACAGCCCTGAGGCCGTGCTGGGGTTGATGTTTGGCTCCTCATATCTTACAACAAGAGTTTTCCAAAGCATTCCTAAGCCACTCCTATCCCAAGCCTGCTGTTCGAATGCATCCCATCCTTCAGCAGCCATCCCACACCACAGGGACCTTCCCATTCCAGCTGCTGTCCCAGCTGGGAGCAGCACCCACCTGTGGAATCTGGGCTTTGTGTCCATCTAATCCTGAGGGGTTTGCTGCCCTGAGCAGAGTCTGGGATTGCAGAAAGGGAAAATGAGCTTTGAGCATCTCTGAGGCTGGGGAGGAAGGGAGGGAAGGAGGGAGGAAGGGAGGAAGGGAGGAAGGGAGGAAGGGAGGAAGGGAGGAAGGGAGGAAGGGAGGAAGGGAGGAAGGGAGGAAGGGAGGAAGGAAGGAAGGGAGGAAGGGAGGAAGGAAGGAGGAAGGGAAGGAAGAAGGAGGAAGGGAAGGAAGGGAGGAAGGAAGGAAGGGAAGGAAGGAAGGAAGGAAGGAAGGAAGGAAGGAAGGAAGGAAGGAAGGAAGGAAGGAAGGAAGGAAGGAAGGAAGGAAGGAAGGAAGGAAGGAAGGAAGGAAGGAAGGAAGGAAGGAAGGAAGGAAGGAAGGAAGGAAGGAAGGAAGGAAGGAAGGAAGGAAGGAAGGAAGGAAGGAAGGAAGGAAGGAAGGAAGGAAGGAAGGAAGGAAGGAAGGAAGGAAGGAAGGAAGGAAGGAAGGAAGGAAGGAAGGAAGGAAGGAAGGAAGGAAGGAAGGAAGGAAGGAAGGAAGGAAGGAAGGAAGGAAGGAAGGAAGGAAGGAAGGAAGGAAGGAAGGAAGGAAGGAAGGATGCTCCCCGTGCTGGGCTAACCGGGGGTGAGGCCATGGCCAGGGCCAGCAGAGGCTGGAGCAGGTGGAGCAGGGGGACAGCTGCAGGTGAGGGGACGCTGAGGAGCAGAGGTGGCGCTGTGACCCGGCTGTCACTGTCACTCGCTCGGGGCTGTGCTCTCCGTGCTGCAGGAGCTGTGCCGTGACTCATGCACACACCACTGCTCACTGCTCTGGCTGTAAATTTAGAAACTCTTGTGTGGAGCAATTTTGGGAGATGGTTCAATTCAGAAATACTTCTGCTGTTGTCAGATTTTTTTTCCCCCCCCCTGCTCCCCTTCCCCTTCATCATCCCTTTTTCTCTCACTCCATTTTTAAAATTTTTTTTTATTATTATTATTTCCCACTTCCTATGAATGAAAAAACCCTCAGAATATCTCTTCAGACACACACACACATTGTGTGCTGCCAGGGAAGGACAGGTAAAGCCAAAGAGCCTGGCAGCTCTGCATCATTGGGGACAATGTGGTGGCCAGCACCTGGGTCAGTTCAGTGCCAAGGAGGTGACAAGGACCATGACAGTGCCAAGGAGGTGACAAGGACCATGACAGTGACAAGGAGGTGACAAGGACCATGACAGTGACAAGGACCTCCTGGTGCAGCTGGGGGATGCAGAGGGGTTTCTATGGCTTTACCCCGGAGGGAGCACATTCCTCTGCTCTTCCTGCTGGTGGAATTGCGAGCCCTGAGCTCTGGTTTGGTGTCCCCCACGGCTGGGTCCCCTCTGAGCACGGAGCCAGGTGGGGTGGGGTGGCCCCGGTGTAACCCTGGGTGCTGTCCCTGTCCACAGGAGCTACAAGGTGCGGTTCAACAGTGTCTCCTCCTACTCGGACGCACGGAAATCCTCCAGCGACGGCCCCGACTCCAGGGACAACTTTGAGAGCACGGGGCCCCTGGCGAACGTCAGGTAAAGGGGACAGGGGGAGGGACAGCAGGAGTGACAGACCCCAGCACTCCCCACACTCTGAACATTTTGGTGATGTGCAGTCCCCAGCACTCCTCTCCTCATCCTGACTGTTTTGGTGATGTGCAGACCCCAGCACTCCCCTCACTCACCCTGAACATTTTGGTGATGTGCAGTCCCCAGCACTCCCCTCCACACCCTGAACATTTTGGTGATGTGCAGACCCCAGTACTCCCCACACCCTGAGCATTTTGGTGATGTGCAGACCCCAGCACTCCCCTCACTGAGCATTTTGGTGATGTGCAGTCCCCAGCACTCCCCTCACTCTGAACATTTTGGTGATGTGCAGTCCCCAACACGCCCCACACTCTGAACATTTTGGTGATGTGCAGTCCCCAGCACTCCCCACACCCTGAACGTTTTGGTGATGTGCAGACCCCTCCAGGCTGCTGTGGGAGGTGGTGGGGCAGGACTGGGGGATATGCCAGCCCTGCCAGCTGGGCCATGTCCCCTCAGGTTCTCTGTGTTCGGGCTGGGCTCCCGGGCTTACCCCCATTTCTGCGCCTTCGCCCGCGCCGTGGACACGCTGCTGGAGGAGCTGGGAGGAGAGAGGATCCTCCGCATGGGAGAGGGGGATGAGCTCTGTGGCCAGGAGGAATCCTTCAGGACCTGGGCCAAGAAGGTCTTCAAGGTAACCTGGGGCTGTCCTGGTGCTGCAGGGAGGAGCAGAGAGAGAAGGACAGGGGTTAAAGCTGGATCTGAGCCCAGCCTCCCCTTCCTGGGATGCTCCAGCACCATCCCAGCCCACAATAAAGAGGGTGGAGCTGATGCTCTGGCTTGTGCTGGCCACCAAAAGGTCACCAAATTCCTGTGTCATCCCAGATACCTGGGAAGAAGAGCACCACGATATTGCATTTTGGCTATAGGAGCAGCAGAAAGGATAATGCAACATAGTTCTTTGTGTAATGGGGAAGCAAAAGAGAGCTTTGTTTAAAGAAACACTGCACTTATATAGGGTAGTTTGTACAATACAAAACAGAAAAGACTCATTGGTCCAAAAAGGCAGCACCTCTTTGAAAACATGCTTTGTGTTAAACATCATGTCCCTTGCAGGTGTTTAATCATTGTTATAATTTCTTGTCCTTGAGCAGCCTGAGAAAACCTCAAGGCTGCTTTTTCCCTGGTTCCCAGCAGTATCCACCAGCACCATGAGCCATGCCCGTGGCTGCCCCCACACTGCTGGGGTGGGCTCAGGGGGTCAGTGGGCTCAGGGGGTGCCTGAGGGCTGGTGTGTGCTGCAGGCAGCGTGTGACGTGTTCTGCGTGGGGGACGACGTCAACATCGAGAAAGCCAACAACTCCCTGATCAGCAACGACCGCAGCTGGAAGAGGAGCAAATTCCGCCTGACCTACGTGGCCGAGGCCCCAGAGCTCACACAAGGTACAGGCAGGCTCCCTGGAGGGCTCTGGCTGTGGGGAGATGGAGAAGACACAGGGGCAAAGGGGCCAAACTCTGTTTTTTGTCTCTGTTAAGTTCCCAGAACTCCAGCCCTGCCTTTCCCCCCCATCCCATGCCCCGGGAGCAGCCTGTGACAGTCCCAGGCCCCTCTGGCCAGTCCCTGTCTGTATGTGTAACAGAGATGTTTGGACATGATCTCTCTCCCTCCTCCTGACCCTGTTTTTTGAAGGGAGGAGCTGGAACTTGGGATCCCTCCAAGCCTATTTTGTGCAGTGCTGCTCCTGCGGGCGCTGCGGAGCCAGGGCAGGTGCAGCCCACGGACACCTGGCCCTGAGCACGGCCCCTGCAGCGCGGATCTGCCGCTCTGCCCAGAGCCTCCTGCCAGCCAGGTGGCACTGGCAGCCACAGGAGCCTGTGGGCAGAGCGAGGGCACAGCCCTGGGGCTCATGGGGTGCTTTGGAGTCCTTCTCTGTCACTAAAAACACGTGCTGGGGTCACCCCCGGGGCTTGCAGGAGGGAGGTCAAGCCCCTGTGGTCAGTTCTGGTCTGCAGGGTTGAACCCACAATGACCCTACAAAAGCCAGAAGTCCTTGGCTGTGCTCTGCTGAATCCTTCCCTGGCTCTTTTCCTCCTCAGGACTTTACAGCATCCACAAAAAACGTGTCTATGCAGCCCGGCTCCTCACACGCCAGAACCTGCAGAGCCCCAAGTCCAGGTGAGAGATGCTGCTGTCCTGGGAGCTGAGCACACACCTGGGGCACCCAAAACAGTGTCACAAACAGCCCTGGGTGTCCATGGAACCCACCTTTGTCACACTATCAGTAAGACTGGCAGCCAGTGGAGTGAGTTCCTGACCTCCATGCACAGTGACATTCCTGCTGGTCCCTCCCTCAGCCCACGGGATGGGGAGCTGGCTGGAGTGGCAGCAAAGGGAGGATAAAATTGCTGAGCAAGAGGTTAAATTGGTTTTCCCCTCTTAAATAAAAGTCCCTGAGGGTGAATCAGGGCGTGCTGCAGCATCCCTTCTCCCTGCTGTGGCCTCAGTGACACGCTTGGATATGCCCCCAGCACTGCCCAGTGAGCCAGCAGCTCCTGAGGCCAGGGCTCAGTGACTCCCTGAAGGATCCCCCAAAACACTTTTTCCTGTTTTTCTCCTTCCCCCGCAGCCGCCTGACGATTTTCCTGCGCCTGCACACCAACGGGCACCAGGGGCTGCAGTACCTGCCCGGGGACCACCTGGGGGTGTTCCCAGGGAACCACGAGGACCTGGTCAATGCCCTCATAGACAGGCTGGAGGATGCCCCTCCAACCAACCAGCTGGTGAAGGTGGAGCTGCTGGAGGAGAGGAGCACGGCTCTAGGTAACCAGGGAGTACAGGTGGCTTCTCTCCTGCAGCTCTTGGAGCTCCTCAGGGAAGTGGGTGGCCCCAGGAAAATTATTTTCATTTGGATGGGGAGCAGCTCCTTTGTCGCTGTACACACAAGGAGTTGCATAAATAACAACAATGATTTTTTTTAGCTGTGTGGCTAAAGAAGCAATTTATTGAAAAAGCAATAAATTCATAGTGTGGTTTGCAAGTTGCAAACAGGACAGCAGTCTATTGGACAATAGAAGAAAACAAAGTTTGTTACATAGGGTGAGAGCTGTTTTTTAGAGAACACTAGGTGCTAATTTTATTATGAAATTTTTTTCTGTTTTTCTTAAATGTTATTATCTTGGGAAAGGCTCAGGCTGGAGCTGAGAGATTGTCTCAGCCTGGGAAAATGTTTTCCTGGCATGAGAAAAAGAGCTTTGCAGTTTTCTGCCTGGACTTTCAATGGTGTCCACACTCCTTCATCCCTGCTCTGCCCAGAGCCTTTGCTCATCTGCACTTGGGTGGGCAGGGCCCTGGGGAAGATATTCCATGGGAAAATTAATGGTGTTATATTCCCTTAAAAAGAGCAACATCTAGGACTGGGGAGAAGAATTAAGGGATCTTAAAGGGCCATGCCAACAGCATATTTCAGGGGTAAATCTGATTCCCTGCTGCCATGCAGGGTGTAGCTGGAGATGGAAAACTCTGATCCAGTGTCTCAGAGGGGAATGAAAACCAGGATTTGCCCACCCTGGCCCCGCTGCTGAGCTGATCCCAGGCTTGTTCTGGATTTCCTCCTGGCAGGTGTCATCAGCAACTGGACAGATGAGAACCGTATCCCACCCTGCACCATCTTCCAGGCCTTCAAGTACTACCTGGACATCACCACCCCTCCCAGCCCGCTGCTGCTGCAGCAGTTCGCTCTGCTGGCCACCAGTGACAAGGAGAAGAAACGTCTGCAGGTCCTGAGCAAGGTAAAGAGCCCGAGCCCCAGGTCCTGCAAGGCCCTGGGGACAATCACAGCCCAGCCAGGGCATTTCCATCCCATGTGTGCACTGCCACCTGATTTACCAAAATATGAGTACTGGTCTAATACCAATACTCCACTGTGATGGACAAAAGACTCTCTAATAATTTAAAGTTAGAAAGTGTGTGTTTATTCAGCATGAGGTAATCCTCTGATACACACTGCAAAATCACAGGTGATCACAGAGTCTGTTTATTGACAAAGGATTCAAACAAATACATATTCATAATAGCAGCCCCTCCCATCCCTCACTTCCCATGGTAATTAGCTTGAATAGCTATTAAGCATTGATTGACTTCTTAAATTAAGTCTGGGGTCGTTTTCATGGGGAGGGGTCTTAAGAGGAGGAAGTAAGGCAAGCCTTCCTCACCTTAAACCCTTGACCTTTTTTATCAAGGACAATACAAATGATTTCTGGGGCTAGTCCAATTTCTCAAAGAAGGGGTTTCTGGTTGCATTGTCTGTGTTCGTTCAGGTCTGCTCACTCGTTTCATCTTTCCCCATTGTAAGCCCAGCTGAGCAAACATTGAAATGACAGAAAATCAATTATTTAAGTTTCAGATAACTACTCTTTTCTAACTTTTATTTTTAACAAGGTAACTAAAATCCTAATTTTCTAAGATGAGTGTTTCACCACCCACTCCAGCTCTGCTGGGCTATCACTTGAGGCACCTGGAGAAGGCGGATCCTGCAGCTCTCTCCTCCCTCCCCCCTTTCCCAGGGCTTGCAGGAGTACGAGGAGTGGAAGTGGTCTAAGAACCCCACGATCGTGGAGGTGCTGGAGGAGTTCCCCTCGGTGCAGATGCCCTCCACGCTGCTGCTCACCCAGCTGCCCCTCCTGCAGCCTCGCTACTACTCCATCAGCTCGTCGCCGGAGATGTACCCGGGAGAGGTGCACCTCACCGTGGCCGTGGTGTCCTACCGCACCCGAGGTACTGCCCAGCCCTGGGGCAGGGGGAGCAGCAGCACAGGGGCCACCCCAGCACAGCTCTGCACGGCACAGGGTCTTTAAAGCCTTTCTGATGTGCCTGGGGAGGCTGAGCTGGAACAGACTAGACAGAGCCAAAGGGATAAAATAGGTGTTTATTGTAAGGATGCACTTGGGGCAGTGCAAGAGCCTGCCTGGAGCTACACACAAATCAAATCCAAGATGGATCCCGGTCAAGAGTTTTACATTTTTATGAGTTTTGGTTCGTCCACACATTGGGGTTAATTGTCCAATGGAGTCTCATCCCCCTGGCTTGCCCCCTTTCCCTTGCTGTCTCTGCTTTCTGGGTACCAGTTGTCCTTGATTCTCTAGCTAGAAAGAAATTGTTTTATCACTCCCCTGTGAATTTACTAACACCCAACATGAAGTTTATGAGTTAAACACTAGCCAGCAGACAGTCTGAAAAACAGAAAAGCTAAAACCCAAGGCATCACTGCCTGCTGCAAGAGTAGATTCCCCCAAACCTCGGCACTGCTGTCCCATGGAGGGTGGCAGTGACACAAAGATGGCACTTCTGGGCAGTTATTATTTATGCATATAATTATATATAATGTATATAATACATAGTTATAATTTTGGATATAAAAGTGGCTTATGTATATAATACATAATCCAAGATCTCTGTAGGATTCTGTTTGCCCACCCCAAAATCCACATTCCCAGTAGCCAAACTTGTGTAGCAGTGCACATTGGTGTGTCCAAGCATGGTCCTGGTGTGGATGGACACAGCCCTGGAGCTCTGCAGGACACAGGGAGGACACTGGAGGGTTTGTGTCTGGCAGCATCACGGTGCTGCTCCTGCCAAAAAGAGTCCAAAGGAGAGCTGGGAGCTCCCTAAGGATTGTGGAGCTCCAGCTATGCCAGGCCTGGATCCTGGGGAGCTCCACAGAGGGATCCAAGTGCCAAACTCTGCCAAGCTCACAGAGAATGGATGCTGAGGCATGACATGTTTCAGAGAGTGTTCGTGCAGGATGCAGAAGGGGGAGTTTAGGGAAGCAGACAGAGTTGAAGGGTGATGTGCCCTGCACAGAGCTCCTTCCCTCCCTCCCTCCCTCCCTCCCTCCCTTCCCAGACGGAGAGGGACCGATCCACCACGGAGTGTGCTCCTCGTGGCTCAGCCGCATCCAGACGGATGAAGTGGTGCCCTGCTTTGTCCGAGGGTGAGTGACCCACACCGGGCCAGGGCTGAGGGGGAGGGGGTGACGCCCCTCCCTGGATGAGCTCTGCCCTCCACTGTTGGGCTGGATTGTGAGCAAACGCTTCCCCTTGGAGAGAAATTCTGCACACAGATGTCACAAGCTGGGGTTTTAGCTGATGTGCCACCCCGCCCTGTGCAGGGTGTCTGTGGGCAGGGGGAGGGAGCAGGGGTCCCTGCCCGTGTCTCAGCGGGTCTCTGCTCTGTCTGTGTGTGTGTCTGTGTGTCTGTGTGTGTGTGTGTGTGTGCAGCGCCCCCGGCTTCCACCTGCCGCAGGACCCGCAGGTGCCCTGCATCCTCATCGGCCCCGGCACCGGCATCGCCCCCTTCCGCAGCTTCTGGCAGCAGCGCCTCTTCGACATCCAGCACAAAGGTGGGGCCGTCCTCTTCTTCTTCCTCCTCTTCCTCCTCTTCCTCACCTCACACAGATTTTGGGTGGGGCTCTCCCTCACCTGGCAGAGGTTTTGGGTGGAGCTGTCCTGTTGCTCCCCTCCCACAGCTTTTGGGATCCCCGTGTCGGGGTGCAGGGGTGCTCCCCCCTGCCGGGGTGTCCCTGCAGTTCTGCTGCAGCCCGGGGGAGGTGGCCTGTGGCCATTGGTGGCCATTTGTGGCCATGGGTGGCCCCAGGCTGACGGTGTCCCCGCTGTCCCCAGGGCTGAAGCCGTGTCCCATGGTGCTGGTGTTTGGCTGCCGGCAGTCCAGGATCGACCACATCTACAAGGAGGAGACGCTGTTTGCCAAAAGCCAGGGTGTTTTCAGAGAGCTCTACACGGCCTATTCCCGGGAACCCGACAGACCAAAGGTGGGCACGGCCCCGGGAGCCCGCGGGGAGCCCGCGGGGAGGGGCTGGGCACGCTGCTGCCGTGGCTGCTGGTCACATCCCTGGGCCACCGAGATGGGCACGGCTGGCCCCTCCCAATGGCCACCAATTCCCGGGGTGGGGACACACCCCAGTGCCAGCCTGAATGGGAGGGAAGGGAAAGGGAAAGGGGAAAAAGGAAAGGGGAAAAAGGAAAGGAAAGGGGAAAGGGGAAAAAGGAAAGGAAAGGGGAAAGGGGAAAAAGGAAAGGAAAGGAAAGGAAAGGAAAGGAAAGGAAAGGAAAGGAAAGGAAAGGAAAGGAAAGGAAAGGAAAGGAAAGGAAAGGAAAGGAAAGGAAAGGAAAGGAAAGGAAAGGAAAGAAAAAGGAAAGGAAAGGAAAGGAAAGGAAAGGAAAGGAAAGGAAAGGAAAGATTAAAAAAAAAAGAGGAAAAGGAAAGGAGGAGGGGAAAAGAAAAGGAAATATAATGGAAAGGCAAAAAGGAAAGGGGAAGGGAAAGAAAAAAAAGGGAAGGGAAAGGGAAAGGGGAAAGGGGAGGAAGTCACCTAGTGAGGTGGCCCAGAGCCAGTGCAAATACCTGCTCCAGATTCCCTCTGGGACCTGTGCACCCTGGCAATGGAAGAGACGGTGCAGTGTGCCCATGCAAGAGCAGGGCCATGCTTTGCTGCTGTCCCCATCTCTTTTTGTCTCTGTGGGTGCCGCAAGGCACAGCTGTGTCCCCCAAAGAGGGTGACACCTCAGTGGTGCCCCAGGCAGGACAGGGCTGAGGAACCAGACTCAAGCCCAGCTCCCTGCTGCTCCTGCCCTCAGAAATACGTGCAGGACGTGCTGCAGGAGCAGCTGGCGCAGACGGTGTTCACAGCGCTGCAGGAGCAGGGCGGCCACATCTACGTGTGCGGGGATGTCACCATGGCCGGGGACGTGCTCAAGGCCGTGCAGCGCATCCTGCGCCAGCAGGGCCAGCTGTCGGCAGAGCAGGCAGGAGCCTTCCTCAGCAAGCTGCGGGTGAGTGCCCTGCCACTGTGTGTGTCACCTGTGTGCCCCAGTGTCACCTGTGTGTGCCCCAGTGTCACCTGTGTGTGCCATACTGTCACCTGTGTGTGCCACACTGTCACCTCTGCCAGCTGTCGGCAGAGCAGGCAGGAGCCTTCCTCAGCAAGCTGCGGGTGAGTGCCCTGCCACTGTGTGTGTCACCTGTGTGCCACCAGTGTCACCTGTGTGTGCCACACTGTCACCTATGTGTGCCCCAGTGTCACCTGTGTGTGCCACCTGTGTGCCACACTGTCACCTGTGTGTGCCCCAGTGTCACCTGTGTGTGTGTGCCACACTGTCACCTGTGTGTGCCACACTGTCACCTGTGTGTGCCCCAGTGTCACCTGTGTGTGTGCGCCACACTGTCACCTGTGTGCCACCGGTGCCACCTGTGTGTGCCGCTTGTGCCACCTGCTTGTGCCATCAGTGTCACCTGTGTGTGCAGGGCGACATTGCCATCTGTGTGTGCCACCAGAGTCACCTGTGCCACCAGCGTCACCTCTGTGTGTGTGCCACCACCTCTGTGTGCCAGCACTGTCACCTCTGTGTGTGTGCCAGCACTGTCACCTCCTGCCAGGGGCACTGCACCTGCTCCTGCCCTGCCCGCGCTGTGCCCAGGGCCAGCAGAGGGTGACCCTGCCCATTGCTGTGTGCAGGAGCTGCCCTGGCAGTGCTGGGCACTGGGGCAGCACCTTTGGGCACCCCTGGCAGGGCTGCTCGGCCCTGCAAAGTCCCTCCATCAGAAAATGGATTTATCAGGGCGTTCTGTGGGTTCAGAGCTCCACAATCTCCCTGTCTGTGCCCTGTGCCAAACAGCTGGAGCTTGAACAGCTCAGTTTGGGACACAGGGGCATGGGTGGGTGCTGGAACAGCTCTGCCCCTCCCCAGGAAGATAACTCAGCATGATTCCTGTGGGATTTCCCCTTCTGGGCCATGTCCTCACCTCCTCCAGGCCCCAAGGGAGCCTCTGGCTGTCCTCAGACTGGCTTGGGGCTGCTGTGCCCCTGCCAGCCAGGGATTTCCAGTCTGTGGAGCAGCTCCCCTTTCCCCAAATGTCACCTTGGGGAGGTCACTGCAGCCCTGTGTCCCCTCCTGACAGAGCCCAAACCCTCTGCTGTGCCTCTCCCCCACGCAGGGCTGTGCTGGGGCTGGCTCCAGCCCTTCACAAAGCCCACCTGTCCCTCTGCCCTCCCTCCCTCCCTCCCAGGATGACAGCCGGTACCACGAGGATATTTTTGGAGTCACCCTGCGCACGTACGAGGTGACAAACCGCCTTAGATCCGAGTCCATCGCCTTCATCGAGGAGAGCAAGAGAGACACGGATGAGTGAGTCCACACCTTTGGTTTAACCCCTCAGTCACCTCCTGGGCTGGGGGATGGGCAATGGGCAATGGGCAATGGGAAGGAAGCTTTGGCTTTTGTGCACACCTTAGAGCACAGGCTGAGGAAGGCACTGGGTTTTTGCTCTGGCAGTGTTTCTGGAATAGCTGTCACCCCTCTGGGATAAATCCCCCCAGATTCCCCATTTATTGCACCCATGTGCTCAGACCTGACAATCCCATCCAAAGGAAAAAGATCCTGCCTGCTGCCTGCTTCCAGGCTGGAAAAACCCACAGGAAGGGGTGACTCTCCCCAGCTGCCTCCAGGTGTTCAGCTCTCCATGCCCCTTCAGAAAAGATCCAGAGATTTTTCTCCCTGCTGTTGCAAAAACAACCAGAAGTTAAAAAAAAAAAAAACCAACAAAAAAACTTGACATTTGTCGTGTTTGTTTCTGCTCTACCAAGTCCTGCCATTTGCTCAGCTTGGTCGTGGTGGGATTTTCCCTGGCTGAGGAGAAGGATTATTTAGGATCAAGGCTGAGCAGCTGCATGCATTTTGCTCCTTGTGTTGGCCCTTGGTAGCTTGGGGTGAAACCCCTTCCCTGTGTAGTGCCTGGAGTGGGTTTCCCCACATCCCTGAGGCTTGGTAGGCATTTTTCTCCAAGGAATCACACCCTCTGGGGTCTGCACTCTGTCAGAGTACCTGTGGGTAGGTGTCCTGGTGTGAAGGACAGGTGTCTGCCAATAAAGGCAGAAGCCTCTCTTTGAAATGGAGAATGTAAACCCCCTCCCTCCAAATTATTATAATTTTGAAATTAAGGGGCTCTCAGGCAAAGATATGGGAATAAGGAATAACAGTTCTTTACTAGGAAAATTAAAATAGAAATGCAGTATTACAAAGAACAATCCCAAACCCTGCCAGAGTCAGAATCCAAGCTGACACCCATCAGTCAGTCAGGGTGTTGGCACAGTCCCATTCCATGGTGGCTGCATCCTCCTGCAGTGGCAGATGTGGCTCAGCTGGAGCAGTGCTCCTGGAGAAGGTGCAGTTTCCTCTGAAGGTGCAGGGATGATGTGGAAAGGTCTGGCTTTCCTCTGGAATCCAAAATGTCAGTTTTTATCTGGGTAGGAAATGTTTGGCTCCTCCCCTGGCTGGAGCATCTCCCATGGGATGATGGAATTTTATCAGCCATGCCCTGGGACTCAATGGCCATGAAGAGGAGATCTCTCCTGGAGGGAGGATGGGCTGTGGAAAAGATAAAGATGATTGCCCCAGCTGGTTTAAAGCTGCCCATGAGCAGATAATGTGTGCCAGGGAGATAAGGAATCACTGCCCCACCCAGTTTTAACAGATGCTGACAGAATTCACATTTTTGGCCACATCAACCCAACACAGTAGGGATAAAGTTCACCTTCCTGCCCAGCTCAGCTGCTCTGCAACCTCCTGCCCACAGCACCCAGGCTGGGATGATCCCTCTGCTCCCTCTAAGGCTGCCCTTTCTCCCTTTCCCTTGCAGGGTTTTCTGCTCCTAACTGGACCCTCGCCCCCAGGGGATGCCAAACCAGTCCCAGCACCTGCTGCCCCCTCCAGCTGGAGGGCACTGGGTTTTGTATTTCACGGACACGGTGGCTCCTTTTCCACGGGGATCTGCCCATGGAAAGCTCTGTCTCTCGTCCTGTCCTTGTGTCCTGATGATGATGATGATGATGATGACTTTATTTTCCTTCCTTCCTCCTTCTCTTGCTCTTGTCCATTTCTTGTGGCCATTTCTTTTCACCTCCTTCCCCTTCCCTGGATTTCCCCACTGAAGTTTGATGGCTTTATAACCTGCAGTGGCTCTTTTCAGAATTCCACATTTCCCCCTCCTTCCCATGAGGGCATTTTGCAGCTGCATGAAATCACCACCACCACCTTTGTGATCATTTTTGGGTGTTTCTGGGGTTGAGCAGAGGTGGCAGGGGCTGGGCAATGGTGAGGTCTTGTTGCTTGTCCAGAGCTGGGGGTTGTTCCTGCCAGGCTCCCTCTTTCCCCAGCTTGGGGCTTGGCTGAATCCTTGTGTTTTCATGGCTTTCCTTTGGGTTTGGACAAACCTGGGCATGTACCCGAGGCTGGGGGCAGATGATGTGCAATTCCCATGAATTTTATCCATCCCCAAGCAGCCTGGGTACAGCTGTGTGGTTTTTGATCTGATTTATGTGTCATGATTTCTCCTAAATTAGCCCTGCCCTTTGTCTCTCCTTTTCTGCTCCCTGTGAGCCTCTCCTTTTGCTCAACCCCAAATTTTGCTGGCATGGAAGTTCTCCCACAAGCTCTGAACACACAGGCCAAGGAAAAGCTCCTGGCAGTGACTTCTCCAGAGGGTTTTACAGGGGATATTTGATCTGCAGTCATGATGCTGGTGGGAGCTGGCTGCACCCAGAGCTCTGCATGCTCTGATCCCTCTCCCAGATGAGCCTGGAAAGCAAGGAGGATGGGACAGAAGCAGCTCCCAGCTGCCAGAGGCACCTCTTGGGAACAAAGGCAGCACTTGGAGGGGGATGGAGGCTCCAGGTCTTTGGCAAGGATGAGGAATCATGAAACCCCAGAGCCATCAGCTCTTAGCACATCTCATGAGCACCTCTGGGACAGCAGACCCCAGCTCTCTTCACATTCTAGGGAGCAGAAAGTGCCCCCATGGAGCCACCTGCCTGCCAGGAGAGACACGTGTGGCGCTTTGGGGTGAGGCAGCTGCTCTGTGCCCCTGCCAGAGCGGGGCTGTCCCAGCCAGGACATCTCCAGGACAAGGGAGGTGACATCAGCTGCAAAGGTGCTGGGATCTGACACGCTCACACCTCAGCCCTGCTGCAAGAACTTGGCCCCAAAAGCGATTTGTTCACACAACCACGGAGAGGTTGGAGAGAACAGAACGCCTCTGACAGAGAAACGCTGTCTGCAAGGGACAGCAAACGTGACCTTGTGTGTCCTTCCTCCTGCTGCACCCTGAAGAATCACAGAATATTCTGCACTGGAAGGGGCCCACAAGGATCAAGCCCAACTCCTGGGTGAATGGCCCACCCAGGGACTGAACCTTGGCATTTTCAGCAGCAGGCTCTGCCCAGCTGAGCCAGCCCCAGGTCTGTCCTCCCTCTGTGCCATCACAAGGACAGCAGGGATGGAGGGCTGGCATTTGAGGAGGCAGCTGCTGGCCCTCCCCTCCTGCCCTGCTCTGGATGGAGCCAAGCACCAGGAGTGGGGACAGCACAGGGATTGTCCAGGAGCTGTCACAGGGTGACACCCCCTGCCCTGAGCTGCAGGAGGATTGCTGCTCTCCCAGCCCGTGGAACAAGCCCCACTGCTCCTCTATCCCAGGCTGTGCTGTTATCCCCACCCTCAGCCAGGATCTCCTGCCCTCTCCTGCCACGTCTCCATGGGCTGTGACACCTTCTGCATCGACTCCCTGAATCCCTGCAGCACCTCCAGCCCAAAATCCCGGAGCAGAAGGGCTCCATGCACCGGCAGGATTGGAGACACAGGTCTGCTGCTGCCAGCTGAGCATCCAACACGGGATAAAACGAATAAATGCTGCCACGGTGTGGCCAGAGCTGAGCTGGCGGGGCTGGGACACACGGCAGGGTGTGTGACACTGTGACACTGCCGGGGTGTGTGACACTGCTGGGGTGTGACACTGCCGGGTGTGTGACACTGCTGGGGTGTGACACTGCCGGGTGTGTGACACTGCCGGGTGTGTGACACTGTGACACTGCCAGGTGTGTGACACTGCCAGGGTGTGTGACACTGTGACACTGCTGGGGTGTGACACTGTGACACTGCAGGGTGTGTGACACTGTGACACTGCTGGGGTGTGTGACACTGTGGGGTGTGTGACACTGCTGGGGTGTGACACTGCTGGGGTGTGACACTGCCGGGTGTGTGACACTGCTGGGTGTGTGACACTGTGACACTGCCGGGTGTGTGACACTGCCAGGGTGTGTGACACTGTGACACTGCCAGCTGTGTGACACTGCCAGCTGTGTGACACTGCCAGGTGTGTGACACTGTGACACTGCCAGCTGTGTGACACTGTGACACTGCCGGGGTGTGTGACACTGCCAGGGTGTGTGACACTGTGACACTGCCAGCTGTGTGACACTGCTGGGGTGTGTGACACTGCCGGGTGTGTGACACTGTGACACTGCCGGGTGTGTGACACTGTGGGTGTGTGACACTGTGACACTGCCAGCTGTGTGACACTGTGGGTGTGTGACACTGCCAGGGTGTGTGACACTGTGACACTGCCAGCTGTGTGACACTGCCGGGTGTGTGACACTGCCAGGGTGTGTGACACTGTGACACTGCCAGCTGTGTGACACTGCTGGGGTGTGTGACACTGCCGGGTGTGTGACACTGTGACACTGCCGGGTGTGTGACACTGTGGGTGTGTGACACTGTGACACTGCGGGTGTGTGACACTGCTGGGTGTGTGACACTGTGACACTGCCGGGGTGTGTGACACTGCTGGGGTGTGACACTGTGACACTGCCAGCTGTGTGACACTGTGGGGTGTTACACTGCCAGCTGTGTGACACTGCTGGGGTGTGTGACACTGCCGGGGTGTGTGACACTGCTGGGGTGTGACACTGTGACACTGCCAGCTGTGTGACACTGTGGGGTACGTTACACTGCCAGCTGTGTGACACTGCTGGGTGTGTGACACTGTGACACTGCCGGGGTATGTGACACTGCTGGGGTGTGACACTGTGACACTGCCGGCTGTGTGACACTGTGGGTGTGTGACACTGCCTCGGGCCCTGCCCCCTGCAGGGCAGAGGGAGCCCAGCGCTGTGGGTGGGCAGTGGAAGGGGGAGCCGGGTCCCTCGGTTTGGGATGTGGGATTTTGGGAGAGGTCCTGGCCGGGAGGAAACTGCAGGCTCCAGAGCTGGGAACACGCAGCGAGCTTGGCCTTGCCCTGTCCTGTGCCTGCAGAAACAAAGCTAAAATCAGAGAGAAAATCAGACTCATCCTCTTCTGGGGAATTCTGGCTCCAGCTTTGTGCTCTTGTCCTCCTTTAGAAGAAGGGGAGATGCAGCCTGACAAGGAGGAGGAAGAGGAGGAGATAATGCCCAAAGAAACATCTCTGTCCTTTTCCCAGCTCACACCGTGGTGCTGGCAGCTCCTGCTCCTGCCTGCTCTGCTGTGCCATCTCCCATCTGGGGCCCATGCCTGAGCTGGATTATCTTGCTTTCTGTGCATCCCAAAACTCTCCAGCTCCCACCAGAGCTGCCAGGGGAGCCAGCAGGGAAGCACAGCTCTGCCTCTGGCTCTGCAGAGGGGTCTGGGCCAGGCAGAGCCCAGCAAAGCTCAGCCCTGCCGAGCCTTCCCTTGGGAAGGGAAATGCTGCTTTAAGGCTTCTTGCCTGGGCCTGGAGCAGAAATCCCCTCCTTGCTGGGAAGGTCCATGAAGTTCAAGACCCCCAGGGCTCTGAGCTGCCTGTGCTCCCACAGCCTGAGTGGGACTGCACCGCTGGGAATTTTGATTCACTCCTTGCTGCTGAGTCAGTCTCAGACGTCTGAACTGCTGCCCTTCATCCCTCCACCTGCAGGGGCTTCGCTCTCCCCTTGAGCTTCATTTTCTCCCATAGCAACAGGGCAAAGAAACTTGTGGATGTGCTTTATTATTGCTGAAATGCAGCTCTTCCAGCCCTGCTCTCCTCGCTGTGGCATTTGGGTGTAGCCACAAAACCTCTGCTCTAAACACAGAGTGAGCTGGGCTCAGTGCCCTGAGCTGCTCCACACTGAGGGCTTGTGCCTCTGGGGCACCTGGGTCACAAATCTGTCCCCTCTGGTGCCTGCCAGCCCCTCCTGTGCTGGACTGATGGACACCCAGCATCCCATGGCTCTCCTGAGGATCTGCACCACCAGTTCTGAGCAGCCCTGCTCCTTCTCACTCTCCAGGTGTTAAAGAGACTCTTCTCTGAACAGGAGGTCTGATTTTCAAGACATTACTAAGTGGGGTTTTTTTGGCAAAGATTTTACATCCTAGGGCTTTCAAGCATCTGCAGAGAGTCATTCTATGGATTTGAAAAGCCAGGGGGAAGGTTCTGTGTTTTCCCATCTAATGCACGGGTATCCAGTGTGATTTCTGAGGTTTCATCTCCTGGGAAGGACTGCCTGGGAGTTTGTTGTTCTTCTGTTTATGAGAGACAATGGCAAAACAATGAGACAGTGGCAAAACAATGAGACAACTGCAAAGCAATGAGACATCTGCCAGCAGGAGTGGCCTCACAGAGCTGTCACCTCCACTTGGTGTGTCTGGAGAGGAGCTGAGGCAGAGAAGATGTCACAGTGTGGGGGTTCCCAGAGGATAGAAATGGGGAGAGATCCCAGTGTGGGGTTCCCAGGGGATGGAAATGGGGAGAGATCCCAGTGTGGGGTTCCCAGAGGATGGAAATGGGGAGAGATCCCAGTGTGGGGTTCCCAGGGGATGGAAATGGGGAGAGATCCCAGTGTGGGGTTCCCAGGGGATGGAAATGGGGACAGGTCACAGTGTGGGGTTCCCAGGGGATGGAAATGGGGACAGGTCACAGTGTGGGTGCAGACTGGGGCTGTGAACTCTCCCAAACCCTGTTCTGATTAAAGTGTGTGGGAGAGGCTGTGTTTGTGCTTGAAGCCCCCTGGACTTGCACCAAGCCCAAGCCAAAGCTGCTGCCTCCTGACTTCTGGCCACTGGAGCCATTCCATTGCCCTCTGAGGGTTCCCACCATTTTTTGGAAGGATAATTTTATGTTCAAAACTAAATTCTGTTCCTGCTTTCACCAGGGACTAGTTCTCAGCTTCAGAATTGCTCTGGTAACTCTGCAGTTGTGTTGATAGTTCCAGAGGGGAGCAGAGTCCCTTTACAGAACAGATGGAGACACATTTTCAGGACCATTCAACTTTGCTGTAACTCCGTGTTTGTTACAACAATTCCTTCTGCAAAATTCGGCCAGTGCTCTTGAAAACCTGCAATCCTCAACTTGGATGAAATTAGCCTGGAATCCAAGTCCTCCCAGATCCAAAATGCCTTCCACACCTGCTGGCTTCAGTGGCACTGGGGATTTTGGCAGCTTGCACAGCAGCAGCAAATTCAGAATATTTTTGTGTGTGCACGTGCCTGCAATGCATGGCTCCAGCAATCCCTGGGAAATCTCCCCTTTCCCTGGAAAATTCCAGCTCCAGCTTCTTCCACGTGGCTGTGTGTGTTCAGCAGGGAGTCAGGGGAGAGGGAGAAAGCTGCTGTTTTAAAGCACTTGGTTCCAGAGGTGAAACAGAATTTAGAAGTCAAAACCAGCTTGGTTTAGCACAGGGAAACTCATGGGATGTCCAAACATTGCCATGCAGATCCACCCTTTTTTTTTTTTTTTTTTTTTTTTTCTTCCCTGCTGGGAAAATGAAGCAGGCTGGCAATTCCTGGCCTCCAACCCTACAGATGTTTGGCTGTGGTGGAAATTGGAGCCCTGGAATCACAGGAATAAAACCCCAGCAGGTTGTGAGCTGAGCAGTGGCAGCACCTCCTGCCTTACCCACGTCCCACCTGGCCAGATTTTGGGGAGGGAGGAGGGAGGAAGAGCCTCAAAGTGAGCAAATCAAACCTTGAGAATTCCTGGTTTATCAGGAGCTTGCAGGCTGAAGTTCTGCAGCTATTCCTCATTCCTGTGGTGAGGAATTGGGCAAGACTCTTGTATCCAAAGCTTTCAGAGCTGTCCTGGAGCTGTGGAAAAGCAGGAACTGCACTGGGATGCAGGGCTGGTGCAGAAATCTGCGAGGGAAAAACACCAGGCAAAGTATTTTCCTTCCAGGGGCATCCTTAATACCTGGAAAATTGAAAGGCTAAATAATGGAAAAGTTGATCTAGGAGAGGAACTAATTCAGGGCTTCTTTTTGTTGCTTTGTTTTCATGTGTTGGTTTTGGGGTGGGGAAAGCAAACAGAGAGCAAACAGCCAGTGCATCAAATTGGGATTAAATCAAACCTTTTGTTCCTCCAATCACTGCTAGGGGAGATTTTTAAAACTTATCAAGGGCAACAAAACAGCCTTAATTAACTGAGACATTAATGCTCCTTGCTTCTGAGCCTGCTTTTTTGTTCTCCTTTCCTTGTGATCGTGGTGTGGAATCCTGTCTTAACAAAAGCCACTTCCCAGTAGCCCACAGGATGCCCAGGAACAGGAGATGGGGCTGGAGAATCTCCCTGCGAGTGACAAAACCCCTGCTTTGCTAAAATCCTACAATACAAGCAAATCCCCACCATTCCCAAGGTTGAATTCCCATGCTCTGCTGCCTTGAAATGCCTTTAAAAACCCCAGGCTCTGTGTGCTTTGTGAGCAGTCTGCAGCTTTTCCAGAGTGCACACACAGCTCCCCAGGCACGGGAGGAGAGGAGCAGGATGACTTTCAGCTGGGACTCATCTCTTTTTAGATTGCACAGAGTTAAGAACACCACTTCTGCCAGCTGCCCAGGGAATTTGATATTCAGTGCCAATTAATTTTTGTAACAGGAGCAGGGATTTATCCCCTCGGCTCCCCTTTAGTCTCAGACTCAAAGGCGGGGTTGGAGTCTTTAATTTTCCTGTGGCCTTTTCCTGAAGAGCAGCAGTGCCACAAGGACAGGGACTGGGCTGGGATAGGTGGCAGCTCTGGGGATTTTTTCACTGTAAACCCTCCAGCTGTGGGTGAATGCTGCTGGGCTGGGTGGGGCTCCAAGCCCTGGCTGCTCTCTGTCCCCTGTCCCCCTGGTGTCACCGTGCCTTCATCTGTTCGAGGAAAGGATGCCAAGCCCCGAGCCTGGCACTCTCCCTTTGCATCCCATCCCATCCCATCCCATCCAGCAGGCTGTGTGGAGCAGGGGGAGCTGCTTGTGTGGCTGTTTTTGGTGTGAGCCCAGGGCAGCCTCGTGCTGGGGACGCAGGGTGGGCTGAGCCCCAGCTGTGTGTGACCCTGCCAGTGCTTTAAGCAGCCAGAAGCGTGGCTCTTCCCCTACCTCTGAGCTCTCAATGCTGCTAAAATCTCTGCCACTCGTCCCCCGTGCTCCAGCCCCTCTCTCAGATTGGCTCTGGCTCTGTTTGCAAGATATCCACGTTGTTCTGAAGCATGCACCTCTCTCTGTATAGTCCCAATCTTCTGATTTTATGGAATACTTATGCCTGTTTGCATTACGGTCAAAATAAAAAAGTGAACTCGAACCTGGCAGTTCTTCTCTCCTCTCTGGGTTTTTAACACCAAAGGCTGCTCGAGGTCTCTGCTGATGCCTTGGCCTGTCTGTGCTCTGCCACCTGTAATGCCAGGGTGCCATAAATAGCAGTGACAATCAGCAGTGCCTGTTCACCTGCCAGACACAGGCACTGAGTCACAGCATTCCATGGATCCCTCATTCATCCCATGGCCTCGGGGAAGTGTCACAGCCCAGAGAGGAGGGCTGGCTGGGGAGTTTGGGAGCCTTGGGAACACAGAAAAGCAGTGCAGGCAGGGGCTGAGAGGCCTGGAAGAGGCAGAAAGCTGCCAGGGGAACGAGGCAGAAATATGGACATGGCTTTTCCCACGGGAAAGATTTTCTCATGTAAGGGGGATCCTTCCAGTGCTTGAAGGGGGCTTGGTAAAAAAGAGGTAGAGTGATTTTTTCCATGGGCAGGGAGTGGTTTCCCACTGCCATAGAGCAGGGTTAGGTGGATAGTGGGAAGGATGGGCACAGGGCCTTTGGATATTGATACACATTGATCCACTTCAGATATTTCTACCTGTTGATGGGGTCCCCTCTGTGCACCCCCTTTAGGTACTGATCCACATTGATAAGTCTTCTTTTGGTACCTCTTTTTTGATATTTTTACACATTGATACCCTTTAGGTATTGATACCCACTGATGAGATCCCCTCTTGGCACCTCTTTTTCAATATTGATACACATTGATAGGTCCCCTCTGGGCACCCCACATCAGATATTGATACCCACTGATCCTTTTGGCATCCCCTTTTCAATACTGATACATTTTGATAAGTCCTCCATGGGCACTGCCTCTTAGGTATTGATACACATTGGATATTGATTAGATAAGGTCCCCTTTGGGCACCCCTTTTCACTATTGATACACATTGATGAGATCCCCTCCTGGCACCCCATTTCTGATATTGATACACATTTGATAAGTCCCTTTGGGCTCCCCATTTTTGATACTGATACACATTGGTAGATTCCCCCCCTGTGCACCCCATTTTTGATATTGATACACACTGACAGATCTCCCCTTTTTGGCACCCCATTTTCACTATTGATACCCATCAAAGAGGTCCCTTTTTGGCACTCTGTTTCCAATACTGATCACATTGATAAGGCCCCTTTTTGCCCCCCATTTCCTGTATTGATACCCATTGATGAGGTACCTTTTTGCCCCCATTTCCTGTATTGATACCCATTAATGAGGTACCTTTTTGGCCCCCATTTCCTGTATTGATACACATCAACAGAACCCACTGTGCACCACATTTTCAATATTGATACACATTGACAGATCCCCCCTTTTTGGCACCCCGTTTTCACTATTGATACACATTGATGAAGACCCTTTTTGCCCCCTATTTACAATACTAATACCCATCAATGAGGCCCCTTTTTGCCCCCTATTTCCAATACTGATACCCATCAATGAGGCCCCTTTTTGCCCCCTATTTCCAATACTGATACCCATCGATGAGGCCCCTTTTTGCCCCCTATTTCCAATACTGATGCCCATCAATGAGACCCCTTTTTTGCCCCCTATTTCCAATACTGATACCCATCAATGAGGCCCCTTTTTGCCCCCTATTTCCAATACTGATACCCATCAATGAGGCCCCTTTTTGCCCCCTATTTCCAATATTGATACCCATCAATGAGGCCCCTTTTTGCCCCCTATTTCCAATACTGATACCCATCAATGAGGCCCCTTTTTGCCCCCTATTTCCAATATTGATACTCATCAGTGAGGCCCCTTTTTGCCCCCTATTTCCAATACTGATACCCATCAATGAGGCCCCTTTTTGCCCCCTATTTCCAATACTGATACCCATCGATGAGGCCCCTTTTTGCCCCCTATTTCCAATATCGATACCCATCGATGAGGCCCCTTTTTGCCCCCCGTTTCCAATATCGATACCCATCGATGAGGCCCCTTTCCGGCCCCGTTCCCGCTGTGACAGCCCCGCCGTGCCCCTTCCCTCCCCGCTCCCACCGGCAGCTCCCCCGCGCCGCCCCGCCCGCACTTTTCCGACGCTCCCTTGGCGCTGTGCGCTCGGCGCGCCGCCCGCACTTGGCGGACGCTCCCCGGGCCGCCCCTCCCCGGAAGCGCCGGCGGCCCCGGAGCGCAGGTAAACAGCCAAGATGGCGGCGGAGGCCGCGGGCCCCGGCGGCGGCGGCGGGACGAGCCTGACGGACCTGCCGGGAGAGCTGCTGGAGCTCATCCTCTGCTGCGACGTGCTGGGCGCCGCCGACATCGGCCGCGTGTCCTGCACCTGCCGCCGGCTGCGGGAGGCGTGCCAGCCCTGCGGCAAGGTGTGGAGGGAGCGCTTCCGCCTCAGGTGGGCAGCGCCGCACGGCCCGGCCCGGCCGGGTGCGGAGTGGGGGAACGGGCACCGCCGGCCTTCATGGGCACCGGGGAGGGTCGGGCCGGCCTGCCCGGGTTCGGAGGGAAGGGAGTGGGCATCCCCGGTCTTCATGGGCACTGCCGGCCTTTCCCCATGGGCACCGCCGGCCTTTCCCCATGGGCACCGCCGGCCTTTCCCCATGGGCACCGCCGGCTTTTCTCCATGGGCACCGCCGGCCTTTCCCCGTGGGCACCGCCGGCCTTCCTCCATGGGCACTCCCGGCCTTCCTCCGTGGGCACCGCCGGCCTTTCCCCATGGGCACCGCCGGCCTTTCCCCGTGGGCACCGCCGGCCTTTCCCCGTGGGCACCGCCGGCCTTTCCCGTGGGCACCGCCGGCTTTTCCCCGTGGGCACCGCCGGCCTTTCCCCATGGGCACCGCCGGCCTTTCCCCATGGGCACCGCCGGCCTTTCCCCATGGGCACCGCCGGCTTTTCCCCGTGGGCACCGCCGGCCTTTCCCCATGGGCACCGCCGGCCTTTCCCCATGGGCACCGCCGGCTTTTCCCCGTGGGCACCGCCGGCCTTTCCCCGTGGGCACCGCCGGCTTTTCCCCATGGGCACCGCCGGCCTTTCCCCGTGGGCACCCCCCGCCTTCAGCAGCCCCGGGCCGGCCCGGGGAGGGTGGCGTGTGCCGGGCGTGGTGGAAGTGCCGCCGTGACCGCCCGATCCCACCGTGAGCTCCTCCCGGGCGGGATGGTGGGGGCACAGAGCGGTGTTTGGGTGGGAAGGGAGATTTAAATCCATCGTTTCACCCCGGGCCGTGGGCACAGACACCCTTGCACTGTCCCGGGTTGCTCCAGATTTATCCGGCCTGGCCTGGTGCATTTCCAGGGATGGGGCAGCAGCAGCTTCTCCGAGCAGGTGGCCTGCACTGCTCCAAGGATTTCCACAAGGCTGGCCGCCCTCCCAAATCCCGTGGGGAGGCTCCAGGCTGAGCCTGCTGCTCGCAGAGGATGCCCCTTGGCCAGGGATTAGTTTTGTGGCCCTTTCCACACCAGGGCACGTGGATCCCCTGCATTGCCAGGTCCAGCCCAGGCTCTGGCAGTGGAACCACGCACTGAAGTTGTGAATTGGCCTCCCTGACCCCTCCAGGAGCTCCCAAAACAACAGCCAAACCCATCTCAGGACTGATGCTGGGCAGCAGAGAGGTGTTTATCCAGATTTGGGGAGAGCTGTTCTCACAGATACCCAAATCCTTGGGATATGTTTTGCTGCTGTTTTGTTTCCCCCAGGGGCAGCCTCAGGGTAGCACCTGCTCATCTCCTACCTGCTTTTGTCTGTGTTGGCCCAGGAGCAGCAGCAGCATTGCTTCCTCTGACTGCCAGTTGGCTCCTGAAATCCAGCACAGCCCAAGTGAGGGGATTGTTCCCTTTTTGTGGGGGAAAAAAAGCTGCTGAACAATTACAGCTTCCCCACTGCACCATGCCATGGCTCTGGGATTGACTCTCACCAGTGCAGTGGCTGCAGTTAATTCAAGTTTCACCCTGCTTGGGATCCAGCAGCTGGAATGGGGTGTGGTGGATGGTTGGCACATGCTGCTCTTCTCTCTCCCTCATAATGGCATTTTTGGCAGGAGGTTTCACCCTGACCTCGCCATTCTGGCTGGATTCCATTGTGAGCAATGGCACTTTCGTCTTTCTAAAATTTTCTGAAATTCCCAGTGTTCTTCTAACCCATGGAATTCTGCTTTCTCATCCCAAAATAAAGGATTGTGATGGTTATTGGGAGATGGCTGCATTCCAGCAGTAGCTGAAGGGCCAGGGGTTCATCAGGAGGGAGGTTGTTATGTAATGTGAGGTTATTTGACTTTATTTTGTGGAGGCAAGTGCAAGGATGTTTTATTATTAACCAGCAGTGCAATATCTTCCAGATGTGGTTTGGACACTGGTAATAATTGTTATGCAGGAGGAGTGATTTCAGTATATGGCAAATTAAATACATAAATATATATATAACCTGAAAAGAACCTAAGACAACCCTTGGAGCTGAAGGAAAATGTTTTGTATAAGCCAGTAATAACGAGCAGCATTTCAAAATGTGGAATAAATCCCCCAGCAAATGAAAAGAAACCCCTTTCTCTCAGCTTTCTTTCCAAAATCTTTCCATCTGTGCTGGTTCTTGCTCATGTTTCTCACACAAGCAATCCTGTGTCTTCACAGCAGCAGGAATTGCAGTCCTGGCACTGCAATTTTCTGGCACAAAGCTGTGTTGTGGCACCACACACCCACTTTATTCAGGAAGGTGCTGCTAGCAGCCCCAAAGCATGCCCTGAAGTTGGATTTTCAGCTGAACCTTGAAATTCTGAGTAAGCTGTGAAATGTTTGGACTTTGAGTCTCAGTAAAGGAGGGGTTTTTTACAAGAAAGCTGGGAAGTTGTTGGGGTTTTTTTCTTTAAACAATTATTTCTTGTCTCAAAACCAATCTGTCACGATTTAGCTGTCACAATTTGACTTCAGGATTGTGTTTTCCTCCCGTAGATGTTGCCACCAGCAAGGGCAGTGGAGGGAGCTGTGTTTTGTGCAGCCTTTTAATGAGCTCCCCGAGGTGGTAGGAAGAACACAGGACAAAGAATTCCCCTTCTGTTCAGTGCCAGGTTGGCTTCCACGTGACACTTCTTTGTGGTAAACTCTTTTAATTATAAAACTGAAGCATTTAGGATGTTTAGGTATTGAAATCCTGGAGTGAAAGCCTCTGAAGGTTTCAGGAGAGCTTGCTTTTAAATAATCCTTAATGCACAGCTGTAATCAGGGAGTTGTGCTTTGATGTCTGAGGGAATTTAAAACCATTTAAAGCTGGGCAGTGTCTGGGAACTGTCTGAGCACCTCAGGTCGTTCAGGAGGGGTGTGAAGTGTTAATGATGCTGTTAATTTGTGTTGTCTGTGCAGGTGGCCCTCCCTGCTGAAGTACTACAGCCACAGTGACAGTGTCAGCTGGCTGGAGGAGTACAAGGCACGGCACAAGGCAGGGCTGAAAGCACAGGAGATTGTGGCTTCCTTCTCCGAAAGGTTCTTCTCAGAACATGTGAGTCCTCCTCTCTTCGTGTGTGTGTGCAGCAGCCTGGCCACTTGTCTAACAGAATAATTAATGAAATCATTAATTGAATCATTAATGATGGAAAAGACCTCCAGGATAAGTGCAACCACTGAACCTGTCCCTGAGCAGCACATCTTCACGTTTTCTGAACTCTGAAGGACACTGATTGCACCACTTCCCAAGCAGCTTGTTCCAATGACAGCCCATTCAATTCATCCATTTCTCCTGGTATCCAACCTAAACCTCCCCTGGAGCAGCTTGAGGCTGTTCCCTCAGCACTCCCTGAGCATTCACATCACCAGGCTGTATTCTTCTTTAAAAATTCTTAAACCATTCAAAAGTTGTTTATTTCTTAGGGGGGTGTTACCTTTTTAAAAATGTGTTTATTTAGTCTTTATTATTATTTGTATTAGGAAAAAGTTCTTTTTCCCCCAGAGGGTGCTGGCACTGCCCAGGCTCCCCAGGCAATGGGCACAGCCCCAAGGCTGCCAGAGCTCCAGGAGTGTTTGGACAGCACTCACAGGGATGTGGTGGGATTTTGGGATATCTGTGCAGGGCTAGGAGTGGGACTAGATGATGTGGTAGTTCAGGATGTTCCATGATTCCACAATAATTCAAAGATTGTGATCAGTACTTTTTATTAGTTTCTCTTGCCCCACTCTCCACATCACCTCAATTGTGCAAGTCAGAGATTTTGTATTTCCTGACCTTGTGTGAAAATGCTGAAACACAGCCAAAATGGAGAGATTTCCCAATCCAGAGGTGTGTGGAGTGCAGCACTCTCTGGGATTGCATTCAGCTCTAGAAGTTCTTTGCTTTTTGCTGGGAGTTCAGCCCTGGCTCTGGGAATCCTGAAGGCCAAAGAGTTTGTTGACACAAAGCACAGCTGCTGATTCTCACTGAAGACCTTGTGCAAGGACAAGTTCTGAGAACTGTCACAGGCCCTTTGAGCTCAGGAGCAAAGCACAACAGGGCCACTCATTTGCAAGGTGTGTTTTTGAAGTTCTCCAGCCTGGCATGACCCTGAGATGAGTCTCTGTTCAGCAGGGAAGAGGTGAAAATGTGGTGTCTCACACTGACATGCACATGGAACAGGAGTTACTTGGCTGTTTGCTTAGTAGGTGGCTGTGGATTTTGGCAAGCTGTACAGCTGGGTCAGTCTGGAATTCAGTGAATAGAGCATAAAAGCTGCCTGTAAGTTTGGCTGAATTCAAAATTCCAAACAGGAGCCACTGAACAGCCCCCCCTTTTGTGACTCCTGTGCAAAAGGAAGGCAGAGGGGCCAGGTGGGTGTTTGGTGTCTCCTGGCTGCTCTGTTCTGCAGCAGCCACATATTTGTCCATGGAGAATTGTCAGAGCATTAACTGGGAGAAGCAGCTCCTGGATTCCTCCTGTTTTAATCATGTATGCAAAAACTGGAGAGCCCATTAAGCAATGCCCAGAGGCCTCATGATGAGAACCGTCTCCTTTGGGGCCAGAAACTGCAGCTTGATTCCCTGCTCAGAACTGAGAGGAAAAGGCTTTCAACCCATATATGAGCCCATATCCCATAGTGAAAAGCTTGAAAGCCAATTTTTTAACAGTTCAGCCAAAGTTTAAAAAGTAATTTTGGATTCTGGAAGAAAATAGCTGCTCTGAATTTACATGCAGAAGTGGTTGTTGCAGAAAATAAAGGTTCCTGCCTCTTCATTCCTTCACCCAGGATGAATCTCCTGCACAAGGGAGTGTGTGGAGAGGTTCAGTCAACCAGAAGCAGAAGTTGATGCCACCTTAAAATCACTCTCAGCTTGTGCCCACCCTCCATAAATGTGATTCTGCTGGTCCTGAACTCAGCCCTAAATGCTGTAGAATTTGACTGAAATTGCTGTAGGATGTTCCTGGGATTCTCAATGGTATAATAAATCCAGGAGTACAGACTGGGAGTATTTGGGGAACAGGACATTTTTAAAAATTGGACAGATTTGGTTTTGAGACCCTTTCTGAAGTTTTGGGAGATTCTGTTGTGCTGTGCATAACTCCTTGTCTGCCTTGCAGGTCCCCTGTGATGGATTCAGTGACATTGAGACTCTGGAGTGCCCCAGCCATTTCTTTGAGGATGAGCTGATGTGTATCCTCAACATGGAAGGAAGGTAAGAGGCCTGAGAAGTGGCAGGGACTTCTCTCTTTCACCAGGTCAAGGAGAAAAATACCCTGCTTAATGCCTGGCTTCAGCTTGTGCCCTTGGTCACTCATTAAACAAACACCCCCATGCTTGCTAAGGCCTGATTTCAGAACAAATTGAGCATTTCCAGAGGAAACCATGGAAACTTTCATCCCACAAGAAGAAGATCCTCTGGCTTTGTGTTGCTTTTTGTTGTTTGTTTCCTTGCCAGCTCATGGCATCTCTTGGGACATGTCCCAAGCACCCACATCTCTGCCTAAGCAGTTCCCATCCTCTTGTTCCTTCTTGATTTAAGCCTGGATCAGTTTGTTGAACTAATTTACAGGATTAGGCCAGAGCAGCAGAGGGAAGCAGGAATCCTTTAGGATTGCCACCATGAACCCCTATCCTGTAAAATTTCAGCTTTTTCTTTCATTTTCTGAGCTGGAATGGGTTAGTCCAATTTTTTTCCACAAACAAGCAACTGAGTTGAATTCAGCCACTGCAAAATTTGCAGTTCTGTAAATTATTCAGACAGGTGGTAAATACAGCTCCTGGTTTTTATCTGCCTGGGTAATCTCATCACCTTGATTAACACTGGGCAAGATGAGTGAGTTTATTTGAAGGTTTTATTTGCTTTATTTGAAGGTTTTTCTGCTGGTGCCACTTACCCAGGCTGGGTTTGGTGTGATACAAAGCTGTGATAAATGTCCTTAATGGGGCCTAATAGCCTTGATTAGAGGGACTGTTAGTAGAGTTTGAAAAAACCCAACTGGAATAGCAATCATCTCATTTTTGCCTTTTCCCATCCATTTTATTGCCTTCTCTATTTGAGCTGGGCCTAAGCATCTCTCATTTGACAACTGGTTAAAAAGCTTTTGAGGCTTTCCACTGGCCACATGCCTCCCCATAAAGCAGAATTGATGCTAATTACACCCTGATTAAGCTGTAGTCATTACAATTCAGGAGCATTAGGCTAAATCATTTCCCTGGAAGATATCCCAATAAAGCAGTTGTCCCTGTTGAGGATCCCAGTTCATTGCAAGAAGAAAAAATATTATGAGATTTGGTTGCCCTGCTGTCCAGGAGGATGGAGATACTTTATAAAGTGATGGGTTTTTTTCTGCAAAAAGTTTTGGAATTGTGTTATCTACAGACCAACTGTTGATCTCCTCATGCCTTTCCAGAGCTACCGAGTCGATTTTCCTCTGGGGAATTTTGTTTTTCTTCTGAATGCTACTGCACTCACATTCATGTCCCTCATCAATCTGTTTTTAAGGCTGAGAGGATGCTTTAGGAGGGGCTCTGGAGAGATGCAGTCAGACAGAGGGTAATGTTTTATGAATAAAGTATAGGATTTTAATCAGATATTCCTGAGCTGCTTTAATTAGGATCTGTGTTGTTTCCCATGATAATGTATCTTCTCAGAATTATGTATTGGTGATGGGATGAAAATTGGAGATGATAAGAGCAGTTTTCTGATAAATTCCTCTCTACATTCCTCTTTTGGGTTGAGTGACAGAAAATTGTGGAGAAAAACAATAACCCCAAACTATAAACTTGTATTCACTGAAAAACTTAAACCAACTGTTCAGCCTTCAAATACCTATTTAGGTAAATGCTTCTTCTTGTGTTTAACTGTGCAGGAAAGGTCTCACCTGGAAGTACTATGCAAAGAAAATTCTCTATTTCCTACGGCAGCAGAATATATTAAAGAACCTGAAGGAGTACCTGCAGCGCCCCACGGAGAGGCAGTCCTTCCTGGAGGGTGAGTCCTTGGCACAAAGCCCAGCCAGAACTCCTCATGGCAGCTCTCACAGCTCTCCATCATGCTTGGACTTGCCAGGAGCTTGTCTTGCTTAGATTCCAGCATGCCCTTGGCAGGTTGGGTTGGGATCTGCCTGAAATCCTTCCTGTCCCACAGCAGCCTTGCAGTGAAATGTCAGGGTGGCATCAGGTGCTGGCAGGGCTGTGAGCTTGAGGAATTACCCCTGTACAGCTGCATTGAAGGCAGGAACTGGTACAACACTGCAAACTTGAGCAGGGTGCTGAGAACAGGAGCTGTAGCTTGACATCCTAATTGCTGACATTGCTGCTGTGGCCCCTGGGAGGCACTCAGCTGAGCTGATTCCCAGTCAGCTCCCTGCTTTCCCCTTCCCCAGGAGCTCCTCAGATAAGGGCAGGGAGCAAGCAGAAGGAATTGTTGCAGCCTGAGCTTTGGGAGTGTCTCTAGAACTGAGTGCTGGACTTTGGTGGGAAACAGATCCAAGTTCAGTCACATGGTGGGAGGGCACTTAGACCTGCTGAGAAGGAAAAAGCTCTTTCTTCTGCTTCTTCTGCTCTTCATGTCCTCAGTCTGGTGGATTATTCTCCTTCTTTTTCTGAATGGCTCAGAAGCTGCCAGGGACTGTAGAAGAGTCCCTTCCTCTTGGTACACACCCCAAAATGCCCCTGAAAGAGGACAAAAGAGTCTGTAACACCATAGCTGTTTCTTTTTAATAGACTTTGAAGAAGGGGCTGTTAGGGCAAGAAGAGAAAGCAGAAAGTGGCCTTTTGTAGAAAAAAACCACATTAATTACGAGACTTAGTCATGTAGGTCACAAATTCATGTAATTTGTCTGCCATGAAGGTGCCTTTGGAGCACCAGCAGGAAGTTTTTTGGGAATTTTCACCTGGTCAGCACAGAGAACACTTTGTGAGGACAAAAAGGAGACTTGGGGCCCTGCTGAATTCCTTGATTTCCAGGCCTGTCATGGACATGCTGCCAAAGCCATGTAGGAGGCTAGAAGAGGTATGATCCATGCAAAATCCTTACAGCTGATTCCAAAGATTGAACAGGAGGAGGCTTTGGAAAGAGCAGTGGTGCCAAGGAGAAGGTTCTGTGAAAAGGAAGTGTTTTCCTGCAGAGACTTGGGCAGGAGGAACATGAAAGTTTGTTCTGTTCTGTGTTGTGTTAGGAGGATGGAGAGCAGGTGTGGGAGAGAAAGATGAATGTAGCAGACAAGGAAATGCTGGACAAGGATGGTGTGGAGGATGTGACAGGGACATCAGAGCTGAGGCAGTCTGAGTGATGCTGGCATTGTTTCAGGCTCTGAATAAAAATCTCTACATTGGGGAGGTGCCAGGGCTGCAGTGTGAGCACAGAGCTGGTCAAGCCTGATCCAGCAGGATCCCTGCTCAAGCTACAGATACCTTTTAGCATGGTGGAGAGGGGAATACTGAGTTCAACTGGTAATTCCTCATGTCAGCTCAGTCTCTGCATTTTGTGTGACAAATCCAGTAGATGAGTGCAGGTTTCAAACACAGAGCTCTGCTGTTCTTCTGCAACCACTCACTGCATGCCTGGAATGTCGAGCAGGCAAAACCAAGCACAGAAAAAACTCAAGTCCTGTTTCTTATGTAGTTTGTTTTTTGCAGGTGCTGTTTTGATTGATCAGTACTGTAACCCCCTGTCAGACATCTGCCTGAAGAGTGTCCAGGCTCAGGTGGACGATATCACAGACAAAGTGCGCAAAGTGCTGCGGACCAAGAACCCCAGGCACCCCAGCTTGGCTTCCAAGGCAGGTACTGTACAGAAATGTACTGTGCAGGAATGTGCCTTCCTGCAGAGCTGCCTGCAGGTACAGTGCAGGAATGTGCCTTCCTGCAGAGTTTCTTGCAGGTACTGTACAGAAATGTGCTGTCCTGCAGGTACTGTGCAGAAATGTGCCTCCCTGCAGGTACTGTGCAGAAATGTGCCTCCCTGCAGGTACTGTGCAGAAATGTGCTTTTCCTGCAGGTACTGTGCAGAAATGTGCTTTTCCTGCAGGTACTGTGCAGAAATGTGCTTTTCCTGCAGGTACTGTACAGAAATGTGCTTTTCCTGCAGGTACTGTACAGAAATGTGCTTTTCCTGCAGGTACTGTGCAGAAATGTGCTTTTCCTGCAGGTACTGTGCAGAAATGTGCCTCCCTGCAGGTACTGTACAGAAATGTGCTTTTCCTGCAGGTACTGTACAGAAGTGTGCTTTTCCTGCAGGTACTGTGCAGAAATGTGCTTTTCCTGCAGGTACTGTGCAGAAATGTGCTGTCCTGCAGGTACTGTGCAGAAATGTGCTTTTCCTGCAGGTACTGTACAGAAATGTGCCTCCCTGCAGGTACTGTGCAGAAATGTGCTGTCCTGCAGGTACTGTACAGAAATGTGCCTCCCTGCAGGTACTGTGCAGAAATGTGCTTTTCCTGCAGGTACTGTACAGAAATGTGCTTTTCCTGCAGGTACTGTACAGAAATGTGCTTTTCCTGCAGGTACTGTACAGAAATGTGCCTCCCTGCAGGTACTGTACAGAAATGTGCTTTTCCTGCAGGTACTGTGCAGAAATGTGCTTTTCCTGCAGGTACTGTGCAGAAATGTGCCTCCCTGCAGGTACTGTACAGAAATGTGCTTTTCCTGCAGGTACTGTACAGAAATGTGCTTTTCCTGCAGGTACTGTGCAGAAATGTGCTTTTCCTGCAGGTACTGTGCAGAAATGTGCTTTTCCTGCAGGTACTGTACAGAAATGTGCTGTCCTGCAGGTACTGTACAGAAATGTGCTGTCCTGCAGGTACTGTGCAGAAATGTGCTTTTCCTGCAGGTACTGTACAGAAATGTGCTTTTCCTGCAGGTACTGTACAGAAATGTGCTTTTCCTGCAGGTACTGTGCAGAATTGTGCTGTCCTGTAGAGCCTTCCTGCACTTCTGCATAGTGAAACACCTGTGGAGTTGTGGCAGCTTAAAGAGCTGTTGTTTTTATCCCCTGGCAAACAAAATTCTGACATTTGCTTAAGCCATCAGTCAAGAAACAGCTGTTCAATAGCCCAGGGTTTCGTCCATCTGATGCTAAAAGAATTTGGAGGGGAATTCTATTTTTCCCCATTTGTCCCTGAAGTCTTACTAGTCCTGTTATCTATAGCTGAGTGTGGAACTGCCAAACAACCCCTTCACTGCCAATCTCAGAAAATCATCAGTAGAAAGGTGCATGTTTATCATCACTAAAGGTCAGGCAGCATCTTGCTGCTTGGTTTTATAAACACTGAGTAATTTCTGGCTTTCAAGGAGACACTGAGCCTGCCCATGTGAAGATTTCATTGCATAAAGGTTGAAAGGTTGAGTGCTTCTGTTTTCTCAGTCTTTATTTCACTGCATATGTTTCCAGGAGAGGTTCTCATTCCAGAAGTGGAACTTCAGAGGCAGGTGCTTGATGCCATGAACTGTGTCCTGTATGAGCAACTGAAATACAAAGGAAATGAGCTGGATTACTACAACTCCCTGAATTCCTACATTCACCAGGTGTGTGTGTGTGTTAGGCAAAATCTGGGCTTGAGACACTTCATTTGTCTGAATGTAGCCAGACAAATAATTCTCTGTGAAGAGCAACTCTTAAATAAATATGTCATCCTTCAGTGCATATTGTGCCAAGTTGTATTTTCAGTTGTGAAATCACCCCTTGAAATTAATGTTTTTCTTAAATCCCTGCTGTGTTTTTGTCACATTTTTCTCCCCCAGGTTTTGATCCGCAGGACAGGAATTCCCATCAGTTTGTCTGTGCTTTATTTAACAATTGCCAGGCAGCTGGGGGTCAAACTGGAGCCTGTCAACTTTCCCAGCCACTTCCTGCTGCGATGGTGTCAAGGGAAAGAAGGGTGAGTGACCTGCTGAACTGTGAAATTGTGCCCACAGTGACAAAAAGCAGAAAACATTTACAGCTCCAGACCTGTGTGAGAGTGTTTAATTATGTTCCATCTGCCTGTACAGAGGGGAAAATTAGATCTTTAGGAAAGCTTTCCTAGAACTCAGCTGCTGCTGAATGGTAGCAGATTTCCTGCTCTAGAGCTAGAAGAGTTTAATTATTTTCCATCTGGAATTCTAACCTTTACGGAGAGAAAGATATGATCTTTAGGAAAGTTTCCTAGAACTCAGTTCTGCTGCTGCTGAATAACAGATTTCCTGAAATAATAATACCCATGAGGTGATGTGATGGAAAAGAGAGAAGGTACCAGGTAGTCTCTGTTTAGGAGAGAGCTGAGGAGTGAAGGACACGGGCTGGAAGTGCTGAGGGAAGAACAGAAACAGCAAATCCTGCTCTACCACAAGAGCCTGATCCCAGTTTGGTCTCTTTGTTGCCTCTCCAGAAGCACAGACATTTTTGACTACACCTACATCGATGCCTTTGGGAAGGGGAAGCAGCTGACAGTGAAGGAGTGCGAGTACCTGATCGGGCACCATGTGACAGAGGAGTTCTACGGGGTGGTGACCTCCAAGGAGGTGCTGCAGCGCATGGTGGGGAACCTGCTCAACCTTGGCAAGAGGTGAGTGCAGGAGCCACACCCTGCAAAAGGACCCAGCCTGCATTATCTGCATATCCACTATTGCTGCTCCCAAAAGGTGTCACCCAGCTCATGGGGTCCTGAAAATTCCCTGTGTCACAAGGCATTGGGTGGGTGCTTTCAATCACCTGCATCTGAGTGGAAACAAAAAGATTTGGTGGAGTTAGTTCCTTACTGCATATAGGTAAAACCTTATAAAAGAAAGGCCTTATAAAATCAGTCCTTACTACTTTAACTAAACTAATAACTAGCTTAGTAAGTTCCTGTAAGAACCTAATAACTTTCATGAGAATAGAATCTCCTAACAGTAAAAGTCTAATTGTTCTTACTAAAAAATTATAAAAACAAGTCATTTTACATTACAATTTACTCTTGTGAGAAAAACAGTTCACACCTGCAAAAATAAAAAGTCTATCTCATGAGAATCCATAAAAAAAGTAAACTATCTAAAAATAAAAAAGTTTAATAGACATGTACACTTTATGTTACCAACTAATAAATAAAGCTTCAGTAAATTATTAACCAATTAAATTCAAAGCTAGTGCCTTCTAATACTATGTAACAATGAGCTCTACACAATAAAGATCAGCTATTCTGCATGAAGAAACAAGTATCTAATTTCTATCTCTTAATTCAAAATCTATAGCAACAGTTCCTCTCAAGAAAAGAGACAAGATATTTTATTTTCTCTCTGAAAAGCTGGTAGGGAATGTCTACCTACATGTCTACACACAGCCTTTTTCTGTCCTGTGGTAGGCACAGCCCCCATTTTCAAATGAGCATTTTCAGAGATACTGTTGGTGTGTAGAACATTAAGTTTTGATAATCCCTTTCCCAAGCAGCCATAGACAGGCTCACAGGAGTGGAAGGATTGTTTTAGGTGTCAGGGGAACAAAAGGAAATGGCTTGGAGAGTGAATTCCCTGTGTGGGATTATGTGAGCAAGGAGAAGAGCAGTGGGTGGGAGGGCAGAGTTCAGAGATCAGCTGTGGGCAGCTTTTCCTTGCAGCTGTGATGGGGTGAGTGCCAGTCCAAGCTGGAGCCACAGCATCATTGTGGGGACAGGGCTGCAGAGCCTCACAGCTGAGTTTCCTTTCTGCTGGCAGAGAGAGCACTGACCAGTCCTACCAGCTCCTGAGAGACTCCCTGGACCTGTACCTGGCCATGTACCCAGACAATGTGCAGCACCTCATGCTCCAGGCCAGGCTGTACTTCCACCTGGGAATCTGGCCAGAAAAGGTACCTGGGCACTCAGGGGAATGTTTTGGGGAAGGCTGAGCACTATTAACACTGGGTTATTGATTTCTGGGCTATGTCAGCCTGCATTACAGTCTGCCACAAGTTGTTTCTGTAATAAATGCAGTTGGAGGAGTTCTCACATTGCAGGGAATCAATTTGAAGCAGGGAGAGTGGATGATTCTTGCCTGCTTGTCCTGGGGGAAACTTGGGAGCAGCCTTGAGTCATAATTTATGATTTACAGCTTGTCTTGCAACCAAGACTGTGGAGTGTGAGTTATAAGAGCATCCTGTTTGCTCTGTGCCTAAGCTGTGGTAAAACTCCTGCTGGGCTCCTGGACTTACCTTATCAGAAAACTTCAGGAAGTTATCTTTGATAAATAGAAGTAAAGCTGTGCTCCCAGCCTCTTGTGAAAAAGCAGCTTGATATTCCTGTCCTTGGAATTGCTTTTCTTTCCTTCAGGGTGACAACTCCAGTCATGTTATCTTGGGAGTGTGGGAAAGAAGATGCTGAGATTTACAGGTTGTCTGGATCATCTAGGGCTTTCACTGAATCAGGAGAAGGCACAGGGAAGAGCCTGTAACTCAGAATTTTTTTAGTGTGTCACTGTAGCACAGAGGTTTTTCCTACTCAGAGTTCCCTGTGCTGGTTCAGTGGAGCCTTTGCCAGTTCCACCTGTGAGGTTTGGGAAGGGGACAGGAATATTGGCTGCACAACTGAGCAGAAAGCAGAGCTCTTCCCACCAAATCAACTGGAACAAACTGCTGGAGAAGCTGCCTCCTTCCCTTTGAAGAACAAACTTAGCCTTCCTTTCTTATGGCAGCAAATTTTAGGGTCAGAAAAACCAGCACCAAAATGTGGTGTATGAGAGGGACTCACTGAGCTGAAATGGCAACTGGACAAAAATGGGGAACACTGAAAGCTCTTCCTGCCCCTTCCTGCCACTCAGGGACGTGTCTGGAGAGCACCAGACTTGAATTTGCAGCCCCTCAGAACACACAACCCAACCCCAGGGCTGAGTTTTACTGAATTCTCTGCACTAGATGCAATGCAAATGAGCAAATTTGGATTTTTCAGGACTGCATCCAGTCGTTCCAGGCTGTCAGGCAGGGTTGCAGCTAACCAGAGAAAATGCTGTGTCTGACAGGACACAATGTACCAGCTTTGACAGGGGCTGCCAGATTCATGGACGGGTAGGAAATCTAAAAATCCTGCAGAGCTGCACATAATGTTGCCCTAAATATTTGTAAATAACAGTAAAGAAAATTCCCAAGAATCTCTGGCAGCTGTGGTTACTTCCTTCCTTTAGGATTTTTCAGGATTTTCACATCCTTCTTAATTCTTTATAGAATTAAAGTGGCCAAGAAGCCTGAGCTGTGTTTCTTCTCATGAATTACTCACCTGTCCTTTATTTAAATTGATTTTCCTTGGGTTTTGGCTGCTGTTCATGCTGAACAGCCTGAGATTGCCATTCCTCTTCTGCTGCTGCTGCTGCTGCTCTGAACTTAATGACCAAACCTATGATGGAGACAATCCTTTAGCTAGGTGCCAAAGCGTGGCAGATTTTGGGACTTGAGGTATTTGATGTTGAGACAGATACATGTCTTTTCCCAATATGTTTACACAGCAAGTTGGGTTTTTTTTCCTTGCTTTTACCAAAAAAATTAGAATTTGCTTTGTCTGTCTCTGACAAACACAGCAGCAGATGCTCTGATGCTGTGCCAGAGGGTGGAATTCTGGATCTGCAGACCTTGCTGCTTTGTGTTCTTCAGTCATCCTGAGACAAGCAGCTCTTCTGTCTTGTTCCCTCTTCTGTGGGAAGGCATTGTGGAGGTTATTTCCATTTCCTCCTGTGCTGCCCTATTTTTGCTCCTCACAGACATGCTGAGAAGCTCTTTTAAGTTAAAATACTAGTTCTCAAGAGCAGCAGAAGTCATCTGGAATCACTTCCCAGCAGCGTTTTAGGACACTGGGAATTGCATTCTCATGACCAGAAACCTTGAGAGATGGTCTGTGGGCACCAAACAGGATGTGAGGAACTCATGGAGCTGAGTTTTAAGGAGCTGCTGTGCTCTCCAGTGCCTTTCCTTGGAAGCTGGGAGCTTTACAAAGACAAAAGGAACAAGAGTAGGCTGTGTGCAGGCTGAACATGAAGCTATAGCAGAGATCAGTGTGGAGATGTGGCAGATCTCAGGGTGCTTACACACAACTGACTCCATCAGTCTATCTGTGTGTGTTTATAAGCTGTCCTGAAGCTGTTTTTGCTGTGGTTTGGAAGGTCCTGGACATCCTGCAGCACATCCAGGCCCTGGATCCCTCTCAGCACGGGGCAGTGAGGTACCTGGTGCAGCACACCCTGGAGCACATCAAGCGGCGCAAGGAGGAGCTGGGCCCCGAGATCAAGCAGCGCTCCGATGAGAAGCACAAGGAGGTTTGCTTCTCCATTGGGCTCATCATGAAACACAAGAGGTGAGCTTGGAGCCTTCCCCTGTAGCAGCAGAGCAGAAGGGTTTGACAGCAGTGAGATGGGGTTAGTGCCAAGGAGGAGTGGGGAATGCCAGGCACGTGCATTGTCCCGTGCAGGAACAGGGGGGCAGCTCTGAGTGCCTGGAGAGAGCAAATGTTTGCACTGCAGAGAGCCTGACTGGTCTGAGTCATCCTCTATCACACAGGTAACATCCCCACAGCACACAGCTCTCCAGGAAACAGCAGCAAGCACTTAATGAGGGACTGTGCAACAGAGTCAACTTCAGAATCGATTCTAATATTCCCAGGACAGCTGATGGATGTTTCCCTGTGCTCTCATTCCCTGGTCCTGCCTGCACTCCAGCACTGTGTTGCTTTGGCCACTCCTCTGACTCACCAAGACATCCAGAGCATGTTTGAGAGGGGCATCAGCAGTGACCATTACACCCCCTCACAATTAATCCCATAAATGTTCTGTAAATAGTGGTGGCTTTGTTTTCAGTGTTGAGGTTGCCACATGTGTGTGATGAGCACAGGAGGAGTTGCACAGCCCAGCAGGATGGTTGATCCCTCCTTATTTCTTCCTTCTGGCTGCTGACTTCCAGTCTCTTTCCTGTTCTCTTTTCTTGCTCATGTTTGGTTTTCTTCTGTCTTGAGCTGTTTATTCCTGTCTGTTTATCCAGTCATTCATAGTCATTTCCCTCCACCTCAAAATACAAACACAAAGTCTTTCTGAATTGTTGTCTTGTTCCTCTCCTCCTTGTACCAGCTCTCAGGAGGTTCCTATCCTGTTTGTGCTCTGTTAATCTTGAGGGAAAAGAGCTGGCTCTGGAGTTTCCACAGCCTCTGTGTGCAATTTCTCTCATCAGGTATGGCTACAACTGTGTGATTTATGGCTGGGATCCTGCCTGCATGATGGGCCACGAGTGGATCCGGAATATGAACGTGCACAGCCTCCCCCACGGCCCCCACCAGCCCTTCTACAACGTCCTGGTGGAGGATGGCTCCTGCAGATACGCTGCCCAAGGTGAGCAGGGGCTCCTGGGTGCACTCTCTGCCCACATCAGGACAAAGGGATGCTTAATTGATTAATTAAGTGTGATTAACAGGGGTTATAAAGGGGGAGGTAGGAAGGAAATTATCTTGAATCATGACCTGCTCTGTTTGCTCTCCATGAAACCAGCACTGCTGGATGGACAGGAAGGCCCACTCTGCTGTGATCTCCTCTTGCCCCAGAAGTGTTTTGGACACTCATGGTGTGAGCCTTGATGGCTGCTTTGAAAGAAATAATTCAGCTTCTGCTGAAGGTCTGTGAGCAGCTTCTGACAGCTGTGCCTTGGGCAGCACCTGGAAATTGGATTTAGGGAGGGTTTGCTGGTCAGGACATGGTTCTAGCCACTGTCACATGCCAGGATCCCAGGGAACACAGACTGGTAGTGCCACCTTTAACCAGAACAAAAATTAATGTCTCTTCATAAGTGCAGGGAGGTGTAGAAATCTCTATGTCACATGTGCTTTATGCAACAAACCATAAGAGGAAACGTTTGTCTGGTGGTCACAGTCTGTGGTTGGGATACAGGAAGAACTGTTGAACTGAGGTTCTGATGAAAATTACAAAAGGAAAGTACATGTGTGAGTCTGCACATTGTGAAAATGTTGATTTGCCTCATGTTCCTGTTCCCCCTGTGACAGGGGGTCCCATCCAGGCAGGGCAGCTGCACAGCCAGAGTGTGTTTGGCTAAGGGAAGATGTGGAGGCTGCTGGAGGGGAAATGCTGACCAAAGTGCCCCTTCCCTGGGGGCTCCCTCATGTTCTGGCCCCCTGAGTGTGACAAGAAGTGGTTTTACAGGCAGGGACACTCATCCCTCTGTAGATTTAAAGTGCAGGTGTTTCCCACTGTCCTCAGAGTGGTTTTTATATTCAGAAGCCCAAAAAGATGTGGCAAAGCCTCAGATCAGGCAGAACTTAAAACCAGATATCCTCATGTGCCATGGGTTAATACTAAAATATGCATCTTGGTAATTACCTAATCAGGTAATTGTCCCCAGTGCTGCTGGGGCTGAGTCATCACTTATCTTGTTCTAATGATGTTTAAACAAACAGAACCCTGTCTGGTCCCACAGTTCGTGCAGGGTAGGCTGACACTCTTATCTCTGTGAAGGAGACACTGTTATCACTGCATCTCTGTGGCCTGCAAGAGTTCTGATGTTGCTGGGGAGAAGTGAAGGGTTTGTTCTTGCTGCTATGATATCCCCTCTAAAACATCCTCAGATCCTTTGGGAAGGATTATTTCATATCCTCCTGACCTGACACTGGGGAGGGAGGGAGAGGTTTTTACTGAAAGAATCCTAAACAAATCCTCATGTGGAGTTTAATTTAACCAGCTCAGAAATAACCCCAAGCTTATTATAGATAAATGTACCTCAGTTTGAGGCCTGCCTGTAAATCTGTGGGTTGAGTGCAGCTTGTTTCAGAACTCCTGTGTTGTTCAGGGAGTTTGGTGCCTGTCCACTCTTGCCTGTGTCTTGTTTGCTTTGTGACAGCGCAGGAGAGAGATCTGTGACTCAAAACTGCTTGTCAGCACCTTTGGGAGGCTTCCACCTTGTGCTGAACTCACCTGTGTCAGCCTGTTCCTCCTGCCAGCTGCTGTTCCATGCCTGCAGCTCTGCATCCCTGCAGCTCTGCATCCCTGCAATTGTCCATCCCTGAAATTGTCCATCCCTGCAGCTCCCCATGCCTGCAGCTCTCCATCCCTGCAGCTCCCCATGCCTGCAGCTCCCCATGCCTGCAGCTCCCCATGCCTGCAGCTCCCCATGCCTGCAGCTCCCCATGCCTGCAGCTCCCCATGCCTGCAGCTCCCCATGCCTGCAGCTCCCCATGCCTGCAGCTCCCCATGCCTGCAGCTCTCCATCCCTGCAGTTCCCTGAGCACAGCTCCCAGCTCAGCCTTGCTGCTGCAGAGCTCTCAGCAGTGCAGATTGTTTCCCGCAGTGGTGCAGTATCTGCAAAGGTCCTTTGCAAGCCTCTAGGACTGCAGCAGGCTGCTGAGGCATGGAAAGCTCTGCTGCTGCTGGCTGCACACTCTGACATGCAGCAGCTTCAAAGAGCTTGCATGGATTTTAATAGGAGTTCTCTGCTCTCATTAATGAGCTGGATTTCAGAGACAGATTATTCCTGAATGACATTCCCTGCACCCCAGCTCGTTCCTGCCCTGCCCAAAGTCAGCCTTTGATCTGATGCAGCTTTTTTTTTTTTTTCCTAGCTAATACTACCTGTTTTATCTGGCACTGTGCTGGAAAAGAAATGACATCATTTGGGGAGTGCTGCATCCCTGGGCTCCAGCTTGAGGGATTTACTCCAGTCCCTGCTCCGTGCCCACACTGCAGAGCAGAGCAGCCCTTGGCTGGAGTCACCTTTGGGGTTCAGTGTTCAGGGGTCACTTTGGGGTTCAGTGTTGTTTAATTCTTGTGCCTAATTAGGTTATCTGCAGGAAAGGAGCTGCTGTGGGGAAGAATCAGTGTGTCCTTCTTAGGGACTTCCACTTGCCTTGGGGAGGTTTGGCTTTAGGGAAGTTTATTTTGCTGGAGGCAAATGCTGGGCTTTGGCATGGTGGAAACAGAGGCTGAGGGAGGAAGCTCTTGGCTCCTCTGCCAGGTCAGCCTTGTGCAGGTGGGCTCAACTTGGAGCATTTGAGGGGGGGGGGGAGGGTCTCTCTTAAACTGATCCTCCAAGGGATCAGAGGAGCAGAGCTCCGTGCAGCAGCTTCTCCCTGTACTTAAAATCAAGTGCTGTGACCAGCAGAGTGGGAGCAGCATCCTGCTGCTCCAGCCTAATGCCAGGCAATTCCAGGCATAAATCTCAGTTCCCATGTTCAGAGGGGTCCTCAGGAGGTGAGGCTCTGGGAGCAATCACACTGATTTGCTCTCATTTTCCTGGATTAGGGTATTTTTGTCCTTTCAAGCACCAGATTTGATGTTTCTAGAAACACAGACAAGGCCTGAGAGAGGCTCAGGGTTGGCTGCCTTGCAGCAGGCTGCTCCTGTGGTGGTAACTGCTGCTGTCCTTCCCTCCCAGAGAACCTGGAGTACAACTCTGAGCCCCGGGAGATCCCTCACCCCGACATCGGCCGCTATTTCTCCGAGTTCACCGGCGTTCACTACCTGGCAAATAGAGAGCTGGAAACTCGGTACCCAGAGGATTTGGAGCTCACCCGAGCCACAGTGCAGAAGATTTACAGCTCAGGCAAGGAGTGAGTGCCAAAGGCAGCCTGGGGACAGAAGCAGCTGGAGTGTAGCTTTACCCTCTTTGCAGAACTTGCGTGGGAAGCAAGTTTGGTGACAATCCTTTGGCTTAATGCATTGAAAACTGCATTGAACTTGGAAACTGGTGCTACAGCATCTTCCCATTGTCTGCCTGCCCATCCTGGCCCAGAGGCACAGGGACACTTTGGTACTTGAGGCCCAGCAGGAGGATCTTGCAGGGACAGCTGTGCCAGGAGTGCTGTCCTTGGGAAGGATCTGCACATTCTGCTTCTTCTCTGGCGGCCTTAGAAGGTCAACAGAGTGAGATGCTGGTGTGGAGTATGGAGGAACCCCTCTTCCAGAGAAGGAAGTTGCTTGTCCTGGCAGTATTTTTGTTTGGTCATGTCTGTCTGGTTTGGTTTGAGTGTCTGTCCCATGCAGGCAATACTTTTTAAAGTCTCTCACGTTTCACTGTTGTCTTCTCCGGTCTGAATTTTTGGGTCAGGTATTGCTTCACCTCTGTAGTCTGATTGTTCCTAGAGCTACTGTTCCAATCCTAAATATCCTTCTGGGCCTGGCAATATCCTTATGGGCCTGGGAAGGAGCTCCAGCCACAAAACCAGCAGCAGTGAGGCTCGTGGGGTGGCAAGCAGTGCTGACCTGGGGGCCCGTGGCCACCTCGCCGATGGCAGAGACTCCGAAAGCAGAGGAAGAGCTCCTGGCCCTTCTGCAGCTCATGTCATGACCTTGTTTTGGGGTCTGTCCATCATGTGTGTCCAAGATGGGATCCATGGCACAGCCATGAGTGTTCCCAGGAGGATTTGGAACCTTGTGGGGATGTTTGGTGGGACCTTGAGGGCAGCACCAGAGTGACTTCGAAGGACACAGAGCTGCCACTCCCTGCCATCTCCAATTTTATTTTCCAATAGGTATTTATGCAATACAGTGGAATGATGACTGGAACCTGGCCATCTCTGGAGTCAGCCAAACCATTATGGAAGCAAGATGTTAATTCCTGCAGCTTGAGGCCTTCTTCCTTCTTGCCAAAAGCAAACGGATTCTAGGGAGTGCAGACTTGGCTGCCTACGAGGGAAGGCAAGCAGCTCGAGGCACATGACTTTTAACTTTGACTTAAAGGCCCAGACAGAACCACTGCAGAAGAGGTTTCCCTCTGGGCTCAGGGGCTCTGGGGTGCAGAGTGACACAGTGTTTGTGCATATCTTTGTGGTTTCTGAAGCAATGTGTGTAGAGTAGCTGCAGCTTGTGTCTCCTGTCACTGTCCACTTGCAGCACAGTAATTCTTCTCTCTGAGCTGACAGTTAGGGCCCTGTAGAGGTAGGTGGATGCTCTTTAGTCTCTTATGCACTACAGGTATCTCCACATGGAATCACAGCCCTCCTCTCCAGCAATGCCTGCCCTGCATGTCACCTCCTGCAACCCTGAGCACTGGTTTGCTGTGGAAATAAATGCTGAGAGCCCAGCACTTTGGTGGTGGTGGTCTGCAGGGGTCTGGGGCTCCAGGAAGAGCAGCCTATGGTGGGGAGAGTGAGGAATGCTGAGGGGGCTCTGCTCCAAGCAGAACTCTGTCTTTAAAGGGTCAGAATGCCAGAATGGTTTGGGCTGGAAGGGACCTTAAAGCTCCTCCTGTTCCGTGGGCAGGGACACCTTCACTGTCCCAGGTCTGTGCCAACAGGGACTTGGAGGGAGGGAGGAGTTTCCATTGTGAGGCAGGGTAGGGAATCCTCAGGCAAAAATCCATCTCTTCTTCTTGAGGCTTGGGGTAGACCCAGCCCTCCAGCCCATTTTGAAAGCAGATCCCAGAAGATTCCTGGCAGGGATGCAGGGTTGGGAATGGGGGTGGTGAGTGCCAAGGTGGCAGAGCAGGGCTTGAGCTCCCCATTGCCATTCCCACCTGTCAGCAAGATTCCTGGGATTTTGTGCTCCCTTCTGTTGGCACCTGGGCCTCTCTCCAGTGTATCCAGGGAATTACAGAGCTCACAGGAGCCCTCAGCACAGGGAGCTGCCCAAGGTACAGCCCTGCCATGAAAGAGCCACAGGAGCCATCAGCAAGCACCCAGAGTTTCCCTGAGAGCTGGCCAGTGCTTACCTGCCCACCTGGAAAGCTGCTGGGTGCTTCAGGGCACCAGGGCAGCCAGCAGGGCCCTTGTCCCTCTTTTGGGGCCACTGCTCACACCCTGAGAAGAGCCAGGCCCAGGAGGAAGTGTGGGAGCTGCTGCTCACCACAGACTGGTGTGGCCTGGGGCACAGAAGGGGACAGGCTTGGGCACTCAGGGCAGCCCAGCAGCCCTGGAGCTAAATCCTCATCCCTCTGGCAGGAGCTTTTGGAGGAGCTGTGACCTCAGACAGCTCTGGGTGCTGCCCACATCCATACCTGGGCTGTGGGTGTTGGGGTCACCCAGAGCACCAGCACAGCCTTGGAGGTGCCAAATTTGGAAAATATCCACACAACCTCAGCCCAAGGACCAAGTCAGATTTTGGGATTTGAGACAAACCCAAAGGGAATGGTGACTTCACTTGATTTCCCATTTGGGAAGGATGTCCCCACTGCCTCCAGTGCTGCTTACCCTGGGTGGAGTCATTGGTCTTGGTGAGGAGAAACTCCCCTGTGAGCACCTGCTGCTGTGGGAGGCCTCAGCCCAGCATGCAGGGTCACCAGGGAAAGATGGAACACCCCAGGATACATCCAGGGAAAGCTGGAACCCCTCAGGGTATATCCAGGGAAAGCAGAAGACCCCCCCAGGATACCTCTGTGTCCATGCTGGAGCAGCCTCTTGGAATGCACCAATGCACATGCACAGCCCTGCACTGTGGGAACACCTCTGTGGCACAGTGGGGTGACATTTGGGGTTTGCCTGTGCCCCCTCCCCTCCTGGCAGTACAGCACAGTCACCTTTTCCCCAGGAAGGCAGCAGTGGATCCCAAAAGCTCCTGTGCCTGTGGGTGATGTCTGGATCCATGGTGTCTGTGTTGGTGGTCCCTGGGGATTTGTCCTGTCCTGTCTGTGTGGAGCTCTCCCAGGAAGGATTGTGGAGAAGGTGGAATTGTCTCCCTTCTCCTCACCAGGTGCAAAGCCTGTGCAGTGCCAAAGTCCTTGGGAGCAGGGGGTGAATTCCCTGCAGCTCATGCCATGTTCTCCCTTCCCTTTCCATGTCACCAGCCACCTGTCCTGGGGACAGAACAGCCCCGGTGCTCTCCTGTTCAAATCCAAAGGGTGAAGGAGCAAATGCAGAATGGGGAAGGGGCAGGAAGGGAGGAGCACTCACTGTGTGGATCCCAAGGACAAGCCAGGGCTGGTTCCAAGCTTTGCCACTGGATGCTGGCACTCAGGGATGTTCCAGGCACTGCCATTCCCAGGCTGCCTGTGGCACAGAGTCCTGTGGGCAGCAGCGTCCCTGGGAGCTTTGTCCACCCTTGGAGGCCAAGGTGCTGCTGCTCCCGGCCAGGCTGGGGAGCTGCTGGTGCCCTCCAGCAGCCAAGGGGCAGGGAGGGACAGCTCCAGCCCCTGGATCCTCTTGGGAAGCACTTCCAGCCCCTTTGGATCCATCCTGCCAGGCAGGGACACACAGAGAGTGCCCTGACAGCCTTGGGCAAACCACGGGAGTTTGTCTCCAGTCCTTGCAGGAAAGCCAAGCCCCAGGAGCCCTCCCTGGGGCCAGGCAGAGCTGTGTCCTCTGGGGCAGCAGGGTGAGAGGAGGAAAGGGCTGCTCTGGGCTGGAGAAGGGTCCCTGGGATCTCCTGCCCCCCCCAGGCCACCTCCACCTGCTCTTGCTGGCTCCAGGTACTGTCCTGACCCATTCTGGGCATCTCCAGGGATATCCCAACTCAAGGGGCCCTGCCTGCCTCCCTGCTGGCTCTTCCCCCAGGGGATGGGGGACACGGGGACTGTGTCAGCAGGGACAGAGTGCTGCATGTATTTCCCTCCTTCTCCTGCCTGGAAATGGGCAAAATTCCACATTGGATGGAAAACTGCTGGTCCAGGAATGGAGGGTGAGGAGCCCTGAGCCCCAGGGCCCCTGGCACTGACAATTGAGGTTGCAAGATGGGGCACATCTCTCCTCTCTCCGTTTTTATTTATAAACAGGTATTTTCCTGGACAGCTGGAGGCTGGAAATTATTTCATTCCTTTCCTGTTAATATTTGGCTTTAAACAAATAAACAGCACTGACTTGACAAATAAACATCTACCTACTGCCGCGGTGTGCTGTGCTGTCTGAGCTGCTCCCAAACCTCTGCCTTCACTCCTGGAAGGGCTTTGCTCTTCCCTGTGCCCGTGGGAGGGTGACGTGTCCCTGCCAGTGCCAGTCTGGTGACAGATGGTGACAGAATCCCCCGCTCTGCCCCGGGCTCTGCCAAAGCTGCCTCCTGCCCCGTTATGGGGGTCCTGGGTCACCCCTGTGTCCCCCCTTTGTCTCTCCCCACGCAGGAGGGCACAGCCCGGGCAGGGGATCCATGGGGAGACCCCGGCCCCGTTTCTGCACTGGGATACCCGGGGGGGCTCCGTGCCTTTCTGCGGGACCCTCCAGAGCCGCGGGCGGGGGCACGGCCGGGGGGTCCGGGGGCCACCGGCCGCTCTCAGGGCTGTCCCCGCTCCCGGAGGTGCCACCCCCGGGGCTGGCTGTCCCCGCTCCCGGGGCTGGCTGTCCCCGCTCCCGGAGGTGCCACCCCGCGCGGCCCTGCGCTGCTCTGGGCGGGGGCGCGCAGGGACCGGGGCCGCGCCGCCGCCGCCTCCCCGCCGCGCCCGCCCTTAAAAGCGGCGGCGGCTCCGGTGCAGCGCCCGCGGCGGCGCTCCGGCACGGCCCGGGATGGGCTCCGCGCACTCCGTGCCCGCCGAGATGCGGGAGCTGGCGGACAGGACGGGCTGTGAGTACCGGGGAGCCGCGGGCACCGCCCAGCCCCGCCCGGAGGGGACATGTCACCCTCGGGGCTGCAGGAGGTGTCACCTGGGCGGGGGGGGGCGTACAGGAAATGTCACCTGGGTGCCCGGGGGGCTGCAGGAGGTGACGCTGAGCAGGGGAGGGGGACGTGCGGAGGCTGCAGGAAATGTCACCCGCGGGGGGTGCGGAGGTGTCGCCTGGGGTGGGGGAGAGCAGGACGGTGTAGGGCTGTCACCAGAGGGTGCCAGCATGTCACCCTGGGCTCGCAGCCGTGTCCCCGGTGCCACAAGGCCACCAGCCAGGGCGTCGAGCGGCCACACGTGCGAGCCCCAGCCGGGCTCTGCCCCGGAGCCACCGTGCAGGGAATTGTCCCCGCATGGCTGCTCCGCCCCGGAGCCACCGGGCCGTGACACCCCCGAGCTGTTCCGGGCCGCGGTGCTTTGGGATGGAGGCACCAGTGTCCCCGCCCCGGGCACGGGGATCGGGGCGCTCCTCTGCATCCTCCAGCCCCGGCCGTGCCGTGGAGGGAGGGCTGAGGGGCAGCTCTGCCCAGGGCCACAGGGTCCGGTGACTGTCCCCAGTGCTGCTGCTGCTGCTTCTGGGGTCACATCTCTCCTCTCCTCTCCTCTCCTCTCCCTCTCCTCTCCTCTCCTCTCTCCCTCTCCTCTCCTCTCCTCTCCTCTCCTCTCCTCTCCTCTCCTCTCCTCTCCTCTCCTCTCCTCCCCGGCTCTGACTCAGGAGCTCGGGGAGCCCCGGGGTGCCAGCCTGGCAGCCCAGGGTGGGAGGAGGTTTTTGGGGAGCCCCCTGGCCCGGGGACCCTGCAGCAGCATCTCCAGCACAGGCAGCACCTGCCCGTGGGAGGCTCTGCCCCGGTGCCCCGAGAATCAACCCCAGGGAAAGGTTTGCAAGGACAACACCCAAGAATCTCATGGAAACCAGAGGAGGGAGGGCAGGGGGAGCCCAGAACTCCAACTGGGGTGCAGGTCCTGTGCTCGCCGTGGTGTTCACAGAGCTCCCACTGTGCTGTGGCTGTGCCAAATCCTTGGGAATTCGGGGGATTTGCAGCCTTGCTGCTCCGGCCTCAGCAGGGCACTGCAGCCACCCTTGGTCCCGTGGGAGCAGCAGGGACAGGGCAGAGCCACCCATGGTGCCCACGGCTTGTTCCTCTGCCTTCTCCCCCTGCAGGGCAGCCCTGAGGGGCTGCTTGGGGCCGGTTCTCTTCTCTCCCCCCCTCCCTGTGCTCCATCCCAAAGCTGCAGCAGTGTCTGCCCAGGGTGAAGTGGCTGTTCTGGGATGCTGTGACCATTCCCTGCAGCCAGACTGGTCCCACAGGGAGGGCTGAGCCCCCCCAGTGCCCCTGTCCCAGGGGATGCCCTTTGTTCAAGCAGCACAAACCAAGCAAGGCTGGCAGCAGCAAGCCCGGCTCCCTTTGGTTTAAATCCCATTTTTTCCCTGTTAGCAGAGGCTGCCGTGCTTGGACACGAGCCTGCAGCATCAGGATGCTTCTCAGGGATACAAGCAGCCTCTGCTGCCCTTGAGCCAGCCCTTTTTCTGCCTTTTCTGCAGATTTTCCCTTCTTTTTTTCCCCAAAAGGAGCCAAGAGCTGCCACCTTTACAGGACAGAGCGATGCTGCCCTGAGAGGAAGCCCTGGGATTGGGGAAAGAGGGAGGAAAAGCCTCATCCAGCCTTTCAGGGCTGGCCCAACCACGAGCATCCTGCCACTGACCCCAGTTCTTTGTCCTCTTGGTGCCTGGGACATTTTTCTGAGAGATCAAAGCTTCGTGGTGTGCACCAAGTCCCAGATGCTGGGGGCTTGGTGGCCCAGCTGCTCCCATGGTGACAGTGATGTCGTCAAGGCAGGGGGTGAAAGGTCACTTCTCCATGGCCAAAATTGGAAAGCAAAATCCAGGGAAAGTTTCCATGGGTGCATGTGGGCAGCAGCAGAGCAGCAGCCAGGAGGGATCTGGGGAGGAAACATCCCCTGGATGGATCAGTGGGGCCTGGGCTTCATCACCTGGGAGCCAGTGGGGTCAGGGGTAAATAAAGGGAGTTTGGAGCCCATCCTGGTGAGATCCAGGCAGCCCCAGATGGGTTTTCCAGGCTGTTAACAGAGGACTCTGATCAATACAGCTGAGCTATTTCCAGGCTGTGAAGCAGCAGTCAGGAAAGCAAAGGACATTATTTAAACATCATAGAAGGGATGAGGGAGCTCAGCCCAGCTCTGACCCTGCTGTCTTGCTGCAATTAACCCTTTGCAGCCCCTCAGTGATGCTCTAATGGGGTTTTATGTCTCTCCATGGTGCCAGGAGTGGCTGATTTCCAGCTGCTGGGGCAGCCCTGCCCCGTGCCAGGGCTGCAGATCCTGTGGCTCCAGCTGGTGCCAGAGATTCCCACAGCTCACAGACACAGCTCCAAAGCCCTTCCCTGGCTCCTGGGAATGGTCCCTGTCAAATTTTGCACCAGAGTCGGGCTCTGGGGGGTTAGAGCTTGGTTACAGCCCCTGGAGAGCAGCTGGGGGAGATAAACTCACCTGTGCTGGGGCATCAGGGCACTGCTGAGCCTCAGGCTGAACCCCAGCACCTGTGGGGCTCACAGGGAGCTGCTGCTCCCCCCCTCCAGCCCACCCCAAAGGTTGGGGTTCACCCTGAGCAGTGGCAGCAATGTCAAAGCCAGGCATTGATTTTGGGGTGCTGCTGTGCCCCCTCCGTGTCCTTTCCTCCTCCCTGGCCAGGGGGAGGTGGCTGCTGTCAGGATTTCTGATCCCTGGGTTATTGCCTGATTATTCTGGTTATTCCCTGCAGCAGCCATGGCTGTGGGCATGGAGGGAGAGCAGCTCCCTGGGCACAGCTCTGCCCACGGTGCCAACAGCCCCAAAAGAGCTGCCCAGCCTGTTCCAGTGGCCTGGCACTGAACTGGGGCTGGGATCCCACTGGGCCATTCCATGCCATGCTGGGCCAGGGAATTTCCTGCAGAAGGGACAGGGGACAAAGCAGCCCTTGGCACTGTCCTTGCAGCCAGCACAGGGACACAGATGGACCCACAAGGAAATGGGGGTGGCACAGCTGTGCCCAGGACCCTGCCCCACTGCTGGGGGTGGGGACAGGCACAGATGGGTGTCCCAAGGGTCCCAGCCCCTGTCACCTGTGTCCTTTCCCTGGCAGTCACCTCAGAACAGATCGAGCACCTGCACCGGCGCTTCAAGCAGCTGAGCCAGGACCAGCTGACCATCAGGTATGGAAATCCCAGCCCTGGCAGGCAAATTCCAGCCCCACTGCAATTCCAGCCCCATGAGAATTCCAGCACCACTGCAATTCCAGCCCCAAGGCAATTCCCATCCCATTGCAATTCCCATCCCATGACAATTCCAGTCCCACTGCAATTCCAGCCCCAAGGCAATTCCAGCCCACAGCAATTCCAGCCCCAAGGCAATTCCAGTCCCAATGCCAGCACCACCCCAGCATCTCCCCCTTCCCTGGGCTGCCCAGGGGTGCCACTCCAGGGCTGGAATTCTGAGTGTCCCTCCCAGCCACCCCCAGCTGTGCTCCTGCAGCGTGGCCTTGCAAATATTCCAAGGAAAAGCACAGAATGGCACAGTGGCCCTGGAGCAGGGGCACTCCTGACAAACATCTCATCACCCCCAGCTTTAAAATCAGTTTTGGGGATCCCTCCAGGGGGGGTTGCAGTTGTTCTTGTCCCTGTTCTTGTGCAGGGAATTGTGCACCTGGGAGAGCTCCAAGCTCCCGCTGCTCCTCTCCTCCCAGGGGTTATCCCTTGGTTTATTTGCTTTATAAATCATGGAGAGCAAAAATGCCCAGCACGGCCTCAGCACCAAGCTGAGGGGAGGGTGGGCAGCAGGATCTCCTTGCTGTGCCTTGTTGAGTCCTGTTTGAGGCCTTTTTCCTGGGAAAACTCTCAAATCCAGCATCATCCCAAGAGCTTCCCAAAGACCCAGGCAAACCCCTGAGCACAGACCTGCTCTCAGTCTGAACGGAAGCAAAAAAGGGATTTTATCCAAAACCTCGTTATTTTTGTGATTGCTGTGGAAGGAAGGGGTTGGGTCTCTCGGGGCGTCAGAGCCTCCCCCTCCTCCATGTCCCCCACGCTCTGTCTCTGCCCCCTTTGCAGAAAGGAGAACTTTGACAGCATTCCCGACCTGGAGTTCAACCCAATCCGGGGGAAAATCGTCCACGCCTTTTTTGACAAGCGGTGAGAGCCCCCCAGCATGGAGGGAGGGATCATTCATCCTCTGGAAATGGGATGGGGCTGGGCTGGGACCTTCCCCTAAGGGCTGGGCTGGAACCAGGTGGGAAATGAGATATTGCAGCTGAATCTTCCAGCCCCAAAGCTTGGCTGGGGGTGTGGCTGGGGCCCCCCATCACCGTGGGCTCTGGAACTCCCAGGAACCTGCGGCAGGAGTCGGACGGGCTGGCGGATGAGATCAACTTCGAGGATTTCCTGACCATCATGTCCTACTTCAGACCCATCGAGATGAACATGGACGAGGAGCAGCTCGACCGGTTCCGCAAGGAGAAGCTGAAATGTGAGGCTGTGCCAGCCCCCCCCGGGGTTTGGGGTGCTGGGAGGGGCTGCCCTGACCCTTTGGGGTGCTGGGAGGGGCTGCCCTGACCCTGCTCTGCTCCTGTCCCTGCCAGTCCTGTTCCACATGTACGACTCGGACCACGACGGGAAGATCACGCTGCAGGAGTACAGAAATGTAACGTGGGGTCCCTCCTGCCCTGCCCTGCCCCCCGAGTCCCCAGGCTGGGGCTGACCCTCTGCCTTGCAGGTGGTGGAGGAGCTGCTGTCAGGGAACCCCCACCTGGAGAAGGAGTCGGCTCGCTCCATCGCCGACGGGGCCATGATGGAGGCAGCCAGCATCTGTGTGGGACAAATGGTGGGAGCCTGTGCTGGGAGCAGCTTCCCTCTCTGCCCTGCCACCACACATGGGGCTGGAAGGTGTCCCTGCTCCCCAGGGCATCTCCTGTCCCTGTCCCAGGGCTGCTTTGCCTGGACATGTTTTTGCAGGCAGCAGCAGCTTCCAGGGGGATGTTATCTCATGGGAACAGCCATGGGGGGATCAGCAAACAGCATCCCATAAACCCCCATCCTTATGGAAAAGGCTGCAGCCATGGGGGTTTGGGAGCCAATTTGGGGTACAGAGGAGGGCCAGCACTGGGAAACCACGGGAGGTGTGTCCCTGTGCCACCCCTTCCCCACCACACTGGGAGGCTGCAGCGTTTCCTCTCTCACCTCGGCAGGGCCCGGACCAGGTGTACGAGGGCATCACCTTCGAGGATTTCCTGAAGGTCAGTGACAGCTCTGGTCAGTGACAGCTCTGCTCGTGTCCCCAGGAGGGACCTGGGTGGGCACAGGGACCTGGGTGGGCACAGGGACCCGAGGTGTGGCCCTGTCCCTGCAGATGTGGCAGGGCATTGACATCGAGACCAAGATGCACGTGCGCTTCCTCAATGTGGACACCATCGCTCACTGCTACTGAGGAGGGGCAGCAGGAGCAGCAGGAGGAGGAGGAGGAGGAGGAGGAGGAAGAGGAGGAAGAGACCCCAGCAGCAGCTCCATGTCCTGGCACCTGGCTCCCAGCTCCATGGCTCTGCCCCACCCGTGTGGCTGATCCACACTGGGGCTGCCCTCTGCTCTCTAGAAACATCAGAGGCTTTTATCTGTAATAAAAGATATTTCTCTTTTTAGTCCTTGCTGAAAAATACATCCATCCATCCATCCATCCATCCATCCATCCATCCATCCATCCATCCATCATCCATCCATCCATCCTGGAGTGTTTCCCTGAGCAGAAAGCCTCCCCAAATCCTGGCTGCCCCATAAATGTGGATGTTTGCCCTCTGTCACTGCTGCTGTGGGGAAGGAGCTGCCCAGCTTGGGCTGATCCCAGGCCGTGGGGGAGGGCAGGGATGAGGATGCTGAGGGGCAGGAGGGGAAGGCAGCACCCTCAGCACCTGCAGGGACCGGGAGTATTCCCAGTGAAATCCCGGGCTGTGCCTGCCGGCCCGTGGGCTCCTGGCGAGCAGGTGGCTCCTGCCCCCACACGTTCCCGCTGGAACAAGGCAGAGCCGGGGGGTGTTCCCGGCGTTAATGACTGCGCGGCTCCGGGCGGGCTCTGTCTCTAAGGCAGCCTGAACTGGGGAGGGAGGGAGGGAAGGAGAGAACGGGGGAAAAAAAGGGCAATGGCTATTTTTAGAAAAGCAGGGAAGGTTTATTTGTTTTATCAAAAAGTAGTTTTCCTTGGTGCCAGGAGCAGGGGATGGGAGCAGCACGGCGAGAAGGTGAGGGGCTGGGGGAGCCCTGCTGGCACCTCCTGCATCCCTGCAGCACCCAGAGCATCCCTGGGGCACCCAGAGCATCCCTGCGGCACCCAGAGCATCCCTGGGGCACCCAGAGCATCCCTGGGACACCCAGAGCATCCCTGCAGCACCCAGAGCATGGAGCTGATCCCATCCCAGACTGGGATGGAGCTGATCCCATCTCCAGGCTGGGATGGAGCTGATCCCATCCCAGGCTGGGATGGAGCTGATCCCATCCCAGGCTGGGATGGAGCTGATCCCATCTCCAGGCTGGGATGGAGCTGATCCCATCCCAGGCTGGGATGGAGCTGATCCCATCTCCAGGCTGGGATGGAGCTGATCCCATCCCAGGCTGGGATGGAGCTGATCCCATCCCAGGCTGGGATGGAGCTGATCCCATCTCCAGGCTGGGATGGAGCTGATCCCATCTCCAGGCTGGGATGGAGCTGATCCCATCCCAGGCTGGGATGGAGCTGATCCCATCTCCAGGCTGGGATGGAGCTGATCCCATCTCCAGGCTGGGATGGAGCTGATCCCATCCCAGGCTGGGATGGAGCTGATCCCATCCCAGGCTGGGATGGAGCCGATCCCATCCCAGGCTGGGATGGAGCTGATCCCATCTCCAGACTGGGATGGAGCTGATCCCATCTCCAGGCTGGGATGGAGCTGATCCCATCCCGGGCTGGGATGGAGCTGATCCCATCCCAGGCTGGGATGCTGCAGGACCATCCCCCTCCCTAATCCAGCTGTGAGCTCCGTGCTCCCAGCCACAGGTCTGAGTGCCTGCAAGGTCCTTTTCTGCCCCCAAATCTCCCAGCTGGGGCTGCAGGGGTTAACACAAGATCAGGGTCCCACTCCCCCTCCCCATTAACCCCAATTTCCCTGGAGGAATCATCCCAGAGGATGCACAGCAGGAAGGGCTGGGCACACCCTGCAATGCAGGGAAGTAGAGGCTGGGAGGAGTGAAGAGGATGGATGAGAGGGTAATTATCATCCCTTGAGTTAATTAGCTGCCCCTAGATATCCTAAGTGGCAAGGAAATTGTGGGAGGTTGGGAAACAAAGGCAGGATCCAGCACAAACTTTGCAGCGTTTTCCCTTTGCTTGTGTTGGGAATTCCCTGGGGGAAATGGGATGAGTGGGACAGAGAGGTGAGAGGGAAGGAGCAGGGAAGTCGAGCCTAAACCTCGGCCCAGCAAAGGGATGGAAGTGAAGGGCCCCAAGGATGGGCAGGAGCATCACTCCAGCACAACACAGTGTTGATGTTCCACACAGCAAACCCCAGCAAGACAAGGATAAAAATCCTGAAAATCACAGGAAAATCTGGCAGAGCCCCAGGAAACCTGGCAAGGGTGATGCTCCTGCCCAGAAAAATCCTGCAGAGCCCAGAAGGGTCCATAAAGGATAATGGTTCTGTTGTGGGGCCAGGACACTGAGCCCTGGGATGTGGCACAAAGCTCTGTGGCAGATCCCAGCAATGGTCAGCAGAGGATAATTGGAAAATGAAGCTGCTTTACCACACATTGGAAAACTCCAGGGAGGCTGATAAAGGCTGAGCAGCATCGGAGAGAGCAGCAGCTCCTGGGATTGGAGAGGGGAACTGAGTGACCTCGGGATTGGAGAGGGGAACTGAGTGACCCCAGGAGTGCAGAGGGGCACTGAGTGACCCCAGGATTGGAGGGGCACTGAGCAGGATTGGAGATGGGAGCTGAGTGACCCCAGGAGTGCAGAGGGGCACTGAGTGACCCCAGGATTGGAGATGGGAGCTGAGTGACCCCAGGATTGGAGATGGGAGCTGAGTGACCCCAGGATTGGAGATGGGAGCTGAGTGACCCCAGGAGTGCAGAGGGGAGCTGAGTGATCCCAGGAGTGCAAAGGGACAGTGACCCCAGGAGTGCAGGGCAGGGACCCTGGGCAGGTGGGTGTTGGCACAGAGGAGACACAGCTTGACCCATGTCCCACCACTCCCCCTCATCCATCAGCCACCCTGGAGCTTGGGAATTGCAGGAGAGACCAAACAAGGGGACACCTGCCCAGGAAGGGAGGGAAGAGCAGGAGGCAGCACAGCCCCACAGCCATGGAGCCAGGGCAGCCACTTGCAGCTGTTATTTCTAAGTTAAATTTAGAAAAGTTCCTCACTCCTTTGAGTGGCCTTGTCTGAGGCAGGAGTGACACAGGAAACCCCCACCTGCAGCTCTTCCACAAAGAGAAATAGCCCAGAGGCTGGAGGTCCATGTTTCTGGATAAAAATCTGCCAGTGGCACAAATCCTGACCTGGAACAGACCCTTTTCCCAGGCTTTACTGCATAATCCACCAGTCCTTCATCTGCTTACAGGGCCTCCAGTCACTGCTGGCCCAGCTTCCCCTCCAGCAGCAGGGCTGGGGGACACCAGGACCACCCCCAGAAGGTGGAAATGGGCAGGCAAATGTCACTGGAGGAAAAGGGGCAGAGAGGACATGAACAGGCTCCTGCACCACTTCAGTGCACCTGCACTCACCCCTCTGTGACAGCCTGCAGGACAGGCAGTGAGAGGTGGGCAGGGCAGGAAGGCAGAGCTGGGTGGGAAGGGCCACAGGGTGGGAGAGAAAGGGGGTTCAGAGACCCCCAGAGTGCTTCTGTACAAAAATCACCCCTTGCTCCTCCTCCTCCCACCACACACAGATCAGGAGAGGGATGGCAGCCCCTGAACCCCCATGTGGCTCTTCCCTCACTGCAAGGTGACTGAGGACACAAACCAGAGGCAAAAAGTCCTTTCTGTGCTGCTGGCCTGGCCCAGGACACAGCAGGGACACTGGGGATTTTCCAGCAGGGCTCTGCAGCCGTGTCCTGCCCTCCAGGATGGCTGTGCCCAGCAGCCCTGGAGCTCTCTGTGACACACACACAGCTCCCCTCTGGTCCCACATTCCCTTGGAGCAGGGATCCTCCTCACCAGGACACAGACACCTCTTTTTAGCTGAGCATCACTGCCACTAGCAATGGACACAGAACTCCCAGTGCTTTTCATGCCAAACTGTTTTCTGCTGTGATGCCTTTGGATTCTTCAGCTGTCCCTGAGCCCCAGCCTGGCACCAGGGTGAGCCTGAGCTCCAGCCTGACCTCTGCCAGCTCAGTCCACACTGCTCCAATGTGTCCTGACTGCAGCTCCTCCACTCCAGCCCCTGAGCCCACCCAGGGCAGATTTGCCCCTTCTCAGTGCCCACCCCTCACCTGTGGGACAAAACACGGGGCCCCTCCCTGCCACTGACTGGTACCAGTGTGCTGGGAAGCTCCAAGGTGGCTTCTGTCCCCAGTACAGCTGGGATGGTGGCTGTTCCTGCTCCTGAAATAAAGGAAGAGGCCCCATTTCAATGTCCCTGACCCCAAACCTCAGCAGCCTGGCTGGTGTTTGCTCCACTCCAGCACAGCACTGAGGAGCCCCCAGGGAGGCAGGACAACAGAAATTTCCCTCCCCAGAAATTCCTGACATGGACACCTCCAACAGTCTGAGTGCCCTCATCAACATGAACATGAGTTAAACTCTCACACAACCTTCCTCAATTAATTCCATGAATTAACAGGGAAAAGACCCAAAGGAGCACCCTCAGAGGAGCTGTGAAAGGGGCTGTGGGGACAGAGCTCCATCTCCCTGGAGGAGAGCCTGGACTCAGAAAGCAAACACCTGCCCCTGCAGGTGCTGAGATCAGCAAATCCCCTTCCCTGGGCTCCAGCACCAGCAGCAGCAGCAGCAGCAGCAGCAGCAAGGCACAGCAGGGGCAGGAGGAGAGGGAGAAGCAGGAATGTGGGGGAGGACTCGGGAAAGGGCTCACGTGGGCACCACACAAACTTATCTGCTCCTTGCAGCAGGGAGATGGAGGAGGAACAAAGCTGTTCCCAGATAATGAGGGAGATAAGGACCAGGGAGAACAATGACACCGAGCTCTCCCTGCTCAGCACATCCAAGAAGTCAACCCCCAAAGTCATTTATGCTACAGAAACCATTATTTATTTGTCAGGTTTCAGCTGGAATCTTGTCCAAACTGTGCATCCATGACACTTCCTGATCCTCCAGGAATGGAGGGAGGGAGCTGCTTCCCAGAAGGGGAGAGGAATAAAAAAAAGACCAAAGCTTTATGAAAGATCAAATTTATTGGTCAGACAGAATGTTTTTGCCACTTGCACTTTTTTTGTGTATCCATCACATGGAAAAAGGTAACTTAAAAAACCTAAAACATGAAATTTTGGCTTAGGGGTCATGGGAAAGCACCCCAAATCAAAGAAGGAAAAGCAGTGAAACCCAGGGCTGGTCTCAGTGACTGCACAGGGGTGAAGTGCCAGCCCAGCCCCTCTCCTGCAGGTTTGGGCACATTCCTCCACCTCTCCCCAGTACTTTATACTGATGCCATTAACCCAGGAAAAAAGGTGTAAGTTAAAACTTAACCTCAGTTTAAACAGAACTGACACAGCTTTGGTTTGCCCCAGTAAGTTTACAAGGACAAATCACAAAAATTAAAATTGTTTTAAATCAGTAAAAAGATGCATCCTGGACTGGAGCTCTTGCTCCCCAAACTGGTTTTACCTGTCAGTGCTGCCTGGGCTTAAGGTAAAGCCTCACTCCTCGTTTCCAGCTGAACCCTGCCCTTCACCTGGTGCCTCCCCACAGCTCTGGGGCCCAGTGGCCACTTCATCCCTTCTGTTCCTTCATCAATTCCCAGCTTGGAACCAAGGACAGCACTGAAAATCCTCTAGGTGCTGTGGAAGAACATGATCCAGCCAAGAGCACATCTGACAACCTGAGCCAGACCTTAGTCCCAGTGAACAGGGGTCAGCTCATCCTAAAAGGCTCAGGAACAAAATTCCACAGACACAGGTACACATGTGAAATTAGAAAACATTCAATCTGGGACTTTAAGGAATTAAAAAAATAATTTTTTCTAAAATAATTTTGATGTGTGTGGCCTGCTGAGTTCCCAAGCATGCAGCCTGGCCTAGGGAACCTTTCTCTCCATCCCAATCCCTCTCCCAGCCACCATAACCTTTTGTGCACGGGGCTGTTGTCCTGTTCCCAGGCACATTCCAATGCACTCCAAGGAAAACAAGAACCAGCAGCTCAGTATCAGGACAGACATCTCAAACATGTGGCTCAGCACATGCTTTTTCCAAATCCTTGGGGATTTTTTTTCCCCTCTTGGGGTAGGCAAGAACTCCTTGGAGAGCTCCCACCCCCTCTCTGGCTTCCTGACCAAGATGGGACCTGCAGCATCTTTCCCATAAGGAATATTTCTGTTTACCCTGCAGTGCTCCCTCTCCTCCTCAGCCCCTCACTCCCCCAGGCTGCACCTCTGCACGTGTTCAGAGTGACAATTCCAGCGGGGTGCTCTGTTTGGGTTCACATCCCCAGGGCTTTCTGCAGCCCACACCAGCTTTGGGTGCTTGTCCCACATGGATTTTCTTCTGGCTGGCCCCAGAGGCCAGGAGTGCCCTAGATGCTGTCGTAGGGCACTGCCAGGCCAATGTTGTAGTTGTAACCTGTCACCTCGTCGTAGGAGGAGCGGCAGATGGGGAGGACACTGCCCAGCTGGTCCACAGAGAACTCGTAGCAATAAATGACCCCTCGGTACCTGTGTGGAAAACAACCATTTCACCTCAGTGGCAGAGCAGACAGAGCTGGAAATCACTATAAAAACCATCTGAATTGAAAAATGCCATGCTGCAGGAGCAGGATAAAAACCTCCATCCCCTCTGTGAGAGGCTGAGCACTCTGAGCAGGGAAAGCTCCCTCCTGCCTCCTCCCAGGGACCCAGTGCTGGGAAGGGCTGGTGAATCACTGCCTCCAGCCCTGCAGGGACGTGACTGTCATCTGCTGAAACATCTCCAGGCTCTCCAGCACGGGGGAAGATAAATACATTGGTATTTGATAGTTCAATTAGCACTAACAGCCATTTGAGATGCAAATACCAAAACCTGCAGCTTAAATGCCAGTAGTTTTCCTTTAGGAGGAGACAGCATTACTAATATTTCAACCATGGAGAGGGCTGCATTCCCTGTCTGGCTTCAGTGGGCTTTATGTTCCCCTGCTGAAGAAAAAAAGCTTTTTTTTTTTTTGTACTCAAACAAATCAAGAGCCAATTCATCACCTGTTTTATAAACCTTACCCTAAAACTTCTTTTAATTTAATTTTTTTGCTGCTATACCCTCTCTGTAAGTGCTCTGGTGATGACTCAGGTGCTCAGGGTGCTATTTAAAAAGCAGATTGCTGAGGGCTGGTTTCTCACTTTCGGTGCAGGCTGGGGTCGTCCTCGGTGATGCTGGAGCCTCGGGGGTTCTTCTCCTCGGGGATGTTGGCAGTGATCAGGCTGTGGGAATTGAACCACACGTGGCGCACTGGATGTCTGCAAAACAACCCAGAGCAGGGGGTGAGGGGGCGCTCCCAAAGTCCGAGTGCTGGGCCGGGAATGAAACACGGAGTGACTGAAAGCAGCGCCCTCCCCACGGCCAGAGGCTGCGAGCCCGCGCTGCCGGCTCCTCCAGCCTGGAGCTCATCCCGCAGCTTCTACCCCCACCTAGTGGGCTCTGCCCAGAACACACAGGGAGGCCAGAAAATACCGCTGGAAAGCTGGCACAGCACGGGCCGGGCCGGGCCGGGCCGGGCTGGCTGGGCTGGGCTGGCTGCCCTAAGGGGAAGGACAGGAAGGACAGGACACCCCACTCACCATGCACCGAGCTGGTTTAGAAATGCACGGTAAGGCACAAGATAAGAATCATGGAGTGGGAAGGGACCCCCAGGATCATCCAGCCCAGCTTTGCCCTGCCCAGACACCCCGACAATCCCACCCTGTCCATCCCTGGCAGCCTCGGGGCCGTGCCCATTGCCTGGGGAGCCTGGGCAGTGCCAGCACCTCTGGGGGAGGAAGCCTGAGCTCCAGCCTGAGCCTGGGCAGGGCACCTCTGGGGGAAGAACCTTTCCTGAGCTCCAGCCTGAGCCTGGGCAGTGCCAGCACCTCTGGGGAGGGAAGAGCCTTTCCTGAGCTCCAGCCTGAGCCTGGGCAGTGCCAGCACCTCTGGGGGAGGGAAGAACCTTTCCCTGAGCTCCAGCCTGAGCCTGGGCAGTGCCAGCACCTCTGGGGGAGGGAAGAACCTTTCCCTGAGCTCCAGCCTGAGCCTGGGCAGTGCCAGCACCTCTGGGGGAGGGAAGAACCTTTCCCTGAGCTCCAGCCTGAGCCTGGGCAGTGCCAGCACCCTCTGGGGGAGGGAAGAACCTTTCCCTGAGCTCCAACCTGAGCCTGCTCTGGCCCAACTCCAGCTGTTCCCTGTCCCAGGGAGCAGAGATGGGAACTGCCCCTCTGGAGGAGCTGCAGCCCTTGAGGAGTCTCCCTCAGGCTCCTCTGCTCCAGCTGAACATTCCAAGTGCCCTCAGCCCCCCCAGATCCTTCCCCATCCTCGTGTCCCTCCTGTGGACACTCAAGTCAGGTGCTCATTCCTTTCCCTCTCCCTGGTGAATACCTGACCCCAAACCCCAGGAACAGCACTTTCTGTCCAAGCAGGAGTCACTTCTCTCCTCAGATGAGCATGGCTTATCTCCACACCCTAAATGTGTTTCCTGTCACCTCCCTCAGCTCCTGCCCCTGTTTTCCATCCCTGGGATAACAGCACACACCTTATCTAGGAAAGCCTTTTGATTGAAGTGATCCCTTCTGATTGCTCTATAGATTAAACACTGTTTTCTACATGTTTAATCTAATGGTTTCACTTGGAGTACATCCCTGAGCTCAGCCCTGCTCTGCTCCTGGAGCAGCACTAATGAGCATGCCAAGGAGACAATCAATGGAATATTGTCCTTAATGCATCAGCCACATCACAACAGGCTTTATCATTCCCAGGGTCAACACAGAAAGTGATACCTGCTATTAATCAATGACAACTCCAGCTTGAACTTCCCTGGCTGTAAATACCTCATCTAGCTCCTCTCTGGGGAAGATGCATTAAAATAATAAAAAAAAAAAAGGAATCAGGATTTATCTGTTCATTTTATGGGTATCACTCAACTTACAAGGGGCTAAATCCTCGAGTCTTTATCGAGACAAAGCCTGGGAACTGTGCTTTTATCAGGAAATCTTCATTTAGCTGTACACAGTGTCAGCTCCAGGATGCTGATATCTGCTTGTACTTCCAGTACTGTGCTCCTTGTACTCAGTACAAACCAGTATTTCAGTATTTAAATGAGTTTAAATGCTTTGATCCTCATCATTAGGGGTATGTGTGGATGAGGTGAACAGAACTGCTGGGATTGTGATGGATACACTGCATGGAGACAGCCAGAACCAGGCACTCTCAAAACAGCCAGTGCAGCACTTTAAAGCCAGGGTTCCTCAACTAAATAAGAGGTTGAGGATGGGGCAGGGAGAAGCCACTGACTGAACTTCACAGAAAGCCCAGGGGGAACTGTTGGATCCCAGAAACCTGGAATTTTTGAGCTTTCTGTGTTTTCTGGCACTGACCCCCTAGAGAACACTGCTTTTGCCCTGAGGCCTTGGAAAAGGCTTCCAAATTTGAGTGAAGTTAAAATCACAGGTGTGCAGTTAAATAGAAGTGTGTGATTTCACATGGTGATGGGTTTTAAATCTGAGGTTTTTATAGTATGTAATAGGTATGGGACAAGATGGAGGATTTTGGGTGTTGTCTCCTTTTGGTGTCTTTCCTCCTTCTTCATGGTTTCAGGCAGTAGTTTCTGGTTGGACAGTCAGTGCTGCACTACAGGTCACAGGAGTTTGGTTATTGGGTCAAAAGTATAAATAATATAAATGTTAATTCTCTATTGGACTGTTTAGCTTTAAAATACCTTGTAACTAGCTAGGTTCCCCTCCCTTTTGCTCACTTTTAGCTGGTAGCTAGAAGTGTTGCAGAACTCTCTGTACTTTAAATAAGATTTAATAAACAACCAAGCCCAAACATGAGAAAATTCACCTCCTTTGTGTTTTTTAATCCTGGCTCTGAGTGAAGACAAAAAAACCTTCAGATAAGCCACTAATTAAGTGGTGCAAATACCTCATTACAGGAACAACTTCCCTGCTCCCCAACACTGACTGAAACACTCAGCTAATGAGTAAAAAGGCCAGGACAGCTAAAGGCTCCAGCACGGGAAACAACCTGTCCCCAGATCACATGGAAACCAAAAATTCTCTCCTTCCCACATCCTCCTTGAGCCCTGGCAGCCCCAGGCTGAGTTACCTGGCGTGCATCTCCCAGAGTTTGGTGCCCATGCGTTGGTCCCACACACACACCAGCCCCTCCTCCCCTCCACTGACGATTTTCCACTCGTCCATCTGCACTGCAGACACTCCCAGCTGGTGGCCATAGACAGAGCACACGGCCTGGGCAGAGCGCAGGTCAAACACCCTCACCCTGCAGGGACAGGGAAAAAACAGGGTAAGAACAGGGAAAAAACAGGGTAAGAACAGGGATGAAACAGGGATACAAACAGGGAAAAGAGGGTAAAAAAAGGGTAAAAGCAGGGATACAAACAGGGATACAAAGAGGGGTAAAACCAGGGAAAATGGTAAAAACAGGGATACAAACAGGGAAAACAGGGTAAAAACAGGGATACAAACAGGGATACAAAGAGGGGTAAAACCAGGGAAAACAGGGTAAAAACAGGGTAAAAGCAGGGATACAAAGAGGGATAAAACAAGGATACGAACAGAGGGCCTTGGCACAGCACAGGTCAAACATCCTCACCCTGCAGAGAAACAGGGTAAAAATGGGGATAAAACAGGGATACAAACATGGGGAAAAACAGGGATACAAGCAGGGATAAAACAGGAGTACACACAGGGATACAAACAGCTCTGGACATGCAGCCTGGGGGCTCTGACAGCCCAAGGGTTTCGGGTTATGGAAATACATCAGGGACAGCAGCAGGGTCACTGCTGTTCCATAGCTGGAAACCAGTGAGGCCCAGCCTGCTCCTCACCACTGAATTTTCACCCTGCCTTCTGCTATCAAAGATCTTCTTCAGGCAAGTTCCTCCCACCTTCCAGGACCTCTCTGAGTCTTTACAGGTTCTAGGACCTAAAGAGGGCTCTGGGATCTCAGCACAGGATCTAGGAGAGCTGGAGAGGGACTGGGGACAAGGGATGGAGGGACAGGACACAGGGAATGGCTCCCACTGCCAGAGGGCAGGGCTGGATGGGATATTGGGAAGGAATTGTTCCCTGGGAGGGTGGGCAGGCCCTGGCACAGGGTGCCCAGAGCAGCTGTGGCTGCCCCTGGATCCCTGGGGGTGCCCAAGGCCAGGCTGGATGGGGTTTGGAGCAGCCTGGGACAGTGGGAGGTGTCCCTGCCCAGGGCAGGGGTGGCACTGGATGGGTTTTAAGGTCTCTCCCCAACCATTCCATGATTCTATGAATTATGATACAAAATACAAGTGAAATTTGGAGAAAGCTCCTCTCTCTGTGCCTCCTGAATAACCAGCAATGCCATGAGACATGAAACACCATTTTGGGCTCACTGTTAACACATCCTACCCCTTGGTGCATGCCCACTTCCACTATGGATGAGGCGTGATATTACCAGGATCAAGGAAAGGATTATTATTGCAAAGGTTTCAGAGGAGATTAAATGTGTGGCAATTCAAAAAAGACAGGGAATTACAGGTTCATACCCTTGACTTAATCACCAATATTCAAAGCAAGCAACCAGGATCTGCTTTGACTTCAAAAATGCAACTGACTGTGGGCAGTTTTTAGGTACATCTGATTTTTGGACATTATTGACCACCCAGACAAAGCATTTTGAAGAGAAATAGATTGAAGACTCAGCCAGGAGCAGATCTACTGGAAAAGAGCTTAAGATTCCAAGCACTGCTACAAGGCCACAATACCAGTTAGAGCTAATGGTGTAAAGTTTTAAACTCAGCCCATATCACCAAGCAGTGGGGGGTTTGAGCCTTATTTATCAAGATTAAAAAGACAAAGCAAAGTACATAAATAAATCAAAAATGCAGCAAGTGAAAACAGAAGGGAAGGGGAAACACTGATCCCAGATTTGAGAAGAAGCCAGAGCAAGCTCCTCCCAGCTGATGGCTATCAGGAACAAACCCATCAGGTACACATTAATTCCACAAAAGGCCAAAACACACTTGTTCCAACACATTAACTGTGCTTCATTCCATACCCCTGCTAGGATCCTAATGGTGCTGCAAGTCCTTCCTCTGCCCTTCTCCAGAGATTGCATCAGAGGATTTTACAAACAATCTCAGGGGCTGAGAGACAAGGCAGCAGAGAGTGCAGAGCTCCAGCAGAGCAGCATCCATCTGAGTCTGACAAGGAGGGAAGCCAGTGGGGCAGGCTGAGGAGGGCTCTGTGTGGCACAGCCCATCCCACAGCAAGAGAGGGGCAAGGATTTCTCCCAGCTCCAGCAGAGAGGAGCTGTGCCTGCAGCCTGGGGCTGTGCTCTGTGAAAGGATGGGGTTTTTGGAAGGGCTCACTCCTGGAGCTCTCCCCACTGCCCTGTGTGTGTTCTCACAGCAACCAAAGCTGCTCCTGTTTGGAAGGCACAGCTGGAAGCCAAGATGTGACCCCATGAGGAAGCACCCAGCTTTCAGGCAGGTGTCCATGCTGGCACACCTCTGGGACAACCAGAGGCACACTTGGCTGCTCAGATGAGCCTTAAGGAAAAAAAGGAACAGTGTTCTGCCAATGCTGTAACACAAACCTGGCCCAGCAGGTCCTGCCTGGACAGCTGGGCTCAGTGGGAGCACTCTGGACTCATCCCAGCTCCAGGGAGGTGTCCTGCCTGCCTTGGGAGTGAGCTGCCTGGCCTTCAGGAGAGCATGGAACACGTTTGGATCCACACCTTTCTGGGTCTGCCATATGTTTGCTTTCCCAGCACTCCTCTCCACCAAGGAAAAGCAGGATCAGCACAGGCTCCCTGCTAGGAGGCCTCTTGCCAGAGCAAAGCACAGCTCAGGAATCAAATCAATCAGCAGTGCTTAGCAGGAATTTCAGATGGAAAGACAGATTTTACAGGTCCTACCAAAAGCGTTTCATGAGTGTTACTTTTCAAAATTATGGTTTTGAGTAAAAGAAGGGCAGATTCAAGTGAAACTGGGAAATTGCTGTAATTAATTCAAGCACTAAGTGTTCCCTCTGGCCAGCAGCAGCCTTAGCTCCCAGGGCAAGGTCCCTGTTTAACAAACCCATTCCATAATATGGCCATGGAGACTCCAGTCTTGTTCCACCTGTGGATGCCCAGCACCTTCCTGCAGCACCACAGGAGGATCTGACCTCTGAGATACTCTGCTCCTGCCTCCTGGATGCCAAACCTACCTTCCCAACTATTAATCCCTAACTCCTTGCTGTTCTAGTGACATCCAACCCCTTGAAGTCAGTCAGTGCTAAAGCTGAACATCCCTAAAGCTTTCTGCAGGGGAAGGGCAGAGACATCTACTCTGCTATAAAGAGGAGGGATATCAACTCTAGCTCCTCTCCTGTTATTGTGCAGCAGATCAAAATTGGAGGTAGCTTTACTGGGGTGCTTTGGAAAAACAATTATCTGCTTTTAGAGGGAAAAAACCTCCCAGGGATTCAATTCCACTTGTCAAACTTCAGCTATTTCCTTTATCCTCCTTGCTAAGAAAGTGTGAGGCTTGCTTGCACTCCCTATTCCCCAGGAAGGAGGGAAGAAAAAAAAAAAAAAAAAAAAAAAGCTGTTTGACAAAATAATCATTTTTGCAAGCTGCTGCACTGGCGGGACAGAGGTCTGGGATTTGGCAGAGGGAAGTGCCCGCCTTCCAATCTGATCCCAGCACCAGAGCAGAGCACCACCTGCAGCCTGGTGCCCAGTGTGGAAAGGAGGAGGGAAGGAAGCAGGAGCCATTAGAGACTGGCTCCTGGCCATCCCACATCTCCTTTGGTGCACTGGATCAGACCCCACAAACAACTCGCCAAAAAAAGGAAATCTAAAAATTGGACTCCAAGGGTCTTTTTAAGCACTTTAATCCTTTCGCACTGCCTGCTCCCAGCGCGGCCATTCCTGGCAGCAGGCACTGAGCTGGGAAAATCCTACTCCCCAAGCCAAGGAGTTAAAGAGAAAGCTGCTAATCAGCTAAATAGAAGCTGGAATCTGTTCATATGAAAGTCTCTTTTCCTCTCTGTCACCTGAGGGACATCACAGTGTTCCGAAATACACTTTTGACATCATTTGGCAGCCGGGCCCATCTCATCCTCCATGATTCATCCCTTAGGTTATGTTTTTAATATCAGAAAGTGAGCTTTTAAATGCCAAACTCATTTTGTGGGTGGTGGTGGGGAAGTGGAAGATATTCCAAGTGGTCTCGCTGGGCTGTGCACCAACTGTGTCCACCAAATGGCTCCGAGAGCTCCTCTTCCCATGGAGCTTCCCAGACAAAGCACACTCACAGCCACATCCAACTATTACCTAATAGTTTGTCCCTCAACTTTATGGAAACACTTCAGGAGAAACCAACTGCAGCAGGGCCAGATGCAGGACAGGAAGCTGGAGATGGGCTCTGGGGATCACCTACCTTCTGTCCTTGTTGCCTGCCACCAGCATGTTGGGGGGGCTGCTATGGAGGTTGACACATGAGAAGTCACCTATGGAGTTGCCCACCTTGGTCACACACTGGCTTGTTTCTAGGTTGTAAAGGAGGATCTGGCAGAGAGAGAATAAAACACCACATCAATTCAGCAGGAGCACCACCACCACGTTTTGCTGCAGCACAAAGCTGTGACAGAGCTGTGACCACCAGAGGAGTTCTGCAGGACTCATTTCTTGGTGTGTAAAACAGAACCAAGAGCCAGATCTACCCCTATGAAGAAAGGCAATGACAGCCTCAGAAAGAAGGAATTCAGGTTTCCTAGTGAGATCCAGCAAGAAGGGATGCACCACCAGGAAGGCCGGGTACAGCTCTCAGACAAACCACACAGGTGAAATCTTCAGGGTTACAGGAAAAGCAAAGAGTTTCCCCATCAATTTTAACTTTTGAGAGAGCAGCAAAAGCAAACAGCACCAGCCCAGAGGAGGTTTGGACAGATGGACAGTGAGAGGAACTGCAGGGCAGAGCTGACCACAGCCCTGCTGAGAGCCTGGCTGCCCTCACACACACACAGAAATGTCACTTCTGAAGTGGCAGCTCAGATGGGAAAGGCAGGAAAACAATTCTGATTTTAGGCAGCATCTGAGATGATTCAACCAGAGGCTGGATGAGAAGCACGAGTTGTTCCCCGTCCGCTCCCACTCCTCTCCTCAATCAGTTTAATCACGTTTGCTGTCCTTCCTGAGGGGCCACATCAGATCTGTCTGTTTGGGCCTTTCAATTCAGGAGAACAAGTATTTTTAGAAACAGAAAAATGCACTGGTCAAAGCCCAGTGGAGCTCAGTGCACCTGGTCTTATATAACTTCATAAACATGATTAAATTTCATGGTGATGCTCATTTAAATGAAAAGAAACCTTGTGACCATGAAAAGACTTAATGGTATTTCAAACATTAGAAAAACCCCACAGCTTCCATGGCAACACCAGCATGGCCATGTCAATGTCACATCAATATTCTTTATTTCTAATCTGCTGATTATAGCCACGTGCAGCTCAATAAACATTGCACTATCTGGATGTATTATTTCAACATTTGCCAGAACAGCAGCACTGATGCTGCCTGGCCTTTTATTTCCTATCTGTGCCATTTCAGAGATCTGAAAGCTGAATTAGGAGAGCAGGAGAGGATCATTTTGTGATGGAGCCTCTGGGCAGACAAAGATCTTGAGGAACAGGGCAAAGAGAGGCAGAGAATTTGCAGGTTTCCTCCACCTGCCATTCTCCCAGGTAATGACCAGGTAAATTCAGACATATTTCAGCTTCCTATTAGGATCAACACATCCACATCCAACTCCCTTAGGTGCTCCTAAGAATTATAATCTCCCAATTAGTTCTTTGTGAAGCTGCTCAAAAAACATGGCATTTTCCATCCTTAAGACCCAGAAAACCACAGCAAGGATGACCTTCATTGGAAAACCTAGGACATGAAAGTTAAATTTAAATAAAAATTAATTTAAACCTCCACCCCAAGGAAAAAGCTGCTACAAACTGCGTGGCAATGTTGGTGTTTGAGGTAAAAATCAGTTTACAGCCTGTTCTCACTTCAGCCCAGCTCCCAACAGCTCAGTAATCAAACCCACAGATAATGATGTTCTGGCAAAGGCACCTCAAAGGGTTTTCAGAGCAAAGGAAATTAATATCTGTGCCTGGCAACCCAAACTTCTCCTTGGAAAGTTTGGAACAAAAGACAAAGTCAATAAACTGCTGAATTCAGCTTAAGAACAAGAAGTGCTGGGGTCAGGAGCGAGGTATTCCAGCTCCCAGTTGAGCCCTTCCCAGCTGGATGTTAAAACTCCAGAGGGGAGAGGGCCAAAAGCTGATTTCTTAAAAGTCCCCTGGGGCTGATACTTGCAGTGAACATCCATAAACTATTAATTTACCTAAATGACCAGAGCTCCCATCTCTGCTATAAACATAGGATACATACTTGGACATCCAGCCATGGCCATGAAAGGCTGGAATGAAAAATTGCTTCCATGTAGCACTGAAAGATTCTCATGGAACATTTTCCAAGTTACATTTTCTCCTGCCTGCAGCCCCGTGGCAAAGCTCACAGGTAACAGCAGCTGGAAAATGGCTTATTTCTCCTCACATAACTTGTAGGTGGCCACCAATTTAAAGTGTTTGCATCTCATAATCTGTAAAAAAAAATAAGGGTTCACACTCACAAAAATGGAAGAAAAGCTTATATCATTTTCTCCTGCCCCCTTCAATTCCTTCTCATGTCCATCTCTATTCTTTTAAACATTGTTTATTTTAACCATCAATAACAAGACTGATGGGTAAAATCAAATTTATTTTAAATTTTATCATGCACAAATGTCCTTCTAACCAATTAATCCCATCACTGGAAGAGTCTGTGATTTTCAGTACCCAGGTTTTGTCTTTCTCAAAATTCAACCTGTCTTGAGCAGTTTTATGACCTGCAAATGAATTTCAAACCCTTATCGTGACCAATTGATAAGTAAAGAAGCTAAAAGCACTCAGAATGCTTCAGTGTGAATAACAATTTCCTGGAGAGAGGGATTTAAAAGCATGCTGATGACAATTCTGAAGTTGCTGGAACACCTCTGATGAGCTCTCCTGTAATATCCCAAGGCAAGAAGGATTTTCCTTACAAAGGCCAAGGAGAGAGAATGGAAATACCTGGTCAATAGGGACTTGAAATAAGGGCCTGTGTGTTAAAGGGCAGATAAAGTATAAAATCTCTGGGAGGCTTATAATCCTATAATGCACACTGCAAAGGGATTACCCTTTTAAAGGTATTTATAATCCTATAATGGACACCCAAGCCCAGTGACCTAATAGGTACTGAACTGAGGGAAGTGAACCAAGAGCATTTGGGTGTGAAATGAAGAACCCTGGGATAACACACTAATGAGCAGCCCTGGCCCCACGGGGACCTCAGGGAGGAAAAGCATTAAAGACCCCGCACAGGCAGCACCGGGATCCAACGCCCCAAATAAAAAGTGTCACCTATTAACATTGGCCAAATGAAAAGTCCAAGTTGTTGGCCAAGAGCCAGGCAATCTCCCTGAATGCTTAATAATTCAACAAGCCAGGAATAGCCAGAGCACCTCCAGCATTCTGTTTAGTTAAAGACCACAGAGATTAGCAAACACATTATCCATCTCTGAGGCGATCCCTTCCCTGTTACAAGTCCCTTAACGACCTTTACCATCCCTCCCTCTCTCTCTCTCTCTTTTAATAAGGCTGAGCAAATGGGACTTCATTTCAGCCCACTGCCACAGACTGGGGGTATTAATTATTCATGCTCATAGTCTCCCCTTTGTTAAGGCAGTGCATTAGACTAATTCCCCTCTTTACTGGGTGACTCGGGCATGGCTCAGCTCCTCCGGGAGGGATGCGCCGGGAACCCGGCAGATTCACCAGCCCAGGCACAGGAAAAAAGGCAAAGTTTCTGTTCTGCATGGAACTGCAGAGCACTGGGGACAGGGAACTCTCTTTAAATACTGTCCAAGAACTTGTGAAAGATGCCTGAAATTAATTCCCAAAGAATGAAAGGCTCTGGAGCCAGAAGAGCTGAGCTGTGAGCTTTGTTACATCTCGCAGCTAAGTGAGGTCAAGCGTGGTCGATGCACTCTGCTTGAGACACTTCCAAGAAAAGCCAAGGAACTGAAGGCAATGCTGCTGATGGAACTCTTCCATGCATGGCCAAAATCCCAGCAGGTGTTTTGGGATGCTGTGTTGTTGGAGATGTCTTTTTTGGATGGAACATTAAAACAACAAATCCCTGAGCACTTGTTATCAAAGAGCCTGTGGTACTTCCAACAAGAGCTGGGGTGTCCATCCCACTGTCCTGGATGGCAGCCAGCACACGCCTGCTCTGGGGAAGAGCTGCTTTCCCTTTTCCTCTCCATCTCCTTTCCCAGCCCGTTCCTGCCTCCAGACCAAGCTGTGTCTCAGAACTGGGTGAATCCCTGTGTGTGGGGGGTGTATTTGGTTCTTATTTAGATGCAGTATTGGAGAGAGGATCATAAATATCAGCAAAAAGCACACTGTAAAACCACACTCAAACCCTACATCCATCTCCTCACTGAACAACACACAGGATCCATTACAGAACCACTTTTTCAGAAAGAACTGCCCAGGATTGAGATTTCTGTCATTTTAAGTAAAACAAAAACTACCCTGAGTTGCTCAGAGTGCCAGAGGATCAAGCAGAAAGCCTGAGAACTGAATTTACATTTATTTTCAGGTTATGTTTCTTCCCTTTGCTTCTGTCCAGCCCTCTGCCAATTGGAAAAAACATTGCCTGAATACACAAATACTGAATACACAAATACACAAATACTGCCAATGAAAAAGGGGTTATGAAATTCCAAGTCCACCATAAATAAAAAGGGATCTGGTTTCTGCTCAGGTCAAACCCATCCAATTCAGAGGGTACCTACAAAAGCAGGAATATGCATTTGTGGGGGAACTCATCAAATTAAAGACAACATATGGTACACACTGCTTCAAGTTTGGATTTTATTTCTAAAGTGATGTGGAAAACAAGAATATTTTTAAAGTTTACAAGCCCCAAGGGCACAGTTTCCCAGTGCAAATGTATTGGATTGCCTACTGTAAATATGGCACATAACACTGCAACAACAACAAAAACAATCTGACTGTTAACAAATGCAAGGTCAGCACACTGATACTTGTGCACACAGATAAGTGTTCTGGCTCCATAAATTTCAAGATGAGCTAAGATTTAAAAGGAGCAGCTGAGGGAGACAGACAATCAGAGAGGAAGAAAAAGAGTAAATCAAACACAAAACAACCAGTTAAAAAAATAAATAAATAAAAAGCAGTTAATATCCATGAATAATGGATGTTTGATTTAAAAGCAGTTTACTCCAATATGATGTAATTTTTGACAATCAGCCAGAAAGACTATTTTTCAAGTTCTTGCCAGATATAAGTCATTGTGGGGAGCTGGGAACACGAGTGCTTCTCTGAGCATGTGGAAAATTGACTTTCATGCCATCCTAAAGGTGACTTTTCCTGGCACACGCATGCGCCGGGCGATGCCTGCAAACCCCAAAGCAGCAGAGCCCGCACAGCTCCCAGCAAATCCAGCAGGAAAAGCAGCTCCCTGCTCCTCACCATCCAGCACCTGCTGCACAACTCACACACAGAGCTAAAGACAAGTGGAGCTGGCTGTTCCCTTTGAAGTTTCCCTGTGCCTGGAGTTGCAGAGTGAGGCTCCAGGCTGGTGGCAAGAGGGGGAGCCAAGCGCTGTGCTGGCGCTGCCAGCGCACCTGCAGCCCTGGGCACTGCCAGCCCCCCGGGCTCTGCCAGCCTGCCATGGGCTGCCATGTGGGCACATGTCTGCTAGGACCTGCAATGGGGTCACCAGGCTCCTTTGACTCGTGGCTGAAGCCTGGCCTAAGAGCTCCAGGGCCTGTGGGGAGGATGTTGTGTTTACCCACAGAACCACTCACACACTCAGAAAACCCCTCTGGCCCAGGGACAGGTTTTCCCTAACCTGAGGCAAACCTTCTTCCATTCAGAAGAGAGGCAAGGTGAACCTCAAAAACTGAATTAAATCCCTTGGTTTCATCCTAGGCAAATCCCAGCAGCTGGATTTTCTAAACCTGAGGCACTCACCTAAGCTGCTGTGCCAATTTTGAGGCACTCACACTATAGCACAAATGGGGGAAAAAGTCCTTAATGTCAGCCAACAGAAAGGGATTTATTTATTTGTTCTTTATGTAGTCTTTTATTTCAGATTATTCCTGATCATTTAGAGCATTAGATCAATAAATCATGCAAAATTTAAACATGGAAAAGTTCTGGACTCTCTGCTGGTCTCTTTTGCTTGTAGTGGCCAACAAAGTTCAGTTCCTCAGAGAGTTCTGCCTCTCTGACTTGGTGCCAAAGAGTTTAGAAAGTAAAAGGTATTTAAAACACCTTTCAACACCTCCAAAGATCTGCTAACACCCTGCAGTCCTGCAGCTCCTCAAAGAGAGACATTTGGGCAAGTTCCATCTGTTCACTCACCAGCAAGCCCTGCCCTTCTACTGGTATGAAAACAAGAGCTCATAAAGATGAATTTGTTGAAAACTGGGCTCTTTACAAGGGTCATGGAGGCCAACAGAAGTCAAAAACCCTACATTTTTTAAACAAGACAAACTAAGATTAAAAACATGGAAGTCTTTGGAAGTCCACGAGAACTAGAGACATTTGACACCTGAAAAGACAAGGCAGCTTCTCAGTTAGAAGGGTAAGGTATAAGTAAGGTTAAAATAAGGTTTAAGTAAAGTGTAAAAGCTCACATAAAGCAGCCATGACCTAAATATATCATCCAAAAATGACTGTAAAGTATGAAACTCAATTTAAAGGATTATTTACTGGTGTCCAGAGAAGCTGTGGCTGCCCCTGGATCCCTGGCAGTGTCCCAGGTCAGGCTGGACAGGGCTTGGAGCACCCTGGGATAGTGGAAGGTGTCCCTGCCCATGGCAGGGGGCAGCACTGGATGGGCTTTAAGGTCCCCTCCAACCAAACCCACTCTGGGATTCTGTGATTTAAAATTCATTTTCACTCACTATCAGTTCACAACAGGGGTTAATTCCACTGGATACACTCACGTTTCCAAGCAGCTGAAGAATTCCATGGAAACATGAAACCTAGGAGCAAACCCAGGCAGTGTTTGCAGGCTGCTGAGAGGAGCCAGGTGAGGCTGAACACACCTTTCATCAAGTACAAACCAATCCACAGCTCCAGAGAGCTGCAGAAGCCACAGCATTAACAAGCAGCACCCAAGAGAGCTGATCTCAGCACATGCAGCCTTCTGCCTCCGAGCTGGAAGCTGGAAAATCAACCCTTCCCTCCTTTCTTCCCCATCCACCAGTCCTGCAATCAGTTCATGTTTGTGCACAAAGCAACCAAACCCACAACTGAACAGTGCCTGACAATATCTGTAAAAAAAATTGTCATGCACACTGTATGATGTCTTTTTGGTAGAAAAACCCCCAAATCCTCCTTTGTTCATTATCTCACATCCCCAAGAATTGCTGAATATGTTAAAAATTTTGAGCAGAATTCGGAAGTTGTGTTTTAGGATTTTTCCTCTCAGGAGAACAAACATCTCTAAATTTCATAGAAATAATCCCCAAAGCTCACCTGAGCTGTAGCAGGACTTACCTGATGGCAGATTCAGGTTATAAAGGCACCAGCTATGAGAAAAGCTCCAGCCAGACCCAGACTGCATCAGAAACCAGATGAAGTCAAGCCTAACATTTATCCTGCTGCCTCCTTAGGAGGTTTAGATCCTGCCATGAAGAGGACCAAAGCCAATCTGTGGATTTAATCTCCCCCATGGTGTTTAAAGCCACAATTGCCACAGGTGAATGTCCAGCCTTGGTGCTGCAGCAGCTTTGTGATCACGGGGCTCCCAACTGCCTGACAAGGGGGATGTGTCACTTGCCTGACATCATCCCTCAAGGAATGTCCCCTGGATGCCCTGGGAACCAGGATTTCCCCACGGGTCATTATCTGGGCTATTTAATTAGCCATAGACAAGCCTAGATGGGAAATTAGAGCTCAGCATTTGGACTTTAAGGGATTTCATGTTGAGTTAGCAGAGATGAAACAACAAAATCTTTCATAGCTTGACTTCCAAAAAGAGTTCAGGGAGCACTAAGCAGAAGAACTTTCAGGAAACAACATCATATTTGGGTTGTCTGGTGCTACTAAAGTGCAAGTTGAACTCCTCAGGGATGAAGCATTTCTGTTTTCCCCTCTCATCTGACAGGAGCCAAGTCTAGGCCACGGATTTGATGTTTCCTCCTCTCCAACATGAAAGTTCCCACAAAATTTATGCCTCAGATCTCAGCTTTGCTGTCAAATGTGGCTAAAATTAGAAAATGATTTGGAAAAAAAAAAAAAAAAAAGAGAGGGAGGAAAAAGCTGATTTCCCTAAGTATTCTCATCAGGAAGCAGGTTACTAGGCAGGGATTGCGAGAAGGAAAATAATAATCAAGAGGAAAACAAAGCAAAGCCCAAACTGGGGAGAAACACAGGCAGCAGCCAATGGGGCTGGAATCCTCCAGGACTGCACTTCCAGGCTGGAGAGCTCTCCCAAAGGCAGATTGTCACCGTGTGCCCAGTGTAATCAGCCACTGCAAAGTCCCTGCACGTCTGCGCGAGGCCAGTAATTATCATAATAGACATTAGTAATTAATTTCCGGCGTGATGTCAGCTGGAGCAGCAGTGCCAAGGCAGTGTCCTTGTCACACCACCCGGCTGTCTGGGCCCATCTCACTGATTAGGATGCACCAGGCTTAATACAATCTGCCAGCAAGAGCCAGGGAGCTCAGGACTAAATTAGGAAAGATGTCCGGCTTTGCTGAGCGGCATTCAGAGCCTGGGCAGGTTTCTCTGTTCTTTACAAGGCACAAAAGTGATCACTGGGGTAGTGCCCCCAAATGAGGCAATTTCACCTCCTGACCTCCCACCTCTGCAGGGAGAAGAGCTGGATTAGGACAGCAAAGGAATTAATAAAGACAGCACAGCTCGTGGCATCTCAGCCCTCGAGGTATTGGTGGTGAATGGGGAGTTTAAGGGGAATGAGATGCAGATGCACATGTTTACTCCTTACAGAGGAAGTCCTAAATAAAGCTTTCCCATTCCAGTCACTTGCCCAGGAAAATCATGCATTTTCACACTACAGACCACAGGTCCTTTCTCCTGAGTGCTCCACTCCTGCTCCCTTCTCCAGCACCCTCCTTCCCTCACTGTGTCAGCCTGAAGCGTGACACGAAAATGGAACGAAACCAGGGAGTGCAAAAGGGATGCAAGATGCAGGAAAGGGACAGGAACTCTTCCCAAGGCATCTGAAAACACCAAAATCTCTTCACAGTTTGGCCAAATTCTCAAGAGCAAAGCACAAAAAGCACCCTCCTTTTAAGGGTGCTCATTTGCCTGACACTGCTCAGGATCCCTCACCAGAAAGGCTGAGGGATGGTCTGGGATTTTGGGTTGTTTACTGGGGTTTTTAGGTGGGCTTTTGAGATGAGTTCCCCTTGATGCCACTGATGCAGCATAAACTCAGCTGGACCTTGCTGAGGAGCAGAGGTTGCAAAGTGAACTCAGCTGGCTGAACAATAATCTCCCACTTCAGCCCAAAGAACACAAAGCAGCATCAGATTATTGCATTGAATTGTCCTCTACTGTCAAAACTGGAGAGCAGGGAAAGAAATCCTCAGCATGAACTCTTTTTTCCTCAATTACAAAGGTTATAAAAATCTTATCAGAAAATAATGACAGTACCTGGTTGGGCTCATTCAATAACCAGCCAAAGGTTTTGATGCCAAAGGCTGTTTCATGAGCAGCCACATCGAGGCAGGTGACAGGCTGACCATAGACAGAGTGCAGAATCTTGCCAGGATCTTCTGCTTTCAGGAGATAGACAATGTCCTCTGCAGCTGCCACTGCCACTGGTCTCCCTGGGACATCTGGAACCAGATTAAGGAAGTTGACCTAAAAAGAGCAGACTTTTTATTTTATTTTTTATTTGAATTTATTCTAATACAGTCAATTCTTTTGCATCACTAGTGCCACATGCTGAACTGAACAAATTACTCATGTCCTGAATCATCTCAGCTATGGATTAATTCCACACAAAGACCAAGTATCAAGCTTATTTCTGAACTGTAAGACTGACTTAACTTTGGTAGAGGGGATTAATCAGGAGTGGTTTAAATCATTTCAACACCCTTTAACTGCACAGCTTCCTCCTACAGGAGAGAGGCTGCCACACTCAATTATTCCCACACTCCTCCTTTCAAACAAATGCTGATACTCTGAGACAAAATAAAACTTTAGAGAATCACTTTTAATTACAATTCTCAAAACTTCAGTGACAGAAGGTGCAACCTAAAGAAGCTGCATGAGTAGTTACAGCTTCACAAGTGACACTATTAGGCTGCCTGCAATATCCTGCCTCAGAATTAATCAGATAGTGTGGATCTGGAATGAGACCTGGAGTTTCAGCTCCAATTCTATGCGAGAAAACTGATTTACAAAATGAGCCAACTTAGTTTACTGTTGACAAAAAAGAAAAAAAAAAAATTAAACCCAGCCAACCTCCTGCACCATATGGACTTGTGTTCATTTTCACTCCTAGTTGAAGCCAGCAGTTCACCCTTGTTCTTCAGGGATGGAAGACTCATCCCTTAACCTGCTCCAAAGCAGAGCCTCGAGCTGGTAACACCCTGATCTAGCTCAGGCTGTAAGACTTTGATAAGAACCATCTTAACCCTACCAAAAATAATGGGTGGATGAGGAGCTCCTAGAACGAAGCAGAGTAAGCTGGAGACTCACCAATTTCTGGATCTCAAAGGTTCCTGAGGTTTGCCAGAAGCCTTTGTCATCAGGGCTCTCCACCCTGACCTGGAAGGCGGAGGCCGTGGCCACGGCGGCGCCGCCCGGGGCCAGCGCCAAGGCCTGGATGTGCTGGTTGTGCTGGAAGTGATGGATGGGCTCCTGCCCCAGCAGCAGGCTCCAAACACTCACAGTGCCTGAAAGGGGAAATGGCTCTTAGCTCAGGCTCTCACACCACTTGCAAAGAGGGTTTGAACAGCTGCACATCTGCTGGAACAAAGGAATACACGGGGAAGGGATGAGAGCAGGACACCTGAGCTTCAGGATGCTCTGGCTCACTGGAAAACTTATGTGCTCTGGGCTGAAGGTGAAGGAGGGGATGGATGGATGGGATATTGGGAAGGGACAGGGATCCAGAGCAGCTGTGGCTGCCCCTGGATCCCTGGAAGTGTCCAAGGCCAGGCTGGAAGGGGTTTGGAGCAGCCTGGGACAGTGGGAGGTGTCCCTGCCCATGGCAGGGGTGGCACTGGATGGGCTTTAAGGTCCCTTCCAACCCAATCCCATCTGTGATTCTGAGATTCTCTATTACTCTACACCTAATTCCTAATTTCTGACTTTCCAATAAGATTAATAACTATCTTGAGGAAAACTCTGACTTTTCTCACATTTCCATGTTTGGAGATCAGATGTAAACAGACACCTGAAATTTTGTTCTATTATAGAAAGGCTCTCAATTACCCCAAAACCAGAGAGGAAGAACCCATACTCTAATTTTAGTCACTTTGCTGCATGATTCACAGACTCACAGAATGTCCTGAGCTGGAAGGGACCCACAGGGATAAAGGATGCAGCCCCTGTGCCTGCACAGACACCCCAACAATCCCACCCTGGGCATTCCTGGGAGCTCCTGGAGCTCTGGCAGCCTCGGGGCTGTGCCCATTGCCTGGGGAGCCTGGGCAGTGCCAGCACCCTCTGGGGGAGGGAAGAACCTTTCCCTGAGCTCCACTTAAACCTCCTGACAGCTCCATTCCCTGGGTCCTGTCCTGGTCACCACAGAGAAAAGCTAAAGATTACAAATCCTAAGCAATAAAGGACTGTAAGTCAAAAGAAAACATATTTGTAATTGGATTTTCGCCAGCCTGGCTCCCCAGTTCTCTATTTAAAAGCATCATAATCTGAGTAAGAGCAACCTGAGGCAATCAGGAGGGAACAGAAGGGAATTGGAGCCTTCTGGGCCACCTTTGCACTGAATTAAGGAGAAGCAATCTTCCAACGTGACAGGCAGGGCTGGAGAAGCCTCCCTTGCAGTGGAGCACGTTAATGATGAAATGATTAATGGCAGCTCTTCCTTCAGAAGGAGACATAAAAGCCCTGACAGACAGCTGTGGATGGGCACCACTGCCAGTTTGCAAACACTCCTCCCCAGTCCCAGAGGAGGTGAAGCAAGAGTGTGGTAATGAAACTGCACATAGTGAAATGGTAGCTAAATGAGTTTAAATTGATTTATGGTAGCTTTTGTAAAGATTATTTGGTATCTGGAAAGTGCTACCAATGTGAAATAATGCAGATAATCCTTAAGATCCCTGTCTAATGGCACTCCCACTGAATATTTATATTCCTCACCATGGGAATGAGTACCATAATGGGGACCATTTTTGTTTTATTAGGGATGAATATTTAAATTAATCTGCTATTTGCCTAAACAATTAGCTGCCTCTGTTTGTTTACACAAAGCCAAAACTGCAATTAGGCTTCCATCAAAAAGATAAGTCCCGACTAAAACTGTCCCGACGGAGTCGTAAGGGCTCAGAGCAGAACTCCCCAAAATTACTTCTTAGCATAATGGTAATTATGTTAATTGCTTGAAAGGTAAATAACTGCTGAACTGGGTTTGCAAAACAGACTGGTTGCACACAGCTTCAAACCAGTTAACAAATCCAACTGGGCAGCACAGGCTGCATGCACTGAGCTGAGGCACCTCCTCCCCAAAACACAGCCATGGGGAAGAATTTCTGCAGGGGAGATGATGGAGCCAGGCAAAAACAGCCAGCAGTGAGAAACTGATAGCAGATAAAGGGATTTAGAACTGGACTTTTGTGTCAGATCATGGATTTGGCTCCCAGGCTCCTCCAAGTAGGAGGATTTTCAATTTTTGTCCAGCAGAAAATTTATCCCAATGAAAGATCAGGTTCATGAAGAGGAAAAGGGAGGATGATTTGCTTTCAGTGAAGCCTTTTGTTTGCATATCTCTGTGATGAGCATTCCACTGGGTTTAACAATGTCTAAATGGACAAAAGTTCTGGAAAATAAAAAAAAAAAAAAATTCTGACCACAGCAGCAAACTGAGAAACCCAGAGCTCAGGGTTCTGCTCTCGAATTCTGGGCAACAAGTCACTATATTATTCTTATTCTTATTTACTCTTATTCTTACTCTTATTCTTACTCTTATTCTTACTGCATCTCAAACATAACAAAATCTGTCCAAAATAGAAGATTTTAACCAGGTAAACACAGAGTGTGCAACATCTGATACATGATATGGGCAATAAATTCCTGGTAATCTAAAAAAAATTGACTTGTCACAAATTCACATGTGATGAAGGAGGATAAAGTAAAGAGTAACAAGGAGAGTTCAAAGAATATCCTGAGTTGGAAGGGACCCAAAGGATCAGGACAGAAGGAAAACAGAAAAAACAAATACTCCACTGGATTTATAAATAGGTAAAGCTGCCATAAGGGCTAAAAGTGCTGCTCAGAATATTCTGCATTTCACTGCAGAAACAACAAAAGGTATTTATGAGTGTGCAAGTCCTTGCAACAGTCAATCATGTTTGGGTAAGAGCAAAAAATCCCACACCATTCCAGTTCAGGTTATTAGTGTGGCACTAAAAAAAAAAGAGATCAGGCTAAGATTTAGCAGTGCAGATGAGATCACTGCTCTCCACAGTCTGTCTTCCTGCCTCCAGCACTGCCCAGCACCTCATTTCCACAGCAATTCCTCTGCTGAGGTGAAGTTAAGGTTGCAGCCATACGTTATCTTTTTGATTTTTTGTAATACTGAAAACTTACTAGAGTTAGAAGGTCATTAAATCAAAATTACAAGCAGCACTTTCACAACACACTCAAATCTGCACCATAATTGTGATTATTCCAACTGAACTCTGACAATAACTCCCCAAAATTATTTAGAATTTTATTTTAGGAGCAAGCTGAAAAGTCATTGAGGCTCAAGAAAAGAAGTGCAAGAAGCTGCTGCTGATGGTGTAAAGCTGACAATCACTGCACCAGCCTCCTTTATCACTTTACCCCAGATTTGACAAAAAAAATTCAACTCCAACCCATATATTTCTGAATTGTGGCCTGATGAAAGGTCCACTTATTGCTATTCATTCCAGACTGAAAAGTACTTGGATAAAACATTGAGCATGAGGCTGTTGTGCCTCAATGCTGATCCTGACTGAACTCCAAATTTTAGGAGCATCACCAGCCTTGCAGAGCTCTTGCTGTGTCAAAGGTGGGAGGCTGGAGCTCCTCTCTCTCCATCAGCAGGGCTGGCAGCAGAAAAGACATCCTGCAAAAGCAGCTGTTACATCTGCTTTCACACAGGTTTTTCTCTGCTATTAAAGGCAACACATTTGCTACAAAATTAAACAAACCCAAGTATCTCTTTTCCTTTCAAATCCCCTAATCCTCCGACAGGGCACGGCAGCACAAACACAGAGCAAACAGTGTTAAATCTCATTTGTCAATATTATCCTGGCTGTGGCTGGCAGTGCCACACAGCCTGTCTGAGCCCCTCCTGAGCTGGGCACTGCCCACCTGAGCTGCCTGCTCGGGAGTTTGGGATGGGAGGGCTGGATCTTGGTGTGGAAGATCCCAGCTCAGATCCTAAAGACTCCCTGCACTGGTTAAAACCAGCATTTGCTGTCAGCAGGTGGCTGCTGCCAGCTTTGGAAGAGATGTAAAGCAATTTACACGTGTATTATCTGAAAAAAAAATTTAAAACCCCAGAATTTTGTCTGTGCTGGAGCAGGGAATCCAAATGTGCTCATACTCATTCATTTCCAAACACAATGGCATGGGAAGGCCAGAAGGTCCTGAATTCACATCATCTCCATGATGTTTGCCCTGTTTCAGAGTTGTGGTCTTGCCACCTTGATTTAAACAAAATGAAACTCTTTTTAACCTTTTGAAAACCCTTGGACTTGATGATCCTTGTGGATCCCTTCCAACTCAGGCTATTCTGTGATTCTATGGCTCCTTACGGGTGGTTTTTTTTTTTACTCCAAAGTGGGAACACTAATTTATTTCCTTATAATTTTCAGCTATATCATATCTCTATGAAGTACAAGCAGTATAAGAAAAGTATGGGTGGAAATGAACACCAGTCAGGAGTACCAAAATTTGTTACTGTGACTTTTGAGTTTTTCCCAACAACATTTCTAGTTAGAGGAGCCAATTTAACCTTAGTGGATACTTGAAGTTCATTAACCAACATTTTACATTTAATTTTCACTTCCAGCAGGGTACAAAGAGTGATTGATCAAACCTCAGTGACAAGAGCCTTGCCCTCATACTACCATTACACCAGTTCCCACCAATGTTCCCAGATTTTACCTCCACCTCCCTTCTTCCAGAGATTTCCACACCACCCCACCCCTGGACAGTCCCTCAGAGAAGGCACAGACCGTGTTTCATTCCCAGTGTGGGGAATGGGACCACTGGGATGGGAAATCCCACTCCACTCACCCAAACCAAGAGATCTGCACCCACAGCCACCAATAGGAATAAACATCCCTGCTCCTGCAGTTTTCTTCTAACATTACACTTCTTCCTTCACTCCAGCCAGCCTGGAATGCTCCTGCTCTCCTGGAGCATGTCCTGGCACTCAGGGAAAGACACCAAACCCTCTGCAAAGAGGGTACAGAAGGGACAACACCCCCAGGCAGCTTTAGGGGCTTCAGAGAGCACAAGAGCACAGAATTGTAAAAAGCAGCAGTGCCAGAATCCCCCTCCTGGAGCCTGCAGCAGGCAGGGGCACCTCTGATCCCTGCAGCACCACCCTCCTCTGCTGCCTGGAGGGACTCTGCAGCTTATGAAGGGCCACCAGCTCCTCACAGTGGGTCTGAGGGGGTACAAGCAGGGCTGCACCAGGGTGGCCATGGCATTTAAAGGACAGCAGGAAAAAGTTCTGTTCTCCTGTTGCTGCACATTGTTTTCCAGGCAAACCATGCAACTCCAGAGCACAGGGGGGAGAGGGATGGCTGAAGTAGACTGCTGTTTCCCAAAAGCTGTGGCTCCCAGCCAAAGGCAGGCAAGCATGGAGCAGATGGAGTCCTGGCAAGGCCTCTCCTGTCCCTGCATTAGCAGCATCTGCTCATTACCCAGAACCCTCGCCTGCTTTATCTAATGCTCCAGGAAAAGCATTTTGATTTGATTCATTTCAGTTCGGTAACGTGCAACACAATTAGTGGTAAAATCAAACTGGAGCACTGCCAGTGCTGACAATAGGAAACAAGGCAGAAGAAATATGAGGCCAGTGGGTTGGAATTCAAAAATCACAACTGTGGCTCGAGTTGCCAAGTCCCGTTGCCCCAGGTGTACAGCCAGCACCCCCACTGAGCGCTGGCACGGGCATGGGGAACTTCACTGGCTCCCCATCCATTCCTCCCTGCAGCCCAGGAGCCACAACCCCATCTTCCTTCAGGGACACCGTGCAGTGACAACCCACTTGGGCCAGGGAGGACAAAGCTGTGTCCTTGCTGAGCCTGGGGAAGGCAGCTCAGGGCAGAGCAGGGCAGGCTGTGCTCTCAGCCCTTCCCTGGCACGGCCGGCGCTGGGAGCCCTGCGGGACCGGGAGCAGCCGATGGTTTTGGGACGAGCCAGGGATTTGCCAGGGAAGTCTAGACTGCCTGACAGCACCACCTCCAACACGAGCAGATGGTTTCTCTGGGTTAGTCAAACTTACAAACAAAGAGGAAAGGGAGCTGGAAAAGTACAACAAAGAACAATCAAACGCATTATCTTCAAAGCCGTCCGCTCCCTCCCCAAAATTTTAAATAACTCTTCTCCAGCAAACTGTAAATATGTGCTTTCGGCTTGCAGTTAGTAAACACTGCTAAAATGGGTCTTTTTATCTCCCTATTCCCATAGAAACTAATCTATTCTGACCAAGGCTTCTCAAATCAGAGTAACTGCCATATCACAGAGCCTATTAAAATTTCTACCCAAAAGAATAAAAGACGCTGAGCTTTATGCAAACTAGTTCAGTCACAGCACTGACAGCAAGGGATATGACAGGCAAAAAACCCAGACAAATTATTAGATTAGTCAGTGGGAAACTAGAAAACAAACAAAAGACCCTCTACTAGTCATTGTTTGGCACACTGGAAAAAAAGCCAGCACTTAAACCTGTGCTATAATTTCCTATGACTCCAGTAAATAATATTAGTAACACCAGATTTGCTGTTGTCAGAAAATGCTGCCTATTAACAATTTTTACCCACAGAAAACCATCCTGGCCTGATCCAAGCTAGAAAAACAGCTAAGGATGTTGAGAATCTTAAAACACATAAAGCATTTAATTTACTTTTTAAATGAAAGTATGGATTAGGGATTTGGTTTGGATTGTTCATCTTCTGTTTTGTTTTCACCTGTAGAAATGCCAGGATCAAAGACAGCATGTGTACAAAGCTCTCTGAACTTACAAATATTCTTTATTTATACCCAGGGAGACATTTTAAGCATCAAATTACACATTTTAAAGAAAGATGATTGGAGTTGAGTTCTGCCTGAGCCCCTCAGTTTAGGATCCCAGTCGGCCAGCACTGTCCAAACCTGATTTTTTTAATTGCTGTTCCCACATGCAGAAGATGTTGGTCTCTGGCTCTTGTTGTCCTTTATAGAAACCCTCTAAGGATATTTAAAACAATGCACACAACCAGGGTTTTATGAGGGTTTCACTAAATATTAGGTCAAAGCTTTCATTTCTTTAAATCCAAGTATATCATAACAACCCAGCACTACAAACCAACACTTCAGTGCATCCACACACCACGCCAAGAGCGAGAGGGATGGGGATTAATCAGACATCCAAGTTTACCACCATCCCCATAACAAAGCTCCACAGCACCCCAAGGGAGTTTTGGCCAGAGGAGAAGGCTGGTGGAAGAATATTTAATATTTTTATAGCAAAACAAGTTATTTGCTTAAGATAGCTTGGCTGGACTACAGCCTGGCACTCAAGCTTTGTGCAGCAGCTCCAGTAGGAATTAAAGCTCAGTTTTAATGGGTGCTATGTTCCAATGCCTCCTAATGCATTTAGGGTTATTGGCCAACTTTCTCACATAAAAGCAAGAGTGTGCGTGTGTGTGGATACACAGGATTACAGACACACAAAAAGCTGAGCACAGCTGCTTCATTTTTGTAAAGCCTTTCTTTTTTTTTTTTTTTTTTTTTTTTTTTTTTTTTTCTGTTGTTTTAATAGGGAGGAGAGTTGTGGTTGCTCACCGTCCTCGTAGGCTGCCACAGCCAGGGAGCTGTTTATCCTGACAAAAGAGACGTGTGGCGGGGCTCCAGCCCCTGCAGGGCCTGCCACTGCTGCCAGCACAGGAGCTGTGTAGTCCCAGGTGCAGGTGTCCCACAGCCTCACCTCCCCTGAGCTGTACCTGCAAAACAAGGGCACAGTCAGCCCATGGCATCTGCAAGGAGAAGGGAGGAAGGAACAAGGATGGGTTCAAAGAGCCCGCAGGCTGATCTTCCCCCAGTTCTCTGAGCACTAAACCAGCTTTGCCCATGGTTTGGACTTTGCCCAAAGTCTACCAAGGCAGGCAGGTAAATGGGAACTGGAGCTGCAAGCAGCAGTGTGGCCAGCAGGGATCCTGCCCTGTGCTCAGCACTGGTTGGCAGCACCTTGAGTGCTGTGTCCCAAATTTAGGAAGGATGTTGAGATGTTTGAGCGTGTCCAGAGGAGAGCAACAAGGTTGGTGATGGGTCTGGAACACAAACCCTGAGGGAGCTGGGGTTGTTTATCCTGGAGAAAAGGACACTCAGAGGTGACATTATCACTCTCTACAGCTCCCTGAAAGGTGGCTGTAGCCAGAGGGGATCAGTATCTTCTGCAGGTAACCACTGACAGAACCAGAGGACACAGCCTCAAGCTGCACCAAGGGAAGTTTAGGTTAAACATCAGAAAAAAATTCTTGACTGAAAGAGTAACTGGGCACTGGAACTGTCTGCCCAGGGAGGTGGTGGAGTCCCTGTCCCTGGACATGGCACTCAGTCTCATGGTTCAGGTGCTGGGTCACAGATTGGACTTGATGTTCTCAAAGGTCTTTCCCAACCCAGTTCATTCTGTGATCCTGTGGCCCACATAACTGAGCTACCACTATCAGCATTCAGTTAGCAGCTAACACACAAAGAGAGCCAGAGGAAGAAGAAATCAATAGGAACAAGGAAATCAGAAACAAGCCTAAATTATTACATCATGGCAAAACTTCAAACTGGTTCTTTTCAGTCTTTCAAGACTGGTGGTTGTGTTAAACCAGAACATTTATCTATGTTCATACAAGCACCCACCCAACCAATTGCTCTTTTAGGAAGAAATTTCTTTTCATAGAAGAAACTTCTTGACTCTCCTCAACAGATTACCTACATCTCTGAAGACCAATTAATTAAACTAAGTGTTGTCTTTAGAATTAAGGCAGCCTTTCTTTCATTGCAGCAGGCTCATCAAAATCTCACAAAAACTTTAACATCAGCTTGTCAATGAGGAAATAAAGAAACAGAACTAAACTTTTCAGGTAATATTGAATATATCTGAATGAAAGAAGGTTGTTACACAGCAAACAATGGATAAACTGCTCTGGGTTATCTATGCCCACACAAGACTATTAAAGGAAAAAAAAAACAGAAAAAGCAGAGAAGCTTCTACTACTGGTCAAAGACCACAGGTTAACAATTATTTAAGGCCAGTTTTTACAAAACTGTGATAATTAACACTGTCAGATGTCTTCCTCTGGCATAGCTGACATTTGGATTCTTCTGGAAAATCAAAGGTGCTTCCTGCTCTGTCACCTTTGTTGTTACATCCTGATTTTTGGGGGAAAAATATTATGAAAGAGTGATTCTTGTAAGCCTCAGAGGTCTGGTGGTTGGGAGTCTGGCTGTGCTGTGCTTATGATGAAAAAACAGTTAATTACACAGAAAAGGAATGAAAGGAGGATGTGGGAGTTGCACTCAGGTTTTCCCAGTTCTCTGGGGCTCCAGGTACTGGGAGCAGATCACTGCCAACATCTCCTGGTGAAAAGGCTCCAATTTACAGAAGGAATTAAAGTGGCCAGGGGGGAGGTGATATCTGTCAGGCAGAGAGAGATGCACATTAATTCCCTGCACTGGGCAGGAAGAAAGGGAAGCATGTCCTTGTCACCTGCCTCCTCTGCTGTGCCTTACAGTGAAGACCAGGGAAATGAGAGAACAGGGTGGGACACGAGGCCCAGAGCCCCTCTGAATCCTGCTTTCATTTCCAATTTACAGCAGCACCATTTAAGAAGAACAGACCAAGAAAGAAGCTTCTCCAAAGCAAAATGTTTCCCATTGGGTTGGACACAGAGCACGGATCAGATCACAACAAATCTCTACAGTTTGCAAAACTGCAAAGGGCTCACTTTGCTTCCAAATCTGCAGATAAACCACAACAGGACAGGTGATTGCATAGATCTGCTGCAGTCCCCTTCAACAAGAGGCCCACAGTGTTTTGGAAACATTTTCATTTTGAGCTGATTTTTGTTTCCTTATGTTAGGGTTGGTTGGGGTCATGTTTTCGGGTTCCTCCTGACTGCCAAGAGCAGCAGGTTCCTCCCAAGAGAAGCAAAAATTCTCTTGTCACTGAAAACTGAGTTTCAGGGCAGACATAAAACACTGGTAGACTGGACAGAACTCAGTGACAGATGATTTGTTTTCATCTCTAAACAAACAAGGAAGAGCAGCATCTCCTCCTAGTGTAGCTCTCACATAGAGATGTAAAAACAAAGACTGAGAGATGGAGAAAAAGGCAGGAGGAGAGACCCAGGGCTGGGTAATTCTCAGGGCACACTACATCTGGCTTCCCCACACAGCCTGGAGCACAAGGGATCCACCAAAAATAACAATGCAGTGACTGCAATCCTGGAATTAGAGAGCCAACATCATAAGAGCACAGGAAATCCTTAAATTAATTTTATCTCAGAATTCAAACAAGTCAAAATTTAGTTTGAGATGTTCTTTGTTCACAAAGAAACACCTTTAAGCCAAGCTCAACCTGGAGCAACACCACCAAACACTTCTGGCCATTGGTTTGAAATCAGTTTGACCCAAATTCTGATGTGTTTGTGCTGGGACCTGTTTGGCAGGGTCTGCATCAGCCCATCCTGCATCCTCCTCCTCATTCCTCCACTCCCTGGTGGCTCAGTTCATGCTGGAGAGCTCCCACTGCTGTGCCATGAAGCTCTCCCAGCCCTTGCCAGGACCTGCAGGACACCAGAGTTGGCCCAGTTGTGCCCAGTGGGCTCTGACACTGCCCAAGAACCCCTGAGAGCATCCTGGCCATGGGGCTCCCTCCACTGACAGAGACCAGGAGAACCCTGCAAGAGCCCAGCAAACCTCCTTTCTGGCTGAAAAAAAAAAAATTTTAAAAAATTTAAAAAAAATCCCAGCACAGGATAAGTTCCTCAGGAAGGTTCCTGTATCCCTCCTCCCCCATTTCCCACCATTCCCATCCTTCCCAGTGCAGCCCCACACAGCAAAGCTGAAGGACTGATGATGTTCCACAAGAGTGTGGTGGGAACACAAGTGGAGCTCCAGGTCTAGCAGGAAACCAGCTTGGGGAAATGGGAAATATAAACCAGCTCCTCCACTACCCATTTCCAGTGTGCCCTGGGCCTGCAACAGGACTGAACTGGAAGAATTTCAAACACAGATGAACCCAATTCAAAAAAAAAAAAAAAATTAATGCTCTTGTAAAGAGCACCACACTTTCAATTTGTAACCACAACAAAAGGCTTTTAAACTATTAAAGCACTGCCTTGCTGTAAAAAAAATAAAAAGGCTGCTTTATTACAGATAATTGGCAAATCTGCCCTATCAATAGAGATGGCTGGAGAGAGGAACACACTGCACTATTTCCAGATAATTTCAAGATTTCTATTCATTTCCCACCACAACTTTTACATTTTGCTCTGAAAATTTCATTTGAATCACTCAATGAAGTAACCCCAGATGCAAGTCCTGCCCAAGAACAAGCCCAGCACTCCAAACCCACTCAGTTACTGATTTTTCTACCAAGATGCAATGAAATGCTCACTTAGCTTTCTGCTGGAGTGAAAAAAAACCCAAACCAACTCAAAACTCTCTTCCTGTTTAACACAACAATGATCACATCCTATTTGCTGTGACACCAAGAGCATTCAGCTGCTGCTGCTTTCCCCTGATGGGTGCCATGAGCTGGCTATTACAGTGGCAGGTAAATATTTCAACACCTGATACCACTTGCACTGAGCAGACCCAACAACCCAAATCCAAACCCTAAAATAACCCACATCAGAGACCACACCTGCTTCATTGCATTTAGAAAGGCTGTCCAAAGTCTTGCTCTCCTGAGCACAACAAGGAGCAACAAGAAGCCTGTTGCTCACAAGGCCAATTTCCCCCTCTTCTGATACCCCTTCCCTGATTCCTTCCATCCACACCACACCTGGCTCTCAGCTCTCTCTACTCATAGACCCACTTTTCCTTCTCTGATGTTCAACAGAGCCTCTCCACCCAAAAAACTCAGCTTCTTTGATGGACTCACATTCCACTTTGTCCTCGCTCTTTGGAATATTTCAGAATAGACACATAAGAAGCAGCAGCAGGAGAAGAGACAAGCTGTCTTTTTCTAAAAATACTTCTCCTCAATGAGCCCATTCTGTAATTCTGACCAGATATGGATCTAGTTGTAAAAATTAGCCTGGAGATTCAGCTTAAGCTTTACAGAGATGCATCAAAACCTTATTGAAATGGAGCAACAATAGGTGGAATGGTGGAGCAACAATAGGTGGATATAGAATAGAAAAACTGGGAAAAAATCAATTCACATACAATAAAAACACCTACTCACCAAAAGCATTGTGAGTACTTTTTACAGGCAGTAATACCCTAATGAGATGAACATTTTGCTCATGTGCTCTCACATGAGTGAAAGCAGAAGGAGCTGGGGTTAAAAGCTGCTGCTGCTTCCCCAGGATGAATGTCTGGGAAGCAGGTGGTGGAGTGCAGAGCACATGTGGGAGGAAGCAGAGCTGGAGGCTGGGCACAGTTCTAATGAAGTGGTGCTGAAGAGGCAGACGATTTCATAAGGAGAAAAACATCAGGAAACTGGTCAAAACACAGAATCTCATCTGAAAAAGCTCCACTGTGCTGGATAGCAATAGCCAGAACAAATTTGGGGAAAGAGGAGGAGGAGGCTGATCTCTCTCCAGAGCCCCAGATGTCTTTATGGTTGCCTAATGACAATTATACTCAACCAATTAAGACACTGCTATCACAGTTGCATTGTTAGTAAGCCTTTGGCCCTGAGTGTTGATGGCTGTCTAATTAGTGTTTGTGCAAAGTACAACTGCAACTAATATATAAACTGACAAATACACAAAAGAAAAACTGTTAACAGGAACATTTTCCAAACAGCCGAGACTCTGCTCATTCAGTCCATGGCAGCAGCAAACACAAACTGCTTTCCTTCATGGCTGGGGTACTACTGGCACTGCAGAATTTCACTCCAAACCACAGGGTCAACCAGACCCTTGCTGGGTTTCTGTTCTCACAGGATGCTGGTGTCACTCACTTTTGGTGCTGCCTCAAGCACGGCCCTCCAGGGCAAGGCTCGCTGCACCAAATCACCAAAGACTTCTGATAAAACACACCAGAAACCAGTTCACATTTTCCATATTTTCTCTAAAGAGTCTGTAGCAAGGAAAAGGAAGGAGAAAGAACCCCCTTTGTTTCACAGTCAGGTCTGATTTCCAGAAGGCAAAGTCTGTTCGGTTTCCAGATACCTGCAGTGATCAACAAACCAAAAAAAAAAAAATCCCAACAACTTTGTTTCAGGCAGTCAGTGACCATCTGTTAATACTCAAAAGATCTTATTACGAAGTCTTTACAATGTCAATGCATTTTATTGAAGTCAGTAGGAATTTTGCTGCAGTAACAGTCTCTGTTTAAATGGATGCCTGTTGATAAGCAAGTAAAATAATGAGTATTTTGCATTGTCTTGCTCCAACAAGCACCTCAGAGCTTTCATCCTTATTCCACCAAAAGCAACTCTCCAGTCCTTCATGTGTTTAATTAAGGCATCAGCCAGTGCCCCCCTCAGCAGGCTCAAGAATAAGGCCCAATTAAAGATGCAAACCCAAGCCCAAATGCCTTCAAGTTGGTTCCAATTGCTCCTGAGCTTCATCCTCTCTCCAAGGCTCAAGTGAGACAGTGGTAACTCAATGTCCAATTTCAAAACACCCCTTCATCAGAACCTTGGGAGGTACCTCAATCACAATTAAAAATACTGGAATTAAAGGGATTCTAGCACCTTCTTTGTAATCCTCTGAAGTGAGGGGTGAATGATGGACTGCTTAGAAACATCTACCACAGGGTGAGGTGCCTCAAAGACTAGAAGAGGTAAAAGTTCCCAATTCTCCCAACATTCTCATTCCCAGGTATTTGGATACATTGATTTTGGCAACTCTAACCAACAGGTAGCTTGGCTGAGGGATTCCTTGAGGAAAAGATTCAGGAAAAACTAATGGTAGCAGAAAAGAGCTATTTCACATGGCAGAAAGGAATATAAATAGAACACAATGGCCAAAAATAAAACACAAATGGAACAGGGAAGAGAAAATTTTCTATTACATAGCAAAAAGCTAAACCATAAAACACAAGGAAAAACAGATGGGGGTAAACCAAAACCAGAGTTTGAAACAACCCTAATGCTGGTAGAAGAATGCAGAGTAGAAAATTAATCTCACTAATTTCATCCAAATGTTCTTTTGGGTTGCTTGATATACGAGTGCAGCTATGAAAAATGTGACTAATGTGTCCCAAAATGGATCTGGAAGCACTTTTAGATTTAGCATGTAGGAAATCCATTCTGAGCATCCTGATCAGTTCCCAAACTCTTCTGCTGGAAACCTGACTTTCCAATTTACCAACCCACACCCATCTGTGGACCCCTCACAGAAACAGAGCTGCAGAGAGCTTCTACCTTCATTTTTAGGGCTTTATTTAAGAAATTATCCCTCAGGAAAGTGGGTTAAGCTGCTGGAGTGTGTAGTTCTGCAGCTCAGCACTGCTATCTGTAACCAAATTAGCATTTCACCATCCTCACTGCTTCTGCCTCACCTTCTATATTGAGTGCATGCAAATGTCATACCAAGGGAACAGAAACAAGCCAAAGGGTTGTATTGTAAGGAAAACATTTTAATGAACATTTATAAAAAGCAGCAACTAGAAAAAGCCAAACTGTTTCTAGTAATTTGATTCTTAAGGCAAAAAATCTCCCATCCTTTAGCTCAAGGTTCCAGTGGCTTGCATCAGCCCAGACCCAATAATTAAAGCAGCTGCTCTACCAAGGAAACAGATTACTGTGGATACAGGAGAAAAAAATTATCTTTTCCATAAGAATTGAGGAGGAATTATGTTGCAGTTTGGGAAGGCACTGCTCCATCAGCCCTGTTATGCCACAAAGGACAAACCACAGATAAAACAATGGCTCCAGCTGCAGACAGAGGTGAGAAAACACCATTGGAGGATGCTGGAAATCGATCTGTTTGCTCATGTGAAGGAACACAAACTGCAACACGCTGCAAGCAGCAGAGAGGAGAGGCATCACCTGAACTCCAGGCACTGATGGTGACAGCCCCAAGAGCAAAAATTAAATCTTCAAGAAGTTTAGTAGAAATGGGTTTGTCTGGCCTTAGGAGAAAAGCAGGATTTACAAGCTCAAAATTAACTGCCTGTGCCTGAGAAGACTGAAGGCATCCCTGAGCACATCCCTGCAGCAGCAAAACCCACAGGTAAACCAAGAGCTCCAGGGCCAGGCAGGCTGGAAAGCAGCTTCCACAAAGAGTCAGATCAGGCTTCTAGCCTTGCTTTCACCTGAAAGGCTTTTCTCAGGAGCTGACAGAAAAGCCAAGGTGGCTGGCACTGACACAACCTTACCTAAGCCCCGTGGTCATCTGTCACCCGAGCCCTCTGAACTCATGATGTCATTCCTGTGTTCTAGGGTGAAAAGAGGAGCCCTGACACTGCTCCTTAACAATGATGGCAATGAGTGAAGAGAGCACAAAAGGTTTGGGGAAGGCTGAAGAAAAAAGCAATTATTTTCACCTTCTGCTTTGTTTGACATCCTGGCTCGCAGTCACTGGGAGAGGAGGGAGAAACCCATGAAAGTTGTGCCATCATGTAAGAGAAATTTAGGCAATTAAACAAGGCAGGGGTTTATTCAGGCTGCTGGAAGTCTTCAGTTTGTTAACTTTGATTCATTTTCATTACTAATTAATATTTTGGTTTCCTCAGGTCTGCACACTGAATTAAGATGCAAGAGCTAATAACAAATACCTTGAGAATAACCCACAAGCCCTATAGCAAAAAATCCAAATTAGATGAGAGTTGACATGAAGTTTTAAAAAGTGCAGGAAAGTGTTTTCAAGCCTTTCGGGCTAGTTTCACACATCATTATGGAAGGAAAGAAAGTGGCAAGCCCAGCTTCTAAAAAGTCATTTGCAGGTCACCTTTGAGCAGGAGTTGGTGATGGAAGAGAACAAAGGAACTCACCAGAAAGGAGCAGCTACTTTGTGTATGTGTTGCTAAAAATGACTTAAACTGAAAGGCCCAAATTGTTTGTCAGTGCTCCCACAACACTCACCAGAATGGAGACAACTGAATAAAATAATTGCAGCATTTAGGATGTCAGCATGAGAAATAAATGTCCAGATTCTCCTAAATAACCACACAGGATATTTAGGAAGTTCTTCCTTAGCTTCTCATTGCCTTTATCGAGCATCACTTGGGGAAGCACCACCTTGTGCCAGGTGTGCTCCACCTGAAAAGGGAGGAAATGTGAATCTGTTGGTTTATCAAGGCAATCAGCAGATGAATCTCACCAGTCCTAACTCTTCAAACCTCAAGGAAAGCTGGCAGTACTTAGTGGGGAAGGAGGAAAATATCTGAAATTAAAATTTCAAGAGAACCTGGGGCTGATTTCCCAGTGCGTAAGAGGTGCAGGGACTCCTCACAGCATCTGCTAAATCAGTTTGTGGCCAAACTCTTCACTAACAGGCCACCAATCAGTCATGCAAAACTGAAGAAAAAAAGAAAGGAATAGATAGTACTTTATAGTTCTGGGTCTTGGGAAGGGTGGTCTGGCTCTGAGCCTCCTCTGTTCATTAATTTTCAGAGCCACCAGAAGCAGCAGTGAAGCCACAGTGCTCTTTCTGCAAGCATTAAAAAATTCTTGATGTGGTTTCAGGGCTGAGCTCTGAGGTGAGATGGGCACCACCAGCACAAGGCAAGCTCAGCACAGGGCTCAGGAACAGCCACAGGTGAGTATTTCAGAGCCAGTCAGGCAGCAAGTCTCACAACATGCCATGGGCATGGCTCACCACGGGATCCTCTGGAATGAAAAGGTCAGACAAGGACCAGATGCATGTTCTGAGAGCACTCTGTCCAGGAGGACCCAACCTCTGACTACACTGCCCCAAAAAAAAAAAAAAAAAAAAGTAGCAAAAAAGTAGCAATTGTACTGTCTGAACATGCATTTGCTTAAAAAAACCCCATATAAATCCAGATTTTATTAAGAGAAAGTGAAGCAATCCAGGCATTCTGCACAGTAATGACAGCATTAGGCACAGCGAGCCTCATCACCAGCAGGAGTTTCTAAAAGCCAAGCAAGCAGCTATATAATTGCTTTAAGTAAGCTCTGACTGAGGGCTGAAACTCCATTTGAATCGAGGATGAGGGAGAGAACATCATCCCTTTAGAGAAGATCCTTCGAGACGTGTAACTGTAGAAAGGCTGGCGAATACAACATTGATTGGGAGTGAGGTAACCACAAACACCACTGGCTCAAATGAAAAGGGATTCAGGGGCTGACCCAGAAAACAAGCCTGGTAACCACTGGGATGAAATTTTAATGACAAACACAAGAAGCTCTGCGTGCAGGCCAGATTGAATTATCTGATGTCAGCCAGTAACTGTGTGCTGCCTGCACAGAGGGGAGCTGCTCGCAGGCACCTTCGCTCCCAGCTCAGGTTGCACTTAATCAATCCTTGATATTCTGCCATCTCCTGGCTTCAGCCTGGGCAGCAGCCTGTGCAGAAGTGGGGAGTGCATGGAACAGGGGCATTTCTGGGGAGTGTACCTTTGCTTCCTTCACAGATTCATAAAGAGCTGCTCCTGAACCAGTTCAAACTGTGCCTCTCTAAATGGCACCTGCAGCTGCTGGTTTAAGTCACTCTGCTCACAACCTGTATAAATTCCCTTTCAGAAAAATTAAAAAGCTCTACAGCAACTAAAAGAAAAATGATTCCACTTTGCAGCAGAGTTTGAAGCAGGAGAGTGAAGATGACAGGAGGACCAGTGATTCCAGGCTTGCTCCAAGATTCCCAAACACAGCAACCCCAGCATTCCTGCTCTCTCCAACTAGAACTTTATCTGGCTGCTGCCAAAAAAAGAATTAAAGATGCTTCTATAAATACATCAGCAATAAAAGGATTGCTAAGGAGAATCTTCATCTTTATTGGATCAGGGAGAAACAGTGACAAAAGATGAGGAAAAGGCTGAAGGAATTAAGGCCTTATCCTCAGGGTACCCAGGCTGGAACACAGGGACAGGGAGCAGAATGAAGGCCCCATGATGCAAGTGGTTGGCATCCTGCTGCAGCACTAGGACACACAATTCCAGGGGGTGGATGGGATCCAGCCCAGGGTGCTGAGGGAGAGGGGCAGAGCTCACCCAGACACTTCCCCACTTTTCCCAGCACGAAAAGTTTCACACATCATTATGGAAGGAAAGAAAGTGGCAAGCCCAGCTTCTAAAAAGTCACTTGCAGGTCACCTTTGAGCAGGAGCAAAGTGATGGAAAAGAACAAAGGAACTCACCATAAAGGAGCAACTATTTGTGTGCAGTGTTGCTCAAAATGACCTAAACTGAAAGGCCCAAACTGGAGGGTCATGGACGCTCCTTACCCAGGGCACTGAAGTCAGTGATACCCCTCCAGGAGCTGGGCGGGAAGGAAAATGCAGGGAAATCTCAGCTCTCAGCCTGACCTCAGTGCCAGAACATCTGGAACAGAACATCACCAGGGCAGGGTCCTACCCTGGGCCACCACCAGCCCAGGGAATGCTAAAAGCCTGGGGGCAGTGGCTGCACAAGCAGGACAAGGCCCTGGGGGTGCTGGTGACAGCAGCTGGTCACCAGCCTAGCTGTGCCCAGGTGTGCCAGAAGGCCAAGGGCTCCTGGGCTGTCCCAGGGTGAGCACTGGGCACTCCTGGGACATCTCCAATCCTCTGTCCAGCTCTGGGCCCCTCAGGACAAAAAGAACCTCGAGGGGCTGGAGCACCAGAAGTGCCTCAGGGAATTATGATCAAAAAACCTGCTAAAAACTGAGCAGCCCTCAGTGTCCAGTGCAGCAACCTGAGACAGAAGAAAGGTGATAGCCCAGGCCACAGGACAGAAAAACCTTGGGAAATGCACAATTCTGGATTAGCAGCACCAGGCCTTGCAAACTCACACACCAGCTCAGCTCAGACACACAGGTCCCCCTGTAATCACTGATTATTCCCATACAAAACTGAGCACACAAGTGTTTGTGAAACAGGAGAGAGAATCATTAAATGTAACAGATAATTGATATTTATACTGAGAGGAGAATTGACTTTGTAAACCTCAGCTATTAAATTACTTCTTCAGTACTGAAAGAATGCAACAGTTTGCTATTGATCACCAGATTCATTACACTTTTATGACAAATTTGAAAGCACAATGCCATTAAGTACAATTTTATAAGCTGGGAGAGACAGGGGAGGGTTATGGTTGGATTTAAAAAATAAAAACACAGCAAACAATAAAACCCCAACTAATTCCTTAATATCCTAAATACTTACCAAATGCACATAAAGTATTTCCCTGCACAATTTGCTGATGCCCTTGGAAGTTTTAGTTATAACTTAAAGTCTCTCTTGTTTGATATTTACCATTTATCAAATTAAGAGACAAAGCAGAGTGAAGGACAAGCAGTAAACAGCACAGACACGACATAATTTTTGTGTTCTAATACTCTAAACTTTTCATTTACTAACCAGGTAAATTCAAAGAGCTGAATTCTAATTTCCTCATGCTGTTTTATCAAATACATGCTCACAGCTTCAAAAAGAGATAATTCATTTTACAGAGAAATTACTGGAAAGTCATTTAAGTGAATGTGACTTTTTCTAAAGGATACACAAATACAGATTTCCCTCAGTGGTCTCTTACCTACTCACCTATTTTCAGGAACCTGAATTATTTAATTGTATCACACCCTTGATGTAAATTCACTGAGAGAATCAGGAGATACTGGAGGAACCAATGTGAAAAGAATGTGTGCAACTGTCAGAACCCAACCTCTGTAATACACCAAGCCAAAAAATGCACTATTTAATACTTCAGAAACTGAATTTAATCTGCATAACCCCTATCTACAGCATGTTTGGATACAAATACAATGGAGAAAATTAAGGAAAAGAAGACCTGGAGGTTTTGGCAGCAGCATGAAGACAACTGGGTTTGCTGTCTGAGAGTTCAGAGCCCTGCTCTCAGTTGTCCAAGAGCATTCAAAAGCATTTCCATAAATTAAAGTTTTCCAGGCATCTTTCTTATAACCAGTCTGTGAATCTTAAAGTATTTTAGAAGCAGTTTTCTCTAATCCTGCACCATTAACTTGAAGTGCTACCATAAAACATTGAACTCTGGTATGTCAAGGACAATGTCCCAGCTCCCCAGAATATAAAAAATAATTTTTATTTACTCATGTGATTTCTGGAGGGTTACTAATTACTGAGCCTGTGAAATTCAAACACAGTACAGCCTCACACTTACTGAATCACTACAACCTCTTCTAAAAATTTGTGAGGCTCTTCAAATTGTATTTAAGAGTATAAACCACATGAATAGCTAACATTAAACCAAGGCCCAGAAAAGTTCTATATTAGGAAAAGAGAAGTTTATCTATTCTGAGTGGGTTATTTTCTTCCCAGGCTGTCTTTTAACTAAGAATGGAGAAAAGCAACAGCCCTTCTAAAGTTATTTTTGTTCTGTGACAAGATATCCTTGTGATTAAGAGATTTTTATGGAAAAACATAAAAAAAGGGATTTTCTTCAGTAGATGTGTAAAATATTTAATACATTCTGGGTGCTTCCAGAGCAAAACAATAGATGGAGTTCATCAGAAAGCACCTGAATTTTTACAGGGACTACTTGTACATGAGGTAACTTTTGAACAGTTCCATAAAAATTTGAACTGCTGAGGTAAATTGTAGATAAACATCCTTATCAGTCACACTTCAGGAGAAGCCTGTCTCAGGAACTGCAGGTGAATCCCTTCTTATGCTTCAAACAGGTGCTGCTTTTGAATTTATTAAAAGAAGCACCTGAGATTTCAGACAGTGAAGGTGGAGTGAGCCTTACACAGGCTGGTAAAGATGGAGTGGGCATTACACAGCCTGGTAAGGATGGAGCAAGCTTTCCACACTCTGTTAAAGGTGGAGTGAGCATTATACACTCTATGAAAGGTGTAGTAGGCATTACACAGCCTGGTAAAGGTAGAGCAGGCATTACACACTCTGGTAAACATGCAGTGAACATTACTCTACAAAAGGTGGAGTGAACATAACACAAAAGATGGAGTGGGAATTACACACTCTGGTGAAGATAAAATGAGCATTACACACTCTATAAAAGGTGGAGTGGGAATTACACACTCTGGTAAGGATGGAGTGGGCACTACACACTCTTGCAGGTACAGTGGAGATTACACACTCTGGTAAACATGGAGTGGGCATTACACAGTCTATAGAAGGTGAAAAGAACTCAATAGAAGATGGAGGGAACATTACACAATAAAGATGGAGTGAACATTACACACTATAGAAGATGGAGTGGGCATTACACACTCCACAGAAGGTGCAGTGGGCACTACACACTCTATAGAAGATGCAGTGGGCATTACACACTCCACAGAAGGTGCAGTGGGCACTACAGACTCAATGAAGATGCAGTGGGCACTACACACTCTACAGAAGGTGGAGTGGGCACTACACAATAAAGGTACAGTGGGCACTACACACTCTATAGAAGGTGCAGTGAGCACTACACACTGAATGAAGATGCAGTGGGCACTAGACACTCAATAAAGATGCAGTGGGCACTACACACTCAATGAAGATGCAGTGGGCACTAGACACTCCCCAGAAGGTGCAGTGGCCCTGCCCAGCCCGTGCTCACCCAGCCATCACCACCCCACTGCAGCAGTGGCCCTGCCCTGCCCAGCCCATGCTCACCCAGCCATCACCACCCCACTGCAGCAGTGGCCCTGCCCTGCCCAGCCCATGCTCACCCAGCCATCACCACTCCACTGCAGCAGTGGCCCTGCCCTGCCCATGCTCACCCAGCCATCACCACCCCACTGCAGCAGTGGCCCTGCCCTGCCCAGCCCGTGCTCACCCAGCCATCACCACCCCACTGCAGCAGTGGCCCTGCCCTGCCCAGCCCATGCTCACCCAGCCATCACCACCCCACTGCAGCAGTGGCCCTGCCCAGCCTGTGCTCACCCAGCCATCACCACCCCACTGCAGCAGTGGCCCTGCCCAGCCCAGCCCATGCTCACCCAGCCATCACCACCCCACTGCAGCAGTGGCCCTGCCCCTGCCCAGCCCATGCTCACCCAGCCATCACCACCCCACTGCAGCAGTGGCCCTGCCCAGCCCATGCTCACCCAGCCATCACCACCCCACTGCAGCAGTGGCCCTGCCCTGCCCAGCCTGTGCTCACCCAGCCATCACCACCCCACTGCAGCAGTGGCCCTGCCCTGCCCGTGCTCACCCAGCCATCACCACCCCACTGCAGCAGTGGCCCTGCCCTACCCAGCCCATGCTCACCCAGCCATCACCACCCCACTGCAGCAGTGGCCCTGCCCTGCCCAGCCCATGCTCACCCAGCCATCACCACCCCACTGCAGCAGTGGCCCTGCCCTGCCAGCCTGTGCTCACCCAGCCATCACCACCCCACTGCAGCAGTGGCCCTGCCCTGCCCAGCCCGTGCTCACCCAGCCATCACCACCCCACTGCAGCAGTGGCCCTGCCCTGCCCAGCCCATGCTCACCCAGCCATCACCACCCCACTGCAGCAGTGGCCCTGCCCTGCCCAGCCTGTGCTCACCCAGCCATCACCACCCCACTGCAGCAGTGGCCCTGCCCAGCCCATGCTCACCCAGCCATCACCACCCCACTGCAGCAGTGGCCCTGCCCAGCCCATGCTCACCCAGCCATCACCACCCCACTGCAGCAGTGGCCCTGCCCTGCCCAGCCCATGCTCACCCAGCCATCACCACGCCGTCGCAGCAGTGGACGTCGCACAGCACGCGGCCGGGCTCGTAGCGCAGCTGGCTCACGGCACCCACGCGGTTCTGCAGACAGGACACAAAGGTTGCTGCTCCCATTCCTGCATCCACCAAAAGCTGCTGCTGCCAAACTCCCAGCTTTGCTACTGCTGCTGAGAGAAGACACATCTACCCCAAAACCCCCCCAGCAGTTGTCAACTGGAAAAGAGGAGCTGCCAAACTCAACACCAACTCTCCTCTCCCAACTGTTAGAAGCAGGTTCCCATTTTTCCCCAGCACCTGGATCCCTAAGGAAACTCCCTCTCACCTTCCAGTTGGTTTTCAGCATGTGCTCTCTGGCTCTGCAGTTTTTGAGGGTGAGCTTCCAGCAGGAATGGTCAGAGATGCTCGTGTCCAACAGGTATCCCTCCTGCTGGCACAGCCGGTACCACAACACTTCGTCTTCTGCAAGGATTTTCCATGTCCTGCTGACCTAGAAATCAATGTTTAGATATGGATCTCTCAGAAATGTATAAGGAAAAATTAGATGTAATATGAAATATTAAATAGTATCTGAAATATAAAACATATCAATTAATACAGGCCTGTACTAAGATGAAAGCCTCACTTAAACAAATGTATTTGTTCACTCTCTATACACCTGAGTGTATAAAAACCCCAGACCTTTAACAAAAGGCTTGTTTTCAGTGGGTTCTTCAGGAAATATCTGAGTTTATACTCCACTAAAACTCCACATAATGTGCACACCAGTTTATTGGCCACACTGTCAACCTGAAATATCAGTGACTGGAAACTTTTGACAGGAAAAGCAGCAAGAAAACAATTAAGAGAGAATTGTGAGCTTAGAGCAAAAATATGAATTTATTTTCACATCTGCAGCTAAGAAACCCTCTCAGATCACAGCACCATATCTCTGAAGCCCCACTGACAACGCCTGATTAGGGCTATGACATTAGTGATTTATAACCTATTGTATTACAGTATGCATAAATAGGAATGAATTATTAAGTTTTTCAAGCAGCCTCAAGTTGCTGCCCATTCCAGAGAGAACAGCTTCATCACAATCAATTGTGGGCTAAGAATTAAAGATTCAAGAGCTAAGAGCAAACTTAAGTAGCTTTTTTTCCTCTGTAATTCTTAATTTAAAAAAACAGACATAACCAATGAAAGCCATGACTGGTGAAAGCAGCAATCAATTGTGCTCTGTTTCTAAAGAGATTAAAAGCACCTTCTGAGACTGACATCATTTTTAGTAAGTTACAATTAAGCATCTAATGTTCGTTTCAGTCCCCAGATTATGCCAAGAATACAGGCCTCCCATGGACATAAACTCTCCCAGGACCATCCCTTTATATTTATTTGCCACTTTTTCCATAGTCACACACAGAAAAAAATGTTTAATATAATGAAATAAGGGGTGATCTGAGTAACCTGCAAGTGTTTTTAACATTTGAGACCTACACAGAAGAGCACTGCTCAAATAGGAATATCCAATGCAGCAAAATGAATGTTCTGAATCACCCAGAGACCTCAGTGCAAAGTGGCAGAGGGAGACAACCCCCTTCCACCCTCTGACAAAGGAAACAACCTGCACAGGGCAAGAATAATGCCCTGAAATGACAGAAGCAGCACTGAGGCTTCTCCAGCAACACACACCACCCTGGAATCAGTGCTGAGTGCTCCTGTCCCTAGAGGGACACACTCAGCAACTTCAAAAGCACCAAAAAGAGGCAATCCCAAATCCAAACCATTAGGAATTTGCTCTCAATTTGATTTGAAAGTAGGATAAATATCTGTGTTATTGCTCCAAGAATACAAAAAAAAAAAAAAAAAAAGTCCCAAAGCAGCTTTCTGCTGACACACCAAAAGAGCAGCTGTGGTGCAGGAGTGGAGCTCCCCAGGCAGAACCTCTGCCCCCTCCCCAAACAGCAGCACATTTTCCTGACAGGGACAGCCTGAGAACACGCACAGGGAAGCACAGCCAAACCAGGCCAGCTTTTGCCTTGCTTTCCAAAAGAAAAATCAAAAATAAACACACACCTTTCAGTCTGCCAAAACAGACAATATTGCACAGACCTTTCAAGTTTCAAGGTCTTAAAAGCATTTTATAAAGACAGTAAAACAAAAGAAAAGGGGGGGGAGCCACATAAAATCTCGACTGCCTTTTCAACTTCTAGGGGGAATAAAGATCCTATCCTATCCTGATTTTTTTTCAATCAAATTACAGCAAACCCTGCTGCTTTACAAGCCTGAATTTCCAAAGGGTCCCTAACCCAGCCTTTTCTTCCAGCCCCAAACTCACATGCCAATCCCTTGTAAAACCCCACTGAGCGAGGCTCAGCTGCACGAAATCACTAATAAAGAGTCTCAAGCATTTCACTTTACAGCACCACTGTGAGCTGCAGCATTAAAACCAGCCATTGGCTTCAAGTCAGCTTTATTAGATCTGCTTGACTTGGAGTTTCAGGTGAGGCCCCATAAGCCAGGGCATTATGGTTTTATTTACATGCACCCAAATGCTGGGTGCTGGAGAGGGGCTGAGATGTGCAAAGCTCTTGTTAAAACTGTTTCCAAATCTAAACTGCACAGAAACTCCAGCAAGGATCAATGACAGCATCTTACAGACTTGTTTATAGATTTGGAGTCCTGAATTTAATTTTGTCTTCAGTGTTCCTATTATCTTTTTACAGTTGTTCTCAGCAAAGAAAGTTTGGGTTCCCCTGAGCTCCACACAGGGACAGTTTTATATTTTATAGTTCAGCAAGTAATAATGTTCTGAAGGACTTCAAAGGCTTTTGCTGACATAGGCTTTGCTATTTGGTTTTGCCTCTGGGGGATATTTTTTCCCCTAAAACAACCCCACCTCTTCCATCAAATACAAAATTTCTTCTAATCCCATCTAAATCAACTGGCTCAAATCCTAATGAAGGTTTATTCATCCCTCTGCATCTGATAATGGTTTTTATTTCACTAGGTTTATTTTCTTCCCCAGACACACAAAGGCAGAGTCAAGGCTCATTTGCTGAGACCAGGGGCCTCAATTAGAACTAGCTGGACTTTGAGCTCAGTACAAAAAATAGTGCCAAGTGTTTAATCCAAAGCCATTCTGATGGAAGCTGCTCATCTTTTCTGCTCACAGCCCTGAGCACAAAATGGTTTGGGCTGGAAGGGACCTTAAAGACCACCCAGTGCCACCTCTGCCATGGGCAGGGACAACTTCCACTACCCAAGGCTGCTCCAAGCCCAATGTCCAGCCTGGCCTTGGACACCCCCAGGGATCCAGGGGCAGCCACAGCTGCTCTGGGCACCCTGTGCCAGGGCCTGCCCACCCTCCCAGGGAACAATTCCTCCCCAATATCCCATCCAGCCCTGCCCTCTGGCAGTGGGAGCCATTCCCTGTGTCCTGTCCCTCCATCCCTTGTCCCCAGTCCCTCTCCAGCTCTCCTGGAGCCTCTTTAGCTACTGCAAGGGGCTCTGAGCTCCCCCTGAAGCCTTCTCCATGTGAACACCCCCAGCCTGGCTCCAGAGCAGAGGGACTCCAGCCCTGGGAGCAGCTCCTCCTCTGGTCTCACTCCAGCAGCTCCACATCCTTCTCATGTTGGGGATCCCAGGGCCAGGGGATCTGCAGGTGGGGTCTCACCTGAGTGGGGCACAGGGGCAGAACCCCCCCTCCTTTCCTGGTGCCCACGCTGGGGGCTCAGCCCAGGGCAGGGATATCCTTATCCTTCATTTCCCTGCTCCCTCTGGGAATCACAAGGAGGATGGATGATGGCTTTTACCCATAAAATGCAAACCCATGCTCAAAAAATCACATTCAATTTTCTTTTTGTAAATGTATAAACGTTAAAGCCTCAACAGTTTGACAATCCCAGAAGCCCTGGAGGCAAGCACCTGAAGTTCTTGATTTATGCACGACAATTCATTCCTAAATTCCTAGAAACAGTCTCCCTTGTCCTAGATACATACACAATTCCAGTGTTGGTAAACACTTCTGAAACTTCTCTAAGATGAAAACCTAACAGGTCAAGGGAATTTCCCACTGATGTGCTCAGAAACAAAACTTTCAAAATTCAGTGCTTCTGAATTCAAACACATCCCCTCATTACCAAGCTGAACCATAAAGGCCAGGTCCCCAGGGCATGGGTAAAATTAATGTATCTACAGTATCAGCCCCAAATTACACAAGAACATTTCAGTTTGTCACAAGTGCCCCAAGGGATTGTTTTTCCTTTCCCTCTACATCCTGACCAGGAGGAAGGAGTGACTGCTCCCAAACCTGCTCATGGGACAGCTACTCATGGCACAGATATTTCTGCCAATGATCAGAACACAATTAAAAAGTGCTCACAGGGCAAAATTCTGCATTGCTGTGGCCTGGTCTGTGCTACATGAAACCCTGGATACTTTTCTCCTTGAATTCCTTGAATGGGATATCAGCAGGGACTGGTCTGGTGGATGCTACTGAATGTCAACCCCCCTACTGCAAGACCCAGCAGAGCTCAGGCACTGAGGACATTTATTTACAGGATTCTGTATTTCCAGTGCCACACAGACAGGTTGTGGTTTATAGTACTAATTCCAAAAATCAAAGAAAAGCTGTGGGGGAGCGAGGGAGAGGGAAATATCAAGGTGAAATTAAAGTTCTCCAGACAGTCTGTGGTGTGATTAAATCTCAGAGAGGCTCTGCAGTCAGGCTCCTTTCCTGTTAGCTGGTTACCAATTTGGCATAAAGAACTAAACAAACAGGTTTTCTCCAAAGGCACTCACATGGATCACGATGCCAATTCCACCAACTGGCCCAATTTCACTGAAATCCCAAGGCACCTTAATAAAAAAAACCTTTCTAGGATAACACCATAAAGCAGCAGGGTTTTCCATGGAACAGAAGAGGGTTCCCCCCCTTCAGAAACAAAACCACCAAGAGAAAAATGAAAATTCTATTTATTTTTATGGCTCTGCTTTTCATTTGAACACTTAAAAAGAAGCCAGCTCTGCACTGGATATTCATCTCATTGGGAAAACTCTGTAAAACACTGGGCACTTGCTCAGCTACCTGTCAGCTGCCACAAAGGAACAATGCCTTGGGAAGAAGAGAATGAGAAATGTGGAAAATTGTATTAAAACACATATTATGAGAACAGGTTCAAGCTAAAAAGCAAAGTGCAGGGGAGAGAAATCCAGTGCAGCCCCACAGCAGCCAATCTTTTTACTATGCCATAAGGTAAATTAATCATGCCTAAGGAGGGGGGGGGAAAAGAGAGTGAAAGGATAACCTTAAACTAATCCACTTCAAAAATGCAACCCTGTTCCATGTCATGGGCTGTGGCCCTTACTGATGGTGTACCTGTACCCCAAGGGACAGAAACTTGAGCATATCTGAAAGCTTCTCTGTCCTGAACAGCATCAAAAAATAATCCTAGAGAATTTTCCCCTCTGCAAAAGCAGCCCTGCACAAGGAATTAATTTTCTTTAAACAGTCTGTGTTCCTAAAAGGCATTAGCAAGTCAAAGATTTAAGCAATAACCACTCGAAGCTATTTAACACTACAACACATTCATACTGAACATTAAAAGCCCAATTTCCTTTCAAAGCCTGGGCCATTTGCAGAATATTTGAGTTTAGTTTACCATCCTCAACAGCCCCTGTCTGTCACTTCTCAGTTTTCACACATTAACATTTTTCTCTTCCACTCAAATCATGCCTTAGACTGTTTGTAACACAAAAAAGTTTTTGGATTTTTGTAAAGTTGCAAGATGTGCTCTGTATATAGGAGTTAATGAACACCAGCCTGGAACCCTCAACAGTGGCCATAGGAGAAGTTGGAATTATATCCACAACATTCTGCTGGATTTCACAGGGTAATCAGCACTTGCCAATTAAGTTTGCTCTGAAGACTCATTCAGAGAGGAGGTTCCTCATTCAGCGTGTGAAGAAAGGAAATAAAAGAGCCCCAACAGTGTGGGCTGAACAACCCTAAGCAGAATGAGGTGAGAGTGAGTGTTTCAGTTAGTAAAGTTCTGGAAGAGACAGGCAGTTTACAACTACACCTAAATTATGGACCATGCCTGAGTACAGATTGCTGACAGCATTATCTGAAAGTATCAGAAAAGACAAATATAATTCCCTTGCAGGGCTGGGGGGAGGAAATCAGGGTCATTTAAGAACTTGGCCTCACGTGGAAATACCACAGACAAAAAGTTACTGCTCCAGTGCCTGTGGTTCAGTCCCATGCTGGAAAGTGAGAGGAGAAGCTCTTGCCATGCCCTTAGCACTGCCAAGTGCTGAGCTCTAAATACTGCAAGACACTCACCTGAATCAAAAATGCTTCTAAACACACTCACTCGAGTCAAAATATCTTTGCACTATTTATTTTCAATGTTAAGGCTTTGCTGCTGCCCAAGCCACAGCTGTTTTATTTAACTCAGCTCAAGTGCAGCTGTAAATCCAGCTCATGTACCATTACATTTGCAATACTCAGCTTTGGAACTGTCTCCTGCAAGTGAAAGCACAACAGCTGAGTTCCTTGGGCTACCACCCCATTTCCCTACCTCGAGGTGTCTGGTTTTTCATTATTTCTGCCACTTTTAAGTGGTGTCAGAGCAGCAAACTGCCAGCAGCACTTACCTGAGCACACCTTCCCAGCTCAGCCTTGCCCAGGTACTGGAATATCTTCAGTGCCAGCTCATAAGGCAGCTGCACATCAAAAAAAGGAACCTCATTGATTTCATTCTGGAAAGGAAAAAGGAGAATATCATTTGTGAGGCTGGTTTAACAGAGTTTGACAACAGGAGAAGAAATGGGGTGTCCCTCAGGGCCATCACAGCTCCATGGAAACATCAGGAGTTCTGCCTCTCCCCCCTTTCATGGCCCTTCAAAGGGCAGAGAAAGGCAAACACACAAGTTCTAGTAAAACAGTTTGGCTAAAGTGCCAAAAAGACACAATAAATAAGCACTTTGAAGACATATGCCCATTAGTAATTTCACTTGCAAGATTTCAATCCCATGTGATGGAAAAATGAACAAATATTTTAAATAAAACTGAATGGAAATGATGTTGGTCTCTTTCATTACTAACATAAAAATGTCTTTTTAATATGAAATGTCCCTCCTTTAACTGATTGAGCATCTCAAACAAAAATTTGAAGCCAAATCCATCAATTTAAGTTAACAGCTAAATGCAGCACAGATTTTTCCTAGATGTATTTTGTTTGGTTTAATTACATAATTATAACATCTTTTTTTCTGCAGTTATCACAACAAGATTTATCTTCCCTCTTATCCTGTCTGGATATTTAAAATTTTATACTCTATAATAAAGAAAGAGCTAAATCAGCTGATTCTGATTATTTCTATGCCACCAGTTTTGCTCTGCAGTGTTTTCTCTGCTTTCTGTGTCCCCCCAGGTGCTCCTGATCATTGTCCATCAATCCTCATGCACAAAATCAGCTGCTCAGTTCAAACCCATCTCCACTTTGCCTTCAGAAGCTCAGGCATCCCAAAGCAGGATCATCTCCTGCCCCTTGGCACTTCCCTAACCCTGGTACCCTTGTTTCTTTGTAGGTCTCTCCTACAGCTTCTCATTCAAATCTGGGCTATCTGCAGCACCAAAGTAGAATAGAAGGGATATTCTGGGTTTATTTCAAGCAGAGTTACTCAGGCAAATTACAATCTAATGTGGTGGTGTGGTTTTAAAGCAGAAGACATTCTACACTAGCCAAGTGTTTAGGTAACACAAATACAGGCAATGTTCCCATCAGGTCTTTTTAGCAACAAAACATCCCCTCACACACACTGGAACCTCCCACTTGTTCTAAAGTGACTTAAAGCAGGACCTGCAGCCAACCTTGCTGCTCCCTCCCACCTCATCCACAATCTCCCTGCACAAACAGCTCCTTTTTCCTTCTCCCTGCGCTGTGCTGGGGCCGCCGGCTCTGCTCCCCGCTGCGGATCCGCGGGATCTGTTTTGCTTCCGTGTGCTGTAAATCCCGCCAGTCTCCAGCAGGGACACCGAAGGAAAACACAAAGGGAACCTCTCCACGGCCACATGCAGGCAGGCTCCGAGCTGGCCAGATGTGCTCCTGCCCAGCTCCAGCAGCCACCGAACCGCTCTGGAGCCACGGGCTGCCCAAACAAATGACAGGAACCGTTGGGCAGGGATTGTTAGCTCCAGGCTTATGAGCTCAGGCACGGCACCACCACGGATGTGTTCCTTCCAAATTGGACTTGACTCGAGTCCAAGCAGCAGATCCTGGGCTGGCTGGATGCACACAGAGGTGTCACTGCAAGCACCGAGGGCCTGCAGACACAGCAGTGCTGACACAATGCTCAGCACCAACGGTGCCTCAAGGAAAGGAGGGGAAAAGAGCAAAAAACAGCTCTGCAGGTTTTTTACAAACTGAGCTGCAAGAGGATTCATACCCTGCTTCAAATAAACCCACAAGTGCCTTTTTTCCTACTTTGGTGCTGCAAAGGTCCAAGTTTAAATGAAGAGTAGCTGCAGAAGAGACCTACAAAGAAACAAAGGGGGTTAGGAAAGTGCCAAGGGGATGATCCCGATTTGGGATCTGCCTGAGGTTCTGAAGGCACAGCACAAACTCATACTGATTCCATTCTAATGCAATCCTAACATTAGGGGCACATCCAGGTCTTCCCAAACCTCAAAAATTCCCGCAGCTTGTCCTCAGCACAAGGAAGCAGGGATGTTAAGTCAGCACCAGCCCCTCTAAAAGTCTACTGGAATGGGTCCAAAACTCAAATACAACCAGCCCCTCTGAGACAGATTCGGGCTCCTTTGTGCTAATGGAGCACTAATTCTGTAAATGGATTAATTTGTGCCTTGCAGACAGAAATTTAATCTGTTCCTTTTAATTTTTTTTTAAGCAAAGAGTAATTAGTCATAGTGAGGTTAGTGAGAAATAAGAAAATGGGTTTCCCCCTAGTTTTCCTATACTGTAAATAAGATCTCTATGGCATTTAGAGGATTTACCAAAATAACTTTTATCTGGCTCAGAACTGTATTTAAGACTATTTCCAAATTAACTTCTTTATTTAAAGAATTAAAGTTTGTTTTCACAAGGCAGGATATCCTTAGTTACTACACCTGCACCAAACTGCCTGAGTAAATAATAAAAATCTTAAAGAGGAAAAAAATTTACTTCATAGAGTCACAGAATATCTCGAGTTGGAAGGGACCCTCAAGGATCATCGAACCCAACTCCTAGCCCCGCACAGGACACTCCAACAATCCCACCCTGTGCCATTACATAGGACGAGCATATTTTGAAGGGTTAACACTTTGTAAAAGGATGTACATTCAAAAGCTGAGATTATAAACAAGCACACAGGAACACAAATTCAACATCCCCTTTGCTCCCAGGGCCGCCTCAGCCGAGCCCGTGTCCGTGCTCCGGTACCCGGCCCCACCTCGACCCCGCGCCCGCACGGGGCCCGGCCTGCCCCCGGCTCCGCGCAGCCCTACCAGGTCTCGGATCAGCTGCCCCAGCAGATCGTCCCCATCTCCGGCTCCGTCCCCCGCGGGCTCCCCGGCGGGCCGGGCGGGCGCGGGCTGCAGCGGGCCGGGGGCCGCCGGCCAGCAGCCCGCGGGCCAGCGCCAGGTACCCGGGCTCGGCCGGGGACTCCCGCGGGCTCTCCGCCGGCCTCTCCGGGAACTCCTCCGGTGGTTCCTGAGGGGCTCCTCCCGCCGCCGCCGCTTCGCGCTCCCGGCCCGCTCCTCCCGCCGGCGGGGCCTCTCCCGCTCCGCCGGCACCGCGGCCATGGCGGCGGGGCCGGCCCGGCGCGGCACGGAAACCGCGCCCCGCGCCCGCGCGTTCCGCCGCCACAAGGTTCCGCCGCCGCTGGTGGGGCTGGCTCCGGTGCCCGGGAATGAAGCCGGTGGTGGGGCCGGGGCCGTCATTTTGTGGTCCCCACACGAGAGCGGCGATGGCGGCCTGAGGGCCCGGCCTGGCACTGGAGAGCCGCGCTGCCGAGCGAGGCCGCGGCGGCGGCAGAGTCGGTCTGGGCTCTGGGCCCCTCAGCCCCCTCACAGCCATGGCCGGGGACGGGGCAGGGTCCCGCTGGGCACTCAGAGCCGTGCTGGGTGCCCTCAGTCATGGCTGGTCCCCACTGGGAGCCCTCAGCCCCCTCACAGCCATGATCAGCCCTGCTGGGAGCCCTCAGCCCCTCACAGCCATGGCCAGTCCTGCTGGGAGCCCTCGGTGCTCTCACAGCCATGGCCGGTCCGCTGGGAGCCCTCAGCCATGGTCAGCCCTGCTGGGAGCCCTCAGCGCCCTCACAGCCATGGCTGGGGACAGGGCAGGGTCCCGCTGGGAGCCCTCAGGCCCCTCACAGCCATGGCCAGCCCTGCTGGGAGAAGCTGCTCCCACAGGAGGGTTGTTACCCCTGGAAGTTGCCGCTCTGAGTGACCAATGTACCTCTCTTGGGCCATTTTTTCCTTTCTCTTGGCCATGTCTGAAGCTGAGCGGGTGGGCAGGGGTGGCCCCACCGCTGCCATGCCCGCCACACCTCCTGGGGAGGTGTTTTCTGCTCGAATCACACCCTCCTTCTGCAGCCACCACAGCCTGAGAGCTGCCACTTTGGTGGTGTTTTTGGAAGGACATGAAGTTGGCTCAGTTCCTCTCCAGTATCAACACACCTTGGTGCTCAAAGGCTGCATTCAAACGATGCTGTGAAGCTTCTGCTGCCTCAGCCAGCCCAGCTGCCCAGGGGGGCAGAGAGACCACGAGAATTCAAGTCTTCAGAACAATTCCTGTGGAGCCCTCAAGGAAACAGAGCAGGTAAGTGATGTGTTGGTGTAAGTCAAACAGCAAATCCTTCTAGAATTGACTGTAAAACACAGCCCAAAACACAGCCCTTGCTTCAGCAGCAGCTGTGCAGTTACCTCCACCCTGGTGTCCACCTCTGCCTTCCTCACTCACCACTTGCTGGTTTCTCTCCTCTACAGCTTGTTGCTGCCTGTGCTGTTCATAAAACCCAACTTAATGAACATGAAGAGGTGTTCAGGAAGAGACTAAACAACCTTGTTAAGGGGAGGAACTCCTGTATGTAGAAACCCTGCAAAAGACAGGTGAGTGAAGGCTGGCCATGCCTTGCCCAAAACCCCCCTGCCCTGGGCTGAGCCCCCAGCATGGCACCAGGAAAGGAGGGGGAATTCTGCCCCTCTGCCCCTTTCACCACTCAGGTGAGACCCCACCTGCAGAGCTGCCCCTGGCCCTGGGATCCCCAACATGAGAAGGGTGTAGAACTGCTGGAGAGACCAGAGGAGGTGATGCTCCAAGGGCTGGAGCCCCTCTGCTCTGGAGCCAGGCTGGGAGAGCTGAGGATGCTCACCTGGAGAAGAGAAGGATCCAGGGAGAGCTCAGAGCCCCTTGCAGGGCCTAAAGAGGCTCCAGGAGAGCTGGAGAGGGACTGGGGACAAGGCATGGAGGGACAGGACACAGGGAATGGCTTCCACTGCCAGAGGGCAGGGCTGGATGGGATATTGGGAAGGAATTGTTCCCTGGGAGGGTGGGCAGGCCCTGGCACAGGGTGCCCAGAGCAGCTGTGGCTGCCCCTGGATCCCTGGAAGTGTCCAAGGCTAGGTTGGATGGGGTTTGGAGCAGCCTGGGACAGTGGAAGGTGTCCCTGCCCATGGCAAGAGGTGGAATGGGATGACATTTAAGTCTGTGATTCTGTGACTCATTTTCCCTACAAAACCATCACTTGGAGGGACTTAGAGGATGGGTCTCCCTGGGGTGCACATGCTGGTGAGCCCTGCCAGTGGTGGGGTTGCAGACCAGGAGCTGCCCCTGCAGCAGGATGTGGGGCTGTTCCAGGGAGGGTGGATGGGCTGGGATGATTTGCCAGGAGGTTCTCAGCAGCTTCTCTGCAAAGCAGGGTGTAACAGGCCAGTTTGGGGTGATTGCTGCCCCACGGGGAGCCCCCGTGTCCATCCCAGTGTGTGTGCAGGGAACCCTGCCCGGGGTGCCAGCCCTGCTCCTGCCCTGGCAGCTGGGGAGGGCCCTGGGCCCGGTCAGTGCTGGGGGCTGCATGCTCCTGCCTCAGCCACCCGAAATGTGATCCGAATCCCTAATGCTGTGGGTGATGAAATCGGCTCCAGCTCTGTGTAATCCCCTCACTGCCCCCTGCCTCTCCTGGCTGTCCCCTCCTCCAGCCCACAGTCATCCGCAGCCTCACACTGCCCCGCTATCCCCACGCCATCCCCTGTGTCCCACAGTCCCCTCTATCCCCACACTGTCCCCTCTCTCCCACATTGTCCCCTCCATCCCCATGCTATCCCCCCATTCCTACACTGTCCTATCAAACTCCCATCCCAGATACCAGAATCTTTCACCACACAAGCACTGTTCCCTCCACTCCCAGTCCTGCAGTCATTCCATACCAGTGTTCCTGCATCCCTGTGCTGCCCCCTCCATCCATCCATCCATCCATCCATCCATCCATCCATCCATCCATCCATCCATCCATCCATCCATCCATTCCCACGCTGTCCCACTGAACTCTCATCCATCCCTGGATACCAGAATGTCCCACCACACAAGCACTGTTTCCCCCACATCCTCCTATCGCCACACCATCACCTGCATCCCCGTGCTGTCCCTCCATCCCCGTGCTGTCCCTCCATCCCCGTGCTGTCTCTGCATCCCCGTGCTGTCCCCCCATCCCCGTGCTGTCCCTCCATCCCCACGCCACCCCCCATCCCCACGCTGTCCCACTGAACTCCCACACCACCGCCGGACACCAGACCGTCCCACCACTCGCCCGCTGTCCCCCCTGCCCCCCACCCCCGCGCCGTCTCCCCGCTCCCCCCTCTCCGCCCGCGGCCGAGCGCCGCCCCGCGGGGGATGATGTAACCCCGGTTCCCCCCGTGTCCCGCCCGCGTCCCGCCCGCCGCACACTCGGCGGGCTCGGCGGCGAGCGGACGCAGCCATGTGCCCGTGCGCGCTGCGCGGCCCCGCGCCCTGCAGCCCTGCGGCCCCGGCCGCGCCGCCCGGCGAGGCCGCCGCCCGCCGGGTCGCCGCCCGCCTGCGCCGCCTGGGCGATGAGCTGGAGCAGCGGCGCAAGGCGCGGGGCCGCGGCCCCTCGGCCGCCCGCCGCCTGGCCGCCGTGGCGGGGCTGCTCTGCGCGCTCACGCCCGCGGCCGCGCTGGCCTGGCTGATCCGCAGGAGGAGCCTCTAGGGAGAGGGGCGCTGGACGGAGCGGGGAGCAGACGGGACGCGCAACAGGTGGGCGCGGGACGGGCCGGCCGGCAGGGCGCGGGGCGGGAGCGGGCGCGGGGCTGGGCTCGGTCCGGCCCGGCCGAGCGCGCTGTCCGCGGTACCCGCGCCGGGCCGGGCTGCGGGGGCTGATCGCGGCAGCGCGCCGAGCCACGGGCTGCTCGTACGGGCGCTGCCGGCTCGCACCGATCGCTGTGCTTTTCCTCTCACTCTCCTTTCTCCTCTCTTTTCCTGTCTCTGGACTGTAGGTGCCAGGTCGCACCGACCTCTCCCCCTGTCCCCTCCATCCCCACTTTCCTCCTCTCCTCTCCCTCCCCCTTTCCCAGGGCTCCTCAAACGCGCCCTTTCCTCTTGCCTAAACTTCCACGGCTTCCACCCTCGTGGCTCCCCGCCGCCCGCGCCCCCCCGTGCTCGCATGGGGCAGTTTGGGGGCAGCTCAGGGGGACCCGAGCAGGTCCCGTGTTGCCCCGGCTGCCGGTCCCGGGAGCTGGAGGATGGCTCACACACCCGTGCCTGCCAAACCTCCACCACTCTCTTCATGGAGGAACTTTCCCTGTGTCCTGTCATTTCCTGGTGGGCTTTAGATCCGCAGGTGCTGTGGGGCACCCATCGCGAAGGTCACTGGTGGAATGTCCCCACTGGACTTTCCAGTGTGGCAGCTGGGACATTGGCTCTGTGTTTTGGATAATGCCTTTCCCTGTGCCAGAGGTTCTCCCCGAGGGGGGTCCCAAGCCACTGGCCAGGGAAAGCACCAAGGGCAGTTACTGCTGGTTCCGTGCTCCAGAGCCACTGAGCAAAAGTGCAGCAGGGATCCAGGACGTTCCTGGTCCTGTAACCTTCGTTGTTGTCATCTGGTGACAGCTCCAGGGCTTGTGGGCACAGCTGTGTATCCTCAGCCCTGGGAGCATTCTGGGATACTGAGCATAAATGGAGTCACCTCAGGAATTTTGGGTGCTCTGTAGTGTTCTTTGGGTCGTGGATTTGTCACCACAGACCTAAGGAGCGTGGGCTCCTGTTTTGGGAGATTTAAATTGCATCATAAACACCCCCCAGCGTCTGCCTGTGTTCAGGGAACAATTTCAGCGCATGTCTAACTTTCAGTGTGCACTGGTATCCCACCACCTTGGGTAGCATAGTGTGGAGGGGAAGTCAGGTTATGAGAGAGTTTAAAAATGAGGTTTTCCAGCAGGTCTGTGTGTTTGCACTGTGTGTGTGCACACTGGGGGGCTCATTGTTGTCATCCATCTGAGCCACAACTGCTGTGTCTGGCGGGAGGTTCTGCTGGTCACCTTTGGGAAGATTTCTTTGAAACAAAAACAGCGGAGAGCGGTGGGGCTTTGATGAATTGAAGCCTCAGTTTCTATAAAAGCAGGCACTGGATGTGCCCAGCAAAGCCCTCAGAGGTGGTGTCAGTGGTGAGGGACTGTGGTCAGGAGCAGAGCAAACACAGCTCTCCCTCCCCACCAGTTTGTGGCAAGTTTGGTTCCAGTGTTTGGAAGCAAACCCACCCGTCTGCTTTGCTGGCCTCTCTGAGCAGAGAGTTGAAATCCAAGGGGGAACTGCAATGATCTCCCTTATCTAATGTCTCAAATGTCCTTTTCTTTCTAACAAGCCAGGGAAATTCCTCCCTGCCCAGTCTGGGACTCCATCCCAAGCAGAGAAGGTGGCAGGTGAGCAGGGCTGGCACAGGCAGCCTGTTAGCTCGCCCTGGTGATACACACACATTCAGCCCAGGCTTCCTGGCAATCCCACGAGGCCAAGGCTGTTTGGAATATTAATTTTTGTGAAGGTTTATTGGGCAGACACCATTCTTTTCCCCAATCTCTTCTGCTGTTGTTCCTGGAGTCCTCACTTCCATTTCTGCCCACCAGTTGCTTATAAATGGCTTTGATGAGAGGCTGTGGAAAAGCCAAGCTCATCCCGGGCGCCTCTGAGGTGAATTCCATGGGCAGCACAGTCCTGCCCGCGGCTTCAAAGGCTGCCACAACACAGTGCTGAGCTGCATCCAAATGCTCCTGGACACTAATACACGTGTAAGGCTGAAAGGAGCTCCTGGTGTGTGATGGGAAGCAGTTTCAGAGTGCAGGATGTGGCCATGAACAGGCTGGTGACACTCTCCTGGCTGTCCCTCTGTGCAAGCTGTCCCACTCCTGCCACGCTTCTAAGGCACAAGTGACCCAGCTGCAGGTGAAAATACAATGCAACCCGAGAATAATTAACTGTGTCATCTACACTTCAGTCCTGGGGTGTTCTGTCCGTTAATAATCTTTTAATCCTGAAATCTTTTCATTCCACTTTGCTTCCACCAGTGGAAGTTTCTGACAGTCTACAGTGTCTCACAGCCCCAGTGACAGTGCAGTGAGCTGGGTTAGCCTTGGAGATGAGGTAAGACAGTGTTTGATTACCTCAGCAGAGTATTTCTGAACAAAACAGGCATTTTTCTACCATCCCCAGAGAACTCTGCAGTGACAATAACGTTGTCCTGCAACAAGCTGGGAAGTCCAGCCTCTAACCACTTGTGATCTTGGGATTTCATGGAAAGGCTGGTAAGAGCAGCGTAACTTGTACAGTTAATGAGTGCCCTGCAGAGTCAGCCTTTGTCTCGTGATCTGGTGATTGCAGAAGGAATGGAGAAGAGAGGAAAAGCCCAGTTTCAGCTTGGCTTATTCCTCAAGTTCCCCTCCTGCTTTTTCAAGAGGCAGCAGCATTGGCTGCTGTGAGCTTATGTACAGCTTCTGAGGCAGAAGGTTGGTGCTTGTTCCCTCAGCTCCATGTGGCTTTACACAACAGCACAGCTCAGGGAATAATCCCGTGCTCCAGGGAGCCTCTCCTGCTCTCACAGCCCTGGGTGATGCCAGTGAGAGCGGGACTGGGGCTGCTGCATGTGACCAACTTGCATCTGCGGACCGTGCTTGGGATTTGGGGATGGATGCTTTGCAACTGGCAGTTTTGTAATATGTAATCTGACATCACCTTGAAACATCCAACCAGGGCATGAAGTATAGTTGTCAGGTGCCAGTTTGGCATACAATGTCACTTGTATTTCGCTCTGTTAGTCCAGGAGTGGCAGTGTATTAAAATCAAACCCTACTTGTCCCTGCCAGCTCCACCGGCCTGGTTCCGTGCCCACTGTGTTGCCAGGAATTCCCCCCACTGTTTGCTGCGAGGTTCATGCAGAGCCACTCTGTCCAAAGTCTCAGTGCAGTTAATTATCTGTATTAAAACTGGGTTGATAAGATTTCTGGAGGTGTCCCACTGAGCTGTGCAGGAGAGCAGAGCAAACGAAGGACCAGAGGCAGTGGTGATGCAGAGAGCTGGTTCTGCACCAGGACAAACATCCAGCCTCGTGCACCCCGTGTGTGTCCCTCACACAAAGAGGCAGGCTCTGTTGTTTATCCTCCTGGATCAGGAAAAAGCCAGCCCTTCCCAGTGGCAAGCATCCTGCTCAAAAAAGCCAAAGGTCCCCGCCACCCTCGCCCCAGCCTCACAGTTAAACTGAATAAAGAAAACCTTCAGCATTAACTCTCCTGATAAACAAGCATCAGAGTTTGCACAAACAAACAGCATCCCAGGAATGGCTCATTCCACAGGTGGACTGAGGCCAAGCAGGACGGGCTTTGTGGGAGGGTTGGAGCCCAAATGTATTTTTTTACTGTCTGGGTTCCCTGCTCTTCCTATGCGAAGATCTCCCGGACACACCATTCTTCCCAGTTCTCCCTGGTACTCTTGAACCCCCTCCTAATTGTTTTTTGGTCTTCCAAGTCGCCCTTCATCTCCCGTGGAGATGCTAATGAAGTGTGAGCGTACACGGATGGGGCTGCTTGGGAATTTGTCAGGGCTCTTGCCCAGCCCTTGTTCCCTCATTAAGCTGCCGCTGAGCGCGGACGGAAGCGATTGTGCCTCGTTTAGTCCCTGCCTCCAGCGTGCCCTCAGCCATCCAAGCCCTTGGATATATTTTTCCCTTTCAATATATCAATAACTGTTATTTTGTTTATTAGCAGTGGGACGTGTGCCAAGCGAGTGGCCCGTGTAATCCATTTAAATGGAGCAGTTCCATGCTGACACAGTAGCCGTGAGCAGAACTCCTTTTTCCAGCTGCTGCCGGAGCCGGGAGCTCAAACTCTGCTCTGGCTTAGTGCAGGTGCTGCCCAAAGGTGGCTTCTCCTCCCTTCCCTGAATAAAGATCAGTCAGAGAAGTGCTAAGAGACACAGGACCCCCTACCCGAGTTGTTTCATGCCCATTCCACTCAGCATCCATGAGAAAAGCAGCTTGGGTTTTTTGGGTTTTTTTTTTGGGTTTTTTTTTTTTTTTTTTTTTTTTTTTGGTAAAGCTGTGGGATAAGGCTGGAGAATTCCGGATAACTGGGAAGTGGAGCTGCCTGTGTGTGTTCAAGCACTGGGATGTGGCGAGGTTGGCTGAGGTGGTTTTGCAACCAAAGCCATTTGTTGTCTCATAACCTTGCTGCTTCATTTGTGCAATGCTTGAGAGCAACTTTCTGAGTGAAATCTGCCTCTCCCTAAATGCCCAGGCACAGAGGGATACATCACCAAAGGGAATGTCAGTTCCCATAAAAACACTTGAAAGGAAGTGAGTTTTTTCTTATTGCTCCCATCCATGTTTCCAATAGACACTGCAGTTTTCATATAGGCACTCAGCCATAATTCCTTTTATTTTATAAGGAAATGAAAATGTTGATAGTTTTGTGGATAGTTTCCCCCAAAGTTTCAGCCTCTTAAGAATGGCACATAAAAATAATCAATTTTTCAGCAGCTCTACAGAAGGGATATGCTGGCTTTCTTTCCAACTTACTATCCACCCCAGCACAAATGGGATGTAGTTTGGCTTTCCTCAGCCTTTTTCAGACCCAAAGTACCAAATTTTGCTCTGTCTGCTGAGTGCCTATTGTGGGAAATTTGGAGTAACTCCACTGGAGTCAATTGGGTTGCCCTGGATTTATGGTGCTGTAAATGAGATCAGAATTGGCTCAAAGTATATTCCATTAATGAGTCAGATACTGGCAATGTAGCCAATATGCACCCAGAAATTGCTTTAACACAGCCTAGGATATTCAAAATTGGTTTATTGAGAGATGGGCTCAGGGCCAGGATTCTGGGGTTCTCTTTTATTCTTTCCATGAAATTCACCTTTCTGCAGAAGGCCAGCACGAGGCTGATGCAAAACTTAAGAGCCATTTAAGCCCCTTAGAATGGGGCTTGTGAGATGCATAAACATTGTGCTGAGCTCTTTGCCTGCCCTGGAGCAGATTTATCACTTGGAGTTCAAGATGTTCTAGGATTTATCAACTTTTACAGGTTTTTATAGATTTTCTATATGTTAAGTGACACAGAGAGACAGTTTGTAAAATACAGTGACAGCACAGATGATCTGTTGCCAGCCATGGGTGGCACAGCAGGACAAGGGTTCAGAGCTTGGCAGTTGGAAGTGCTGCTACAGGAGAAATAATAAATAAGGATTAAATGGTTTTGCTGTGGAGGAAATCCTTTAATCAACTCCCAAACTCTTTATTCAGTGTAACTTGAGTAAATTGCTCACCTCTTGGAGTGGAGGCAGCCACATCCTCCTGCTTTGTACAGTGCCCCACTCACAGCCTGGCTGTGCCCTGCTCTGGATTCTGGCATCTTGTGTGGGGAGTGCAGGTGCCCAAATGCCCTGCTGGTGTTGCCCAGGTCAGGAGGGTGCCGTGGTGCTGTGTGCCTGTCCCTGAGCACACAGGGATGCAGGAAGGAGGCTGAGCAGGGGCTATCCCTGACACTCTGCACTGACTCCCTGTGCCCAGCTGCTGCTTTTGTCTAGCTGTGTTTGTCCCTTCCCACACAGCCAACACCTCTCCTATTTACCTTCTGCCAGAAAGGCCAAGCAGCTCTGCTAAACCACTTTGGGATACTCCTGCACTTCCAGAGGGCAGGTGAGATGTGGGAGATGGAGCATGGAGATGGCCAGACTGGAGATGTGCTTCACTCTGGAGGGTTCATCCCAGCCTTCCTGCTTCCAGCTATTCCCACTGGTGCTTCAGATTCCTTGAAACTAGAAAGCAAGGCTGGGAATGAGGGAGGGAGAGGCTGGAATTGCCACATCCTGTGTGCAGCTGGCAGGAGCTGGGACAAAGCAGACACGGTTCAGTCTTCTGCCGAGGAACCAGAGACATTCCAGGTGGCTGGAACAGGGAAAGGTCCCGGCCCCGAGGCTGTGTTTGGGCACTGCTCTCAGGCACAGGGTGGGATTGCTGGCCTGTCCTGGAGTCAGGAGTTGCACAGATGATCCCTCTGGGTCCCTTCCCACTCTGTGATTCTGCTCAGAGTCCATGCAGCACCAGAATTCACCTCTTTCCCTGGAGGTCCAGCCCAACCCAAGGCTGCCTCGTGCTACCTTCCCGCTGCCCTGAGCAGGGCAGGACAGCAGGAAGGGAAGGGATTCCGGAGTAAGGCAGCTCAGGATCTGCCCCGGAGCTGTTGGCCAGCCCTAATTACGCTGTGACTTCATAGCTGCTGCAGTTGCACCATCAGGACCACCCCCTTCTCCCAGCCGGTGAAATCACCTCCTGCTGCAGCCGGCAGATTTCTCCGTGCAGGTTTTTCTAGGATCTCTCATTGTCACAGCCTGCCAACGAGATATCCATGGCATCTGCCCCAGCCAGGGCTGCTCTCAACAAATGGGGGATAAACGCTGGGAAATGGGAATTTCAGCGCAGATGCCCCTTGGGCACCTCTCCTGCTAATTTGCACTTAGATGGGTGCCTTTCTCTGAGCACTTTATTAATTAAGGCTCGAAGCCCACCTGTGAGGCAAAGAAGTTATTAGTGCCCTCATTTTCCAGCAGAATGAAAGCAGTGGTTTGCCCGAGGCCACAAATCTAATCAGTGGTGGAGGCAGGAATGAGTGAGTTCTTCTAGTCTCCTGTGATACTCCATGCACCCCACTGCCTACCTGGAACAAATCTAATGGCTTCCCTAAAAGTTCACATTTTTGTAAATGAAGACAGAGCACCCAAAAGGAGCCTTGCAAGGGGGAGAGCTCCCAGAAATCTGCAGCACCGAGTGCCAAAGGCATCATCTGTCTGAGCCACAAACCATCCTCCCCTTAAATTCCACACCTCTTCTTGTCTGTAAATTTAGTAGGAGGGTTCAAGCATAAATTCAAAAGAAGCTTTTATTGTACCCAATGTATCCACATTAATTAACACCCAACTCCATTCTTTTGCTTTCTTAGGCTGGAACAAACCCTGTGCCCTTGGAGAAAATTGTTTCCCCTTTTCCTCCAGGGAATCCAGAGCCTGGGCAGCAGCTGTGAAGAGTGGAGAGAAAGAAAGAAGTGGGAGATGCTGGAAGTGCTTTGGGCGACGTGAGAAGGAGGATTTGCCCGGAAGGAGCTGTTCAAGGGCCCAGCAGCAAACCAGAGACACAAAACCTGCTTATATATAGAAGAATGTAACCCCTGTGTATGCAGACGTGGACGCGTGCATGCCTTGTCGAGAGCGTAAGCGACATTCCCTGTAGATCGCTGCTGTGAGCAGCCCTGCTCCTGCAGGCCGAGCCCTGGCACTGCTGCTGGCCCTGCTGGACACCACCCACTGCCCTGCTGCCCCATTCATGCAGCAGGATGAGGAGGAATCTCTACACCCAGATTAGTAATCCTGAGAATTCCAAGCGTGCTGCAGCGCGGGCGTGGCGGGGAGCGGGTGCGGAGCAGCTCGGACAGCAGTTTGTGTGTGTAAATATTCATGCTCTGGCACCAGGGGAGAGCAGCTTTCCTATGACTTTAGTTTCTCTGGTGCTACATTTAATATTTGTCTGGGGCTAAACTGCCTCTCTGTGGTGCTACAGTTTCCCCAAGAGGATGTTCTGAAACGTGGGACAAGGAAAGATCTATTTTGGTTATTGATATTTATACACAAGATAGCAAAAAATAAGACTTGTTGAGAAGGTGCTATTTTTTTTCCTTTCTTTCAATCTCTGCAGAAACTAAGACAAAACAAATAATCTACCCCAGAACTTTATAAAACTCCTTTTCTTTGGAGCAGTTCTTTTTCTTTTTGACAGTGTGGAGCTTGGGAAGCAGCAGGCACTGAGGTGGAAAGGACACAAGGCCCTTTCCACTGCAGTGTGCACATCAAAGTCTGCTAGAGCAGCACTTCCTACAGCTCCAGAGCTGGGAATTCTCCTGCATGGTCATTTATTCAGTCCCAAATCCCATGAACCAGGGAAGAGAACTCTTATCCAGACTGATCACTAGAGCAGGGGATAACAGGAGAACTTGGCCTTAGAAGTCAAAGGGCTTTTTTCAGTCTAGTACTGAGCACTTTTTTCCTTGCAGCCAAAACTACCTGTCAGATTTTGGGTACCTTTCACATCCAGCAACCTGTGCACAGTTTTTTAGAAACATTTTTCCTACCTTCAGATATTTGCACCAGAAAATTGTCCCTGTCATGGCAGGGAGGGCATTTTCAAAGGCATACAGGAATGTTAGAACCCAGTTTCTATAGGAAATTTGGCTTCTTGTGTTTTAAAAATACTTCCCACCCCTCACCCAGCCCAGGAAGAAGCCGAGTGGCCGCTTCTGCATTTTCCACTGCTGCAGGAGAAATGTTTCTAAGCAATCTGAAAGCTAAATTCTCCCTTTATCAAAGATTCACTGCAGTGTTTTGAGCCCCTGCACACATTTTCCTGGCTGTTACTGTTCCAAGTCCATTCCCAAACAGCAGCAAGGGCTCTTGCTGGAAGAGCAGATTGTTCCTAGTGAAGAACCTTGCCCTGCCTTAGGTGATGTGCAGTGTTGGAAGGGGTGGTGTAGCTCTGTGTAGTTTGTCTGTCCATACCCTTTGGATGGTCTCAGAGCCACAGGGACCAGTGAAACATTTCCCTGCCATTTTTAGCCTGATGCTCAGTAATCCTCAGCATCCTGAACGCCTTTGTGGCTCAGACTCCTACAGAAACATGGAAAAATTCTTCTAACGAAAGGAGGAGCCTCAGCTGATTCCAGCAGTGCTGCCAGTGCTGGGCAGAGCCTTAAAAATACCAATTTCTGGAAATCCCTGGAATGTGGGAGTGAAATTGTGCATGTGGAATCACACAAGCCCCACCTGAACAGGAACCATGGATGTGACACTTGGCTGTAGGAGACACCCCTGCAGCTCTGTCCTGGGACAGGCCTAGAGCTGGGTCACATCCCTCAGAGGCTCTCCCACAGATTCCTCACCTTTATCAGCTCTGAATGTAATGAACTTCTCACCTGGAATAGGCATTATTCCATTTTCCCTGTGCACACAGCTGGCACTGCCCTTGGCTCTCCTGCTGCTCTGGCTGTTGGGGCTGCAGCCTTCAGGCTGCTCCCAGTGTTTCAATTCCCTTGGAACAGCACAGCCAAGCAAAAGGAAAGAAAGTTCTGTCCTCCCCGCCTCGGGAGAGCCCCCAAATCTGTGACCAGCCCCAGTGTAGGGATTGGCTGATCTCCCTTAGTCCCAACTCTCTGTGGACAGGCTTGTCTGTAAAAATTCCCAAACCTCAGAGCTCCCAGAGAATTGCTCTCCTCAGGGGCTCCAAACAGTCAGCAAAAAATGGTAAAGGACTTGTCCTGCCCAGCATGGAACAACCACATCTATGGTGCTTCCCAAGTGGAAACCAGAGCAGGTCTGCTACCCCAAATCCTGCCTTGTTCCTGGTTTGCTTCACTTCTGTAGTTCCAAAGTGGATGTTTCGCATGAACCGAGGGTGAAGTTTTGGAGTTTTGTAGCCAGAATTCCCTGTACAGAACTGGAATTCCTTATTTGAGGGTACAGATTTGTCAAAGCCTTACATTTTGTGGTGTACTTGCTATCCTTGAACGCCTCCATTTTTTAACAAGGAGTGTTTTTATCCTTTCTACGAGATCTGCTTTGCCCCTTGTTGGTGTTTGCACGGAAAGGGAAGGGTGCTGTGAACTCCCTGGAAATTCCCTGTCCCCTCCTGTGGGCAGGAAACCGGCACAGTTCCCCTCTGGCCCTTTTGTTTCTCCCAGCAGCCGAGCAATCCCTGGGTTGGGTCAGCTGGGAAGGCCGGGGAGGGCTCTCCCGATGGAGAAACAGAGCCCTCTCAGGTTTCAGCAGCGAGTCATGAGCTCATAGTCTGTGCAGAGCACGGCTGGGAGGGAACTCTTCATGAATTTTTAAAGCAGTTCTCTGCCAAGACAGCTCCCAGCACAACCTGGAATTCTGTATTCCAAGGTAAAAGAGCAGCCTGGTGTGGGCTGCTGCTTCTCTGCCACCAGCTCAGCTCCTTTGGCAGTGAACTCTGGGCTGCACCAGGGCAGGGCTTGGCCCATCACTTCCACATTCCCTCCTCCCATAGAATTATTTTCAGCAGGTAAAAAAGCATGGGATGGGACCAGGCCTGATGTCACCCAGCTTGGTGTGCCCAGGAGGGGCTGCACCCCAGGGAAACTTCCAGCAAAGCACCCAAAGCAGGGATGTCAATGGGGATGGGGAGAATCCCATCCTGCTCCTGCTTCAGAGCAGAGAGGCAGGAATTGCTCTTTGAGCAAGTCCCTTAAATCCCAAACACTTCTTGAATCAATTTCATCTGATTTGTGAGTTTGTTTTGTTTCTATATCACAGTAAAAGTTATAAAGGTCTCTTAAACCCTCAGCATGAGCAGAAGCAGTTCCTGCTGTTGAAATCCATGACAAACTGAACTGGTTAAACTGGTGCAATGTCTGTCCACAGACAGCCTGGAATGAGGCATTCCCAGCTGCAAAACTGCACTGCCCTGTGAAAAACGGCCCCAGTGAGGACAGAACAGCACATGTGCAGTTTTCCTACACAACATCTGTCCCTGATGTCCACAGGAGCCTGGTATGTATAGAACAGACTGGCTGAGGCTCCACACTGAATCCTGGACACACACTGTGCATGTCCAACCCTCCTGGCTGTATCCCAGCTCCCCAGCAGGTGCACAACTTTCCTGGGATAGATTTGGATTGGAGAAGAGGGGAGGGATCCTCACTGCTGCTCCTGCCTTGGGTTTCTACACCACAAAATACAAACAGGTGAATATTTTTCCCTGACAATCTTTATTTGAGTACAGGAATTTTGATGTGACTTCAGTGTCCATTCCGAGGCAATTACTGAAGTGCTTGAATTTCCCAAGGTTTTTAATATTTACAGGAAGTGACTTTGGAGCTTGGTAAATATTCACTGAAAGCATTTGAAGATTAAATGACCATTATTAGTTACAACATTATTAATTACACCTTCATTAGTTACTCCATCAGTAGTTACAGGTGACACCAAGCAGAGCAGACCCAGCTGCAGTGGGATTTAATTCCCTGGGTTTTTACAGCATCCCTTTTCCAGTCATTCACCAGACTTTATCACAAAACCCTCCCATCCTCGTTAGTCCTGAGGCCACTGCAAATTCCCCAGTCTCTCCCAGGGGCATTGCCAAGGGAATGGCAGGCAGGGAATGCCCAATTCCTGGCATTTTGCTGATCCAGTAGCACTGGGATGTAACTCCAGCAGGGTCACTGTGCAGGTTTCCCCCTCACCAAAGCAAGGGCAGGGCCTGTGCTTGGAGTTCCTGGAGCTCCAGGAGGCTCCTGGTCCTGGCTGGATGGGGCTTCTCTCTTTTGTAAAAGGAATTTCATATGCTGAGACTCTTTGTACATATTTATAAGGAATTTATTAAAAAAAAAAAAAAAAAAGAAAAATAACTGTTCAATGGCTAAAAAATGGCTCCGGGTTTTATTTCCTCTCTCAGAGGAATTTTGTTCCCTGTTCTCCCATGGAAATCCACAGGTTCCCAGCAGCTGTCATTGCAACTGAAGTTTCCCCTGGATGTTTTCTGGCCCAAGTGTCATGTTCTAGGAGAAGGTAGGACCATCCTCCTAAAAACCCCCAAAACTTTAAGAATACGCACCGGCACTTTCCCTTTGATTTCCTGCTTTACCACCAGATAAAAAGCAAATGTTGAAGCAGTGTATCCCACACTTTCTGTATAGCTGGGCTCCTACTGAGTTTTCCTACACTTCTCCAAACACATTTTCCAGGAGCATTTAGGGAAAAAAAGATCAGAATGAGAAGTAGCTTTTCAAACTGTTTGAAAGCAGAACCACCAAGCCTTGGGTTCACTGGCACTGCAGTGACACCGAGGCCTGTCAGAAACTCCCTGCCCATGGAGTCACTGGTTTCCCCTTTCCCTGCTAAATATTCCAGGCTATCACACATAATAATACCTTGCTCCCTGCCATTCTGAATTCTCTTCCATCCCAAAGACAGGGAAGCTATTCCCATTTTAGGGAGCAATGAGATTCAGTTCTGCACTTTCACAGGATCCCTTAGACAAGACTTTGACATCACTTTGTTTTGGAAAGCAAAGCTTTTCCTCCTCTGCTTCCCTGGACCTCCCGAGCCAGGTTTGGACTCTCCCCAGCTCAGGCTCTGCTCTCACCATTCCTCCCCAGCCACACTGAACTGTTATTTTAATCCTGTTCCATCAGCTCCCGTTTGCTTTAATTCCTCCCCTGTGGAGTTTCCATCAGCACAGACTCAGCCTCCTTCCCCCAGGAGCCTCCTCCCACTGCTGGCTGGGTGGGGCTGTCACCTTGAGCCATTTCCATGGCAATGAGCTGGGGAGATGCTGCTGTTCCTGACAGGGTGGGAGCTGAGGTGGTTTGGGGACAGGGAAAGCTCCAGAACAAACAGCAGCTCCCTCTGAGGGCTGGTGCTGCTGGAGAACCTCAGCAGAGACCTCAGCCACAGGCATGGGGCTAATTCCTGTTAATTCCTGCCAGGGATCTCCTTCCTCAGCAGCTCCTGCTGAAGCTCAAGGCTCTAGTTTTCCCTGCTGGAGACCCAGCCAGGTCCTGGCAGAGGAGCACAGGGCAGAGACACAGAGTTTGTGAGGGGCTCTTGGGCAGGTGCTGGATTTCCACCCAGACAAACCCAACTCAGCTTTAACCTCCCTCTGCTCTCCAGAGAGACTGGGATATCAGAAAGTCCCATCATGAAAGTTAAAGAGGAAAAACATTTCCAGGGAAAGGAAGTTTCATTTCCAGCTTCGCTGGCAGGGTCCTTCCCAAGCTCCCTGGGATTTTCTTAAGGTGACAGCACGTGCCATTTGTGGAATCAACTGGAAAAACAGCAGCTGGGAAATGACATTTCTCCAGCTGCAACTTTGGACAGGAGGTTCTGCAGCACTGCTTGGGAAGAGTTCTCAGAGAGGGGTGCTGTGTAATTCTATAAAGTCATGGATTCAGGGAATGTAGGGCCAGGTCATTGAAGCTCCTCAGCCCCAGCACAGCACTTGCACTCACAGCCCCCCTGCCCTGTCCATACTAAAAGGACAGGAAAATAGGAAACATCCCAGACACTTCATAACCCTGTAGGCTCCAGAAACACCCTGAGTTTGCCACAACACATCCCACACCTCCCCTGCCTCCCAGGGTAACGTTTCTGACCGGTCACAATAGTTCTGCTGGCTCAGAGCTGGAAGAAGGACTGAGAACAGCACTGAGCAGGGATGCCAGGGTCTGCAGCTGTGCTGGGTGCTGGCTGAGCTGTTGGTGCTGTCAGTACACCTGGAAGTGGGCAGAGGTGGTGCCATCCTTCCAGCAGCGCAGGGTGTCCACGGTCACCGAGCGGCACAGGGGACACGTCTTCTCGCGGTCGAACCACAGGCACAGGCACTCCTCACAGAACACGTGCTGGGGACACGGGCCCTGTCACCACCAGCAGCTGGCACTCACAGCATGTGGCAATAAACCCCAGTTTGCCAAAGTTAAGTTGATCACTCTGGGCTTTAGTAACAGCACTAGAGAGAAACATTCCAAAGCCTACAACACCCAGGCTGAGAGGGTTTCCCCCTACATTTCCACCCTCAGTTCCCTGAGTTATCTGAGTCCTTACTGAGCTCCAGTAACCTCTCTCCTCCCCCTGCTCCTTGCATTTGCTTTATTCTGCAGTTTCCCCTTTCCAATAAATGTCAGTTTTCATCCCTTATCTCCTCCTCTTGTTTCAGCACTGACCCCCAGGTTCTCTCCCAGTCCCAGACTGGAGGAGCAGGAAAAGGGCAAGGAGGGAGCACGAGGAGCTGGGAGAAGCTGAGAACTCCTCCACACATGTGGAGTCAGCAGAAATCTCACTCCTCAAACCCCAGCTCTGCCAAGCAGATCCAAAAGCAGCTTCTTGGGGGCTTCCAGCTTGGAAACATCTGCACAGATGTTCACAGCAAGGCTAAGAGGCACCTTTGATGCACAGGATGGCTTTAATTTGATAACCCTGTTATCAAAAGGAGTATCAAAGCCACCCAGCCCCCTCATGGGGCAGGTAAAACTCTGCTCACCCTAGGCCCAGATCTGCACTGCCCACTGCAGTCCCTGTGTCCACCCCACAGCCATGGTCACCCCACCAGCTGCCACAACCCCGTGGTCACCCAGGGCAATAAACACCCACCAGGAGCTGGATCAAAACCCAGCAAAGGGCTTGAGAAGTTCCCAGGCTGGCTGTGCCTCTCCCCAGTGCAGGAGTTCACTGAAGGAATGCCAGCAGGGGAGTTTGGGCTCCTACCTGGCACAGGAGGATCAGAGGCTCCCTGAACTCAGCCTGGCAAATGGCACAGATGTCTCCTGCCTCGCTGCACTGCTGGCTCGTGGCACGCACTCCATAGCTCTGTCAGGGACAGGTGGGGAAAAAACCACCCCATGTCAAAGGACTGCAAGGGTAAATGTGCACAGAGATTGCTTTTCAGCCCCAGATTCCCCACAGGGAGTCACAGGGTGTCACTGTTTGGGGAAGGGGGATCTGGAGCTCTGTGCTCCCTGTTTGCCTTTCCCCTCGAGCTGACTCCATCTTTTAGGGCCTCCACTTGTGCAGCAGGGATAATGGAATTGAATGAGCTCAACAGGGAGCTGAGAGGATTAATTCGGAATCATTTGCAGGGGTGTTTAGATGGAGGGAGGTATTATTATTATTAGCAAGCAGAAGACAATAGAAGAAAGAGTAACAGCAGCAGCTGCCCACTTTAGATACATGGAAAGTAAATGTTGCTTTTCCCACTGTAACAGTTTTAGGGGAAACAGAAACCTGCTGAGGGAAAATGACCAGCCCAATCCAGGGAATAAGCAAGGTAAATTCTAACAAACTTTGATGAGGTTCTTTTCCTCAACAGTCTTTGATTTGACCCTTTTAAAAATCTGTCACTGCAGATCTAAGTACCAGCCCTGTGAATGCAGTGCCTGGGATAATTCCTGGGCACTGCAGGGTCTCTTTCAATGTCACTGCACATCAGGCACCACAAAGTCCTTCCCACACTCTGCACTACAAAGTTCTGTCAGCTCCTTGCAGATGGGTTAATCCACCTTACACAGAGCTTCCAGTCAGACAGGACAGGACAATCTCTCCCCACAGCTGGGGCAGGGCAGGTGTCACAAAAGGTCCCTGACACCCCTGACAGGAGTCCCCATCTTGTCCAGCCATGGGAGAGCATTGCTTTACTCTGTGGAATGCACAGAGCAAGTTTCAATTTTATCATTCAGCAGGAACATGGCTCCACCTCTGAGACTGCTCCTCTACATTTAGCTCCTTACCTGGGGGGTGCAAAGGACCTTCAGCGCCCTCCTGACACTTCCCACACGGCCACAGATGTCAAAAGACTGCAAAGAACACATCCCATTTCAGATAATTTCACTAAACCTGTGTGTGTGTGTGTGTGTCCAGAAACTCAGCAAACATTCTCCAAATGGATACTCAGAGGGGAAAACTAACAATGGTGCCAAAAAAGATTTAATGGTGATCATTAAATATGTAATAAATGGGAATTGCCAGTTGGGAAGGGTGGCCAGAAAAGCTCTGGGAGCAGCTGATGCAAACTGAGGACTTCACAGGACACAGAGAGGGGCTGTGCTGGGGACAACTGTGCACCCCATAAAGTAGGGAAGGGCTAAAATGAACCCATGAAATAGGGAGGGAAGGGAAGGGAAGGGAAGGGAAGGGAAGGGAAGGGAAGGGAAGGAAGGGAAGGGAAGGGAAGGGAAGGGAAGGGAAGGGAAGGGAAGGAAGGGAAGGGAAGGGAAGGGAAGGGAAGGGAAGGAAGGAAGGGAAGGGAAGGGAAGGGAAGGGAAGGGAAGGAAGGGAAGGGAAGGGAAGGGAAGGGAAGGGAAGGGAAGGGAAGGGAAGGGAAGGGAAGGGAAGGGAAGGAAGGAAGGGAAGTAGGAAAGGAAAAGAAAGGAAAAGGCTAAAATGAACCTGTCCTCATAGGGAAGGGAAATGTGAAAGGAAAAAGAGAAAAGGGAAAAAAAAAAAAAAAGAGAAAATAGCTTGAAAACCTAATCCAGTCCATTATCTTCCCCATACAGAGCACAGGGAACAACACTGAACTAAACAAGGTGTGAAAAAGCAGCAGTGCTTTTTCAGGAGCAGCCCTGGGAGCCTTTGGCTGTCCCTGAGGCAGGGCTGAGGCTCTGAGCTGCAGCAGCACTGCAGAGGCTCAGAGAGTGGAGCTGCTCTCTGCTGCTGCTGTGGCTGCTGAGTGTGATTGAGTGGGCTCCCTGCAGGGAATGCCAGTGAGCTCATCCTGCAATGCATGTGGGAGCAAATGAAGGCACCAGTAATGCTTCCAGTCAGCACAGCCAGGGCTCCCAGGCTCCTTCCAGGAATGCTCCCACTCAGCAGCCACTGTTGGTTTTAGTTGTTGCTTGGGAATGCCTTTCTGGGTCTCCACAAGCCACCACTTGGGGCTGCCCACTGCCTCAGACCTTCCATCTCCAACCAGGATGGGCACCAGTCCTTTTCCACAGTGCATTCCCAGTTCCTCCTGCTTGCTTTGCTTGCAGCATGACTCCAGTGCCTTTGCTCCAACATCTCCTCTCTCCCAGCCCATATTCCCCCCTCATTTCTTGCCCTCTGGAGCTCCCACACCCCAAAAGCTGCATGTTTCAGAGGGGAACATCCATTGCTCACCCATTTTTTGTTGTACCAGCCATCATTTCACAACTGGGTCACACACAGGGAGTGCTTCTGCTCAGGACAGGCTAAAAACACAACCTGGATGCTCTGCTTGTGAACACCTGGGATTTCCCCACCAAAAGCAGAGGGTCCTGACCACACAGTCCAGCCAGAGGCACCAGCAGAGCTCCCTGCAGCTCCTGCCCTTTGTGCAGGGGAGGGGGACACAGCCCAGCCCAGCCCTGGAGCTCTGCCAGGAGCACAGCAGCTCTCAGTGCCAAATTGGCTTCTGTGGTTTTTCTAATGTGGTTTGTGGCTTTGCTAATGTGGATTCCTTTGGGGATATTTTCAGTGTCTCAGGCAAGCAGCTCTGGTGATGGAGATGGGATGGGCACAGCCAGGGCTCCCTGCCCTGCCCTGCCCTGGGACAGCAGCTCCCCCTGCCCTTTCACTGCCCAGCAAAGCCTTGCTGTGCACAGGGCTCACCCTGCCCTGGACACAAACTTCCCAAAATGAAGCTGCTTTTACAACCTAGATCACCCCAACACTCCCTGAAAAGGCTTCACAGGACAGGAACACCAAGTTAATCCCTAAGGAACTGCTGCCAGGCCCTGAAGAGCCTCCCCTGGGCTCAGCAGCTCTCCTGGAGCTCAGCCCTGCAGGGCTCAGCTCGTGGCTGGGCTGTGCTGGTGCCCAGTTCAGCTGTGCCCTGCTCTGCACCCCCAGCACCTGGGCTGACTCCTCTCCCTGCTGTGCCTCTGCCCTGCAGTTTTTGGCTCTGTCTCAGCCTGGCTGGGGAGCCTTTCCCTGCCAGCTGTGGGTTTGAGCTTGGCTCCCCTTGCTCCAAGGAGCAGAATTCCCCACCAGCATTTTCCCACTCTGGGGGTTCACCAGCTGTAAGGAATGGCTGGTGGAGCTGCATCCATCCCTTTTCCCTTTTACTTCTGTAAGCAGGGAACAAGAAAGATCACTTGAAATCTGTCCTTGCACAGCTGAGCTGCCAGGCCAGAGGGGCAGGGAAGGGTGCAGGCAATGACACCTCTGGAAGGGCCAACAATCCTCCCCCAGAGCACAGAGAGGAGCAGGGAGGAGCTGGGGCTGCAGGGTGTGAGAGGAGCTGCCCTGGCCTCGTGTGTGGCCCCAGTCCTGTCCTGCTCTGCTCCTGTGACACCTCCCCTCACTGCCATCACCCCTCTGCCTGATCTGCTCACAAGAGCTGTAAAGCCCTTGGCAGGAGGGGTTGCATGACCCCATTCCTACACAATACAGAGCTACACTACAGCTCAGCATTGTCTGCCTCTCTGAGCTGTTTCCAGCTTGGATGTATTCTCTAGTTTTTGTTTTTCAGTCTCCTGCAGAGCCACAGGCACAGACAGGGGCTGGGATGGAACAAGCCTGGCCCTTCTCAGAGGGGTGAACATCTGCTTTATCACAGTTTGCTTCAGCTACTCCTCTACCCCTGGGCAGGGTTTAACACACACCATGAGAAATACAATTATTTCTAGACCTGGGACTCTTCTGACTAAATCACCCCTACTCATTTACAGTTGTGCCAACCTTGTGCTCTTATCTTTGAGGAAACATGAATTTCTCCTGTCCATCACTTGTATCAGCCAGACCAGGACTAGAATGGCACCTGCTTTATCCAGGCAGGACTTGGATGCTGCTTTCCCTCCCTGCAGCACTCAGAGCTGTGAGTGGCACAGGCAGGCTCAGACAGAACCCTGTGAGTGTCTGCAGCCTGCCTTGGGGTGACACCTGGAGGAACAGCCCCTCTGCCAGCACTGCCAGCCCAGGAGCAGCTCCCCTTCTCCTGCAGCTTCTGCAGAGAGGCATTAACAGAGCAGCAATGACCTCATGAGTCTGATGCAACACTGGGAGCAGCCTCAGATCCTCCCCCAGCCCAGCAATGCCCGATGCTGGGGAGCAAAATGCCTTTGGCAGCTGAAGCACAAAGTGTCCTGGGCTGCTGCAGCTCCCTGGGCAGGGACAGCCACAGCCAAAATGTGCATTTGTCCCTTCAGCTGCTGCTCCCCTGCTCCTGCCACAGCCCCCAGGTGCTCAGGAGGTGCTGCTCACCTTGCAGAGGCTGTACATGATGATGAGGATGCCCCCCAGGAAGTAGCTGCTGGATGGATCATCCCCCATGATGTACTTGTACCACACCTGGATGGGCACCAGCGAGCGGAACAGCTGGCTCAGCTCCTCAATCACCAGGTAAAACTTCCCCTGCAAGGCAACCAGGCAAGGGAGACACAGTCATTATCAGGAAGGCAAAAGAAGAAGGTTTAATCTGTGCAGGGCTGGTGTTCACTGCTCACTGCACTGTTAAATGGGGCAGAGACCACGTTGATGAGGTGCAGCAGCCCCTGAACCCTAGAAAGGATCAATAAATATCCCTTCATTCCTCCCCAGGGCTCTGCCACTGACCCAGCTGTGCTGCATTTTGGAATTTCAAACTTTAGAGCAGGCTATGGAGAGGCAATGAATTGTGCATCTGGACAATGCTGCAGAAAAGCAAAGGTTAATATGGGATTAATATGATGGAAATTGTAGATATCATTATTAGTGAGAAAAGAAAAGCAAGTCAGATCTCTTTGACCTTACACCCCACCTGAAGGTACAGGGATCAAATGTAAAGTGACCCCAGTCTTCCTGACAACTTTTTAGGTAATCCCAAAGAATCAAATAATTATGTTTGACAGCAGCCTTCCCCTCCCCCTCAGGTGTGTGCTGGCTCTTGGGCAGTGCACAGACAAAAAGACTGTGCTGAAAATCAAACCCTCAGGGCATTTAAAACTCAAAGGGACCAAACCTTCCTGAAGAGCTCAAGGAAGGAAAGGTGGGGAGGGGGAGGTGTGCTGCTCGAAATGCTTCTCTCTCAAAAGAGACACAAAGAATGGGCAACATCCTTTGTCCACCTCCACCAGAGCCTGAATAAATGTCTCCTTTAGGGCCACCCCCAGTTTGTTCTGTCCCACGCTGTCTGCAGGGACAGCTGGTGGGGAACAATGCTTAATCTGCAATGGCATTATCTGCACTGAAAGATTTGGGTTTGTCCTGTCAAAATCCTTTTATTTGCTAAGCTGCTGGAGAAGGGGAAATTCCCCTGGAATTTTGCTGTGTTGTCCCAGTTAGCTCTGTCATCAGTGATGTCATCGCAGGCCAATCACTAATTGCTGAGCTGGGGATGGGGAGCGAGTCCCGCAGCCGGGCTGGCAGCAGCCAGCGCCCTTCCCCGGGGGCTGGATGAGATCACTCGCAGGCCATCCTGCAGCTCCCGACAAATCCAATCCTCCCCGCAGCCCTGGCAGCGAGTGATCTCATGGCCCCCGGGATGCCAGTGAGGTCACACCAGCGGCTGCTGCCGGCCCGGCTGCTTCCCTGCCCTGCCCATCCTATCCCCATCCCATCCTCATCCTCATCCCCATCCCATCCTCATCCTCATCCCCATCCCATCCTCATCCTCATCCCCATCCCATCCTCATCTCATCCCCATCCCCATCCCCATCCCATCCCCATCCCACCCTCATCCCCATCCCCATCCTCTTCCCCTTCCCCATCCCCTCCCCATCCTCTCCCCATCCCTCCTCTTCCCCCTCATCCCATCCCCATCCTCTCCCCATCCCCTCCTCATCCTCATCCTCTCCCCATCCCCATTCCCATCCCCATCCCATCTCATCCCCACTCCCATCCCAATCCTATCCTCATCCCCATTTTATCCCCATCCCCATCCTCATCCCCATATCCCCATATCCTCATCCCCATATCCCCATCCCCACCCTCATCCCATCCCCATCCCCTCCTCACCCCCATTCCATTCCCAATCCCATCCCCATTCTCATCCCATCCCCAACCCCCACTGTCACTGCAGACACGGACAGCACAGCAGTAATTAATTAAATTAATTAAATTAGCACCAGCTCGCTCCCCACCCGGTGCTGCAATGCAATCATTGTTTATTTTGGGTGTTCCTGTGGCAGAAGTGACGCTGCTGTCACCGTGTCCCTCCACAGGGCTCTGATGAAAGCTCCCAGCAAGACAAAGGCAGCAAACTTTGCTTTCCTCACTCCTTCCTCCCCCCAGCCCCCCCCATGGATCCCTGCTGCCCAGAGCTGGGCTGGACCAGGCACTGCTTGCTGTCCATTGCATCAGACAGAGCTGCAGCATCCTGCATCCCACTGCTCACACCATTCTGAGGCACTGAGCACCCCAATCACAGCAAGTGGGGCTGGGGCAGCCCCAGGGCACAGCCAGGCTGAGCAGGGGGCAGGGGCACCAAGTGACAAACCCCAGTACCCAAACACAACTTCTCCCCCCTCCCCAGAGCTTTCACAATTCCTTCTGTCAGGCACATTTTCAGTTTTCAGTGGTAACTGCAGGGTACCAGGATTTTTTAGCAGCTAGAAACGTGCTCACAGCCTCCCCAGAGTGAAGTCAAGCTTTAAGGGATGCATCCCTCCATGCAGCCCCTTAACAGCACCCACCATGAAATGCTGGGGAGTTTAGAGTGATTCCAGGAGGCAGGGAGCAATTCAAGGGCAGCTGAGCATCACTTGAAGAGAACTAGAAAGTTTTGTCAGGCATCTCAGTGCACCACACCAGCCCATTTTTTAAACTAGGAAAAGTGCCAGAAAAATCAGAAATAATTCTACAAAGGGCTGCTGCAGAAGTGAGGCCCTCCTTCTGAGCCAGAAGCTCAGAAAATGAGGATGGATCCCTACAATTTCAGCAGTGAAATGTAGATTTCTGATAGCAGCAACAGTGCAGACAGCTCCCATCAGTGGGAACCTGCCTGCCACTTCTCAGCTCTGTTATCTCCTGGCTATCTAGGTTACATTTTTCAAAGTTAAATATTCATCTCAAGCTGTATTTTGTCTGAAAAATCCAGCTGGTTTTTTTTTCTTTCCTTCAAGATTAGAACTGTGTGTTATATGAAGCACAAATATAATTACTTCTGTACATCTAACTTGGCACCACAGCTTGAAATAAGGCAAGGCCTGTCTCTGTCAGGTGGCTTTTCCTGTGTCTCAAAAATCTGTGTAAATCTGGGGATTTTCTCTGCAATGCACTGTAAAGGGATTGAACAGTCTCTAAGATCAGCAGAATCCTCCAGGTGAGCCTGTGAGCCAGCCCCAGAGCAGGACTGGACTGTGCAGGAGCCAGCTGAACAGAGATGAAACAGGGAATTACCTGGAATTGTGGCTCCTGATGAGGGTGGGGGTAGAGACCAGGAGAAAGGCTCTGCTTTCATGGGGGTTAAGCCTGACCAAGAAGGGAGAAGGGCAGTGCTGGCCCTGCTGCTGCTGCCATCAAACACTTCATTAGCACACGTGGGGAAGGGCTGTGCTGGCATCTAATTTTAGCAGCTCTGCTGATGAGCCTCAGATACCACATGGTGAAATTTTGAATCCTTTTTTCAACACTCAGTTAAAAAACCATGTCAATGACTTGTGTATAATCCTCCCATTTTCTCCTTCACCACACAGAAAGACCATTCTTATACTTCAAAGCAAGCACTAATTTGGAAGAGGGGAATTCAGCATTTTCATACAATTGCCCTTTCCCTTCTGCAGTGTTTCAGCCTGTACTGCACTGACTGTTTTGCACACTGAGCATGGAACTTGCTGGTTTTTTGTTACATCCTCACTCCTTGATGGCAGACCTGCATCTGATCCTTTCCTGCCATTTGAGCTCTGCTCAGAGGAGCACATTCCTAGAGTTTCTTCAGTCCCTTTACGACATCAGCACTTCAGAACACACTTTTAAAACCCCTTTATTTTCATGCTGCTGGCTGGCTGACCTCAGGGACAGCTTTTCCCTGCATTTTCTAAGTGAGAACCTGAACTACAGAAAGACAAAGGTCAAGGTAAGGTTGTTTTGGTGTCCAAACTGAGGTGTTGGGATTAGATTTTTTATAAGGCACTTCATTTTATAGATCACATTACCATTAAAAGCTGAACCACTGACTTCAGCTTGCAGCTCTACCTGACTTCTCTAGACTCACACAGGAATTATTTGGCAAAGGACAGGATTTAATTCTTTAGTGTAGCACTCAACTTGAACTTGCAGAATGTTCTTCCAGCAGTCTCTTTGTTTCCTGTGAACTTTCCAGTTGCTGCAACAGCTTCTTCCAATCCTCCATCCTTGGGGTGTGGTGATGGAGGGGAGAAGTCTCACAGAAAAATATGGAGCAGCATAATTAAAAATTGAATCCCAACCCAGGCACAGCAGAGAGGCAAAGCTGTGCAGCCCCTTTTGGCACAAGGCTCTGCCTCAGTGCCCTGTGCCTCCCCACAGCAGGGACTGACACAAGACAAGTGAGAGGAGCTGCAAGGAGACAACTGCAGGGTGTGATCAGCACTCCAGGGAAGCTCCAAGTCTCACTGGTTCAGCTGCAGCAGCATCAGGGCTTATTCTGAAACAGGGAGATGCTCAGGAAAAGCTTTGGAGACCTGCTGGCAATTTGGGTCAGAGGAGAGCAGGCTCTGCTGAGATTCCAGGTCATGGTGCCAATGGATCAAGTGTGGGGTAGGAGCAGTAAAACAGAGAGAATTCCCAGAGTTACACAGCAAACAGCATTGTGGCATGGAGCACAATGGTGAAAATCCATCCAGGACTAATGAGGAGTAAGGTCAAGGTGGGACTAGAGGGGAAAATGAGAATTTTAGCTAGTGCATAAGACTCAGAAAAATCACATATTTTGTATCCTAAACTGGAAAGTTAAACTGGGAAAGCACTGAAGAGAAATGATTTTTAAAAAGTTCAGTAGCAGTGACTTGCCAAGCAAGTTTAGGGAGGGAAACAGAGGAGTCCCCAATCCTCAGTACCTGCTCTCATGCTTCAGTCAGTTTTTAATTTTGTAAATAATAAATCCCACCCTTCTGACTCTGGGACAGCACATGGGTCCCAGGGGCAGCAGGGAAAAGCCTTTGCAAACATCCTGGAGTGTCTGTGGCTCAAGAGAATCCAAGCTCAGGCTGCTGCTCATGGAGAGTGAATCTGTTTGTGAGTGAGCTCCCCCAAAGAGGATCCCAGGTCAGAGAGCAGAATGAGGGGAGGGGCTCTCACCTGCCTGGGAACACCTCTCCAGCAGCACTGGGAAGGAAGAGCAGGAATAAATTCCAGAAAAGGACCAGGAATGCCTTTGCCTGGGTGTTTTTTATTAAACATCATCTATGAGTCAGCTCTCAGTGAGCTTTTTATTGCTTCTGTATTTTTAGAGGACTCAAATTCTCCAAGAGCTTTCTTTTCCCCCACCTTAGGACAAAAAAAAGTGCAGTTTCAGAAGGAACATGGAAATTAATGTGCTGTACCCATCTCTGGCAGGAAACATGATGTGCACCTGAAGAAGGTTTTTGCTCCAAGGTCCAAGAGCAGAATTTGCAATTGCTGCCACATCCAGGCCAAGTTTTCTCTGATCAGATTTGAAGAGATGGTACCTCAAAAATAAAAAGCACTAATAAAATAATCAACTGGAAAAAAAAAAATCACCAAGTATTTTCAAAGCTGCAGTGAGGGGACAATGTCAGTCTTTTCCTGCAATTTCACTCTCCTGGAAATGCAGTCCCCTGTAACCTGGCTCTGCACTGAGCACACAGAGAAAATTCTTACTTAGAATTTCTTATGTATCAGAATGTCCATGGTACCTTTGGCCCCTGTAGGGACAGGGATACCCAGATGCCAGAACTTGGGATAACAGTTTCTTACAGTCCTACTTGCTCTGATTTTCATTCTCCCTCCCCCCATGTCTCACTTCTCCAGCTCAGATTGCTGACAACAACATGAGGAGGGGATGGGAGGTTTACAGGCACCTGGGATTTCCTAAGTGAAATCTTTGCCAACTGTGTCTTTTTATTATTTATTTCCTGATTTTGAATTCCACCCCCCTCAAGCTGTCACTCCTCAGCAGTGAAAATGAAAAGCTGCCCTTGATGTGTGCACAACAATGGAAGCCTCTGCAGGCCACATGGCTCCTGCAGTTTAATTTACTTTAATTCATTTTATATTGAACCAAATGATCTTATTTGCCTTTTTTTTTTTTAATGGAGAGCCTTCAGCCAAGCCCTTCCTTCCAAAGGAATGATGAGCTCAGCTGTTAGTGAAACTGGAACCCAGCTCAGTGTCCCTGTCACAGCCAGGTCTGACCCTTCTGGGACATCAGCCTGGGGCTGGGGTTGAATTCCTTGTCCTGCTTTTCTCTCCTTCCCAACTCTTCCTTCCCTGCATCCCAGCCTGACTGCAGCCTCACAGCCTCTCTTGGTGCCTCTGTTTTCCAGGTTGGTTTGGAACCTGGCAAAGTCTGGGATTATTTTATCAAATTTTCAGTCCTTCCTCATTCTTTGGAGGAGTTGCTTGCAGAGATTTTAAGTTTCTGAGTTCCTCAGGCTTGGAGAACTCTGGCTGGTTGTATCCTCATGATAAAGCAGCTCTCATGCTTCACACTTCAAGCACCAATGATCATGGATTTTGCCTGTTGTGCAAACTTTTCCTCTTTTTTTTTTTTGCTTTTTCTCAGTTAAACCATAAACTGATGCTACAAATCACAGAAATCTGCACCAAAATGTGCCTTTCCTGTGATGGGCCACAGTAAGAAAACACAACCCAGGTACTTTGGATAGGGGGAACTGAGTGCTCTAACCCAGATTTTTTATGTGTTTATTTTCAAAATGAAAAGATGCAACTGATGTAAGCAGAGTTTAGTGCTGTTCACCATCTTCATTGATGGTCTTGATGGAACAGAGTAATGTACAGCTGACACTGTACACTAAACACAATTGGAAAGAAGGATTTATTCCAAATTCATCTTGGCAGACTGGAGAAATGGTCTAGAAAACAGGGAGGGAATGAAGACAATCTCTGAGAAAATACTCAAAAAATTGTTGGTGCTCAGTCTACAGGCAAGAGTGAGGGGAGATACAAAGACTGATGAATAAAAGCAAAACCTGCACAGTATTCAGAGAAGACCAGGATCCCAAGGAGCAGCAGGAAAAGCCAGACTAGCTTTGCAAGTGCCTTTGACCTTCCAAAATGAGGAAATCTGAAGAAATCAGCAATCAGAGGCTGAGTGCAAGATGATTGAAGTTCCCCACATCCCATCCATGGGCAAGTTTTAGGCTCTCCTGCTGCCTGCCAGCAAGAGGGGACTGCCAGGGAGCTCAGGTTCAATCCCCCTGTGCAGAACCTCCACCTCAGGCCCTGCACTGGGGGAGCAAGAGGCTGAGCAGTTATACTGGCACAAAAACTCCTCACTATATAAATACCCATCTTGAAAAAAAATTGACTGAATTCAATTTCTATTTCTCCAGCAGCCTGTTACCATTAAGTGACAACTACCCAGAAGTTCACAAACTCCAAGCTGGGCTTCAGGCAGAAATACTGCTTGGAGGACATTGGGAGGAAGGGAATAGCTTTGTACCTGGCAAGTATTCAGACAAAAAAACTTGTTAAAAAATGTTGGTCAAAGTTGTCTAAATTGCACTGGAAGTGTTCTAAGGGAGCAAAAGCTTGCATTGGAACCCCCCAGCTGTGCAAGAGCTGGGTCAGCAGGTCAGGGAAGGCTCAGCTCTGTGATCACCAATTACCATTTCCATGTGTCCTGTGCTGCTCCTGGAGCCCTCCCATCCCAGCCTGGTCTTGCTTAATTTGTTACACCAGATCTCCTCCTTGGCTGGATTAATGGCTGCAGAGTGGGGCAGAGAACCAAACCCAGATTTGGTGGTGGGTGACAGCAAGACCATCCACAACATCCCAAGACAAAAAGGGGCTTAAAGAAAAAAAAAAAAAAAAAAAAAAAAGTGAGACACACTGATCTCCAGAAAAAGGTATTAAAAATGAAGCATCTGTGCTCTGAGTCATTAGAAGCCCTTGACAGATGTGATCCTACCAGCCTCTCACTGGAGCTGCAAATAAAGACCCCTGCTCTTTCTTCTCTGCAGACAAGGATTAATGAGTGCTTGGGATGGCTCTCAGACAAGCAAGCAAAGGCTGTGAACCTTTTCCAACACTGCCATTTATCTTGGGAAGACTATTCACATCACTTTTCCCTCCCTCCCCAGCCTGGATTATGCTCTGACCCAGCACATTAATCTCCCAAAATATAATAATAATAATAATAATAATAAAGAAGGAAAAAAAAAATTAAAAAAGCTGGACAAATGCCAGAAATAAATTAATAACCATCTCAGATAGCCCTGCTGTGCAGGAACAAACTGCTCAACTCCCTTGCCACCCATGTCATTTCTAAGCAAAACTATTCCCAGTTTAGATACCCCCTGAAGTGCTCTGCCTGAGACTTTCAGCAATTAATGCTGGTACCTTGCAGTACCTACAGAGTGCTTTTCATCCCAACAGCTGCCAGCAAGTTTCTTTACTGAATGCAAATAATACACACTGCACAACCTGCCCCTGAAATGTGGACACTACTGACTGGAGGAAGAGCCAGCATGAGAGAGCTGAAAGAGCAAAAAATTATCAAAAGGTGTTTTAAGAGAGGGACTGAAGTGAGAAACTTTTAAAAGTGAGGCTTAGTCCTCACATGGTTTCATGAATATTTAGATATGTGAAGCATTTAATTAAAATATTTCTTCTCCCATGGTTAGAACTGCTTCAGTTTAACCCAGTTACTTCTTTGACCCAAGTGGAACCAAAGAGACAAATACTTGCAATTTCTCCCCAGGAAATGAAGAGGTTTCTGCTTCAGAAAAATGAATTTACAGAGATTACTCAGAAAACAAGACTTAAAGTCAATGAGAAAAGCAGTTATGTGGCTGATAGCACTGATTCCTCCCCAAGCAATGCTCACCTCACCTCTCTGGACTTTAACCACTACCAAACCCTTGCTCAGGTCTGTGATGGCTCAAAAACCAACCCTTGATCCCAGGTGACTTTCTGCCAAAGGTTTATCAACAGATTTTAATGTTTTTATTCTTCCATCCATCTTTGGCCCTGGCACAGGGTGCCCAGAGCAGCTGTGGCTGCCCCTGGATCCCTGGCAGTGTCCAAGGACAGTGGGAGGTGTCCCTGCCATGGCAGGGGTGGCACTGGATGGGTTTAAGGTCACTTCCAACCCAAACCATTCCATGATTCTCTGATTCCACACTGCAAACATGTGGTAAAGGTATCAAATTATCAAAGGCAAAGGTTTGTGCCTCAAGAAGAGCCTCCCACCTTAGACTTGACAGCAAGGACCATCCTGGGCAGGGCCAGCACGAGGCATTTCAGGGCAATGGTGAGGAACTTCAGCACAAAGTCTGCAATGCCCACAATCCACATCAGGTTGAAGAAGTCCAGCCTGTCCAGGTTGGGTTTCAGGAATATTAGGCTGAAAGAGACAGCAAAGCTCAAATACCACTGAGGAGAAGCTTGTTCCAGCTCCTTGTATCCTCTGCTGGCTAAAGAGAGCCCAGAGACTCCCCTGAACTGCAGGGAAGTTCTCAAGGGCAAGAGGAGGAAGACACAGAAATCAGGCCTGTGCTTCCCCTGGGCCTCCTGGCTTCACTCTTGGCCACTTCTGCTGAGGTCAGCAGGTCTGTCCTGTCACAAAACAGGACCCAACCACCCAGAAAGTCTGTTTTGGAACACAGCAGTCTGCACAGCCTGCCTGTCCCACTGCAGCAGAGCCCCTGGTGTGCTGGCAGTGCCCTCAGTGCTCAGTGGGATCTGGGTGTCACAGCTTGTCCAGAAGCTCAGTCCTGGGAGCTCAGAACAGTCCTGCTTCCCTGGGGAGCACCCCCACAGCCCCTGAGGGGCACAGTCCCTAAAGTCCTTGTGCTCATCAAACAGGGTGGTGACACAGGAAACTCTGCAGGTGACAACTTCACACCTGTCATGCTCTGACAGGGGCCACTGCCTGAAGCACAGCAAGAGCTGGGCTCTCTTAGTACTCTTACCTGAACCAAAGATCCAAAAAGTACATCATGTCATTCACTGGGCTTGAACATTTGCTGTTTAATAAAGTGGAGTCTGGGACAGCAGAAGGAGACAGGAGCTGCTGGCCTGAGCAATAATGAGAGCTAGACCCTACTCAGGCTGAAAAAACAGGATTCACCTTCAGGATATTTACCTGCTAAAGCCTCATGGTAGAAAGCAAAAACTTAACAGTAAAAAAAAAAAAAAATCAAACCAAAAGTAAAGTAACCAACCCAAAATGAAAAGCCTGAGCATGAATTTAAAATACTCACAACACTGGCACAGCACAACAGGTAAAATTACACCCTAAAAACAGAAACAGAATCAGAGACTTTACTACTATTCATGCACTAGAAACAAGAACAAAAAATAAATCAGGAAATGAAAAATAAGCCAGAAAGAAACAAAACTGAAGCAGACATTTCTAATTTGACAAGCCTGGCTTGTGAATAGCCCCAGGTCCCCACACAGCAAACAAGAGACACACCAGGCTGAGCATGACACCACTGCAGCATCCTCAGGATCAGGGCTTTTCTTGGAGCTGTGGCCCAGCCTGTCACTGGTAATAATCCACACTCTAAACTGTCTGTAGGATGGCCCCAAATTCCTTAAATCCCTTTATTTTAGATGATCTAGCCTTTATTTTAACCTAGTCCCATTCATGTTTTGACCACCTTTTTAGAGACCCTGTGGTGCAAACTGATTTCAGTTCCACACCTTTCTGCCCTTCCTGTTCCTCCCTTTCCACCCCCTCCCACAAACTCCATCCAGGCAATCCCAGAGCTTGGCCTCTCCAGTTCAGACCCTCACATCCAAACCTCAGCTCTGCCCCTTTCTCTGTCCCCTACCTGTCATTATTCCTGTCTGCTTTACAATAGTGCTGAACCAAATCCATTAGCACACACCTTTCTGTATTTGAGAACTCATTCAGTCAGGATTTGAAAGGCAAAGCTCTCTTAATTACCTCAGATCCAAGTGCCTCCAAGCCCTGAGAACACTGGAGTAAAACTTATTTCATCTCCTGTCCTACACTCCAATCTTGACAGACTGAAAACATTACAAGAGGAAAATCAGTGGGTCAATTCCTCATCTGCCTCTGACAGATCAGATTTATGATTTATGTCCAGCTGCAGTGGTCACAATGGGAATTCAGAGGTCATTCTTGCTTTGACACCATCACACCCTGGCCCATCCATACACTGCTTATGTCCTTTATTGACAGGTGACAATCCACTGGTGACACACACATTGTTTTCCAGCACTGGAAGATATTCCAGAGATGTAACAAAGACAGCAAATCCTTTAGGCACATGAACTTCCTCCCACAGTGTGGGGAAAAGTGGGCTTCCCTCTTCTCCTCCCTGGCACTTGTCACTGCTCCCATCCTGTACAATGCAGATTTTGCTCACCTGTTGTAAAGCTGTTGAGAGCTGAATGTGTAAAGCAAGTACAGGGTGTTTCCAGTGAGAAAGGCCAGGATCCAGAAGACAACCAGCACTGATCTCTTCTCCTGAGCAAGGAAAAGAAACAGAGTTATTTCAGCTCAAAATCCTGAGACTTGAGCTGAGCCTTCAATTGCTGAAAAATCCAACCCAGGGGATGCAAACATCAAACAGAGTGTTCAGTAATTAGTTTATTTACACAGGACTAAGAAGTGGTCTGTGAGGTAAACTCAAGCCAAGATTGGCCAAGAAATGCCAATCACTCAGGTAACCTTCCCAATGGAAATCAATTGAAATGAGCTGGTGAAAACAACAGCTTTACTTGCAGAATGCATCTTTAAAGATGAGATCATTCTTGGGACACCTAAAATCTCCTGATATTTAAAATGCAGTATGACAAGCAGATTTTAAAAAGTCCAGTCCACATATATTGTCCTAAATTCTGAGTTGTCACCTGGCTGGAGTGACAATTCATCAAAGGGGTGTTTTATAAATAGACCCAAAGTCAGTCAGTGGAAGGCTCAGATAAATCAAATATTCCCCACCACTACATGTAGCACATCTGGGTGTTAGCCTAAAGCATGGAGGTTCTGGAACATTCACTTTTGATTGAAGAAATAATTAAAAGCCAAAAGAAGTGGAAATCTTGCATTTCAACATATATGGAATGTTACAGACAAGCTGGATGGCAGAAGATGCTGTCCTGGGTCTTGGCCCTTCGTAACTTTGGGGAGTAAATTTTATTCCTGAGAGGAAAACACCCACCATTTTTCTAGTGAGCTGATTTATGAAGAAAGGAGGTCTCTGTAGCTGTTCAACAGCCAGGACTGCTGGGCTGAGATTTAAAGCAGGCAGACCAAGGGGCACAGTGCTGGAACACCAGAGGTGCAGAGTGCAAGGCAACAGCAATCTGTTACTGGGTTCTGCCATTTATCTGTGCACTCAGTGCTGGGTTACACTGCTTCCACTGCTGCCACCCATGTAATTTTAACAAAAAAGCAATTCTAGCCTTGTGCTTTTAGAGCTGTTGAGCTGCTCTCCTGACATAGAAGATCAGAAGACCTGAAAAGATCTGCTGGTCTCTTTCTATTCTAAGCACATTATGCACAGAGCATTAGAAAGCTACTAGCAAGCAATACATCTAAGAAATCTTTCAGCTGAACATCTCAAAACACTATCTAAATGCTAATCAGCTAAATCTCATCATTAACAAGTCAAATAGGCTCCAGCATCTCTGCTGTACATGCTGGGAAAACAAGGTGCAGAGAAGTGCTGGAATAGGCCCTGTCAGGCAGAGGAAAGTGTAGATTACAACACTCCTGACCTGCCCTCTGTTTTGTTACCTGCAAAGGCTGAGTTGGAACAGCTCTAGACAGAGCAAAAGGGATAAAATAGATATTTATTGAAAGGATACACCTTGGGCAGTGCAAGAGCCTGGCCAGGGCTACACCCAAATCAAATCCAAAATGGATCCCAGTCAGTTTAACACTTTTATAAGTTTTGGTTCATCCACACATTGGGGTCAGTTATCCAACCATAGCCCCAGGCTATGGAGTCTCAGCCCCCTGGCTTGCCCCCTTTTCCCTCACTGTTGTTTCTGCTTCTTGGGTACCAGCTGTCCTTGATTCTCCAGCTGGGATGTGATTGTTTTGTCACTCCATTATGAAGAGAACTTACTAACACCTAACATGAAGTTTCACAGTTACACACTAAGCAGCAGAGATTCTGAAAAGTGTAAAAGCTAAAACCCAAGGCATCAGTTTTACTATGCCACACCTTCACAAAAAACAAGCAGGGTAGAGACTTTGGGAGAGCATCAGTGGGGAAAGGCAGGAAGAATAAGACAGATCTGTACACATGTAAATGCACTCAGCCCTACACTGCAATTAAAGGTTCAACATAGATGCTGTTTAGTGCATGGAAAATGATGTTTGTAGGGAACAGAAGAAGGTAAAATACTGAACTCACCTTCAGAGCCACCTGCTCTCGGAGCGTGGAGTTGGCATAGGCAAAGGTGCTGGCCAGGCCAATGCACACAGCAATTCCTGCAGGGAAACAAACACTCTGTCAGAGAGCAACTGCTGATGCTGTTTGACTTGATTCCACAACCACCATCCCACCAGCAAGACAAGAGTCCCATCCCTCTGAACCCTTCTGTGCTACACAGAAATAAATCTTTGCTATCACCAGTGTAAGATTTCCTCATCTCTCCTAGAGAGAGCTCTGAGGGAGAAGCCTTGGTAGCATCCTCAGCCTCAGTAACATCCTCAGCCTCACAGGAATGTCAAGGAGAAACCAGGAAAAGGAACTGGTCAGCACAGGTAAGAGATGGATCTGACCCAAATGAAAGCAGCTTGGACTGAAAGTAGGGTGAATCCACCACATGCATTATCCCATGCATTTGAGTATGTTCCCTTCATGCTAGACTCCATCTGCACACTGTCACATGGATAAATATATCAGACATCACAGCCTGATAAGTTTTCCCAACCAGTCTCTAATTACAATTCAAAAAGTTCAAAAAATTAATTTAAACCACAGCCAGGAAACATACATGCTCTAAAAAGGCAGACTCAAGGAGTGGCCATGTAAAACAGCTCCTGGAATATGGAAAATAGTTTACAGAACTATCAGACATCAGAGCCTTATAGTTTCCCAATCACAGTTCAAAAAGGATGGATGCATCAGACATCAGAGCCTAATTAAGCTTCCCAAGCACTCTAAAAGCTTTGATGAATGCTCACTGTTATAAATGAGAAATAAAAGTCTCTATACTCAGCAAAATTTAGGTTGTCTTATTTGATATAGACAGAGCAAGAAGTGCTGGGGATACATGGGGGCCACTGCCCAATCCAGGCTCCACCAAACTTTGGTTTGCAGCTCCCTTTTATAGGATGGTTTCCTTGTAGTCATCAGTAATTGTTATTTTTTTTTGCTGTCATAATTCTGCCAGGTAAGCAGTGGTGCTCTGTGGGATCTCTGGAAGACATGAGTCTCTAGACAATTTGTCACATCCCATAGATAACCTCTGGTCTTGGTAGATAAGGAAATGGCAGAAGTCAGGAAGTCTGGTCTTAGGGATAGGCTGCAATTGATTACACAAAGGCAAGAAATCTCATTTTGCAGAATCTGTTGGGCTGTGGGAAAGCCTTGTTTTGCAAGCTGTCAGTAGATACAACTTATTTAGAAACATAATATTAATCTAAAACAGAATTATTTAATCATATATTTTCCTTTCTTTAGTGTCATGCTTCATTTCAGACTTAAGTGTAGCTGCCTGGGCTAGGGTGGTTCTAGCTTTGGGCTGCTATGGGGTCTGGAGAGCTCCAGGGGCCCCCGAGGCAGAATTCAGCTTTTCAGCTAGCCAGGAATGAGAGTTTGGGAATTGCTGTAGAGGTTCTGAAGGTAGCTTTATTTCTTCAAAGGGTTCTACCAGCAAAATCCAGTTACATAGCATAGCAAGGGGTCTTTATAGGTTTTAGGGAGATTAAATTCTAGCCAGTAAAATTATAAATTGAGAACTATCCAATTACTTTGAGATTCTAGGTGAGAAAAGACCAATAGAAATCCTAAATGATAACAGGGGTTATGGCAGGGAGGGGGGGGCATTTCTCATGGAAGGTTTCATTGTCTGGGGGTGTAAGATCCCAAGGGCCTTTTTCAGGGACAGTTGTATCATCCACACTTAAGCATTCTGGTTTATACAAACCCCAATACTTTAATGATTAGCATGAATCTTTTATCAATTATCACACTGAAAGGAATGTTGCATTTGTCTTTACAAACAAGTTGTAGATCTGCTAGTAGATACAGCTAGCACCAAGAGATAAAAGAAACAATGGGAGGGATTCCACTGATTGATGAATGGGAAAAGATATTTGCCTTTACAAACAAACTGCAGGTTTGCTGGTAAATGAAATTGGATATCAGAAGATTAAAGAAGCAACAGGGAAAAACTATGAATTGTATAAGAATTAAAAATTAAAAGGGAGGGTTGTACATTAGAGGGGAATCTCAGGTATCAGGTGTTTGGGTAGTCTGTGCCTCTCAAGTACCTCAGCCAATGGGGAAAGAGAGAGGGAAATTAGGATAAAAGGAGGCTGCATCCTCCAAAAATTTGAGAGATCCCAGGGCAAAGCCCCATGGCCTCCCCCTTTATTCGGATAAAGCAAAAAGGACTCCTCTGTCTCCTTTATGGACATAAACCTCTGGTGTCTGTGTATTAATTTTCCTTACAACACTCACCGAGCTTGTGCTGGAAGCAAACTTTGGCCAGGAGGATGAGGATGAAGGGCAGCCCCTTCTGCAGCCAGCCCAGCACGGCTCGGAGCTCGGAGAGCGCCGGGGCCGGTGTCCCCGCGGGCTCGTCCGCGCCCTCGTCGCCGTGCCCGTGGCGGTCCCCGGCCATGTGCAGCAGCGCGGGGCCGCGGTGCTGCCCGTGCGGGAACGGCAGCGGCAGCGGCAGCGGCAGCGGCCCGGCCCGGCCCTGGAACGCACCGCCCTCCGCCCGCCCGCAGCCCTCGTCCCGCGCCGCCGGCATCGGCAGGAACAGCTCGGCCCCGCCGGCCGCCGAGCCCAGCACCAGCCCCGCGGGGAACGGCGAGGCGGGCAGCGAGCCCGCGGGCAGCCCCGCGAACAGCGGCGGAGAAGAGGAGCCCTCGGCCTTGAGGCTCTCGAACACGCCGCTCTCGGCCACGCTGCCCTCCGAGCTCACCGGGACCCGGCTCCTGCAGGGGAAGGACAGATTGCTCTTTACAAACGTCAGAAGCACGTATTATATATATTATATAATTCTATAACTACAATATTATATCATTTATATTCTATTACATTATATTACATTAATTCTATTCTATTCTATTCTATTCTATTCTATTCTATTCTATTCTATTCTATTCTATTCTATTCTATTCTATTCTATTCTATTCTATTCTATTCTATTCTATTCTATTCTATTCTATTCTATTCTATCCTATTCTATCCTATCTATCCTACCCTACCCTACCCTACCCTACCCTACCCTACCCTACCCTACCCTACCCTACCCTATTTCTGTTCTGTCCCATTCCATTCCATTCCATTCCATTCCATTCCATTCCATTCCATTCCATTCCATTCCATTCCATTCCATTCCATTCCATTCCATTCCATTCCATTCCATTCCATTCCTTGTCTTGGGTTGCAATGCAGGCTGTGACCAAGAGTATGGATTCTATCACCAGCTGTTAAAACCAGGTGAAGCAATCACCTTTATCTTTCCCACAGCCCATCCTCCCTCCAGGAGAGATCTCCTGTTCATGGCCAGTGAGTCCCAGGGCATGGCTGATAAAATTCCATCATCCCATGGGAGATGCTCCAGCCAGGGGAGGAGCCAAGCCTTTCCTACCCAGATAAAAACTGACATTTTGGACACCAAGGCACCTTCTTTCCACTGGATTCCAGAGGAATCCAGACCTTTCCACATCATCCCTGCACCTTCAGAGGAAACTGCACCTTCTCCAGGAGCACTGCTCCAGCTGAGCCACATCTGCCACTGCAGGAGGATGCAGCCACCATGGAATGGGGCTGTGCCAACACCCTGACTGACTGACAGGTGTCAGCTTGGATTCTGCTCTAAACAGGCAGACTCAAGGAGTGGCCATGTAAAACAGCTCCTAGAATGTGGAAAATAGTTTATTAGTAGAAAAGTTTGAAAATGTATGATGAGTCTATGAATATACAATGGGCTGATGAATTTAAGGGGTGTCTCCAAAACAGCAGGGGTGTTCTTGGCTGAATGCCAAGCACCCAGCCATTATAACCTTTTGCTTTATTGTTTGTCTCTCATTGCCTTTTATTAAACCTTTTAAAATCTACCAGGAAACTGAACCTTGTTTTTCACAATCAGAACACCCAGGTCTCCAAATGCTTTTCCCTCTATTTTCTGTCAGGAAGTCACAGCTGCAGAACTAGAGGCCAGTAACCAGACACCTCAGATAAAATCAGAGAACCTCTCCAGACCTGAACAAAACACATCAATTCCTTCACCAAGGAATGAAGCTCCCAAACACCCTTTTTGCTTTTGGAAAAAAACAAAGAAATAATACATCCAACACAAAATCCAGTATCTTCTATAATGGTCTGAGTATTTAAAGAAAAACATACAAAACCTCATGGAACCTGACACAGCACCACCAAGTTGAGACATATTATAAATAAACAAATTAACTCAAGCTAACTCAAAGCAATGACCTACCCCCAAAATCCTCTGGTTTTATTTTGGGACAATCACTACCTACCCACAGATGAATTGCACCAGAAGAGATTGAATTACCAGAGGAAGAGAAGTGTTGGGAGCTGCTTGTGTGTCCCTGACCTGACACAAAAGTGAAGGCTGTGCTTATAGGTCCAGATAAATTCTTTTATTTTGATATTTTTGGTAAATTGGGTGTGGATGTACCCAAATTACTGGGCAACAGACTGAACTGGGTACAGAACCAGAACTAGTTCTGGCACTGATTCTTTCCTAAGCACTTTGGAATGTAGCCAGATTCCAAAAAGAAAGTCTAAATACCTTTATCCTAACAGCAAAAGACAATAGGGTTTTTTTTTCTTTACTAGAAGTCAATACAAGGAAAGTTTAGGTGAGAGGTAACAAGTAGAATGATCACCAGGCAGTAAATGGATAGACAGCAAACACTTCTCTAACCTGCAAAAGGAGAGTAAACAATAAATAAACCTCAGCAAGAGGCAAAGCCCACAAATAAGGCACATTGCAGAGCTTTGGTCTCTCCTGATCTGAATGCTGGGAGATCTCTAACTGCAGGAATAGTGCTTACAAGCTGAGACAGCACAGCCAGGGCCCTCAGCCCTCTCTCCCCCATGGCTCCAAAGCCTCCCCAGGCACACACAGGGCACAGAGCTCTGCCTTTCACCTCCCTCTGGGGACACCTTCAAACCTCTCTGGCCAAACTAAGCAAACTCCTAATAAGGCTTTTTATAGCTGCACCCATTCCCACTGTATCTGCACAGGAATCAAGTCAACAAGACACTGCACACCTCCTTGTGGTCCACAACATTCACCAGCCAGGGCTTTATATTCACACCAAACATTACAATTCAGGGATGGATACACAGGGAATGTAGCAAACAGCCTGGGAGGAACCCAGTGTTACAAATAAAGACACAACTATTGTTTGGAATAATATTACCAGGATACAGGAGTGTGCTTTCAGCAGGAAGGAATTAATCTGTGACATGTTTATAAACAAACAAGGTTTGTTTGTTGAAATTGTGAGGCTGCTGAAGTTAACAGAAGTGAAGACCAGTGGCTACAGCATTTCCTTCTACAGTTAAAAAAACTTCAGCCTCTGCTCCTGACTATGCATTTTACCCTGCTAAAAACCAGCAGCATCATGCAGAAAAAAACTGAAGATGGCTTTCTTTCCCCTTGAAATTAAGAACAGTACCATGCTAGCACTGGCCATGACATAAGGCTTCAACTCTAATTGCAAAACCACAGTAGAAAATAAAACATTCACTAATGATCTTTCACTTTTAATCTCAGCTCAAACAGAGCAATTAAATTTGTTAGTTCCATCTTTGTCTTGGAGTAATTAGATTAGTTTCTTCTTTAGGAATAAGAATTTTTAAAAGTCATACTCTAACTCTGGGAAAGCACCAGGGAATATTTAGTACCAGAACAACAACAGTGGCAAGGCTCCCTTGCTGATGTTATAATTACAGAAACAAATTAGAGGCATTCTATTTCTAAATACTCACATACATGAAGATAGATACAGACTCTGGGAAGATGTAAAGGGTCACCCAAACTGTTCATAAACACTAAGTCAGAGTGATGGGAGCTTCAGACCTTTTAGAAAAGCTTTTTAAAGATTTTAAAAGCTTCAGATTTTTTAAACAGCTCAAAAAGAGAATAATAAGAATAAGAGGATAATAAGAGAATAGTAAGAGAATAATAAGAGAGTAATAAGAGAGTAATAAGAGAATAATAAGAGAAGTGTTCACACAGGTCAATCCTGGCATGCTGACAGTGCTGAGGGTCCCCACAGGACTGGGCCATGAATCCAATCCCTCCTCCAGAGCTCCACACATCCTGCCCATGCTCAGCCAGCTGTCTGCCAGCTGTGCTATGCTGAACCATCCTGAACCATCCTGGAACACTGAGGTTGGCAGCAATCACTTAACTGATAGGAAGGAGAAAAGTAAACTTGTCTCTAGAATCCCCAGACTTGAGCAGAAAGCCTGGCCACACCATACACACAGGAATTTGACAACTTTCTCAGTTTTGGGCTTTCATCTTCTAAAACACCCCCTAGTCTTAAATCAGAACACTCCCCTTGGGAGAGGAACAGAGAGGAAAGAAGAGGAAGGATTTACCTTTCAGGAGGCACGGTGTCAGTGTTGCTGCTGTGCCGCCTCTGCATTTTCCTCAAAACCCTAAAACACAACACGCTCAACATGAACCCTGTGGCTCAGCAAATCCCAGTGTGGCTACTGGCACTGGCCCTGGGGCACAGGGCTGTGGGACCTGCTCAGCTGGGGACATGGCTGGCAGGAATCATTGCTTCTGTGCCAGAGCCCCTCCAGCTCCCGTTTGTTTCTCAGTACACTTGAAGAGGTAAGAATGGGAAATGGGGGCACACAGGTGTGCAGGCTGGGCAGGATCAGTCAGGTCCCCTTCTGCAGGAAGTGGCAGTCACTAGGATGTCACCAAAGCTGAGGGATGGCATGTCCTGGCAGGGAGCAGGGGGACATCCAACAGGGGCTCTCCATGTGATGTGTGACTCAACAGTCTCTTGGGAAATGAGATCCCTTCTTCCTTTTCTGCAGGAACTTGCTTTGGAAAGCAAAACTGAGAGGGAGGAAGAAAAAGAAAATGTGTAAACATCTTTAATGAAAAAAATACAATTAGCTCATGACAATATTCTTTCAAACAAGCAACTCATTCGTTTTAATCTACAGAAATGCCATTTGCAAAGTCTGGACAATAGTCCCAGAGTACAATAGCTACTTAATAAAATGTAAAGACTAAGATCTAAATACTCTTGAATACAAAAAGTTATAACATTATTCATAACACATGATAATATATACATAAATGTGTAGCCCATTAAAGGCACAATGCCTCTGGGAAGGTTTGCCAGCTGTCTGAAAGCACAGTACCTGAAAACAGCTTTATCCTGAGGTGAAAGGTGCCACACTGGGAGAGATGGAAGCTCAGGAGCGTGCAGACATTCACAGATGGAGAGCTCCAGACAGTGCAGATGTCAAACCCACAGAACTTCAGACAGTGCAGATTTCAAACTCCTCACAGGTCCCTCACTGCAGTGACAGTCAGCATCAGTGCTCGCACATCCCCCTGGAGGAAGCACACACAGACAGCAATTCTCAGCACAGCACAGAGCTTGACCTCTCCATCTCCCTGGAAAGGCAGAGAGGTGCAGGAACCCTCGGTGCCCACGTGCATGACCCAACAAGGCTGTTCTCCTCTGGGACTGGCACCTGCAGCCCTGCTTCCCTCCCAGAGCTGTACTCTGCCTTCACTGTGCCCATACACACACCTTTATCACACACACGTGTGTGTGTGTCTGTAATAAATACAGACATAAAGGTACTTATATATACATATATGCACATGGATCATAGAATGCCTCACATATATCATAATACATATTTTATATGTATATCTATACAAACACATATGTACATATGTATGAGTACACACATATATATACATACACATATAGTGATGTATGGATAGAGGTATAGATCTGTTAATGTATTCCTACATACCCATCTATTAACACAGTCCTGTACAAATACACATATATATGTATAGATATACATACATATATATAGATATATATACAAACATATCTATTAATATGCTTCTATACATATACACACATATAACCATAGTATACATATATAGATATACATACATGTACATGTATGTATATACATATAAATAGATATATATATTAATATGGTTCTATAGACATAAATACATATATATCTCTATATATATGGATACATATGTACATATGGTATACATATATAGATATATATAGATATACATATATATGCAGACATATCTATTAATATGGTTCTATACATATACACAAATATATACATCTGTATATATACATACACATATATCCATAGCATACATATACATACACATATAGGCATACATACATATATATGTATACAGACATATACATACATATATTACATATATGTAATACACACATATGTATGTACATACATACATATACAGACATATCTTAAAATGTTTCTATACGTATATATTTATATATACATCTATACACATATACCCATAGTATACACATATAAATATACATACATACACACATATATATATATGTGCATATATACATACACACATATATACATACACACATGTATATATATACACACATGTACACACACACAAACATAAGCCAGGCCTTTTCTTCCCATTAGATGGGGAAAGGAGATTCCCGCTGGGATCCGTGGCGCAGTGCCCCGGCCCGGCCCCGCGATCCCCGCGTACCCGGCGGCTCGGCCCGGTGCCGGTTCCCGGTGTCAGTCCCGGTGCCGGTCCCGGTGCCGGTGTCGGTCCCGGTGCCGGTGTCAGTCCCGGTGCCGGTGTCGGTCCCGGTGCCGGTGTCAGTCCCGGTGCCGGTGCCGTTCCGCCCGCGCCGCGCACGCCCGGCCGCGGTTTCCGCCTGCGCGCGCCGCCGGGCTGTGCGCTCGGGCCGCGCCTGGCCGCGCAGGCCGGGCTGTGCTCTCTCGGGCCCGCCGGTGATGCCGGCCCCGGGCTGAGCCCCCCGCCCGGCCATGCTGCCCTGCGGAGCCGTGCTCTGGCGGAGGCTGCTCAGGAAGCGATGGGTCCTCGGCGTCGTCTTCGGGCTCTCGCTCGTTTATTTCATCACCAGCACCTTCAAGCAGGTCAGTGCCGGCCCCGGCCCCGGCCCGGCGCGGGGTGGGTTAAAACATCCCTTATCCCGCCGTACTTCTGTTCTCCAGGTGCTGTCACCCAACTCCTGGGTGCTGCTGCCGAAAGAGAGACGTAATAAATATTTAATAGACGCAATGTGATTGTGTGCTTGACAGCAATAGTGGTTTGAACCAAAACTGGGAAAAGAAAGTCTCCAATGGGTTTGGTATTTGTTGTTGTTGTGTCTCTTGGGAGTGATGATTCCACTGGCAAAGGGCTCATGAAAGAGAAATACTGTGTTATATCTATCTATCTATCTATCTATCTATCTATCTATCTATCTATCTATATCTATCTATCTATCTATCTATTGTTATTTAATATAATATATACTGCTTTTGTGGTGCATATACATATATAGAGTGAGCTCAGCTGTGTTAGCTGATCCATGATGAACTTGAAGATCCTCACTTTACTGGACTGTGTATCTTCCTGTTGTGTATAGTATGAAGTAAGATACTACAAGTAGTAAATTGTTTGCACCATTGATGCTGGAGTTTCCTGTGCTCTGGAGTTTAAAGGCACCAAGGCATCTTTAATCCTGGGAAGGGCATGTAGGTTGAAGTGGAAGAAGGAACTTGTGTGTTTGGTTGCATTTCTGTTTTTCCCCACAGGAAGAGAGGATGGTGAGAGATCGGAATCTCCTCCAAGTGCAGGAGCATGAGCAGCCCATCCTGTGGAAGGTGAAGTTCAGCTCGGGGAACAGCAGCCAGCTGAGCAACCAGTGCAGGAACTCTGTGCAGGGGAAGCTCCTCATTACAGATGAACTGGGTAGAGTTGATATTTAGTTGAGTTTATCCTGTGTATGGCAGTGCTGAATGCTGCTTTGCCTGTCTGACTGCTGGTGGCACTTTCATATAACAGCTGCTCTTTATTAAGGCATTTTTACTCAGCCCTTGGCCTGTTCTCTGGCTGGCTGAATTTCACTGGCTGCAAACACTGCTGCTGTGGTCCTGTGCACACCAGACTCAGACCCAGGGCTGTATGAGTGTGACTGTGGCCACCTTAATGTCAAATAATTCCAGTTATTTTTGTAAAGAACCCAGATGTTTAGTCCTGCTCAATTTGCTGTGGCTGCTTGCAGAGCTCTTTTGTGTCTCCCTGCAGTGTGCTCCTGCTATCAGGGGGGTTAGGGAGAACAACTGAGCAAACCTTGGCCTTGTGTGCAGGCAGCTCAGGGCTGGTGTAATTAGTGCTCAGTCACAGTTAACAAGCTCGTCTGACCCTTGTAAACCCGAGGTTATTAACCACTTGTTTTAAGTGGTAGAGGTTAAAGACACTTTCTTGCCCTGCACTGTGCTTGTTGCTTTGACCCTGAATCTTTCTTGGCCACAAATCAAGAAAGGTGGGTACAGAAAACCCACCAGATCTTTTGTGATTTGCATCAATGTTAAATTTGGCACTGTCTGACTTAGCCTTAGTGCCAGTACATAAGATCTTTAAAATTTACAGATTTCTCACAGTCCAGCACTGTGGTAGTACTGTCTCCATAAGGATATACACCATATTTCTAAGAATTAGAAATTAGAATTAGAAATTCTGTTAAGAATTTCACTCAGCAATGAATATTACACTATCCTGCATGGCTAAATCTGAGTTTCTTCATAATGAACTGAAAGAGAATTATCCAGACACAGACCCATTAAAAAATGTGTGTCATGTTTTTTTTTTTTCCTGTATAATCAATGCCAATCCCATTCCCCCTTTCAAAGCAAGGAACTATGCCCAAAAACCTCAGAACTTAAATAATCTGCATTTAAATACTCATAGTGTATATGCAGCACATATTAGAGTAGGATATAATAGTTGTGGATATAACACCAGGCTGTTTGAAATGCTGCTCTCCATTTCAAAGAATGGCTACACAGGACTGAGGGGAATCATCATCTACCAAATTGTAAAGTGGTGGGTGTTTTTGTACTATTTAATTAGTGGCTTGATTTAGTTTTTTTTTTTTTTTGTTTGTTTGTTTGTTTGTTTTTACTTAGAGTTAGGATTAAAAAATACACAAAGGAAATGGATTTTTTTGTGTTTGGAGTTGCTTGTTTATTAAATCTTACTAAAAAGTATAGAACGTTCAGCAACACTTCTAGCTACCAGCTGGAAGCTGGTAGAGAGATTTAGTTAATGGTCTTTTAAAGTTAAAACAGTTTAATAGAGAATTAAACCTATATTATTTATAGTTTTAGCTTAATAACTAAATTACTATGATCCTCAGTGTGACACTAAGAAACTCCTATTTGAAACTATGAAGAAGGAAGATGAGACACTAATCAAAATCCTTTATTTTGTCCCATACTTATTACTATATTATAAAAACCTTAAATTTCAAACCTTCACTATATGAAAGCACACGCTTCTATTTAACTAGAATAGTTAAACATCAACAAATCAATGATCCAACATCAAATGATGAACAAACCTGTTCTTAGGGCCTGTGATTCTTACTGCAGATTTTCGTAGCTCGTGCATAAGGGTGTGCCTTGCCAGTTGTGACTCCTGCTGCTGTTTTGCAGGCTACATCTGTGAGAGGAAGGACCTGCAGGTGAATGGCTGCTGCAATGGGAACGTGGCCAGCACGAAGCTGTACAGCTGTGACAGCTGCCTGCCCAACGGCTGCTGCAGCATCTATGAGTACTGTGTGTCCTGCTGCCTGCAGCCCAGCAAGGTGAGGGCTTTCCTCCTGCTTCCCAGCTCTGCTCAGCTTCCTCTGTGGCTCAAAGTGAGGAGCTTTTCCCTTAGAGGGACAGTTTCTCTTCTTGGAAGGATGAGGAAAGCCTCCAATGAGCATAAGCTATAAATAAAGCTTTAACAAAATTCATCCTTCCCACCTTTGGGAGGAAATACTGGGAGCCTTGCAGTGTTTCAGCTTCAGAGGAATTGCATTTGGTGAAGGGAGATGATTGCAGAAGAGTTACTCCAGTTTTGTAATTGGCACTTCCCTGTATTCTGTGAGCTTCTCTTAGATTCTTGTCCTGCTTCTGGAGTTCTGAGGCATTAACCTTTCAGTGCTTGCTAGAAATCCTAAGTGGAGTTGTTTCCTATTCCTCTGACACCTGAGCTTTGTAGGTTGGGGTGGGCTTTGACCAGTCCTTGCTGAAGCAGAGTGTTTCTGGTTTTTGCCATCCCTTTGCTGACCACTTTAGCAACACCTCCTGGAGCGGTTCCTGAACCGGGCAGCGATCGCTTTCCAAAACCTCTTCATGGCAGTGGAAGATCACTTTGAGCTGTGTCTGGCCAAATGCAGGACTTCATCACAGGTGAGGCACAAGCACATGTCCAGGGCCCAAAAATGTGCCCTTGGAAAATGGGGCTCAATCCTGTGAATGGCTGGTGTGTTGTGTTTGCATTTTCATAGAAGTTGAAGCTATGGCTGAAAGCCAGTCTGAAGGCAAAGCACATGTTTAGAGCAGAACAAGTTGCACATTCTCTTTAAAAAAGAGGAGCTTAACTAAAAGAGACTGAGTTCAATGACCAGTGAAGATCTCAGATGAGTTCTGGGGAAGATGTCATTAGGATGAAAACAGTGAGAGCTGTTTCAGTAGCCTCAGAATGCTCATTATTTAAGGTACAACTAACCATGTGCTGACAGTCATCTACACAGTAACTTTAAAACTATGTTGTCATTTCTTTGCTTATTAAGGACAAAGGTGAACTTCTGTTACCCATGTGATTTTATTAGAAGTTTTGGTCTAAGCAAGCAGTGGCCCTTTTAGAAAGTGCTGTTGGCCATGTCCTGCAGCTTCAGTATTTCATGGATAGGGATAGACTGCAAACAGATGATAAAGTTCCAAATGTCTCCAAAATTACTGGGATTTTTTTTTTTTTTTTACCCATAAAATCTGAACTCTGCCTTTTATCAAGAAATATGCACACATCTTAAGTACCAACTTTATTGTGCTCTGCTTGCTTAGAACATTTGATGATGTTGCCTAAACATATCTAATTTTTTTTTTTTTTTGTTATGAAATCTGTTCCCACCTACTTGGGTAATCTCTTGAAAAGGAGGCTCTGGTTCAACATGGCAGTGCTGTAATACAGCAACTGGCTCTTGTGTATGGCAATGCAGAGTTCTTTGACTCCAAAGACACTCTGATGTGTAGAAGAATTTGGGATTATTTTTGGCTGTGCATAAATGCTGTGAGTTTTGTGCCTCAGTGAAGGGATGCCTTGTTTCACTGTGTGTGTATTGTTAAAGCTTCTCCTCCTCTCCTGGCAGAGTGTGCAGCATGAGAACACCTACAGAGACCCAATTGCCAAATACTGCTATGGAGAGTACCCCCCAGAGCTCCTGCCTGTTTGAGAGCTGCAGATCTGAGCAGCAGAAGGAAGGAACTGGAGACTCAGATCCAAAAGAACAAGACAGCAGCTGTTGCTTTGCCAAAGCCTCAGTGTAAAAAGCTCGTCTTGTATGTGGGGGCAAACCTAGAGGTGAAGAGAGGAAGTAAGGAACTTAAGTTCTTCAGGACTGAATCTTGCTTTCTTCAATTTATTATGCACCTGCTTTGGAGTGCTGGTACTGTCCTGCTGTGCCAGTGCATTCTTTGAATACTTCCTCTAAATTTCAGGAATCATGGAGTCAATCTAGGCTATAGAACATCAAGGGAAAAATATCTAATGTGGCTTTGCAGCTGTAAATGGAGGTTCAGTTGTGTCTCTGTAGTCCAGAGACTTTCCAGAGTGACAGCAGTAACTAGAGTTACTATTCCTTTCAGAGAGCAAAGCATCCCTGCTGTGCTGCTCTCTCTGGAACCCTTCTTGGCATGCATGGTGTACACTACATATGTAATTATGAATTATTCATCCATTTTATATGGGTCACTGGCTGAAAGTATTGATGCTTTGCATAGCTAGTTGTGGATGGCTTTCAGTCTCTGCTTTGCTGTGTCAGCTAGAAGGGATATTTTAGATCTTGACTAAAATTGGTAGGGTTTATTTTTTCTCCTTAGTCTAAAGGAATTGTATTGGGATTTGTCACTATAGTACTTATGTTCCTCTTAGTGAGTTTAAACCATTCAGAACTCCAATGGAGTTGTTCTGCCAAAGTCCCATAGCACAAGAGAAGAGCAGGGATCTGCCTAGGATGGGATGTTTATTGTCTGTGAACATTTTCCTTGTTACTCTGCAGCAGTTTCCTCAAAGAGGAATCCAGTTTTGTGAGCAGCTCTCTGCTGTCCAGCTGCTGACAGGGAACAGGGAAGATTTGTTTGCTTGAACTTGTTCAGGCTTTGGTATTTCAAGTGTACTTCACTCCTGGTTGTGCAGGAGGCAAAAGGGTGGAGTTGGTGTCTCCACAGCACCTTTCCCAGAGCTGCCTGTGCCTTCCCATGCTGCTCCAGTGGAGGAGGCAGGATGGGGCTGACCCTGTTCAAACTCCTTGGCATTTTTGGCAGATCCCGAAATATTTTACATCTGCATCTCAGGAGGCAAACAGCACAGCTTCCTTCCAGCCCTTGGAGCCCCCTTACACCAAATTCAAGCTGATTCAACCTTTTAGAAACAGGACTCAGTTACATGAAGACAAGAATTCATTGCCCTAAGCTTGCTTTACACAACCCAGTGCCCAGCTCCTGCCACTGTACCTCAGCCAGTGGGGGAAGGAAGAGGGCGACATGCGGCCGGGAGTTCAGAATAAAAGGAAGCTACGTCCTCTGAAATCTCGAAAGACCCGCGGCTGTATGGCGTAGAGGACTCTGTCCCTTTATTCGAATAAAGTTGTGAGACTCCTCTGGCTCCTTTGTGAACACTGCCTTTTCATACACGCGCTGAACACACGAGCAGGGCACACCCTCACCCCGCTCGCCGCCATGCCGAGACACGCACTAGGGGAAGCCGGAAGTGACGCACCTGGTTTTCCTTTCCCCTGAGCCAATGGTAGCGCCGGGTGCCCCTCACGTGACGTCAGCTCGCGCCATTGGGTCCTAACGGCCGCCGCCGCCCGCGCTGAGCTGCGCATGCGCAGCGCGGCCATGCCTGCAGCTCCCACATTGAGGGAATTTTGTGGGAAAATCCTTCATCCCTCCGTGTGAGAACGGCCCCGCACTGTCTGCCTGTCCCTCGGGAGCGGTGCGGGGGCACAGGGCGGTGCTGTGCCACCAGGGGCTGCTCCAGGCTTGGGTGAAGGCTCCGCCCGGCCCGGGCCACAGCCCCCCTGCCCGCCCCCTGGCCCAGGTACACACGACACGAGCCGCGGGGTGAAGGTTTATTCGTTTATTTATTTATTTATTACCGGGTGAGCGAAGCTCTGCGGAAGCCCCAGCCAGGTGGAGGCCGCCTCGTGCCAGGTGCTGGGAGAGCGCAGGGCAGCCGAGCCCTCCCTCCTCCCGCTGCTGCAGGAGGCCCCGGGCGCTCCGCGGCCCTGCCGGGCTGGCTAATGCCCCACGGAGGGGACAAATGCCTGGGGACAAAGAGGAGGTTCTGCACTAACCAAGCAGGCAAAGATGGATTTTCCCCAGCCCTCCCAGCGCTGTTGCTCTCCCTGCTGAGAGCACGTCAGGGTGGCAAGGAAAGCGCGGAAAGCTTCAGTCCCCCATTTCAGAGCCATTTGAAGGCAGGTGCCAGGGAGCAGTAGTAGATGCCGGTGTCGTCCTGGCAGGCAGAAGCGATGGTGAGGATGCAGGTGTTGCTGGCCAGGTCTTTGGTGGCTGAGAAGCGGTCGGGAGTCTTGGCAGCCTTGTGCTTGTCTCGCTCGGAGTTGTAATAGAGCAGGTACCTGAGGGAGTGGCCCGGGCGCTGCTGGTACCAGGAGATGCCGAACTGGCTGATGTTGTACTGGGGACTCAGGGTGCACGAGAGCCGAGCGCTCTGCCCGGGCAGCACGAACACGGACTGAGGCTGGGTCAGCACGGGCTGAGCCATGGAAGCTGCACGCACCAAGGGTGCAGTTAGTGATGGGGCCATGTCCCCCATTCCCCTCAGCCCCAAAATGTCCCTCAGCTCCCTTGAGGTAGCGCTATTACCCAACAGCCATGCTGCATCACACAGCCCAGAGCAAAACACTCAACTCAAACCAACCCCCTTGGACAGCCCAGGCCTGCCCACCACCCTGCAGTGCCCCAGGCAGAGCTTACCTGTGCCCAGCATCCCCACCAGGAGCAGGACTGTGAAGCTCAGGGCCATGGCAGGAGGCAGAGGGAAGGAGGATGTTTCAGAGAGGCTCCAGGGTGCTGCACAAACCCTGGGTGCTATGCCTCAGCACTGGTGGGGTGTATGTAAATGACACAGGGGGCTCAGGGACTCAGCTCCCCAGGGCTGCTCGCTCTGCTGCAGCTGGGCTTCAGGGACGGGCTGAGAGCCACCCACCTTCACCCCAGCCCATTTCCTTCAGCTGCACCAACACACCCACAGCTCACTCCACCACCCCACACCCTGGGCACTGGGGTGGCATCACTGATCATCTCTCTTTGCTGATGGGAGGAGCAGAGAAGTTTCTCTGGGGTCTCACTCAGGCCCTCTGCTGCCAGGCACGCAGGAGGCCAGGAGCCTGGGCCAACACTGGAGGCCACCAGGAAGAACAGAAGATGGGAGGCAGCTGTCCTATCACAGAAGCAACATCAGGAAAGTTGGTGCTCCCTTTGTGCAGCTCCATCACTGTGACAGGAATGACTTGGCAGGGTCTCAGCACAGCTTGCAGCAGGGGCTGATGGTGCTGCCTCTTCACGAGGGCCACCTCAGGAGCAGCAGCCATGGGCAGCCGTGGTGGTGGCTGCTGAGGTGTGTCCCCAGGGGCTGGGGCAGAGGGGGTGCAGCACAGCTGGTGCCTGGTGCGGAAGGACAGCAGCCGTTACAGCCACCAGCTCAGCGGGCGTGAAGCCGCTCCTGCCTGTGACACCTGTCACGGGCCCAGGGACACTGTGTCACACAGCCACCAGCCCAGGCTGTCCTCAGCACTGAGGGCAGCAGGCTCTTCTCATGTGCCTCCTGCTCAGCCCTGCCAGTGCCACCTCATCACCATCCAGGGACAGCCACTCCCTCCCCTCTGCAGCACCACAGAGGCCCCAAGCCAAAGATGCTTGTGAGTTTGCCCTTGCAGATATCTGCAGTTTGTGTTTCATGCAGCCAGGCCCCTGAGCTCTTACAGGTATGAGCACATTGCAGGTGTAGCTCTAGCTGTTGTCCACCAAGACCCCCCAAATTCTGCAAAGTGGTGGCAAGATGAGCACGAGTCTCCCTGCACAGGTCCTAGGGGAGGAGTGTCACACATACACCTTGTCCCAGGCTCTGAACAGGGTGAGCAGATGTGGCACCACCACAGCCCAGATGAGCTGCAGGACAAATCAGGGGGGGAATGGAGCAGGAAACACCATGAGACTACAAAAAGCCTGAAATTCAGAACACCTGAGACCACATGGAGCAGGCAGCCTTCCCAACAGGCTGCTGTTTAGCTCAGCCCTTGCTCTACCTCCCTTCTCTCCCCCCGCAGGAGGCTCGAGAATCTGCAGGGGCCATTCACTGTTGCTGGGCGATCTGGCTACTGAAACCACAACAGCGTCAGTGGGAAATTCACCTGTGTGTCCTGGGTTCTCCAGCAGCTCCCAGCACTGCCTGCAGGAAGGGCCCCTGCCCGGGGCACAGCAGCACCATGTTTGCTATAGTGAGATTTGGAGGTAGGTGGGGAAAGCCTCAGCCCTGCAGCCAGCCTGGGCCACCCCCACAAGGGGCAGGGAGGGACACAGCACCTGGTGCACAGCAATGCTCAGTGCTTAGGGAACAGGAGAGCTTAGGAGAGCTCTGCCAGGGCACAGCAGCATCCTGTGCCCTCACCTGCTTTAGAAAAGGGAGATCTATTACCCCTACACTCTAAATCATGGAGGAAAACCTCTCCAGCAGAGCTGAGTTAATGACAGGGAGATGAGGAAGAGTTCCCAGCCTGGCAGTTCTGGGAAATTACTGGAGGGGGCCCTGCTTATCTAGACACAACCAGAAGAGTCATGGGGCACAAGTGCCAGCTGCTAGCAGAGCTGCTTTGTTCTGGGCTGTGTGGGAAGGGTTCCCTGGCTCAAATCCTGGCTCTCAGTTTGAGAGAGCAGATATTTGTGAGGAGGACTGAGCAGCCCCTATCCTGACCTCACCCAGCTGGCTGAAAGCCTTGGCCTGACCCCAGGCACTCGTGGCTGAAGCCATCAGACACACACAGTTCTAAGCCTTTGCTCCCTCTGCTATTTGGATTGGATCCCCACTCTGACTGCTGACGTGTGTTAGCCCTGGGGGATTTCTCAATTGTCACAAACTCGGTCAGAGTTCATGGCCAAAATATCCCCGGGTGACTCAGCCACAATCTCCTGCTCTTCCCCCTTGTGACTGGGACCAGCTTGTAGAAGGGGACTGGCAAGGACCAGGGCTCACTGCTTTTTCCTATTCATGCTTGATGAAACAAAGTTGAAGGACAGAGACACTTCATCAATCAGAACCATTTTCCCCAAAACACAGCACTCATCTTCTCCTCCTGGCCTGGGGCACCTACTACCAGCACCCATGGCTGTAATACAGCTGCTCAAAGCCCTGCTGATGCCCCGTGGGGATCCTGCCTTTGCTGGCCACAGTGGCACCTCTCAGCCACTGCTGTGCCTCCTGCCATGCCCCTGTGGTCCCTCAGTTTGGGGTGACCCCACTCCTATCTCAGGTCTCATTCCCTGTCTGCAGCCAACTGCCAAATCATGGTGAACCTGCTCTGCTGCATCCAGACCCTCACAAGCCACCTGAAGTGGAAGTGCCAGTGCAGGCCTGAAGGTACGAGTGCTCTGGGCTGTGGTCACTGAGGGACTGCCACTCACCATAGAGGCACAGCAGAGGGTAACAAATGGGTCACATGGGAGTCACAGAACACCCCAAACACAGGGAAAGGGACAGCAAACCTCCCACTCCCCAGATCTCAGCAGACTCTGGTCAAAGTCTAACTTGACAAGGAAAATACCTCTAAACTCCACAGGCTCATGTTGGCCACACAGGGGCACCCTGGGCTTCCTTCACCACATCTCTCCCTCTAGACTGCATTGATCTTGTGGATGAAAAGGGCACCCTGATGAACCTGAGCAAAGTGGAAGATCCTGCATCTGAATATGCCAGTAAATACCTGCAGGGAAGGCAGCGCTACATCCTCATCAGAGTCATCCGTGAGTTCCTTTCCAGACACAGCTCAGCCTCCAGGCCAGGAGGGGTGTGCTCTGGGGAGGGAGGTCTGGAGAGGCTGGAGCACAGAAGCTCCAACTCGGATGAAGAGCTGGAGCTGAGCCTTTGTTTGTCCAAGGGCTGCTCCAGGGTAGAAGGAACTTTTCCTGGGCAGAACCACCTGCCTCAGTTACAAGCCTTCAGTTCACAGCCAGGAGAGAGACTAATCAATTTCTCCCATTATGCTGGCAGGAAAAAACTTTGAAGCCACCTCCTATGAATCTTTGCTAGAAGACCTGGGGAAACACTACCCTGACCTACCAGGTAAGAGTCAGGCACCCACCTCACCTCCACAGAGGAGTCAGGGGTGTAGGCATGACTCCTGTTTCCACCTCAGGCCTCTCCTCTGATCCCCCTGTGCTCCTTCAGGGCTCTCACGGCTGTGGGCAGCAAGTGAATTTGGGTACCAAGGGAGGGCAGGCAGGACTGCTGTGCAGGACCCCTCCCAGTTAAGAGTGACATCCCAAACCAGGCAAAGGCCTACCCAGCTTGTCCCCTTGACAAAGAGGGTCATCTCCTTGGGACAAAGAGGGAGGGAAGGACATCAGGAGAAATTGGGAAACTCTCAAGTGTCTCCCAGGCTGCAGTCTCACAGGTTGGCAGTGCCTTGCTCAGCATGTAATGGGCAAGTGAGCAGCACAGCAGAAAACACAGCTCTGGAAGGGCTTGGTCACTCCACAGATCAGCTGGAGCAGCTTTCAGGAAAGATCCAGAATACAGAGCAGAGGAAGAAGAGCTCCGAGCAGAGGAAGAGCTCCTTGCAGAGTGCTCAGCCCCAAGCCACCACCCATGCCAGGAGCAGGACCAAGAGGGGCTTGGAATCCAAGCACACCCCAAAATAAGGAACACACCCTCCACCAGGGCCCAAACACCTGCCCAGGTATTTATTCCCAGCACAGGAAGAACCCCTCTTCCTGGGATCCCCTGTCCCTCCCAGAGCTGCACCCTGACAAACCAGGCACACCCAGCATCCTCCTGCTTCAAGGGCTCTCATGTTCCCATGGCATGGCCTCCACTCCCCAGGGACAAGAACTTGCACCTCCTTTCCACCCACCTGCACTGTGTCACTGGGCAGGTCTGCTTCCCACTGCACCACTCTGGAGTGGCCCTGCAGGGACTGCCCACTGCAGCCACCAGGGAAAGCTGCTCTAGAGACAGCCAGCCCCCACAACTGCAGAAGCAGCCCTTTGCCAGGATGGCTCAAAGGCAGATCCCACCTGCTGCAGGTGCTGCTGCTGGTTCTGCTTAACAACATCTCCACCCAGAGCAACACACCAACAGTCTAGTACACATTTCTTAAAGGGAGTTAAACAGCTTTGGAGTGGCTCCTCCCTGCTCACACAGGACAGCTCAGCACATGGAGCACTTGGGCTTTCAATCTCTGGCATTTACTTTTTCCTTTGGCTGTCTCTCAGCAGAACATAAGACACCCCTGATAAGGCCAGGCATAGCTCAGGACATCTCTACCAAGAACTTAAGACTGTGACATTTAGAAAGGGCAGAACTTTGAAGACTAGCCTCCACTATCTGCTAACAGCATCTGCTGCCAGCATTTACCATCTAGACTTGGATTTCCTCACAGATCCTAGCAAAGGGCTGAAAACCTGTCCTTTATTCAACAGACAGATCAAAAGGTGAAAAGATTCATTCTGCCATGAAAAATGCATCAGTTAAGCACCTGAAAATGTCCTGTTTTCAACTGCTGTGCCACAAAAACTCCAGCTGAAACCCCAGAATTCCCTTTTACACCAACTGAGGAACAAGGTGTCCTTGTCCCACTGGAGGCCAGTCCATGGGCAGCAATCACGAGGCTGTGCTGCCAAGGTGACTGCAAGAGGAAAGCAGCTCCAAACTTCACCTGATGCCAGTGACCTTGAGAACATTGCATAACCTAATAAAGCTTTATTAAGTCAGATCAGTCAACTGTATCTAAGTCTCACAGCCAGACAGGTCATACTCTCTTAGCTCTGAGATCAGGACAGCTATTCAGGAAGAAGGTATCCATAGAAGAGTAATCTGTCACTGAAAATACTGTGGGACTTACTATATTTGGCTTACCTCTCTAAAGCCTCTCCTCTGCCTGGAGGGCAGCCAGTGTCTGGATGTCCTTTTGCCAAGTCATGCAGGCACAATCCTTGCTAGGCTGCACCCCTGCTTCCAGGAAATACACACTTGTGCCTTGTCCTTTGTCTGATAATGTTAACACTTTGGTAGCTTAATTTTAGCTCAAGAATTAAATAAAGAACATGCACAAGTGATAGGTCCAAATAAATTCTTTTATTTCTCTGTAATAAATACAGCACTATCTGAATACTGAAGACCCTTGGGTCCAATCATTCCTTTCCTTCCCTACTAGTTCAGAAGTGAATTACCACTAGAATACTCCTGTCTGGTCAGTCTGCTCCCTCCAACTCACTCCCTGTCTGTCCTTCCACTCCCTGTGGCTAGCAGGGCTCTACACCATGATCCTCTTCCCTATGAGGGGGCAAATTCTTCACAGGAGAGAAGAAACACCTACAGGGAAGGAAGAAGAAATTCAGCATTAGGTACATGTTCCAGCAGCTACATTTAAAAGCTCTCTCCCCAGAGGCAACCAGATCATGACCTAATTGTTATTGACAACAGCTTGTACAATGGCATCAAGAATTAGAGAACCAACCAGGGAGAGCAGCAGGCTTCCTACAGCAGCAAGAGTGGACCCTCTAAGAAGGTACCTACAGCCTCCCAACCTCCACAGAGACACATCAGAATCATTTCTCCTTCCCTTTCCAGCTACCTTCTACTCTTCAGGACATAAGAAAGATACAATTACTTCCCACTTAAAGCTCTAAAGGGTACTATGCTCCCAAAATATTGCTCAACCCTGCTCGCGCTCTCGCTGGGCAGGCCACTCACCATGCTCAGACTTCACTCATTGCCTGTTCACGCTTCAGGCCTCGGTAAGCCTCCTGTGGTCAGGCGCTTCCTGGTTGTCATTCCAGGAACGCTTCCTCATAGGGACGCTACAGGGCGTGGGTCCTGAGCCACGGGTCAGGGGCCCGGGACACGGAACCTCTTCCAGGCGCCGCCGGAACCCTTCCAGCGCGGCGCCCGTGCCCGCGCGTCCGTCCTCCGTCCGTCCGTCCTGCTCCCCCCCCGGCCACAGCCCCCGCCCACCCCGCCCAAGGGCGGCCCAGGCACAGCCGGCCCCGCTCACACGCCGGGGCCGCCGCCTGGCGCGGGGGCCGCCGCGAGCGCCGTGATGGCGCTGCCCAGACGCCTGTCACGGCGCCGCCCACGCCGGTCCCCGGCGACCCGCCACAGCCCGGCCGTGCGCCGGCCATCGCCACGGGCGCCGCGGCCGCCCGGGGCCGGCGCGCCCGGCAGAGGGCGCGCGAGGCCCGTGAGGCCCCGGGAGCGGGAACCGATCCCTGGGACACCGAAACAATCACCGAAACAATCACAGAGACACCGAAACACCGAGGCAATCACCGGGCCCAGGCGCTCACCCTGCACTGCCCAGGCCGCCCGTGACCCGTGCCCCCCGCGGCCGTCCCCACACGGTTTCTGGGCACCCCCAGGCGGTAACTGCAGCCCTGGGCTGGACAACCTTTCAGTGAGGAAATGTGTCTCTAATGTGTCCTGATCGAAACATTCCCTGGCACAGCTTGGAGCCGTCTCCTCTCGTGCTGCCCCTGATACCTGCGGGAGCAGAAGGATCCCCCTGGCCCCGCGCTCCGCTCCGGGGATGGGGACAGAGCAGGGAGGGGTGGCATGGGGACAGAGCCCAGAACCGTGCACATCTCTGCAATGCTCGGAGCGTGCTCCTGCCAGGTGTGAGGCAGGCCAGGAGAGCAGGAAGGGGCTTGTTGGAATGGGCCGTGAACCCAGCCTCTGTCGGAGAGCTGGATAATGAGCGGCTGGCAGAGGGAAGATGAGCACTCCGCAATTGGGGCAGGGAAGGGAGGCTGCCAGGGTGGAGGGAAGGGAGGAATGATGTGGTCTAAGCCATTGACCAGCACAACAATTTTTGCAGCAGCCCTCTGGATACAAACCAGGAGATCAAGGAACACTTTGCAAGGCGTGGACATTGTTGGGCAGTAGGAATCCGTGAAAAGATGATGATGAGCCCTCAAATCATGAAGAGACAGGCTGGACGACGCCAGTTTTACCTCCAAACCAATTTCCTGACAATCATCTCTTCCCTGGCACCTCCACTAGTCTCCAGGGCCTCTGTGGGTCTGTGTCTCCTCACTGTCTCCTTGGAATGGACCTTGTTGCCAACACCATCTTTGGATGATACTTATGTCCGATGGAGAGAAAGAAATTTCCAAAACTGAGAAGGATCCAGAAAATATCCAGGAAAAAAATATATCCCAGCTATGTCATGTCTGTAGGGCTGCATTCACATATTCAGCAAGTTATGAAAAGCAGCTCTTTGGGCTGGTTCATTGACTGGCAGGAATTAGAGAGCTAAGTCACTGCAAGGCTGGCAATTAGCTGCTGTGGAAGTGTTTTTGTAGGGTCAAATTTCCAGCACGAGGGGAAGAGAAAAGCTTGTGTAAAGCAAGCCGCCCCTCCTTGCAGGAGCCAGGCTGGGAGGGGGAGCTCAGCTCCCGCCCTCCTGAGGAAAGAAAAGGATTGTTCCTCAAAAAAACACCGCTGTGATGGGCAACACCCCCAAATCCTTCCTCCCGCAGTGCCGGGGAACTCTCCTGCCCCGGGAGCCGTGCAGTGCTGCTTTCAGCTGGAACAGCAGAGTTTTACATCTAGCGTTTCCCTGCCTGTTTTTTCTCACTGGCAGAAAGGGGCCCGAGCAGCTGGAAAAGCAGAGGAATGTGACTGGAAAGCCCCTGCCTCAGCAGCACCTGCACCTTTCCCTTTTCCCAGGTGTGCCTCCCGGGGAAGCGTGGTTCCCTTCCTTGAAGGGAAGAAGCGTGGCCCTGTACTGAGGAGGTTGTAGGAGAGAGAAAGGGCAGGAGGGGATGAGGGTGACCTCAGGGAGCTCTGCCAGCTCAGCTCGGCTCTGCTCTCACAGGAGCCATCAGGGTGTGAGGCTGGGGCTGCTTTCCCTGCTTGGTCATTCCTGGCCTTAGGAAGGGGCTCGGTGCTGCAGGGAGGAGAGGCCGGGCTGGCAGGGGGCACAGGGAATGCCAGAGCTCCAGCAGCAAGAAATCAGGATTCATTAGTTCCACTACGTGCAGAACAACTTGCTGAAGGAGCCTGGGCTTCAAGCTGAGCGCGTCCCTCTGGGCTGCGTCTGGGGGACCCTTTGATTTGGTTAATTAGACACAAAGTTTTTCTGTGCGGTGGGAGGCCGGGTATGTGCTGAGGAGCGCAGCTACCCTGCGTTTACTAATGAGATAATTAATTGTGGCTGTCTGCGAGGCTGAGTGTACACAGCTCCACCCGCACACCGCCCACCCCGAGCCCTCTGCTCGCATCTGGAGAGGCCTCGCACCGCAGGTGGAATTACGGAATTAAGGAATTACAGAATTACGGAATGACGGTGTCAGCTCTCCCTGCAGAGCCCTGCTCAGGAGCCATCCTCCCGCTGGCGGCTTCTGCAGAAGGGCCTCATTTACATCTAAATATCCTCGCAACAATTTCCACTGTTTGGCTAAACTTCCTAATTCCGCTATTTTTCACCCTGTATTTGAGCTTCGATTCAATGAAGTAGCTTCATTTTGCCTCTCTCTTTTCCCCTGCTCCAGATCTCTCCTTACACAGTTCAAGTGTTAGGACTTGCCTACACTTGAAGGCTCTGGATATGGGGACATGTAAATCTGAAAGACAGGGAACTATTTCTTGAATACTTCTGTAAGTATTTACTCAAAATCAGTAATTTCTGAGTAACTTGGTGCCCTGGCTGGCCAGTTCATCCTGTTAGCAGCCAGGAGCAGGTAAGGCAAGGTTTGTAAAAGGCAGGTCTGTGTTTTTTCAACTGCTTTCTCTCCATTGCTCCAAAACCAACTTACAACCTCCCCCTCCAAAGTCTGCCTCACTTAAATCCTCGCGCTGTCACAGCTGAAATGTGGCTACAAAGAGATCTAGGAATTCCCCCAGCGTTTGTCTCTCCAGGGGTTGTTTCACAGGTAAGGAATGCAGCACCGGCCTCCTGCGTCTCCTGCCTGTCTGCCCCTGCAGCGGGGCTGCCTCTGCCAGGTTCACTCCCGGGGGTGGCTCAGGGCACAGTGACACCCCAAATGTCCCGGTCTGTGCCGTTCCTGCTGCTCCAGCTGCCCGTCCCTGCCAGCAGCGGGGAGCATCCCCAGCCGGGGGTGCTGCCGGAGCCTCCCGAGCTGCGGGTCTGTGCTTGGAGAGCCCTAATTAGAGCGTGCAGGGGCAGATCTGGGCAGTGCTCTGGGTGTACCCCGACTGAAGTTATTTAGCTCGGCAGCAAATTGCACAGCGTGATTGCTCGGGGATCTGGGCAAACTATTCAAAGCAGAAGAAAGCGTCTGATGAATTCGCCAATATTTTTGTTTGTGGACAATCCCCCAAAAAGACAGAAGCAAACCCTTTAGTTCTTACCAACGTGTTTGCTACTCAAAATTACTCCATGAATCATTTGTGACTGAGTGTATGCAGTCAGTGGGTTTCTCATGTCCTCCTTTGTTTCTCATGTCCTCCTTTTATTTTGTTCTTTGAGCTCTAGCTACTCCCAATTTGCTTGTGCCGAGTTGCTGATTCCAGTCCCCAAGTTCATACGGAGCACTCAGGTCAGAAGTAAATATGCAAGAATTAACTCTTTATCCTGTACAGTTTTTAGTACAGAGTTGCAGCCAACAAACAATAAGAAAAAAGAAAAGAGGTGCTACCACTAAAGAGAATTCACAGATTTTTCATGAGCAAATGACACATTTCTCACAGACCTGCCTCAGCCCCGCTCCCCCAGGGATAACAGAAGAGCAGTGTCACAGGCAGGTGATGTGCCATGGTGGCACCCAGCCCCGTCTCACTCCCCACAGACACCTTCCTGCCTGCACCCTTGCTCAGTTAGCCAAAATACAATGCCTGAAACAAAGTGGCTGTGCTGCAGGAGTGGGAGATGAGCAATGGGAGGAAGAAAAACCCGCAGTGTCTGAGCGGAGGAGCTGCAGATGCCAGAGTGACTTCTCAGTGCTCAGAGCTCTGCTCCAGCTTTCAAATCCCGTGCTCCAGGATCTACATGCCATTTCTTGGATGTGGTTTGCCTCGAGGGCAATCTCAACAGCTGTGAAGTTTCAACAGATGAACAATGTAGTTTTCAATAAATTTCACCAGGCAAAGGAAAGGATTTTAACTCGTTCATGCTAGCCCACTTTTGGTCTGAAGGCTTTTCTGGACCTGAATCCATTCACGTCAGGAATGTTTCCTGTTTGAGCTCCACTGAGAGGTTTTCCCCCTCAGAAGAAGCTTCTCTCAGCTGTGCCCATGGGTCCTGGGAGGTGCAGGAGCACCCTGCCTTTACCTGTGCCACTTGAACCCACTATGCTGGAGGAAGGTACCAAATGTGGATGCCCTCAGCTCCTGGTGGGGAAAGCAGAGGAGGTAAAAAGGCAATTTTCCAAATCTCCTTGTGGCAATTGCATCTTGGAAGTTCCATTTCCTTTGTACTCACACATCCAGAAGTGGGGCTTGTGCTCTTGGAGTCATGTTCTCATCCCAGTTGAAGGCTGATGCCATTAATTGTAACTGAAAGAGGGGCTTTAGTGTTCCCAAATTCTTCAGTCAGAGAAGTCAAGGAATTACCTTTTCAAAACACATCAGATGTATCCTCAGATCACGAGGACAATTACTGTGGATTCACCTGCTGTACACAGGACAAGACAGCAAACCTGAGTCCAGAGGTAAAAAGCCATGTGGTTTTTTTGTGCCTGGCTGGGAGGTCTGAGCAATGAGTCTGTGACCTTTGCTGCCTGTCCTCTGGCTGGGATCTCTCAGGAGGTTTCAGGGAGTCGGAAGCAGTGAGCTCACACCCTTTGCAGGAGATAACAGTGCTGAGAGAGCCCTGGAGGGATCTCACACCTGTACAGGCTCCCTGCTTCACCTGCCCGTGCTTTATTTTCAGTGTCCAGGCTGGCAGGCTCAGGACTGACCACTTCCTCCTCACCCAAAGGTCTGCCCAGAGGCCATCCCCTCCTGCTCCTGCTCAGCTGCTCCCTGGCCAGTCGGGTTCCCCCTCTCTCTGCAGACAGACAGACAGACAGACAGACAGCAATCATCTCCAGGAGCTGCCCTGGTGATTCCCCACACAGCTCCAGAGGGACACTGATGGATTTCCACTGCAGTGAAACAGCACAAGACCAGCTACAACTGGAGGATGGCTCTGTGTGTGAGGCAGAGGTGCCCAGGGCCTTTGGGAGGCTCTTAGCACCAACCCATGAGCAGCTACTGCTTTGAACTTGAATGTGTCAGTGACTGCCTCCCCACCTCTGCTCCTTCCCAAGTGAAGACAGCTCCTATGGCACCCAGAGACATCCTGGGAGCTGCTGCAGCCTCTACACAACAGTGCACAGACACCTGTGATTTGGAGTCCTTTGTCCCAGCTCTCCAAAATGTTTCATCAGTTTTAATCACCACATTGCTCTCCCTGTCCTACTGAGGCTCCCCAACCATCATCTTCCAACAGAAATTTCTCAGACAGAAACCAAATATCAGATCCCATCTTTTCCTTCCTGTAAAAGAAGACAGTAGTATCTCCTTTTCACATGGAAAGTCAATAACTCTTGCAAATGCACAGGGCAGCCTGGTTGTGCACTCTGATTTCTCACAATTTCTGCTGAAATGCTTTTCTTTCAGTTGGCATCTCCACCAGAGTGCTGAGCTCAATGCAGAGGCCATCCACAGGAAGGCTGCAAACATCCTCCTCAGGATCATCATCATCCTCCTAGGAACAGCCTGGCCTTCTGAAAAATCAGTGGTTTGAGCAAACCCCTCAGCTCTCTGGAAAGGCTGGACACTGTGGATGCTGTGCTGGATTAATTTCCAGCCTTGTGCAAGCTCTCGTGGTGCTCTTTCCAGATGGCTCTTCAGAGTCTTCAGTGTTGTCTCTGGGTGCTTCCCTGGATCTGAGGCTTCCACAGGGAGTTTGTGACAATGCAGCCTCAGAGTTCAGCAAATGCAGCCTGAGAGAAAGTGGGAAAAGACTTTGGGAACTGATGTCTGACACTGTCCCACCAGTTTATTCCAGTGCCATTTGCTAGTGGCAATGCAGTGTGTGTCACAGAGCACCCAGGGTAGCATGAGCTTGGAATGGCAGGACATGGCATCATGCTGTGCCAAGTTACTGCTGGGAGAGACACTTTGCATCCCAGAGGGAGCCAGGAGTGTGCTCACACCGATAAAATCCACATTTCCATGATCTCTGTTCACAGATATCTCCTCTGGGCCAAATTTCATTGCTCTCCTGTCTCTTTTCCCCCCTGGCTCACATCCTTGCTACCTTGACATGCTTTATTCAGCCAGAGCCCCGCGTCTGGCTGGTTCTGCTCGCCCAGCGCTGCCGAGCTGTGGGGAGCCCTCTCTCCCTCCTGCTGCTGGCCCTGGCTTGCACATGCCAGGGACAGACCCCTCTCGCCTGCCCCAGGTGAGCACACCCCGAGGGGCGATGGCAGAGCGATGTGGAGGGGCAGGAGCGTCCCAGCAGCAGCGGGGCTGTGCCCAGAGGAGCTGGGGGAGCGGGACCTGCTCCGGGGGAGGGAGTTCAGCAGCGTTTAATGAGGGGCTTGGCTGCTCTGAGCAGAAACGTGCGTGAAGAAAAGCCTCGACCCACACCCTGAATTCCACAGCTCGACTCCAGGGACAGGGAGAGGGAGGGAGGACAGGACGGGACATTTCCAGCAGCCGTGCGACTTGTTCATAAAAGCCTCATCTCAGCAGCCCTGCTGCCTCCTCCCCCCATCGCCTCCACAGCTCACGCTGGGTTTTATTAACGCAATTGCCCTCAGGCTAGAGGGAATCACATCCCAGGAGACATTCCAGTCTCATATCAGCTTCAGAGGGGATCAGAGCGAGCCAAGGGTGGGGGGCGTTTCAACAGGACGTTCCATTGGAGAGGAGCTGGCAGGTTGGGAGCGCTGCAAGACTGCACGGGCAGCGTCCTTAGCACACTGAGAGCCGAGCCCCTGCTCTGTGTCCCTGCCACTCCTGCCGTGCCCGGGCTGCAGCCGAGCCCCTGTCCCGTGTCCCGTGTCCCGTGTCCCGTGTCCCGTGTTCCGTGTCCCGTGTCCCAGCCACTCCTGCCGTGCCCGGGCTGCCGGCTGGGAGCTCTTCCCGTGCGCTCTGCCGGGCACAGGGCTCTGGGGCTGTGGCTCAGGTGAGCACAGCTTTCGTGGCCCGCAGCCCCCCGGGCTCAGCCCCGTGCCCCAGCAGCGCCAGGGCTCAGCCGCCGGCTCCTCGCCACCATCGCACCCGCACCAGCCCGGACCAGCAGCAGGAATGGGAGCCGGCTCCCCGGCGTCTGGCTCCCCAGGTGAATTGTGGTGTGCCCTGAGCCTATGCCAGGAAAATGCCAGCAGATGAAACTGCAGCTCAGGCCAAGAGACACGCAGATGGATGTGTTTTCCTCGCCTGGCTTGTCTCGCAGGCAGCGCTTCCCAGCGGAGCCCGGCTCTGTTTGTGTGCGCTCGGCTCCTGGCACGGGGGCCGGAGATGATTTGACAACAAACACTGCGGCGGAGCTGCCGAGCTGCAGCCTGGCCCTGCCCTGCCCCGCCGGGACCGCGGCACCCAGCCGCTGCTCGGGGCCAAAGCCCAGCGCTGGGACCGGGGCTGGGACCGGGGCTGGGACCGGGGCTGAGTCCTGGAGCTGGGTACTGGAGCTGGGTACCAGGCCTAGGTACCAGGGCTGAGTCTAGGGCTGAATCCAGGGCTGGGTACCAGAGCTGGGTCCTGGAGCTCAGTACCAGGGCTGAGTCCAGGGCTGGGTCCCCAGGCTGGGTCCAGGGCTGGGTCCTGGGGCTGAATCCAGAGCTGAGTGCAGGGATGAGTCCCCAGGCTGGGTCCTGGGGCTGGGTCCAAGGCTGAGTCCAGGGGCTGAGTCCAGGGCTGGGTCCTGGAACTGGGTTCTGGAGGTGGGTACTAGGCCTGGGTATCAGGGCTGAGTCCAGGGCTGAGTCTAGGGCTGAATCTAGGGTTGAGTCCAGAGCTGGCTCCCAGGATTGGTCCAGGGGCTGAGTCCTGGGTACCAGACCTGGGTCTAGGGTGAGTCCCAGGACTGAGGACCCACTCAGGACCCTGCAAGATCCTGCAGGACCCCGCAGCTGCTCAGGCTCTGTGTGAGCTGCAGTGAGACCTGCACAGGGACAGGCTGTGGCTGTCTCAGTGCTCCCCAGGGACCCTTCCCTGAGAAATGCAGTGCAAGGTGAGGGGCAGGACGGTCCTGCCCCACGTCCCTCGATCCAGGGGGGCAGCAGTGCCTGCCCAGCAGCCCTGCAGGCACTCACAGCCCTGCCCAGGGGCTCTGCCCTTCAACAGCCCCCCTTGGTTTCATATCCATGGGCACTGCATCCAGCAGATCCAAAACTCTGACTCTGCACCAGAATTCAACCCAGAATTAAGGGCAAAAGAAAGGGCAGTTTTAAGAGCAAAAAAAAATAGATGTAAAATAAATAGTAGGGAATCAAGCAAGACTTTCTGGAAATTCATAGTGAGACTGGCCTAGCTAAGCTGAAGTCTGGAAAACTTTGGTGTTTTCAAGGTTCACTGTTTGGACTCAGGACAGCCTGCACAGTTCCAGCATTTTAATTTAAAAGATTTTTTAAAAAACCCTAAAGAGATTTGAAACAAAGCACTTTGCTGACCAATATATATTTTTTATGTTTTGCTTTATTTTACATATTACTTTACCTTTTCACTTGTGAGTCCAGGCCCAAAGGCCAAGTTTCCACTTCATAACCTCTTCTTGCCCACCCCATGTGTTGGGCTGCCAGCAGAGGACGAGAACTGGGTAATTCAAAAAGTACTCGTGATCAATCGTGTTTGCATGGGCAGTTCACTGCACATGACCCCCAGCCTTGTTTCCACCCACCATCACCTGTACAAACTCCCACTTTGGCTGCCCACGAGAAAAACAAGGTGCCAGGGCCACAGGAAAGGGGAATCCCAAAAGCAAGAGGTGAGAACAGAGATTTGTCTGATGGAGATATGTCCTTGTTTGTCACCCACTGAGCAGTGATGCTGGAGACATCAATTCATGAGGGTATCTCCTACAGAGAGAGGAGGAAAGACATCAGAGAAATCAAAGGCGTTTCTCTGTCCTGGGGATTTGGCTCCTGGACCCTGTTCCAGCTGCTCAGGGAAATGCCCAGGAGGTGTAAAGCTCTGTGCTGACTTTGCAGGGGACCTCAAGCCAGGTCCCCAGGCAGAATACAGCTGTGAAAGTCACACCAGGGAGGTGGCAGGAAACAAAGGACTTTGGACAGACAGGCTTAATCCATTTAAATTCAGTTTCTCTCTCACTTCCCTCCCCTTTCCCCTTGGCTCTCATCAGACAGCTCTTCCCCCACCTCCTCTCAGTCCCAAGTGCCTTACAGCAGTTTCACACCCAAGTGGCCCATGGGCTGAGAGAGTTATTCCACTTCTTTGCTGCTCACAAAGGATCAAACCTGCTGTTCTCTTCCTCTTGCACAGCCTCGTTCCCCTAACACCTGCTGGGCTGTAGGGAGAGGTTATCCCCAGCTGCTGGTTCCTGCTGAGACTCACATTACGGTGCTGCTTTGCCTGCCCAGGTGTTCACAAGGCCCTCCTTGTTGGGAGGCCTTAGGGGAATGGGAGAAGAGCTAATGTTTGTGGTCAGAAGGACTTGGAAAAATCAAGACAGCTCTGCCACTTGGTAGGACTGGAAGGCTCTGAACAGATGCTGAACAAGAGGAGCTCCATGTGGAGATGCTAAATCAGCAACATCAGTGACCACTGGCACCTCTCAGCCATGAAAACTTCCACTGAGCTCCTGCAGCTGCCCTGAGAAGCCCAAGTTTGGCTGCAGCCTGGCAGGAGCTGCAGGAAAGCAAGCAGCCAGTGAGATGTCACACTGAGAGATGTCACACAGAGATGTCAGACTGTCAGTGCTCTGGGGTGGGAGCCCTGTGCTTGCCTGGCAGCAGCCTCTGTGCATCCATTGAGCTGCAGACAGGAGGGGTGAGGGCTGCACAGACAGGACAGGCAGTGCCTGAGAGAGCTCCCAACTCAGGAACACAACCAAAAGGAATTCTGCAGGCTTCACACACAGCCCTCTGCAGAAGGTGAGCCCCCAGAACACCCAATGGGCCTTTTTTCCTACTGCTAAACATCTTCTTGCTTTGCTGGGAAATGTCTGTGATCCCAAACACACCATGCACTTTCTTTTGTGTTAAGTGCCTTGGCAGGAGCCAGCAGTTCTTACACACAGTTCCATCTCTGCAAGGACCAAGTTTCCCAGAACACCCCCTTTAAAATCTCTCTCCCTTCATTAAGAAGAGCCAAAGCTGCCAGTTGCTGCCTTACAGGCTGCTCCCATGCCTCTCCCCACTTCCCCAGGGCTCCACTGCCATGGGCTGGAAAGCACTGAGCTCCCAGAGACACCAGCACTAAAAGAAAAGACACTAAAGAAAAGAGAGACAAAAGCAGGAAGGCTTTTTCACTGGGACCCAGCTGTCTGGCTCAGAGAAAGGCAAGAAATGAGGGTCTGCTCTGCATTCCTGGGGCACAGCCAGAATAACAGCACAAGGGTAAATTCCACAGTGCAAAGTGTTTTCCCTACTCCCCTATCCTCCCTTAGGAGTAAGGCCTCGGGGATGCACTGAGCGTGGTGCTCCAGTGCAGGGACATCTTGCACACAGCCGGCAAGTTAAACACTGCAGCACCTTCCAAAGGAGCTTTCTTCTCACATCTGCTTACCGTACCCACTATTTACATCACCAGTATGGTTCCCATAAAACTAAACATGAACAACTGATCACAGACAAATAAAACAGTAATAGAGCCTGGGATGTCAGGAAGCCTTACCCACTCCCTGCACACCAGCCCAGGCAGCTGGAGATCAAAGTTTTCTTATTTGCAATACATTTCTTGAAACAATTTTCAGCTAAACTCAGTCCGTTGAGAGGATGCTGACACAATCCAGGGCTTCTCCCTTAGAAACAGGAACCAAGAAACCAGATCTGTGCATTGCTGCCTCCATCTCCAGGTGGCTGAGCAGATGGAGAAGGCTTTGGCATCTCCAAAATGGGGAGTTGCTCCCTTCTTTCCCTTCCCTCAGCATCCCTGACAGGGAAAGCCTTCTTGCAAAGGGTGAGTGAAGGGTTTGAGTGAAAAAGTGAGAGAAGCAGAGCCCTGCACGGGCAAAGCAGGGGTGCGAACACCTTTAAACCCATGGGGGTGCAGTGGTCTCGACGGGCACTAAGAGGATTTGGTTTAGCCCTTGGTACCCTCAGGCAGGAGAGGTGAAAGACACCTTTAAAGGGACCCGTTTGGAGGCACCCCAAGGCAGGAGCCGGGCGCGGGGAGGCCGGGCAGGCGTGGGAGGGGGTCCCGCCCCGTTCCGCCCCCGGGGGTGGCGGGGCGGAGCGGCCGGGCCGGGCCGGGCGGGACCGGGACCCCCCTCCCCTCCCCTCCCCTCCCCTCCCGCGATGCCGCCGGGTCGAGTCCCCCCGGCCCGAGAGCCGCGGCTCAGGGAGAACAAAAGGCAGGAGCGGGAGGAGGCGCGAGGAGGAGGGCAGGCGGCCACGGTGGGGGGATAAAAGGCTCAGCGAGGACCCCCCTTCCCTCCTCCTCCTCCTCCTGTGCCCCATGTCCGAGCCCGCTCCGCCGCCCGGCATGGCCCGCCCGCCGCTGCCCGCCGCTGCCGCCTTGCTGGCGGCTGCTCTGCTGCACTGCGCGCCCGCCGCGCCCGCCCGCCGCCACAAACCGGTGAGTGGGGACTGCCCCGGGCCCCCCGCCACAAACCGGTGAGTGGGGACTGCCCCGTGCCTCCGCCACAAACCGGTGAGTGGGGACTGCCCCGGGCCCCCGCCACAAACCGGTGAGTGGGGACTGTCCCGGGCCCCTCCGCCACAAACCGGTGAGTGGGGACTGCCCCGTGCCCTCCGCCACAAACCGGTGAGTGGGGACTGCCCCGGGCCCCCTGCCACAAACCGGTGAGTGGGGACTGCCCCGGGCCCGCCGCCACAAACCGGTGAGTGGGGACTGCCCCGGGCCCTCCGCCACAAACCGGTGAGTGGGGACTGCCCCGTGCCCCGCCGCCACAAACCGGTGAGTGGGGGCTCCCTCCGCGCCCCCCCGGTGCTGTCCCGAGGGCTGTATCTATCTCCCCGGGACGAGCCGCCTTCCCCCGCCGCTCCATCCGTCCATCCCCGAGCCGCTCTCGGGATTCCGGCACGGGCAGCGCTGCCGGGACTCACCGGCCCCGGGACGGCTGCTGCTGCCCCGGCGGTGCCTCTCGCTCCCCGGGCTCCTTCTGGCTTGCTGGGGAGTTTTCACAGCCGTGTTCCCGAGGGAAAACGGGGACCGGGACAAGGGGAGTTTAGGAGAGGACAGGGCATCCATCCCCCGTGCCCTGCAGAGCACTCGCTGCTGCTCCAACACCCCCTGCACACTGCTGGCAGCTCCGGGAAGTGTTACGGGGAGGCGAGACTGAAGGGATGGACCAAAGGAGAGGAGCAGCAGGGCTCTGTCCTCCTGCACGTCCTGCCCGATCCCAGCACCTGGGACTGCGGCTGCCAGAGGAGACCCGCGGCGTGCGGGGGATTTGGGGGACGGGGGAAGACAGAGAGCTCCTTGTGCTGGGAATGTGTGCGTGCGTAATTGGGTTATTATAGACATGCGCTTCGCTGGTGTGCCATAAAATAATAACAGAGCAAATGCCCAGTAGCAGCCCAAGGGGATTAGTTCAGGTTCTGTCGATGGTTTTGTTATCTGCTCTGTCATCTGAGTACTTTCTAACTTGGCTGCTAAATCTGCTGTGGGCTGGGACTTGGCACAGAGCAGACTTGGAGTGCTCGCGTTCCTCCCAACGAAGTGTCACCGTGCTCGGCTCGGCTCTGGGGAGGGTGAGGCCAAGCTCGGTGGTGGCACTAGTGGCACTCTGCACTCCAGGAATGGCTCTGCTCTGCGGGCTCCGGTCCCGTCGGGGAGCAGCAGTGCTGGGCTGGGAGGGCACAGCTCCATCTGAATGAAGCTGGGGGCTGCTGGTTCCTGCAGGGCACGGGCTGGGCTGGCAGGTGCCTCCTGCTCTGCCCCGTGCAAGCAGAGAAGCTGCTGCTCCTGGAGGAGCCTGCACAGCCTCTGCTCCTGGTCCTGCTGCCAGCGAGGGGCTGGGTGGGATGCTGGGGGCCGGGAGAGCCAGCCTGGGTTTCACACCCTGAGCCCAGCCCAGCCCAGCCCAGCCCTGCTGCCGTGGTTCATCTCCTTTTGCCGGTGCTCACAGCTGCTCAGGGGCTGCTGGGGCTCTGCTGGCTTGGCCACTACCCCCAGAAGTGGGAAGTACCAAATTACTGAAGAGCACAGAGTTAGTGCAGGGGTCCGGGGCTGCTCAGACTCCTGGTCCATCAAACCCACCACCACGCTCCAGAAGGTGCCCCCAGCTGGCAGTCTGACAGCAGAGAAGTGATTTCCTCCTCATGCCAGGCTAGTGCTCTGCCCTGGGAGTGCCAATCCTTTCTCCTGGCTGGAGTAACTGCAGGTGATACTCCTGGAGATATGTTTTGTTCAGGAAATCCTTGTGCTTGTGTGTTTGACCAGCCACGTGAGGCTCGGGGATTGATGTGTTTGACTCAGTCTTTGCAGAGGTGGTGGCTGCATTGGTTGGGCTGGAAGTGGACAGATGATTTTCCAGCCTTTCAAATTGCAGCTCTGTCATCCCAAATAGCTGCTCTTTTGGGTTCCTCAGCTGGTGTCAAGGCTTCTGAAGGTTATTCTGCTGCCTCTGAGGTGAAGGCAGTTTTGCATGATGTAAGTTGGCAGCAGTGCAACCCTCTCCTTTCCTGGCTGGGGAACAAGTGTGTGCAGGACAGCTGAGGTGGCACTGCTGGGCTGGCAGAGCCCCTGCCATGGCCACTCTGCCCTCTCTCACAGGCATTCCCCGTTCTGACTGACTGCTCTGAGCCTGCTGCACAAAGGGATGTTTCCCTAATGTCTGACAGCAGCCAATTTCCTGTCTGGGCACCTTTTGCTGTCAGGTGATGAATGAGAAAGAGCCAAGTGGCTGAGCAGGGAAAAGAGATTCACACTCCTGGGAGACAGAGCAGAGGAGTTCCTTGAGCTGTGCTGGTCCTGGGCCAGCCCAGGAGTGCTGCACCCCAGCTGTTTGTGCTCCCATAGCGAGTCACAACAGCAGCTGATGGGAAGGAACAGGGGCTGAGATTCATTTTAAAGCCAGGCTATAGGGCAAGTGCAGAAGGACTTGTGTTCTTTGAGGCAAGCCCTGTAGAGCTCCTTCAGTTTTATATTAATGCCTAAAGAAAGAAAGGGAAAGCTGAGAGCAGAATAAAGGCTGTGTCTGGTGTCCACTGTAAAACTGGAGAACAAAAGATCTGCAGTCCTCGGGGCTGTGCACGCGCAGACTCCGAATTCCTGCCTTGCTCTCGGCTCCCCTGGGAAATCCAACTCTGTGCATTTGCTGGGGAGCTCTCTCTCCGTGGAGAAGTGTTGGGCAGCCTCCCAGCTCCCAGCACAACCCACCAGGGTGCTGCAGCTCTGCCCTGAGCACAGCAGGTCCCCTCTGGAAGCAGGGCACTGCCTCCCCCACTGCCCCTGCCCGCCTCGCTCCGGGCTCAGGCAGCTCCTGCTGGAAGGGTTTGATTTGCACTCCTTGCTTTGGCTATTTAAATCCTGCAGTCAGTGCTGGGGTAATTTTAGGCATGTTTATCTTCTGCTCTGGGAGAGACTCAAGACACATGTAAGTAGTTATTCTGCAGCGGGTTTGTTGTGTTTGTGCTCCCCAGGCAGCATACATGCACACCCTGCAGTGTGGCAGGGCCTGGGGGGCAGCTGGGTCAGGGAGGGACAGCAGAGAAGTTTTGGGGAGCATCCCCCTCTCCAGGTGATGCTGCTTCCCCCACACTTATCCTGCCCTGGCACCATAACTTGTGGGGCTCTGCAGGAGAAGGGATGTGCTGTGTAGGAGTTGTTTGAAAAGGGTTTTTGGTGGAAGGCTGTCCTGCAGGCATGCTGATCCTAGTTCTTCCTACTATGTATCTCTTTCCTACTAATCCCAGATATACAGACAGGTAAATGAAGGGTTTGTGGGTGTTCTTGCACTTCAGGCTGAAGTGAATGGAAGCACAGCTGAGTCTGCACACAGCTGCAGAGAAGCAGAGCACTTCAGGGGTTCACTAAGGGCCACAGACACGTTTTTAGATGTTCACTGAGATCCTGGTGCAGATGGAAGAGTCCCAAGGACAGGCAGGTGACCAGACTTCCTTCTCTTGATGGATTTGGGCAGGAGAGAGGCACTGGTAGCTTGTGGCTCCCCTTAGCTTGGAGGTAACTGCACAATGAACAAAACATCTCAACCCCCTTCCTCCCCTGCCAGTAGTGTGCCACATCCTAGAGCAGTTTCTTCATTTCAAGGGGATTTCTAGGTCATCAGATTAAGGGCTCTTGAAACCTTCTGCTATGTCAGCATCCTGGGGCTTGTTTGCTCTGCAAGTACTCCTGTTTCTGGCAAACTGTTGCTTGGGTGACACCAGCAGCTTGGTTGTGGTGTTGTTGATGGAACAGTCTCACAAACTGTCACATAATTAAAGTGTCTGATAATAAAAATACTCCCACAATGTTTATTCATTTGCTTTCTCTTGTTACACCAAAGCCTGGTTCTTCTCATTCTGTACATGGGCATAAACATTTGCAGTCCGTAATGTTTCATGTTCCACATTGCTTAGGAAAAATAAACATTTTCCTTTTTTCATTGCCAACAACAACTACCACCAAATAATCCGGAAATGAACTGTCAGGCCCTGGGAGGTATTGCTGGATGGTGCCATGGGCTGTGGAAGTGAGTGGAGAGGAGGATCCAAGTGTGTGTGCAGGGCCAGGCACTGCAGCAGCTCCTGTTTGGCCTCAGCCTTTGTGCTCTCCCTGGCTGTGTCTGCAGTGGGACCAGCTGCAGCCCCCCATGGAGGAGCCAGTGCTCCAGGAGTGTTTTGTGTGAGCAAGAGAATTCCAAGAGGGGCTGGGAGGCTCTGCCTTGTCCTGAGGGAGGCAGGATCAGTAAATCTGGTGGCTTTGCCTGGGCATTGTTTCCAGTAACAGTGCCTTGACCAGGAGTACATTTAACTCAGGGTTAGACCAGACCACAATCATGTTTCTGCCATGAAATTTCACCTGCAGCATCAGCACCTTCTGAGCCCAGTCTGCTCCTGGAACACAACCTGACTAGAATGAAGCTGGTTCCAGTTTTACCATTAACCACCAGCTGTAGCTGCACTTCCAAATCCAACCCCTGCAAATCCATGATGGGCTGAGAGGCAGGCTGGACTGTCTGTGCATCAGGAGAACAGTGCTGGTCTCAGGCAGCAACATTGCTGTTCAGGGGGGGTGCAGTGCCTATGAGGGGCATAGCCACCCCACAGTGGACAAAAATGGGGTGAGGGTACTGTCTTGCATGAGAACTGCAGGAGAAAGCATCTCTGCTGTCCTTCCCCACTGAAATAAGGGCAGGATGCTCCGAGGTGCAGGCTGGTAGGTAGGAGGAGGATAATGCTGAAGAGGAGAAAGCAGAAATGGAAGCAATGGAAAAGCAGGAGCAGAAGGGACAGAGAAATGGAGACAAAGTCCATGAGTTCATTCCCCAACTTAAGAGGAAACAGCCCCAGTGACAGGGGAAGCATCCAAGACTGATGGGGTTCAGGCTGTAACTTGTCCAGTCACTCGTGCCTGACAGGGAGAGGGCTCTCCTTTCATGTCCAAGCCACAGAGGCAGCCAGGAGCCCAGGTAATTAGGTACACAACGGAGAAGTTCAGGGCAGGCAGAGGAGGATGGAGCCAGGCACAGAGAGCCGTGGGTTTGTCAGCACCAGGCCCCAGCCCCACTCCTGTGCTCATTCAGGCAGGGTGCTGCTGATGCTGCACTGCAGCTGGGCTGCTCCAGCTGCTGCTCCTCCCCTGAGCTCTGCAGGGTGGGTGCTGCCCACCACAGCGAGGTTAAAGATGCTCCTGGCTCCTTGGGACGGCTGGAACACTTCCTGGGAAGATTGGCTGGTGTTCATCTGGCTGTAGCAGACCCAGAGGTGCTGGCTGTTGTATCACAGCACTTGAAGGCTGATAAAGCTGTGAGGAACTGAGTGGGCAGCCTGTACCTCTGCTGTGGTTTCTGCTGTCCTGTGGGATCTGGCCATTCCCTCCTGCCCTGCCTCAGCCTTTCAGTCACAAGGCTGCAGGAAGAGGCATTTTCTGTGAGGAGCTGTGACCAGCCTGCAGCACAGCCCTCTTTGCACACAGCTTTGCTCCTCTGCTGTCCTCACTGCCCTCAGCCCTTGGTTTCAGGCCTGGACTCTCTCTGTGCTTGTGCTGTATTCACATTTACTGACCAGCCTCCACTGCAGAGCCCTGGCCTCTTCCTTGGCTACAAGGCAGCTGTTCCCATGCCCAGCTGTGGGTTATGCAGGGAGGGGCAGTGCAGGTGGCTGCACACACTCAGCCAGAGGCTCAGGTCTGTTCTGCACTCTGCTGGGACAAACCCTCTCCTCAGTTACAGGGATTTTCTTTGCTTTTGTGTTCAGGAATCACTTCCCCTCTGCTGGTGGGATGGGACAGTGGGGATGCCCTGACAGGCACCCAGCAGGCAGTGCCCTCCTCGCCCTCTCCTCACAGATCTGCAGCAGCCTCAGCAGCAGCAGGGCCCGAGGTGAACCCTCAGCAATACAGTCAGGGTGTGGAACCACAGCTCAGGGAGCCAAGCAGGATCTCCCCACCAGAGGCTGGGCTCAGCACTGGGTGGGAAGGATGCAACCTTAAACAAGTGGACACGATATCTAATCCCAGGGAAGTGCCTGCAGCAAGGTGTGTCCAGCCAAGGAGACCAAGCTCTCCAGCCTGGGTGTCCCCTGAGCATTGTTTGGCAAGTGGTTTGTGCCTGTCACATTTCCCCTCGCCAGCTGAGCCTGCAGTGGCATTTCCCAGCCCTTTCCTGCCATGGTCCTGATGTCGGAGCAGTGACGACAGGGAGAGAGTCACTGTTTGTGCAGGGGCACAGGCAGGGCAGCAGGGCAGGGCTGGCCTCCTGCCCCACCCAGAGCCACTCACAGACCCTTCCAGGACCGAGTCTGAAAAGGGCAGGGGCAGCAGGGAGGGTCCTGGTATTCCAAACAAGGGTTTAGTAAGCTGGGATTCATAGCAGTGGCCTTGAGCTGACCAAAGAGGGGAGAGAAAACTGCCTCTGGTCTGCCTCTGAACATGGGATTCCTTGAGGCAAGAAGGAAACAGGCAGCTTATCCTCTCTCTGCTCCTGGTCAGAGGAGAGTGATGATCTCCAGTCTATGCCAGTAGTCCCAGCCTGTAAGGCAACTGGCCTTGCCAGGAGGGCAATGTGCAGAGCATCATCAAGACAAAAAAACAGGGGTGAGGCATCTGGGTGAGTCTCAGCCCACTCACCTACCTGAGCAACTCCTGGGGGTTTCCCAGTGCTCCTAAACTTCACAGTGATCCTGCACTTCCTGGCCTTGGAAAACCAGAGGCAGCCATCACCCCAAGTCCTGAGCTGTCAGGACCTGCAGTGGGTGCTCCTGAGTGCACCCAGCAGCAGGGGGCTGAGCAGGCTCCAGGCTGTGCTTTGGGGACACAAAGCTGCCACTGTGTGCTTCGGTGTCATCGGGGCTGACAGCAAGGCGCTGGCCAGAACATGAACTTTGTCAGCTCCTCCTGCCAGCTGTCCACTGCAGGCAGGAGCTGCCAGCCCAGGCAGGGAGCCAGGTGGCTCAGAGAGCTCCTCTTTGAGAGACAGGTACCTGCAGGCTGGCAGGGCTCCAGGGCTCAGCCCTGCAGACTCCTCTGGGACTGCCCCTGAAGCCCTGAATGGTGCTCGGTGCCACAGCTGTGCCTTGGGCAGGTTTTGCTGCCCAGGATGTGAAAAGGGTTTCTCTCTCTGCATGTGCTGCTGGTGCAGTTCCTGTGGGGTGTGAAAGTGCACTGGGACACCAGGATTGTATCAATGGCTCTGAGGCAAAGGCTGGCAGGTGCCAAGCCACCAAGGCTGTCTGTCTGTCTGTCTGTCTGTCTGAGGAGCACCAGCCAGCAGGCTAGAGCGGTGACAGACACACAAAAAGCCTAAAGTGACGTGTGGACCCCCAGGCTGCACCTTGTGTGACCTGCCTGGCTCCCTGTCCCTCTGTGCCTCGCCGTGGGGCCGGAGCTCAGTGGCAGAATGAATGCCAAGGCCCTCACAGCCCATTCCAGCCCGCATGAATGGGCTCTTTGTGGCAGCAGAGTGGTGGCAGCACGCGGATTACACGGCATCATGGCAGCTCTGGCACCCGGCCATCCTCACCTCCCTGTCCCTGCCAGGGCAGCCAGGAAAGCTGGCCTGGAAGGAGGCAGCTCTTTGCAGAGGAAGGAATAACCTGCCTAAAGCCCAGGTGCAGCCTCTGGAGCCCTGTGGGACAGAGCCTGCCAGTCCAGGTGCAGATGCACCACTGCTGCATCTCAGCTTCTCCTGCTGCTCAAACACCTTTGTGCATTTCCTGCACAAAATCAGGCAAAAACATCTGTGTTTGGCCCTCTGCAGCACAGTGAGGTGGACCAAGCACCTCTCGCCCCACATGCCTCACAGCAGATTGGAGGTGACACCTGAGTCATGTTTCATGGTGGCTATATAGTCCTGCTGTCACATGGGAAGATGGTGTAAATCAGCTAATTAGCATTAATTAATGTTGGCAAGAGAAACCTGGCTTCTCCAACTAAGTGTGGGAGAGCCCAGGAGAAGTTGTGCCCAGCAGAATCAGTGTGACAAAGGGATGTGGTGCAGTCATTGCCCCAGGCAGTGATGGGGCTGCAGGGACAGTCACTGCTGCTCTCTGGGCTGTCACCCCCGTGTCCCTGTGTCCTGCTCTGCCCTGCTGAGACCTGCCCACCGTGCCAGGGCAGCAAGGGGACACCACGGAAGTGACACAGGGAGCACAACTGTGTGCTGGGCTAAAGAACTTCCTCCCATTAATGTCACCTCTACCCGGGGCCAGGAGGGAATAAAGGATGTAGGGCAAAGGGGGAGAATTTATTCCCCAGCGATTTGTTTTATACTTGAAGGGTCTGGTTCTCATCCACAGCCTGCAAAAGTATTTCCTGCCGGCCAGCTGCCAAGGAAATGTGGACCAAAAATAGCTGAGTGCTTAGTGGGTGCCATGGCATGAATGACACAGTGCCTCCCAGGTGTGAGCCAGCCTCGGAGCAGAAGGGCCCAGGGAGCACAACCTGAGCAAGGCACAGAGAACAGAGTGAGCAGGGCACAGAGAGCAGAGTGAGCAGGGCACAGGGAGCACAGGGTGAGCAGGGCACAGGGAGCACAGAGTGAACAGGGCACAGGGAGCACAGGGTGTTTGTGGGGTGCAGCTTTGGGGAAACAGCCCTGGGCAGAGCTCGCTCGCTGCTGGGGCAGCCCCCAGCGCTCCACAAGGATCTCTCCATGGACACCGTGGTTTTGCTTTTGCCTTCCAGGACGTGTCTCGAAAGCACCCCCCCTGGAAGGAGCAGGCTCCGTGGCTGTCTGCCCTGGCGCAGGGGCTGCCCGGGGGGGCCGGGGCCGCCTGGAACCCCCCTCGCTGCGGGGTGCCCGACCTGCCGCCGCTGCCGGGCCAGAGCGGCCGCAGCCGCCAGAACCGCCAGAAACGCTTCGTGCTCTCGGGGGGCCGCTGGGACAAGACCAACCTCACCTACAAGTAAGGCAGGCCTGCCATGGCAGCCAGGCTGGGCTGCTGCCTCCCCTGAGCCTGCGGCTGCGGTGTGGCCCTGAGAGCGCAGGGGCCAGGGGACACGGCAGGATTGTCCCCAGCAGCTCCACAGCCCCTCCTGAGCTCCCCACAAACACAGCTGCCCTCCCACCCTGCCCAGCACAGTGCCCTGCCCAGCCCCACACCAGCACCCCTGGGCACTCATGGTCACTGCCCTCACACTGGGACAGTGAGGGGACACAGGGGACACAGGGAGAGTGACACAGGGGACACAGGGACAGTGACATGCGTGCTGAGCTGAGCCTCCCTCTCCAGCACCCTCCTGCTGTCCCTCTGCCCCCACAGCCCCGCCGCCAGGGCTCACCTCACAGTTTATTTTTAAAAGAACTTTTCATTCAGCTGTTACTGATGGTCCCATAAACACCACTTCAGTGTAAAGTTTTGCCCAAATCACCCCACACGTTCTCAGTTGTGAATCTGCTCTACAGACTGGTGGGAGGTTGTGCTGCCTCCCCAGCTGCCCTCAGGGCTATGAGTGGAGAAGTGAGCGCAGTCATATGGACCTTGACAGCATGTAAATCATCTTTTGCTTAATCCAATACAGAAGACAGTTCATCACACAATCAGGAGGCTGCAGATAACAGAAAGGCTTTTTTTTTTTTTTTTTTTTTTGGTCAATAGCAGAGATTTACACACAGCAACACTGTCAGTGGAAGGGAAAGAAACTTCCCTCTGTGGCAGACCTTTGTCTGCTCTTGTTATTGGAGGAAGTGGGAACAACTGCTGAGTGAACCCAAGTTTCCAGGGGCAAAAGCAGAGATTGAGGAGAAGAAATCACATAATCGCATCACACCACTCTCAGGAATCTTTGTGGTGGTGGCCTTCCAGGGGATAGACCTGGGGAGTGCTGTGGCACTTCAGAACAACACAAAATCTGCAAAACTCTTCAGGGAACTCACCTCTGTCACACCAGCCAGAGGGTTCCAACACTGGTGGGATTTTTCTGCTGCACATGTTGCTTGGTAGAGGTGCTGGAGCAGTGCATGTGTGGATGGGAGATGCTCTGGTGCTGAGAGTGGTGCCCCTCGTGGTGCTGATTGTGGAACTGGTGCCTTTGTGACAGCCTTGTCCATGGGAGAGCAGTGGATGCTCTCCTCATCCAGTGTCTGTTGCCTTCCAGAATTATCAGGTTCCCATGGCAACTTGTAAAAGCTAAAGTGAGAAGGACCATTGAGGAAGCTCTGAAAGTGTGGAGCGATGTGACCCCGCTGACGTTCACGGAGGTGCAGGAGGGCCGGGCTGACATCGTCATCGATTTCACCAGGTGAGCAGGGCGGGCAGCACGGCCTCCCCCTGCCACAGGAGCAGGGCAGCAACCAGAGCACAGACCTGCAGCACACAGCTCACACCCTTCCATGGAGCCTCATGTTTCTGCTCTCAGGCACTGGGATTGTTTTAGTTCTGTGTGTTGTGGTGTGAGTGCAGCTGTTCCACACTGGCTGTGCACAGCACCCTTACTGATCATTCATTAATTTCCTGGTACATTTACGTTTCTTTGCCCACAGGCTGTTTTCTTAAGCGTTTGTTTTGACTTTCCATCTTCAGGTCCTCCATCCTGTCCCTTGACTGAACAATGTAACTGTCTGCCCAAAGACAAATATAGTTTCTTGGTTAAGTGAATCTTGGCTCCTGGCCTGAAATTCCCTTTTGGCAAAATACTCACTGGGGCAAAGACTTCCCTGAGCTGCATGTTTGCACAGAGCTAATGAGGGCAGTGGAGACTGTCCAACAGTGATGTGATTTGCATGCTGTGTATTTGTCTCCCTCAGCTCTCTCAAGTGGCCACGTCTCTCATGGGTTTCCTTCATTACTCATCAGTGGCTTGGCTTGAGTGAGGCCCTGAGAGTTTGGCTGGGTTTGCTGCCAACTGCCCCTCTGCAGCCCCCCACCACTCCATAATATCAACTCAGTCTTGCCTTAGGCAGTCACCTCCTTAATTCTTTAGTCTCCACAATCAGCTCTGGGCTGGAAGCTGAAGAGGGGAACGGGAGAAACATCCCGAAGAAAACATACAAAGTCCCCAAGGCTTGGTGTGACTGAGATCTGCTTCCTCAGTGCTTGGTGTGACCAAGCTGCTTCCTCAGGGCTCTGATGCAGAATTTGGCTTGTGGCAATTGGAATAGCACCAGCAGTTGATCTGGACTAGTGGGATGAGAGCTGCTGTTCCCTCTCAGTGGCTCCCACCTTTGGCTGTGTGATGCTGGAGCTCCACAGCCCTGAGGTGCAGTGTGTCTTCCCTGCAGGTACTGGCATGGAGACAACTTGCCTTTCGATGGGCCCGGAGGGATCCTGGCCCACGCCTTCTTCCCCAAAACACACCGGGAGGGAGACGTGCATTTTGACTACGATGAGACCTGGACGATTGGGAACAACCTGGGTATGGCACAGTTTGTTACAGGAGGAGCTGTGGCTGCTCCAGGATGCCTGTCAGTGAACCTGGAAATGATTCCCTGCAGTGTGAACAGGGACCCTGTAAAACCGAGAGGCAACAGCTATTTTTGGGGCTGAGCATTTTCATCTCCTACCACACAGAAGCCTGCTGTTAGCATTCAGGTCTTTTTATCTTTCAGCCACAGCAGAGCTGGTGTCCAGCAGCCTCCCCATGGACTCCTCCTGTGTGTGGGGAACAAGAGATGGCTCTTCAGTCTGGCTGTGTGCCCTGCCACTTGGGAATTGCACCCAGCCTTGGCAGGAGTCATTAGAAATGAAACAAGGAAAGGATGAAGGAAAAATGAGGCTCAAGCTCTGTGTGACAGTTGTCTTCCAAAGAACAGTCTCAGTCCCAGTTCTGCATGCATTGTTCACCATCTCAAACAAGCCCATAAAGGGAAACCACCCAGGCTCCAGCTCTGTCCCCATGGCCTGGGAATGCTCTGACCATAAACAAAGCCACAACCAGTCAAGACTCTTTCTAAAATTTTTGCTAATAATAGATCCAAGCTGGTAGCTCTTTACTTGGGCACTCAGGGTCTGGTGTCACAGTATCTCATGAGATACTGCAGTACCACCCGGGACCATCTGGAGCAGTGCCCAGAGCAGCAATTTCTGGAAAACTCACCAAAATTAACCCAGGTCAGCTCCTCCTCCTCCTTCTCAGTTTATCTACATGGACAAAGAAATAATCACATAGCCCAGGTTAACCCCAGGCCTCTCTGGGGATTCCCAGAAATGCTGGCCATGTCAGTGGGCTCCCCCAAAGCCTGTGGCAGTGCCAGCTGTAGGCCAGTCTGACTGCATGGGGCATAGCACTGCTGTGTCTCCAACCCTGCTCATGTTGACCCAAAAAAGAGTCACAGAGCACAGGACCTCTTTGCAGAAGTGTTTCTGCTCCTGGGGGAGGGGTGGGCTCTGTCACTTTTCACCCTCTGTTGGGGTTGCCTGTGTTGTTGAAGAATTTCCTGCATTCTGCCATAAAACAGTGGTGGGGGCAAACCAGGAACGGAAAGTGGACACCAGTTCCCATCAGGATCCAGCTCTATTCCATGGCATTCCTCCCTCCCCCCCATATCATCCATAAATAACTGTTGTAAAAGCTCTTTGGAGCTAATTGCCATTTAATATGTTGAAAAGAGCTTTACGATATAAACACGGATAAATCTTTGACTCAGCTCAGTGAGACAGGGAAATCCTTAGCCTCATTTTACTGATGGGAGAGCACAAGTGTGCCCTGGGGTCACTGCAGAGCCATGCAGGAAGCAGGGCCCACGTGGAGCAGCATCCATGAAGGACACAGGGATGCTGCTGTGCACCTCCCCTGCAGAATCTGACAGCACAGCTGATCTGCCAGCACTGGAAAGCAGCAAGTGAGGAGCCTGCCAAGCTAAACACAAGTGTCTGGAAGTTTGTAATAAATCACTGGCATAGAAATCCCACTCTCTCAGCTGACCTAGATGTGTTGATTCAATCAGGTCAGTGCTGTGCAAATTAATCAGGTAATTAATTTCCAGGTAAAGCTGGCCAGGGGAGGAAGGCCAGGGCTCACCTTCCTCTCCACCCTTCCTACGTGTTCCTCCCCACTGTATTTTCCCTGGTCCTGCTGCTGAGAAGTGACCTGCTTCCCTGGAGCCTGACCTACTCCTCTGGAGCCAGCAGGGAAATCCTGCTTGGAGCATCAAGGCTGGCTGACACATCCCTGCTGTTCTCATCACTTGGGCTGCAGCTTGGAGGATTTCTGGCTGAAGGGAAGTGAATGCTGGGACTTGTCAATAAACAGCCTCCACTCATAGTGAAATTCATCAGCTTTAAAAAAGGACCCATTGGAAGCTAAACAAAACCTGCCAAACAATACAAGTTTGTGTACTGAAATCCCCTTTTCTCCCTCTCCTGTTGTAGATGCTCCAAGGTCATGTATTCCTAAAACATGGTCTCCTATAAATCTTTTTAAGTCTGGTGAAGAGGACTCAGGCCTTGACATTAGATAATCTTTTATGGATTTACTTCTAAATGACACCTTCTTGACACAGTCCCCAGACAAGCAATAAATGAGCTCCCTCTGCTGTCTGTGTGACAGCAGCCTTTGGCAAGTGTTGATCTCAGAATTCTCTCACCAGCATTAGCATCTTCCACAGTGATGTGATCTAACTGGGACTTGCTCAACTTCAGCTCTAGCCAACAACTGCTTCAAGGCTGGGTGGTCAAACACCAACCTCACCACCCCATCTCCTACACCTCTGGTGCAGATTTCCTTCTCTGTGCAGATTTCTCCTTTCCAAAAGTGCATGGAAAATCCTTTTCTTCCTGGTAGCCAATGAGGTAGCAAGAGCCTCTGACAGCAGAATTGCAAATTACCAACCTGTCCAGGTTAATATCCAAGTGTATGAATCGACTCATGGTGCTTCTGAACCAGTGAACCCCTTTATTATGCCCTCTTATTCCTTAAAAAAAAAAAAAAAAAAAAAAAAACACAAAAATATTTTGGAGCTACACAGGAGATATCTGGGAAAAACATAGTTGGAGGCAGATTTCTCTTTTTGGACTCCTACAACACATGTCAGTGTCTGTAACTGGTAGGAACAGGCCCAGGAGGCCAAAGCATGTGAGCAGACAAAAGAATTTTCCATATTTTCCCTTTGTAGGCACTGACCTTCTGCAAGTGGCTGCTCATGAGTTTGGCCACGTGCTGGGCCTGCAGCACACGGCTGTCTCCAAGTCCCTGATGTCTCCTTTCTACATCTTCCGCTACCCCCTCAGCCTGAGCGAGGATGACAAGCAAGGGATCCAGTTCCTATATGGGAAACCCTCACCAGAGCCTGACCCAACCCCAACACCCACTCAGCCAGCAGAGCTGCCCCAGCCAGGCCTCGAGACAAATGAGATCACCAATGTGGAGGTGAGTGCATGGCTGCTCTGTGCCCTGCCCTGACCCCAGGAGCTGGCAGCAGCCTGGCTTCGTGTCTCCCCTTCCACCAACACTGCTGAGCCCAGGCCCAGCCCCCCACTGGGATGTGCAGGGAAGGATCTCTGGCAGCACATCCCAAGGCAGGCTGTGCAGCTGCCTGGCCACAGGGGCTGGGCTGGGGGCTGCTGGGGCACACGCTGACCCGCTGTGCTTTGCAGGCTGGGCTGCCCGACGCCTGCCACACAGCCTTCGACGCTGCAGCCACCATCCGAGGGGAGCTGTTCTTCTTCCGCTCCCGCTACGTGTGGCGGCTCCGGGCGGGGAGGCTGCAGGACGGGTACCCAGCCCTGGCCTCTCGCCACTGGCAGGGCATCCCCAGCTCTGTCGATGCCACCTTCGAGGACCCTCTGGGCAACATCTGGTTTTTCCAAGGTGAGAGCTGGGCTGTGATCAGATGGCTCAGAAATGCATCTCAGTTAGTTAGGGGTAGTCAGGACCCAGCAGGTTCCTGGGAAAATAAATCTGGAAATCCTCAGCAATCCAGTAATCCTTGTTATTTGTTTCCTTATCTATTAAAACTTTTTATTGAGGACACAAGAGAGAACAAGGGTTCACTTTTGTTTTAAACACAGCCACAATATCCCATTCTCCTTCCCTGGAACACAAACACTTGTAATGAGCCTCTGCCCTGGCAGAGGAGAAAGAAGGAAATGTTTGCTGCACCTCTCCAGCCCAGTCACAGGAAGCACTGTGCCAAAAGTGGACCCCAGCTTCCCTGGTTGTGCCTGTGTCCCCAGGGCCCTGCTCAGGGGGTGTACAGCATTTTCTCTGCTCCTCAGAGACCTGGATGTGGAACTTCCCTAGTACCCCCAGACATGAGCCTACAGGGAGCCTGCAGAACCAGGCAATCTCCAGCAACCAGAAAGATTAAAAACAAAACCACCTCCTGGCCATCTCTGGGGTTCCAGGCCAGCAACAAACTCCATTTGAACTTCTTTGAGGCTCTCTCCAAGTGTAGGGTTAATAGCAGGGATGCAGAATGACATGGGAACTCGTTGTGGGTGTGCACACCCTGTCTGCACTCCATGAGACCGAGTATCAAAATCACACCATGGCTCTGCAGGCAGAGCTCCTGCACAAACACATTTCTGAGTACCTGACCTGTACACAAGGACTTACAGTGCTAAAATTGGCAGGCTGCTACGGTGAGTTAAAATGAGATAAGGGGAAGGTATTACATGCCGTAGGCTAATTACAGAGATTCCCATTTTAATCTAATCTGGAACTATGCTTTCAGTCTCTATATCAACTTGGCAAATTCTTCCTGGTTTCTGCAGCTTGCTCCTGCCCAGCCACATGCCCCCTTTGTGCCTGTGCATGCCCACATGATTCCCACGTGCTGAGGCCGCAGGGCAAAGGCTGCTCCCTCCAGACAAGTCCTTTATAACTTCCACAAATAGAGAAAAATGCTGCTGAAATGTCCCCCACCAACACCCACCAGGCTGAACTGAGGTGGGATGTCAATGCATTGGCAGCATTTTGGACACACAATGGTGGCAGTGTCCATTACATTTGGTGGTGTTTTTGCCTCTCAGGCACAGCTTTTTGTGGGAGCTCTGCCAAGGCACCAGCTTCAGTTGCACTGTTCACTGCCAAATTATCAGAGTTTTTGACCCCCTTGTCTCCCTCTTCTGCCTCCTCAATAGATTCTCAATACTGGATTTATGATGGTGAGAGACGGGTATCTGGTCCCACGCCGATCGTGGAGCTGGGCCTGCCTGCATCCCCCGTGCAGGCAGCCCTGGTGTGGGGGGCTGAGAAGAACAAGATCTACATCTTCAGTGGAGGCAATTACTGGCGCTTCAGCCCCCACAGGCGCCAGGTGGACAACATCTACCCCCGGGCCATGGCTGACTGGCGCGGCGTCCCGCCCGAGATCGACGCTGCCTTCCAGGATGAGTTTGGTCAGTGCAGCACCAGCATGGCCTGCAAGAGATGGGCACATTTAGACATGTGGTAGTAGTGGACATTTCCCACCCACAACACATCTCACACAGTGTAGAGGGGCAGTTCCCTCCAGTGGGTAGAGAATTGAGAAGTTTCATTCTCATTAATTGCAACTGATATGTAAGTATGATAGACAGAAGTTGAATATCTGACCGAGGAATGGTCACAGAGTCCTGCCCACCTCTTACTTCTCCTGTCAAAGGAAGTGATAAGAAGACAACAGAAACACTGCCCACACTTCAACCCAGGGAGCTGAACAAAGAACACGCTGCTTTTGGTATTGACCAGTCCTCCCCAGTGTGCCCCGTGCTGAAAACAGTGCCACAGAAATACTGGGGACAGCCAGGGTTCTTGGGGTGAGAGGTGTGGTGAGTGCCTAGCTCCTCTCTAAGAATGAAGTGAAACAACTCCCCACTGCTCCTCACTGCTTCCAGAACCTAAATTCCAGGGCAGCTTGCCCACAGGAACAAATACTCTGAGCGGGTCTTCACAAGTTGCCTGTTCCTGTCCCTGACATCCTCTGCCCTCACAGGCTGGGTGACTACAAGCACACAACATACTTAAACCCACCAGGAAAATAAAATAAAATCCATCCTATTTACTGTCCAAAAGTAAAACTAGATTTCTTATTGAAACCAAAACTGTGTGAAAGAAAAGTGAATGCCACAGGCCTGGGTTCAAGTAAAACCTCCTGCCTCTTCCAGCTCTCTTTCAGTACTGCATGTGTTGCAGAGTTACAGCTGAACAAAATGCTGGGAAAGAGCTCTGAGCCACATGAATGCTGTCTCTTCTAAACCCTCCTCTTTCCTCCACAGGTTTTGCCTATTTCCTGAGAGGCCGAGATTATTGGAAGTTTGATCCGGTGCAGGTGAAAGTGCTGGAGGGCTACCCACGCCACATCAGCCAGGACTTCTTCAGCTGCACGCCCTCCTCCAACTCCTTCAGATGAGGGGGTGCCTGTGTCCTGCACGCTCCCCTATCATCTCCCTTTACCTCCAGCAGCCACACAGAAGGCTGTCTCTGCCATTCCTGGCTTCCTTCCAGGCTCAGCATCTGACACACCAGGTGTTTGTCACAAGTGACAAAGTTTGCTCCTCTCCAGTTCCAGCAGCCCCAGCTTCAGTTGCTATCAATGTAAAAGCAGCTGCCGTGTTCTGTACAGGCAAGGGCAGCCACTCTCGTCTAGCAATAGCATCCCAAAAGCCATCAGGCCACGGAATGGGATCGTGCTCTCGTAACTAATCCGAACCCTGTGCTGTAGAACTGATGCAATGGCATTTCCTATGTTTACATAACTCACCGCGGCAGCCTTGTGCTGCTGCAGACTCTGGCCAAGGAGGAACGATCCCGCAGCCCGGGGCTCTGAAGGACACCGACCCTACCTGCACAGGAGAAGGACTGCGACGTGCGGCTGCGGCCGCGGTGCTGCCAGAGCCCTGCCGCACCCACCGCGGCCTGCTGTTGTATCCCTAGTACGCGTTAGGATTTTGTACCGATCTGTACATAGACAAGGGGCCCCCTCTGTCCCTCTCTCCCTCCCTGGTGCCGGGTGCCAGTGCTGGACACTGCCCCGCGCTCATCCCGCCGAGGTTCCCACTCCGGGATGCTCCGATGCACTGATCGCTCTCGTCCCGCCGTTCCGGGCCGGGCTGGCACCGCACACCCGCCGTGCCTGCTCCGCCTCACGCCTAACACCCCGGGCTGCCAACAGTCCCAGCCCGGGTGCGCGGCCGCAGGGGTGCCGCCACGGCCGGAGCCGCGGGGCACGGAGCGCTCACTCTGTGTGTATTTGTGTATTTATGTACCGCCCCGCCACAATAAAATCCGCCTCTTTTCTACATCCCCGCTGCCGGCCGTGCCTCCCTCGCCCCGCCCGCCGCATGCGCGCCGCGGGCCCGCACCAGGCCGCGCTGCCGCCCTTGTGCCGCCGCCGGGCCGCGCTCCGCTCTCCGCCGCGATGATGATGATGGCGCTGAGCAAGACCTTCGGGCAGAAGCCCGTCAAGTTCCAGCTGGAGGAGGATGGCGAGTTCTACATGATCGGCTCCGAGGTGCGGCCCGGGCGGGAGCCGGCCCGGGCGGGGGCTGAGGGGCCGGGCCGGGGGCTGAGGGGGCCAGGCCGGGGGCTGCGGGGCCAGTCCAGGCCGGGGGATGTGGGGCCAGGCCGGGCTGGGCCAGGCCGGGGGATGTGGGAAGCAGCGCTCAGGGCGGAGGAGAAGCCTGGCGTGGGGGGAGCGGCCTTTCCGGCCCGCGGGTCCCTCTGCCCCCGGTGGGCGCTGCCCGAGCCGTGCTGGGGCACGGGGGGGACCCAGCGCTGCCGTGAGGGCGGCCCCGGGACCCGCACGGGGACGTGGGGACCGGATCCCCGCCCGATCGCAGCCCGAGGCCCCGCTCCCGGTCACCGGGAATTTCTGTAGACAGTTGTTGAGGGATTCGGGTTATTTCACATGCTGCGAGGCAGCGAATCACACTCCTGGGCCTTTGGGCTCAGGAACAGCACTGAAATCATCCAGGGCAGCCTTTGTGCCTTGTGCACAGTGTGGTCAGCAAACACCACGGGCAGGGTTCTAGCACCCAGTGTCTGTGCTGACACTGTTCCATGCTGAGAAGGTGTTGAGCCTGCCTGGCAAAGAGCCTAATTCAAGCAAGAAACACTGGCCCTTTAGCACCGGGGAAACAGCTGAAAACGAAAAAATTTTATAGCCCCCAGCTTGATGCACGAAAGAGACTATTGGTTAAGTTTAACTGCCAGCTCTATAAATTGAGCAGGGACTAAACACCTCTTGCTCTCTCATGTAAAATGTAGAGTTTGAAAGCAAACTGTAACTGCAGTCAGCTGAGCTGTGAGATTGCCATACCAGCTACATGGAGAAGGAAAAGGGTTGTCTTTTTTATCTACCATTAATTTCTGTCTGTTGGTGAGCACTGTAGAGTGAAAGATACAGCTAAAAACTGAGATAAAAAGAGAGTCTTCTCAAACAAGGAATAAAACCTTGCTAGTGTCCTATCAGTCTAAAAATTTGATTTCAGAGTGTAGAAATAGTTGTGTTGTTCAGCAAGGCCTGCTGTAGCATTCAGTACAGGTGAGGATCTTATGCCAGGAGGAACAGAACTGCTTTACAGATGGTAAATAAATTTGAAAGAGGACTATTGGCAGCAATCACATTTTTGATGTTTAAAACAAAATACAAGTCTCTGGGCATTTGCTGTAGTCAAATAATGTCTAGATGATGGGGAGGTTCAAAGTAAAAATAATGTGTCAGAAAGCTGGGTATCTGGTTTAGTTTAATTCCAACTGAGCATTGCACATTGATGCGGAAACTGAAGAAGGTGTAGATTGTTCAGAAAAACATGCAAATGAATGGAGTGTTTTGCTATTCAATTTCCTATTATCAGTGGATGGGAGTTTTTTTTTATCTAGTGAAGTTAGCACCAGTGAAATAAGCGTTGCTAAAAAATTTGTTTTCTCTATTGCCAGAAAAATCGCGGTGCTATTTGATGCCAAACACAGCACAAAAACCCAACAGAAACACCCCCTTAAGAGGTCCTTCTTATCATTAAAAAGAGCTGAATTTCTTCCAGCTTCTGCTAAAACTCTCCTGAATGGAATAGCAGGCCACATCTCCACCTCTCTGTTCTTGCAGGTGGGAAACTACCTGCGGATGTTTCGGGGTTCCCTGTACAAGAGGTACCCCTCGCTCTGGAGGCGCCTGGCCACGGTGGAAGAAAGGAAGAAGATTGTGGCCTCTTCACATGGTGAGAAGATGAGTAAACATGCCCAGTAATGTTTATGGAACATTTGCCTTGAAAAACTGTTCCTGGAGCTTCAGAAGCTTGTGCACCTTGAGGGCTGTATGAATCACCTCAGATTGCCCCAGTGATGGAGCACCCTGCAGCGATGGCACTGGTGGCTCCTGGCTCAGCCTGGCAACAAATATCACCTGATCAAAAACATTCTGAAATGGAAACATCCATCCTGGAATTCCTGGGGTTAGCTACATTCATCACAAAGCAAAAGCCACATCTCCAAATCAATACAGTACTTCTGAAGAGATTTTTTTTGTAGACTAAGAGGGGCATCTTTGTCTCTTTCATCAAATAGGCAGGAGTGTTGCAAGGATGCCCCATTGAAAATGTGCATCTTTACTTAACTTTGCTTCTTGCAGGGACTGGATGTTTGTGCCTGCCAGAATTTGTGGTGTGTTGCTACTGATGTGACTGCTACAGGGAGAATATTGGTGGTGTTTTTGTTGAAAGTCTAATAGCAAGCAGTTAAATTTCTTAGCAGTATGACTTCTTGTACATTCTGTAGACTAAAGCATAATAAAAATAATGGTTTACTCTGGGCTTATGTCTCTTTCCTCCAAGTATCCTGCTGACCTCTTGCTTTCTTTTTCCCCCAACAGAAAATCAGCGGTCTCACAGTCCCCGAAGATGTAAGTCTCATCTGTGTGTTATTCTTAGCTGTGCTAGAGGAAGAATGTCCACTGTGACCTTTGGTGCTATTACAATAATATTAATGTCTAATCCTCTTCCTCTGATCTCTCCCTGTGGTCGCCCTAATTGTGCCTCCCTATCCCGTGCCTAACTGTTCTTTCTCAGAACCTTAGATGCAGATGGTCTCTGTCATTCAGCAAGAGCTGTCCTGAGGTCTCTCCCCCTTTCCCAAGTCTTAACAGCTTTTCTATCGATCCTTGCATCTCTATTTCTGACCCTTAAGTCCGCTGGGGGTGGGTTGTTTGCTGGGCCTTGTAGATACCTGCAAAAAGATGAAGCCCAAAGGACACTTGTATCTCTGTGTTAGTCCTTCCTGCAGTGACAGAGAAGCTTTGTCACTATGTAGCCTATTAATGCTACAGTGCTTTGTAGCTCTTTCCTGCGTTAATTATTGGTATCTTTCCTGGTAATAGATCATGGCTATACAACATTAGCCACTAGCGTGACGCTGCTAAAGGCCTCTGAAGTGGAAGAGATCTTGGATGGAAATGATGAGAAGTACAAGGCAGTGTCTATCAGCACAGAACCTCCTACCTACCTCAGGTAACCAGAGATGGCGAGGGCCCAGCTCAGAAGGGAGCTGCTTGGAAGGTGTCAGCTTGGGCAGGAGGCACGAGGAATTGCATAGGCCCAGCTGTTGTGCAGGGGTTGTTTGCCAGTCTGCATTAAGTATTTGCATTGCTGGGCAAATGGGGATCTCCAGAGTGTAAGGATTGGGTTACTGCCCGTTTAAAACAGGAAGAAAAATCTAAGTGTTTGATGATACTTCTTTTGCAATTACTGCATTCCATCTGTAACAGATGTTTTACAGAAGGCTCTCTGCACATACTGCCTTCTGGAGACCTTGCATTTCTCATCAATCCTTTTATAAAGTATAGACAGAAAATCCAAATATGAATGTAGTATTTATGAAGGTGCACCTGGATTCATATCTGATGGATATTCGGGAGCTGGGGAATGGCCCTCCAGGAGGCTGGTGTGGAACATGAGTTCCTGGTGGAAGAGTAATATTGATGGTTCCAGAATAAAATAGCAGGAACTCATAATAGCACCTAAAGTTTAAAATTACTCCATTTCTTAAGTAGCAGCAGTGGTGCTGAGGGCCTGCAGGTTAACATCCAGTTTCTTTCAGAGAACAGAAAGCAAAGAGGAACAACCAGTGGGTGCCCACCCTGCCCAACAGCTCCCATCACCTGGATGCAGTGCCCTGCTCAACAACCATCAACAGGAACCGCATGGGCAGGGATAAGAAGAGAACATTCCCTCTGTGGTAAGACAGCTTCTGGAAAGTGGGAATAGCTACCAAAATGACATGCTGCCAGGGTAGTACTGATGAGCTCTTGTAATGTTGTGATTCATTCCCAGCTGACAAAAGACCTACAGGTCATTAAATTGTGTGTCTCAAGGCTCTACGTTACAGTAACCATCCATGGCTCAGAGCGGAGGCTTTCCTTTTGTCAGGAAAATGGTTCACTCTTTTCCTGATTATTTCCTTCTACTTCCTGCTGATTTGCTGAGCAGTTGTCATTTGAGAAGCCTGCAGACCCTCTTTGTGAAGGACAGGCTGCTTCTCACTGACATGATCTGGTTTATTTAGTGGAAAATGCTCCTGAAGCTCACAACTAACATTCTTTCCATTATAAAAGTTAAGGCAACCAAGATAGATCTAATCCTAGAAAACTTCCTTGTTTTATTTGCAGGAATGTGTTATGATAGATATATAATAAAAGGTGATAAACTGGTATTAGTCACCACAGCCCTGTAAGCTTGCACTGAGCAGTCTGTCTATAGACAGATCAGGGAGTTGGAGTGTGGGGATTGCTTCCAACAAATGTTGCCTTCCCTCTGTGGATGCCAGATGTGTCATCTGCTTGTTGCATATACTGTGTTGTTGCTCTCCACTTCAGCTTTGATGACCATGACCCAGCAGTGATCCATGAGAATGCATCCCAGCCAGAGGTTCTGGTTCCAATCAGGCTTGATATGGAAATCGATGGGCAGAAACTCCGAGATGCATTTACGTGGAACATGAATGGTATGTATGTAGCAAGGAGAGTTTCCTGAGGCTGGAGAGATAAAGTTGTGTCCATCACCAAATGTCCTTGCCCCATACAGACAAAGCTTCAAAGCTCTCCCACTTTGGATTGTATTCAGTGCTTGCATCTGTTAGCAAGTGCTCTGCCACTCCCGTGGGTTACAGTCATTCCTGGACACAGGCAGTCTGAAGAGTTTAACTGGCAGATTTTCCTGAGCCAGTTCATCAGCCCAGTGGTCTGAGAGTACTCTGTTAGCTGAGGTTAATGGCTGTGGCTTCTGTGGCCACACTGTCTGGATACCATGGAACAGGTAAAGAAGGCTGTAAGTGCCTGTATCAGTGTGTCTGCCCTTACAGACCTGGTAGAAATCACCCTTTTAAAAGCAGAATGCATTAGGGATTCTCTCTGTTGCCTTGCCCCATGGGATTTTATGTGTTCTGTAAGTGGCAGACATTAATTTCTAAGGAAGTTTACAATGTTCATTCTTGTTCTGTAACAGAAAAGCTGATGACCCCAGAAATGTTCTCCGAGATTCTTTGTGATGACCTGGATTTGAATCCTCTGACCTTTGTCCCTGCTATTGCATCTGCCATCCGACAGCAGATCGAGTCCTACCCCACTGACAGCATCCTGGAAGATCAGTCAGACCAACGAGTTATTATTAAGGTAACACAGGAGGGCAGCAGAACGAGAGCTGAACCATTTGGGTTTCTCTGGTTGTGTTATGGGGGACTAAGAGTACAGAAGCTTCCCTCAGAGCAAAGAAGCTCTTAATTCCAGTCTTCCAACCAGATTCCCCTTTGTCCTTTGTATTGAGAACAGAACCAAGGTGACAGATGATTAAATATCCATGTGCCCAGCCTCTGAGATGATGAAATAATTCAGTTAAAGCCTTGCCTTTCTTTGGAAGAGCTGAACCTTGGTGAGCAATGCTGAGTTGTCTCCGTGCTACTGAAATTAAGAATTCAGTGAAGGAGCTCTGCAGATGAACCAGGAGTTACTGTTCTGTTCTCTTCAGCCTCTGCCTCGACAGTTCAGCTACCTTGGACAAACCTTTGTGAAAGTAGAACCAAATAATCTATTTCTCCTCTTACCTCCAGCTGAACATCCATGTAGGAAACATCTCCCTCGTAGACCAGTTTGAGTGGGACATGTCAGAGAAGGAGAACTCACCAGAGAAGTTTGCCTTGAAGCTGTGCTCAGAGCTTGGCCTGGGCGGGGAGTTTGTCACCACTATTGCCTACAGCATCCGGGGACAGCTGAGCTGGCACCAGAAGACCTATGCCTTCAGGTACTGACTGAGCTGCCACCTCCTTGTCTGGCTCTGGGGGTGTTTGTAATTCATGGGCATTTGCATCAATGGATCTTTAAACAGCTGACCTGGTGCAGAAGGTTTGGTTTGAAGTTAGTCCTTATGGCTTGCACCCATTCTGTGTATCTTAATGGGTTTTTGTGCTTGTGGCTCAATGTCTTTTCCTTTTGGGTCTAATACATTTCAGGACCAAATACTGATGAAATGTCAGCTTCTGCTGACAGAGTTAATTAACAAGGATAGTCCCTCTTCTAATGTAAGGTCATGATGAGCCCCAGACACATTTTTTATTTTGTTGGCTTTGACTAACTTGGGCCATCCACTCTTTCAACCTTTGTTTTTTTTGAACTTGGACTGATGAAAACTGTACCTCTCTACCCAGGCTGATGTTAGAGGTGGGTTGATCATAGGCTCTTCTCACAGCTGGAATGCAGCATTGTTAGGTTTGATTAGTCAGCTTTGTAATTTGTCTCCTAAATGGCTTCCAGTTGTGCTGTGTTGAGTTTCTGCACTGATGTTATCCACAGCACAGTGCTGAGTCTGCAGCTGTAACAGTCCTTTAATGTACACTCTGATGTTTTGTGACCTCAGGTCATGGTGGCAGTCAGGGAAGTTTAAGAGTTCAGCAAATGCTGTGTTTGCAGAGGAGGGAATGATGCTGCTGACCCCAGTTTTGTAGGGGTCAGTTCAAGGAAGAAGCACAGGGAAATGTCCTACCTCAGGCAGGGCAGGCAGTAGTTGGAGTGGGAGTAAGCAAAGAGGAGCTGGAGACTGTGGGAAGCTGGCTGCTGCCATGAGCTCTGCTCCTTCTTCCTGCTCCATCCAAAGCTTTCCTGTCTGGTCAGCCTTCTGTGGCAAATAAACACTGACCTGCTCTGGCCTAGTTGGTCTTGCACTGGTCTCTGTTTCTTCTGGGTATAGTTTTTATCCTGCCAGTCTTTACAGCAACTGCCTGGTTCTAAAGTGATCCCCAGAGCTGCCATATTAGAAAATGGAAAGAGACCCTTTAGCACATGTGAATTAAATTCTGAATTAAATTGTTAGATTATGTGTCCATCCTGCTGATGTCCCTTGGAAAGTGGGAGGTGGCTTCTACCATTCCCTCCATAACCTTGGACTGATGCTTGCAGTTTTGGCTTGGGCTACATCCAGCAACAACAACAAAGCAGTGGGTGGGCATTCCTGAGAAGTGATGGGAACTTGCAGGGTGGTAGATGAGAACCTGACATATGTTGTGCTGCAGCACTGTCTGCATTGTGGCCTGAAGTGAAGTGTCTGTCCCTCCTTCCTGTGCTTCTCCATGTATTGCAGATACCCAAGAAAGTAATCCATGTGTGTGTTGACTCTTGGGAGTGGGGTTCATTTCTCCCTTTGCTTCTGCTCAGTCACTGGAACTTGCAGCAAGTAGAGTTTTAGTCAGTACTGCCCACGCTCATGTTAATGCCAGCTTCACATATTCTCTCTAAAAACATCTGTTGGGCCATGGTACCAAAGGGTGCTTCTTTTTAGGGTAGTTCAAACAGGCAGATTTCAGGCCTTCTTTAGACTGTGGTAGTATTGCAAGGGGGAGAACAAAAACTAAAAAAGAAACCCCAACAGAACAAAGAACATAGACATGAGCTGTTCAGACAGAAAACACCTAATTGAAACCTCATTTTTTTGTCACAGTACAAACATATCCTCCTCTTCCCTTTTTTCTTCTAGCAAAGGAGTATTTTTGAAACTTTACAGTGATTAATGGTATTTGGGTTCTGTGGTTGGTTAGTTCCTGAATTTCCAAACCACAGGAGTGATGGTTGCTCCAACATCATTCCATTGATGTAAGGAAAGGGTCTGCTTTAGATGTATCAAAAGAACCTTAATATCTCAGGGGATTGGGGGTTTGAGCAGTCATGTGCCTCTTAATCATCTGAGGGAGAGGTGAAACTGTCGTTTAGTTGATGAAAGCCAGGGCACTTTTGTTCAGCTGGGCTGCTCTGTGCAAAACAAGGAAAGCCTGAAGTCCAGTGGCAGGGCAGGACTGGAGGCAGACAGGGAACTGCTGCCTGTGTGCACACACAGGGGCAGTGTGTGCTGTGATGTTCCCTCCTGCATGCTGAGTGTTTCTGGTGGCAGCACCAGTTTTGCCTTTGAGACCTGAGTGATGCTCAGGTTCTCCCACACAGCAAACCCACATGCCTGAGGAGTCACCTTTCCAAAAGGTGACATGTCCCTGCTTTGTTGGTGTGCCCCTGACACTCCTGCCACAGGCCAGGAGCCCGAGCAGAGGCAGAGCCTTGCTCTGCTGGGATGCCTGCAGCTGACACTGCCTTTCAGCCATTCTGGCAGCAGCACTTTCCTCCTCATCAGGAAAAAACAGTGGGGGAGGAGATGCAGAGGTTGGGAGATGAGGAAGGATTTTTCAGTTTCCCTCTGATTTTCTTTGCTAAAGAAATGTGGTATCTGAGTTTCCTTGTCCAGCTTTCCATCCCCCATTTAATTCAGTGAACGCTCAGTGTTAAGCATAGTGAAGTAGAGATCATGCTATCACTAACAAAACCCCAGTTAATATCTAATTTTGCCTGGAATGTGTGGCATTCTAGGACTAAGATGAAATTCCTGCCTTTGAGTGTTGTTTAGTGGATGTCAGCAGTGCTGGAAGTAGATTTGATTAAAGCTTCCTCCCCAGCTCAGATACCAAAGGCTCTGGATTCATTCTTCATGGTAGCATGAACAAGTCTGAAGACTTGTTATTATTATTAGCTTTGATGCAGATGTTGTGTGTTCCCATGATGATTAGCATTTGAGTTCTTTCCTGAGGGAATGGGAGGCTGCCTGTGAGTGCTGAAATCCTGTGTAGGGGTGCATGTCCCTCGGGAGGGGGCCGGATGTGTGTGCACACCTGTCCTGGGGCTCCTCTCACACACACACTACTGCAGCTCAGCCTGAGCCACTTTTGAGAATTCAAAGCAAACATTTACATTCCGAGGCTCCTCTATATTTATGCTGGGCTTCCGCTCCACTGTCAATATTTGGGAAGCTACTCTTGGTCAATTCCTGTTGACTTTTACTGAAAAGCAGCTAGTGAAGCAGTAAATATTTTGTGCATGTGATAATACAGCTGGTCAGGGCAGAGGAATCTCTGAGAAACAGATCTTGTGATTTGGGGCACAGCCTGGTGTTTCATTCCTCTTTAGCCACAGCTTCTGGTTGCAACAGCAGGTCCTGAAAGACTGCTCTTGCCAGTGTCAGCTTCCCAAGGGAAGAGCTGTCAGGGGTGTGCTAGGCAAATTACAGCTAGGAAGTCAGAGCTGCAGAACAGCAAGGCTGGACAGGAGCCCTGGGAACAGTCCCAGCTCCAGGCTGTGCTGGGAGAAGCATCCCAGTGCACTGGGATGAGCTGTGCCTTTTGGGCTGAACCCTGCCAGCCAGGGATGAAACAGCCTGTGTGGGAAAGCACTGCAGGTCCAGCACAAATCCCTCTCCAGTGGTGGCTGGAGATGGGTGTAGCTGCTTTCCCAGAAACTTCAGGTTCCACAAAGGTGTACCCAGGAGCCTGTGGTGAACCTCAGGGAACCAGGCTGTACTAAGCAGAGAGAAGAGGGAATGCTGAAGCCTGAAACTCTGTAAATGGTGCTGTGTTGTCCCTGTGCTTTCCCTGGGCTGGTGGCCCAGGGGGGTGCAGGGGCGCACTGATGGGTGTTGCTTTGTTGCCCTGCCCTGCCCTGCCCTGCAGCGAGAACCCTTTGCCGACCGTGGAGATCGCAATTCGCAACACGGGGGACGCCGACCAGTGGTGCCCTCTCCTGGAAACCCTCACAGACGCTGAGATGGAGAAGAAGATCAGAGACCAGGACAGAAACACAAGGTACTGCCACTACTTTGGACAGTTCTCTTGGCCTGCTCCTTGACAGAAGTTCCAAACTTTGATATTTACCTTTCCCTACTGAGAGCCAGCTGGCAGGATGTCAGCCTTGCTCACAACAGAAACTTCAGCTTTAGGGTATTCAACTGTTATCACCTTCCTCTCAAAACATCAGAATGTCTACTTTACCATCTCCTGCTTGCTGCTAAGTTCCTTTTGTTTAAACTCATTTTTTTCCTTTCCTTGGGCTCTTTGCTTGTCCAGGGAATTGTTTGAATGAGAAGGCATGAATCAAACATATTAGAGTTTTGTGCACTGTCATGCTTCCTAGAATCCTGCCACAAAGCTTCCTTTTATGTAGTGTAAAGTTCAGTTTGATGTAGCAGTGGGCAAGCTCCCAGCTCCAGCCTGACTGATGCCAGCCTGTTTGCCAGCATGGGGAGCCCTGTGTGGTTCCAGGAGCTCTGCCCACCAGAGAGCTGCTAAGTGATGTTTGACAAGCAGTTGAGAGCTTGCACCTACTTGATGAAATTCTTCCTGGCAGATATAATGAATGGCTAGTATCTCTCCAAAAGTTACACTGTAACAATGGAAACAGTAAATATACTGGCTCAGCTCTTTCCCAGGATGTTTTTTTTAACTGCTGATTAACAGTAGCACAGTCATTCTGTGTATCAGCTATGGCTGAGTGAAGAGTTTACAGTAGCAGTTGGTTCAATCCAAGTCAAAGAGCAAAAGTGCTCTAACAGCTGTTAGTGAAAATAGTGTCTTTGTCTTATCAATTCAGGTGGCTGAGTTCTGTCTAGGAATGAACCTGTCTACAAGGCTGCCAAAGCTGTGGCAGGCTCCCCAGAGCACTGGTTTTGGTAAGACCTGCCATGCTGTACCATGCACTAACTGTGCCTCCCTCTCTCTCTCCCTTAGGCGCATGAGACGTTTGGCCAATACTGCTCCAGCCTGGTAACCTTCCTGTTGTGACACTGGTGCTCTTCCTACAGACTTTATCCCTAGTCCTCTCCCCAGATGGATCTAGAATTGGCAGGGGTCTTTCTGTCTCTGAAGGGGACATACATTCCACTTGCCACAAGCTCCCAGTACTGCTGATGTCTGCCCCCACCCCCTCCAGCCCAATGCCACGTGCCAAGAGCGCTGTGGGAGCAGCGTGACCTAGCTGAGACCTGTGGCAGGGCTTGGAGCCCTTATATGCCTGTGTGTGGACAGTGTAAAGATTCTTTTGTATAGGTGCAATGTGCACTATTAGGACAACTTTTTAAATAAAAGGAATGCATACAATGTAGGTTGAGTTCAGTAAGATTGAGTGAAAAGTGAATCTCAGCATGTTTTGTGCTGTTCTGGTGATGAGCAGTCCCAGGGTCCAATATTTATGCTTTTGGGTATAGGGCTGAACACTCACATGCATTGTTTTCCTGGATGCTTTACTTCAACAGGTAGAACAGCCCAAAACCTTTTGGTGCAGGGGAAAATGAGAAAGAGACTTAGAACTAGGAGCAGCAAACAATTCTCAAAGGCTTGGTCTGTTACCAGACTTGGCACAGTCTGCAATAAACTCAGGGAGGTGTTCAGCTGGTTTACTCAACAAGGCAGAACAGTTTAACTGAAATCACAGACTTAAGAGTCATTTCTGTCAGATGTCAGCCTGGTGTGTGGTGAACCCTGTATTTTTGTGAAGACTGCATCTGGAAAACAGCACAGTCTCTGCACTGGTACAGCAGGTAAAGCCTCCAGTCACTGAGACTGGAAGTTCTCTGCAGCCAGTGCCTTTGCTGTGGTCACTGTCAGCACAGAGCACTCAGAGCAAAGTGGGTGTCATGAGTGCCCTTAGCACTGCAACCTGAAAAACAACCTGTCTTTCTAAAATCAGACTCCATTGAAGTGAGATTTAAAGAAAAATCCAAGCTTGCTTACAAACTAATTAAAATCTATCTTGCTGTTGAGGTACTCCATCTCTTTGATAGAATTCCTACCATTCATTGCCAGAACTGATGAGTATTGCAAGCAAGGCAGATTTTGCTGGCAGCCTGACAGTTATGTTCAGACCTTTATGATAAAGCTATAGGTTTTATGATCCTTGCTGATCCACCCACACTGCTAGCAGAGTCAAAAAAACACTTTCTGGTCTTAATTTATCATGTTTAGACTTGAGTAATAACAGAGACAGTTCTGATTCCTGGGTGGGAGGGAACTTTTTCCAGATGTTAGATGCAGAAACTGAAAACTTGCAATTTAGTAATAATATTATTCAGTCTTATCCTAGGCTCCTGTGCCAGAGTGCTACTCCATGCATTACTTCATATTAGAGAGGTTGAAAGGTTATTTGAGCAAGTAAGACAAAACTGGGATTGCTGCTGCATCTTAGCTCCCCATGTAAAACATGGTTTGGCTCATGGACGTAAAAACTCCAAGCCTTCTTGAGAACATTTCAGTCCTCCTTTGTTATATGAGCAGGGACTTCTGCCAGCAATCTCTTCAGGGAATTCAACTAAAATATGTGTGAAACTGCTGTAGCCTTAAATTAGCACCTTAAATTAGCAGTTTTTTAAATTGCTGTGAAGTTTGTGATTTCTAATCCTCAAGTTCACAATGAGGTACAGGCACACAAGGACTGCAGCACCTCTCTGCTTCTCAAGGCCAGAGGGGCTGTACAAATTGTCCCTTGAAGCAGCCAGGGACAAAGCAGGACAGTTGAGGGACCAAGTCCAGAAAGATGGGAACTTCAGCCAGCTTCCTTTCTGTAGCATTAGGACTATTGGGGAACAGCCAGGAGCTGTTCTTGCTCTTCAGTCACAATTCTTGGCTTAATCTGGTACCCTACCTAAAAGCATAGCCCAGCTTCTACATTTCAAAGCCCCATCTCAGGCACTTTATAACAGAACATCTGCAGACTTCAAAGACAAACTCCTTCTAGGGAGACTGAAACCCCAGCTCTGTTAGCATCAGGGCATGAGCAAAGCACCCAGCAAATACTTGTTGAGTCTGACACTGCTCAGCCCTTACAGCACTGTATATTCTAGAATAAATTACCACCTGTACAGGCCTCTCATCCTCTTTGCAGAGGGAAGCATAAGTGTAGCAGAAAAGCTTGTTCAAATCAGGTCTGATTTTTGATAAAGTGTTTTATTGGAAGACCAGAGGGGAGGTTGTGTGTGTGCTTCATCAGATGCTGCTTACTCACATTTCATAGTTTGGTGGTGGTTTGCAAGTTTGAGCAGCCAGCACTGTTAGGAGTGAGCTGTTGCAGATACAATGTGTGTTTGAGGAAAGGTACAAGCACAGTGTGTATTGTGTCTGCAAGAATGATCAGATCCATTTCATACAGGTGTCAGGGTAGGGATGAGCCTGTTTAGTTTTCCCCTGAAACTCAACTGAGAAATTCAACAAGAGTGGAATTACACTGAGGTGCAGTCTTTATTACTAGTGTCAAGTGCTGCTCCCAGCCACTGCCTGGATTAAGTGTCCAGCTCAGTCCCTTTGTCCTTTCCCAGGCACCCCTTTATCCAATTAGACATCCCCCATACTCATGCTCTGCAGCCCTGCTGAGAGAAGAGGGAAAGGACATCTTCCAGCTAGCCTGAACTTTACCTTGCCCACCAGAAAAGAAAATCTCAAACCTGGCAGTTTTGAGCAAATTCCTGATGCATTTCTACCTCTGCCCCTGGCAGAAATGGACACACAACTGAAAAATAAAGACTTTAATGTAAAGACTCTTTGGAAACAACCACCAGAAAAGGAGTGAGGGACATAAAGGAAAGAAAGAGGCTGAGCTGCATTCTACCATGGTACAGAACTACTTAATTGAAAGCCCACAAAAAGGTCCCACAACAGTGAGGGCCAGGTGTCTTTGTACAGAGGGCAAGAGTGACCTGGCACACAGCAAGTCATTAACAGCAGGAGAAGGACAAACTGGTTTAACACCCCATTTGGTACTTACTCCACACCAGGTAACTGAGGAGCCTGTCCCTAGAGCTCCTCTGTAAAGCATTCAGCAGTTCTTGTGTGCAAAGCTCTGTGGATCCACTTAGTACAAGGGGAAGATGGGTTACCCACACAAACAGTGACACACTACACATCAGAATGGCAACTGGTGTTATTCCAGTAGGAGCTCTGGGCCACAGCAAAAGTCCAGCCAGAAGAGAGGACTCTGGCTACATGAAGAAGTCCCCCATGTTACTGTGGGTGCTGCTGCTCGTTCTGGTCCTGGTCTCTAGGCTGGTGTTCTGGACGATCCTCAGGGAGAGGGTTGTAATTGGGATCCTCTTCAGGTGTGTCAAAAACCATCTTCCTGGCAAGGGACACACCCATCCCATCAGGCATGCAGGTTAGGAAACTGAGCTGAGGATGGCAAGCCCCAGCCCTCCCAGGAACACCCTGGCCTCTGTGGGGCTTGGCTGGCAGCCACAGCCACTGGCCCAGTGACCATCACCCACTGCTCGTGTTCAGCTCAACACACAGTGATGACTGTACCTCCCTCCTTCATCACCACATCAGATTTGATTGTCAGTGCACAAAGCAGAACATATTCTGCTTTCTTCAACTACAGAAATACATCAGAAAAAATACTGTCTCCATCTAGCATTTCCACAAGCAGTAAGCAGACTCTAGTTCTACTAGCAAAGCTGAAGGTAGCAGCACCTGCTGTATGGGCCATGTACATGTTCATATAATTTGCAAATAATGCAGCAAGGCCATGGCCTGTGGAGCTGAGGTGCTGTCAGCAGGCACTTGCCTTTTACGAGTTTGCCATGGAAGTGATCAGGTTGAGAAAGCCCACAGTAAAGCCCAGAAAGAATCAACTTTACTTACAGAAAGCTAGGGGTTAACAGCAACTTCTTTCCTCCAGGCTGGTTGGGGAAAACATCTTCCAAGAAATAATAGATATGGCCCACTGCAATCCCTGGGGAGAGATGCCACCAAGGTCAGGCACAGCTGCAACTCCTTTGCCAGCTGAACCAGCACTGCTGGGCAAAACTCTAAGGAACCCCTCAGCTTGTGCCCACACCCAGCTCCCTCCAGAGCCAGCCATGCTGCAGTTTGTGTGATCAGCATGCAGGGAGCCCACCAGCCTGAGGGCAGCATCACACACCCAGACCAGACACAGCAGTGTCAGAGCTCACCACACCCAGCTTTCCCCCTGGGACAGACACACCAAAAAGCAGTCACAAGCAAAGCCCAGGCCCGAGCCCAGCCAGCTCACTTTGGGAACCCCAACACCTTCAGTCAGGTGCAACCGAGAGAAGTGCCAGTGTCCCAGCAGCACCTATGAGAACTGAGTGCTGTGGCTGCAAGGTGCCCTTGTTCCCATCACCAGCAGCTTTGACTTACCCAGCAAATCGATGATGATGGAGTTGCCTAGCAGCAGAGAGAATCCCATCAGGACCCAGGGCAGGAAGGGGGCTTGGAAGTTAAGAAGCCCAAAAAAGTTCATGCGGATGTAAGGGTTCCTGCGACTCCATACGTACACCAGCATGATGGTGAAAGCCTGGCCCAGGAAAAACAGGCTGGCAAAGAGTCCAAACAGCTGGGAGCTACCGAGTCAAGGAAAAACCCAGCCACCCTGTGCACCACCTCCAGGCAGCACAGGGTGCTTTGGGGCAGGAAACCCAAACCAGAAGCAGCTGATCACAGCGCTCCAACACACTGCCCATGTCACCAAGCCTTTCCTGGCTGACATATAATGACCACCGCTGTCCCCACACACAACTCCCTCCATGCCACCCCAGAACAAGACACTCTGGAGTGCACACAGAGGTTGCTCACTCCTTAAGCTGATGTCTACAGCCACCAGAGAGCTCTACAGTCACCTTGGAAAAATGAATATCAAAATGACCTTCAAAGAAGGGCTTTCAGTCTTACAGCACTTGGCACAGTGGCATATCTTAACAACTAGCTCACATCCAGTATCTGCCTTCTAGAGAAAAAGTTCAGCAGTGAGATGGCTCTTGGAATTCACAGTCTTCTTCAGAGCACAAGGAGACAGAGAGAGGCAAAAATTTCCCCTGCCCTTGTTGTAGTTCCAAATTCCAAATTCACCTCTGGTCAAGCATGTGGCTGCTGCAGCCACCTGGATTCTAATGGCTCACACAGCTTCATGAAGAGCTCCCTGGGGACAGCAGTGCTCTGAGCTCTCTGTGTAAGACAGCAGAAGATACTCAGAGAAGGTTTATGCTTGGGAGGGAAATAAATTTCACCATCAGATTACTGTGTTGTGAAAAGAACTCAAACTGTGTGATGGCACCTGCAGCTACTGACTGGCTGCAAGCTCTCGGATCACACTGCCTGACGTGCTGACAATGGAGCATGTGGGAGCCCACTCCTTGTCCTCGTGGTTCTTGCCTTTGTCCTGAGCCAGCCCCATGCAGTCACAGGCAGGCTGCGCTCACCAGAGCTCAGTCAGTGGCCCTGTCACAGCTGGACAGGTTCTTGCAGCAGAACACGTGGCCTCCTTTCAGGCTGAGCTTCCTGAGCACTCTGCCACGTGTCCTCTCCAGGCAGGAGGCAGCCCAGCCCCTTGCCAGGGGCATCAGCACTGCTGCAGACAGCAGCACAATCACAGGCAGCTCTTCTCTCCTCTAAGCACACTGGATGAGGCACAGGCCAAGCCAGGGGTGGGAAAGACGAGGAGCACAGGCTGTGCCATACAGCCAGCAGCTGCCCCTGCACCACATGCTCAGCATGGGCCTGGCAGGCTGGGGCACAAGGCCTGGGGCACCAAGGAGGTTCATGAAGAGCTGTGCTGCTCAGCAGACAGGTGCCTGCTCCACAGCACAAGCAGAGGCAGCAGACAAACCCCACACTACCCACAGCAACTCAGGAGACACCCATGAGCCTCGGCCAACTCCAAAGGATACTGTCATGAGAAACCCTCCAAAGAGGAACATGAAGACAAAGTCAGCCGTCCTCCCACGGAAGGAGCCTTCCTCCAGCATGCGGCAGTACCTGTACCTGGGAGCAGGAGACAAGGCAGGGGTTGCAGTATAGGAAATTAACAGCTGGCCCACAGAAATTACTCTGTGCCCCACAGCAGCACTTCCCAGGAAACAAGCTATTGCATCCCAGGAGGCTCAGCCAGGTGTGCAAGCCCAGAGCATAACAGTGCAAACTTCACCCCATGGAAAGAAAGAGGCACCTGCTGTGCTTCAGGCAGAGCTCAGCCCAGGAATGGGCATTGTTCTCCAGCAAGAGCCACAGCAGCAGCAGTGCCAGCTTCCCTTCTGGCAGCATCTGCCCTGCAGCAAGCACAGATGGAGGGGCAGGAGGGGCACGGCTGCCATTGAAAAAGCCAAGGGAAGAACCCACAGCCCTAGAGTGCTGCCAAGACAAGACATGCTGGGGAGGAAGATGGATGGGGGGAGTTGCATCTAAGCTAAAATGGGAGCAGAGAACTTCACTGAGACCAAAGGATACAGAAATATCATGTTGAAAAAGAAACTGAATCCCAGGGGCCCAAAAAAGAGGAAGTTGGTGATCAGCCTCCATATCTGAAAGAGAAGAGAGAGGAGAGAGAAAAGGAGGTGGACAGAGGTGTCTCCTCATGACGAGCAGAGCAGCCCAGCCCAGTGTCCCCAGGGAATGCTCAGTCATGCACCTGTCCCTTGAGAGCCACCCCAGGACACCAGAGAGCTGCTCCCCCTCCAGCGGGACCTCCTCACGCCAAACCCTGACACATCACAGTATCTCACCTTTCCATGTACAGAAAAGATTTCTCTACTTTTCTGGAGCAGACAGGCACAGTTCAGCACCCAGAGCCAAATCAATTCCCCTTCACGCCTCTCTACAACAAAGCCCTCTCCTAGCAGCCCGACAGCAGCCGCCACACGCGGTGTGACAGAGCAGGAGAAGGAGGTGCCAGGAGGGAGCGTGGCAGGGGGGGCTGAAGGAGCGGTCCCACGCAGAGGGGCCGCGGTGGGGCTGGGGCGGAGGGACAGGAGCCCCAGGGATGACACAGCAGCGCCCGCCAGCCGGGCAGGGGACACCGGGCCCCGACAGCGGCCCGAGCCCGAGCCAGGCCTCACCTGGAATTTCCTGAAGATGAGGTCGGGGTTGAAGTACAGCTGGAAGGGGGTGATGAACTCCAGCTGCTGTGGAGACAGGCAGAGCAGCTGCCATCACCCGCCGCCCGCGGCCAGCCCCGGCTCCCGGCTCCCGGCTCCCGCCCCGCAGCCCCCGGGGCCCGGCCCCCGCCCCGGCCCCCGCTCACCACGGCGGCGGTGGTGAGCACGCAGGCGGTGGTGTAGGCGCGGGTCACGGCCGGCATGCCCAGGTACTCCTGCGCGAAGCCCTGGTACGCCATGGCCGCGCCTCCTCCCGCCCGCCCGCAGCGGCGCCTTTGCTGCCCCCGCGCCGCCGCTCGCCCCGCCCCCACGGGCAGCGCCCGGCCAATCCCCGCGCGACAGGCGGCGCGCGCCGGCCAATGGCAGCGCGCCCTCATGGCCCCGGCCCGCGGCAGCCGCCAATCCCCAGCCAGAGCGGCGCGGGCGGGGCACGCGCAACGGGGGCGGGAACCGGCGGGGCGGGAACGGCGGAGCGGCTGGGGCGGGACCGGGAACGGGAACGGGACAGGGCCAGCGACAGTGACAGCCACAGGAACAGGGACAATGACAGGGATAGTGAAAATTATAGGGACAGTGACAGGGACAGGGATGAGTGGTACAGCGACAAGAAGAGTGACAGGGACAGGGAGAGTGACAATGACAGTGACAGGGACAGTGGCAGAGACAGTGACAGTGGCAGGGACAGTGGCAGGAACAGTGACAGTGACAATGACAGTGGCAGGGACAGGGACAGGGACAGTGACAGGGACAGTGACCTGCCCGGCCGGGAAGCTCTGCCCGCCGAGGGAGCCGCGCTGCGCTCAGCTGTGACCCCGCGGTCCCGGTGTCCCGGGCTGTCAGCGCCGGTCCCCGCGGTCCCGGTGTCCCCGGGCTGTCAGTGCCAGTCCCTGCGGTCCCGGTGTCCCCGGGCTGTCAGCGCCGGTCCCCGCGGGCTCGGAGGGAGCGGAGCCCTCCCTGGGCCGGGCCGGCAGAACCGGGCGGTACCGCCCCGGCCGGGCTGTGCCCCGCTTGCTGCGCTGCTCAGACGGGTCTCGGGTTCACCGAGGCACGAAGCGCTGGGGGATTTCTGTGATTCCTGCTGAGCTCTCCCGCCTCCTGGCCGGAGCAGCGGGCGGTGTGAGCTCAGCGGTGCGGAGGGAGCGGCCCCAGCCCTGGGGAAGGAGCGGAGCCTGTGCTGCCCGTCCCGCACACACCGCTCTGGGCGGGGCTGCACCCATCCCAGAATCACCGCGCCCCCAGACCCGCCTGCCCTGCTCAGGGCTAATGTTCTAATGTTACCCAAACGAGCAATGGGGCTGGTGTTGGGTTTGTGCTGGAGAGGGTTAAGCTGTCATCAGAGCCTTAATGAGCCCTGAGATTTCCCTTTAAACCTCCAGTTAATGGGAAATGAAATTACTGAGTGGGAAGAGAGTCTTTGTGTCCTCACCACCTCCACCCTGACTGGCCTTTGATGAAATCCAAAACCCAGGTGGAAGATGACAAAGCAACATAAAGGGGAGAGAGGGGAGAAGACAAGAGGCCGGCGGGGTCTGTCAGAGCAGAGAACGGGCTCCTGAGTGCCCTGGGCACTGCGGTGCTGAGAGCACCCCTGGTGTGCCTGGGGAGGAGGAGGAGCTGCCTTAGGGGTGCTGGGGATGCATTTGAGCCAGGAAATTGGACCCCAAACTGCAGCAATGTCAACAGGCCTGGCTGTGTGGGCACAGGCTCCAGGTGGGATGGATGTGGGAGCTCTGGCAGCTGAGAAGAGATTGAGCTTGCAGGGAAATTCATCAGGAGCTCTGCAAAGGGCTGCCCTTGTTCATGAGACTCAGCTCTCCAGCATGCCACAGAGCTCCCAATGGGAAACTGAGTTGAGGAACCAAGAATCAATAAGTGAATAATAAATGAAATAAATGAATAAGTATCCTGATCCTTTCGGTGGAGAATTACAGGTTTCCTCTCTGCTCTTGCTGCCTGTGGATGCCAGACTGAAGCTGAGTTCAAGCACCATGATTCCTGATGCTCCTTAATTGAAGCAAAGCTGGGAGATGAATATTGGGAGCCTCTCTGCTGGAAGGAGGCCCTCACTAGCTCCACAGAGATGAGAATCCAAATAATCAATCCCACTTACTCTCTGTGAAAGACTATATGCAAATTAGACATTGCATACAATCTTAAAAAAAAAAAAAAAATGTAACAAGCAGTTTCTCAATTTTTTTTCTCTTCCCTTCTTTTCTAACCAAAACTGGAGAACTCCTCTTGTCCAGGCTTCTAGTCAAGGCCTCTTTTCCAAGGTTTATGGGGGAAGGGGGAGAAGTGATGAAATGCATCAGGAAGCTCACCAGCTCCCACTGGGAGAGGCCAAACAAGTCTCAGTGTCACCCAGAGTTCTCAGGCTGCTTTCTGCCCCTGCTCTCACTCCCTCCAGAGCTCAGCCAAGCCAATTCCATGAACTCCAGTACACCCAGGGCAGCTTTAGTCTTTATTACAATCTCTGTCACATTTTATGGGTTCTTGGAATTATGGCCTTCCACAAGTTCCCATCAGCCCAGCCTCATATTTGGGTTCACACCCACACCTTCATAGAAATGCTGACATGTGGCCTTCTATAAAATCATGAAATCTAACAAAAAACCTGAAAAAACCCCAAAGCCAAACTGTCTCAGCTGCAGGAAGGTAAGAGGCACTGCCATAAAAATGCTGCCCAGGAGTTTTTTCACTGATTTCCTCCTGCCTTGTCCTGCCCCTGCCTCAAAGCAGATGTAGATGCATCTGCTGGGCTCCCCTTCCTTTTGGGATCAGTTCAATTGCTGTCAATGTGCAGCAGTGACTTCAAAACCCAAGATGTCAGAAATTCAAAGCTTCCATGCAAATATGTGTGATGCCCAGACTTCAGCCCATTTTGGACAGGCTTTGAAAAAAGTCTCTGTCTGCATGCTTTTGGAGGAGCCAGAGCACATAATTAGAAAGATTCCCAACCTTTGCACAAGTCCTTCAGAGGAAGAACTGAAACATGATGGTGTCTCTTTGCCAGACAAATTTTTGCACAATTTACCCTTTGTGCATCTGCAGGCTCAGTGATAGTAGTAACCTGCAGCATCAATTCAACAGCTTCCTGTCTCAGTTTCTGCAAACCAAAACTGTACAGTTAGAAAACAGAGAAAAATGCTATTAATTCTCCCCATGAGTTAAACAGCACATAAACCTCAAGGAGCCACATGAGCAAAGATAAATGGGCTGTTGCAGCAGTCATCTCTTTTGTTTGTAGTAAATTATTGTGTGTAATTCATGTTTCCTGTCCATAAATACCAGAGGAACTTGAAGACACGGAACCCATTCTAATTCAGCTGAGACAAAAACAACTCCTTTTGAGCCCATCTGGAACTTGTTTTTACCATAATTGTTTTGGGCTCGGTAATGAGTTCAAGATCTAACTGCCGTCTCTAATTGTTTCAAGAGTAAACAGCTGCTTTGTTTAAAGGCAGCAGCTCCTTTTCCCCAGCGCAGGATGAAAGGAGCGGTGCCGTGTCAGCGCAGCCCTAACGAGCCCCGGCGCCCTGGGCTGGGGCTGGGGCTGGGGATGGGGAAGGGGCAGGGCAGGGCAGGGCAGCAGCCCCAGGCACGCACCGGGGGTGACCAGCTGGTGACATGTGCCCTCTGCTCCTCCACCCTTTGGCATCTTGTCTGTAACTCCAGCTGATGATGTTTTGCAACGTGTCCTGCTGTGACAAGTGGGTGATGTGCAGGCAGCTCCTGCAGCTGGGCTGAGGGGGCTCAAGGAGCACAAAAGCCCAAACCCCCTGCTTGGGGCAGTGCTCCACCCCTGCTCACACTGCCAGATCCCTCCTTCGTGTTGGGAAGGATGAGGAGTTGACAGGAAGGTCTCACAGATACGTGTGTATAACAGAAAGATTTTTGAATGTGGAGTCTGAAGAAGGTGTGGAGATGATAGCAAGGTTTGATGTAGGAAAAAAGAATTGCTGAGCTAGTTTTACTGGGTAACTAAGAAGGCAAAGAGCAAGTGAGGTGTGTTGGAAGGGGTTTTTATGACTCTGAGCAAAGGATAAATCCACCTCAAACAAAAGATGTTTTTACCAAGCAGAAAGATTTTCACACACAAACAAAAATGCCATGTTGCAAGTAGAGAAAAGATCTCAGAATTTTCCACTGCAAGAAAACTGAAAAACAACTTCTAGCTTAAACTGTAACATACTAACCTTTTGTGATTGGAAAAATGTAACATGAATTTGGTAATGTTAGTAGGTGTGATAGGCTACAGGTGATAGTAAAGGTATTGATTGGTTGTCATGTATTAAGATGCTCTGTAATGAAAAGTTTTGAATGCATTGTAACCAAAACTAGAAGAAGCTTTCAGAGGAACCCACAGCTGAGGCTGACAGGCTGTGGGCTGGGCTCTTGTCACCCACAACACGTGAAGTGCTGCTTCATTTGGATACAACAAACAGCATTTTAAAGAGCCCATCTGGCCTTCTGCATCCCTCATTTTTAAGCTCTTACACCTTCATCAGACAGCAAAGGTGCCCCCACACCCTCTGTGAGGGCATCCCCCTCCCAGGTTTGGGACCACATTCACCTCAGGCCAGCTGTGTTCAAGTTCCCACCACGGTGTTCCCCAGGACGTGCCATGCCTGAGACCCCCCCCTAGCCCTGGTGTAGAAGAGCTCTGTGCATGCCTGATGGCACCAGGGACAAATGAGCCACACCAGCCAGGAGCACCCTCTGGGAGGTTGTTTCAGCTCCCAGACTCAGTCCTTGGTGGCAGGACAAGAGGTGCCAAGAGCTCCATGCAGAGATAAGCTGGGTAACCATAACTGCTCAAGGCACTTGAAATGTTTACTTTTCCATGTATTATAGCCAGATATAAATCCTTTCTTCTTCATTGAAGGATTTCTTGTTCCAAATCACTCCAGCTCTGGAGTGTGATGGCTAAAGTCAGGTGAAAGTGAATCATACAGAATTAGATGGATTTTTAAATTTGTTTGTTTGTTAGAAAGAAGCTAAAGATAGCACTCAGAGTTCAGCTCTCCAAGGACATGTGGTTTGCACAGGGTTTGCTGGAAATCACAGCTAATGTTATTTTTACTTCCTATGGTTTTTAGTTCAAAAATACAGCTTTTAGTCTGGCATATCGTGAGAAAGAAGATCCCATTTAAATCTCCTTGAGCAGAACCTCATCACATACCCAAATAAAGCACCTCTTCCAAAACAGCTTCTGACCATGAGTTGAAGACATCAAACAAGAAAATGTCTGTCTCTTTGCACAGTTATTTTTTCTGGTGTTTAATAATTTTTGTTAAATTCTTCTGCCTTGTGATCTGTTTCCCTACAACACAGGCCACCTCCCACAGCTGTCAGTAGGGAATATCCTTCAGGAGCCTTTATTTTGTAACATCCATTTCATAAGCACTGTGGCCAAATCAGTGAGAGAAGTGAAAAACGATGCTTGTGTCTTATGAAAAGAGGTTTGTGCTCAGCTCACAATAGCAGCACATGGGCTGAGCATGCTGTCAGCTGCTGGAGAGCCCTACCAGGAGTCACAAAAGGTACTGGTACTTTGGTTTTCACCAGAGGCAGGACTATGTGTCCCAGTCCAGCTGCCTCTCAAAAAGCCAGGGCACAGCTCCAATCAAAAGCTCTGTCTGAAGGGATTGTTAAATAAGAAAACAGGTTGAGTCTGGCACTCTGATACTGCTCACACATTTTCCTCTCCTCTGAGGGGAATATTCAGCAGCATTTGGTGCCATTTGGTAGAGTCTAAATGCTCTTCCCTCACACACAAGAAACAGAGGTTTTGTTCAGGCAAGGACTTTGTTCCCTCTGGCCTTGAGGTCACCCAATTTCAACTAACTGCCTGTGCCAGTGTCTGATACAGAGATGGAAGGAAAAGAAATAGCTTAGCCACAGCACGACCTACAGCTCACAATGGACTGAAAAAAGGATATTTCCATTATTTTTAGGATTTTGGGTTTTCTCAGTTTTCCCAGAGAAGCTCTAGTGCTTATCAGGTGGAGGAAAAGGCAGACTGCTGATCCAACCCACAGAACATACAGCTGTTCTGACATCCAAAAATCCCAGCTAGCAAGGGAAAGCAGCAAAGCTCCCTTGGCTGTCCCAGCCCTTGTGTCCTCAAAGGACTCAGCTCCCATGGATCTGCACTGCTCTGGAAAGTGTCCCAGTGACTCTGTGTGGTAGCAGAAGCTCTGTCAGCATTGGGTCCCTGCCCTGAGAAACCTCTGTGATGAAGCTCATTTCCTGAACTTCTTATACAGTGTCTTGGACTTACATAAATTGTGGGGTTTTTATATTACTCTGTGTGTGTTTATAAAGAACATTAGCAAACTGCTGGAACTGAGAATAATGGTGTCACAGCAGGGCAATCATTTCCTACAAAGAAAAATCCATCTCAACTACTAAGTTCCACAAACATTGCTTTCACCATGAAATCAGCAGACCTGCTGCATGTTTCTTGAGAAAGCTGCTTGTTTGCACGTCTTATTATTTGTCTTCTGTATTTTGAGTGAGTTCTGCAAGAGTCAGGACAAGCCAACAGAGACATTTTGTATCTTGCAGTGATGGTCCTTACAGGAAAGTGAGAAGGGATGGCAGAAATAGCCAGGCTAGAGCTTGGGAAAGTCAGCAACCAAGCCAGGAGCTGCTCCAAAACTCTTCTGCAATTTACAGTGTAGCATTTGTAGGGAGAATTCATCCTGTAGATCCAAGCCTCACAGATGGAAATGGGGCCCCTTTTCTCCCCTTGAAGTTGGTCCAGATGGTTCTGGTGTAAAAACACACGAAAACATTGGAAGCTCTCAGTTCGTGACAGATCAAAGAGCACGTGTTGATGGTCTTGCCTAATGGCAGGATTAGCACTTATTCCTGCAGCCAGATACTGCAGGCAGAGACTGCCATCATATCCTCCAAATAACTCCTCTCCCATGTGCATGGCATCATATTTCACCCTGGTTATGACAGGTTTGAGTTCAGTGAAAGAGCATTTGAAGGAAGAGGGTGGTGGGTCCCACAGAGCTGCTGGAAAGCTGCCGGGTTTGTCTGAAAGCTTCCAGCTCCAGGAGTAACTGCAGAGCAGTGTTTGTACCCTGTGACAGAGCCTGACCCCGGGGGTTTCTCATCCACAACTCAGACACTCTGACAACAAGGATGAAACTTTGGGAAAACCGGGGTTTTAAGGAGCAGCAAAAAGCCAGTTAGAAACACAGCCAGTGTGAACATCTCTCAGCACCAAAGCACGAGGAATATAGACGCTGTGTAGACAAAAAAAAAAACAACTATCCCTTCACTCCTCATCAAGGCAACTGTCACTAGAAAACACAGAGGACAATTTCCTGGAACTCCCAGCTAGCCAGCTGCACACAGAGCTGGCCACAGCCACGGCCAGTTTGTGTCCCCCCAGCAGGGAGGTGATGAACACAACCCCCAGCACCTCACTGCCTGCCCCTGCACTGCCCTCACCTCTGGCACTGGCACAGCTCAGAGCACAGCAGGAGGAAACCAGAGCTTTCCTTTTTAATTAATTACTGTTCTTGGTATATGCTGCCTAAACTCTCCATCAGTGCCTGCTGGCTGGTAGTTTCCCAGTTAACAAGTTATTGTTTGGGAGCTGCTGGAAGCATTCATCTCTCCCCTGCCACATGCCACAGGCAGTGCAGTGCTGGCATGTCAGACTCAGAGCCCAATACAGCAAATTTTGTACTTCTCCTGCCACTTAGTGGCTGCAGCTGATGCAGCACCACATCCCTGGCTACACATTCACCAGAGAATAACTTTGATGTGGAGCAGATTCATATTTCTGTTCAGGTGCAGTAAAACTTGAATAGGGACAAAGAGATATTTAAAAACATTTCACTTATTCCAAAGTCTCTGAAATCTGTCAGGGCCCTGACAAATCTCACTCTGCAGGATGAAAGGATGTTAAAAGGATGATTTCTCCTGAAGGCCAGATATTTTGTGAAGCAGCAGCTTTAATGCTACTGCTGGCAGTGCAATATGCCTCCATCTTTAGGATTCACAAGGATTCACCATTTCCCACTCCTCTTTTGTTCTGTAGAAAGAAGCAAGGCTGTCACTGCTGTGTTCTGTACCTGACAGGACCCAGTGCTCTGAGTGTGGCTGTTTGCTCTGTGCCAGGCTATGGAGAGGGAACAGGAGCACAGCCTTCTGTGCCTCTGTGCACAACCCTTCCAGCAGCAGCTGGATTGCCTATCTGTCACCAGGCCATAGACAGGAGCCCAGGAAAGGCCTTGGGTAACCAGGGATTTGAAAGGCTTGGGCTTCGTTCTCTCCTGCCACTGCTGGGACCAAGAGAAATAGTCTGGTTTGTCTGATCCTAGATTGTGTTCCAGGACAAATATAACCAGGAAAAAAATTATTGTAGTTCACTTCTGCTTTGATGACACTTAATCAGAAAAGTGATACTGGGAGCTGTGCCAGATGCTCTGAGAAGGAATTGATGTTGTAACTCACACTGGCCTTCAAGAGGGTTTAGACAGATCTGGGTCTGGGAGAATTGATGTGACCACTGGAGTCTTCAGCTAGCTCTTCTAGAACACCTGCAGCTATGCCAAGGTGTGTGGAACAACTCCAGGATAAACCCACCAGGGGCTGAACTTCAGAGCTGGGCTCTACAGTGGGATTAGCTTTACCTGTTACTGTCTGATTAGGAACGGTGACTAATATAGCAACACACAGCTTCTTCCAAGGCAGCAAGAAGAAGTGATTTATTACAAATTCATCTCACATTTGTAGACAGGATTGTAGAACAGAACAGAACAATAGCTCATTGGTCAAGAGAAAGAAACACGTCTCTCAGGCACGATTCTGTGATCAACAACAGGTGTTAATCTATGTTATTCATTCCTCCTTTTCTTGTTTTATCTTTGAGAAAGTCTCCAGCCTGGGAACGATCTGAGCTGGAGCTGAGAAAGTTTCTAGCCTGGGAAAATATGAATTGGAATTTTCCCTGAGCCTTCAGCAGTGTCCACATTTACCAGCATCAGGGAGAAAAGTAAGAGTTGATGAATGTCTCCGCCTGATATTCCAGAAGATCTTTAAATCCAGAGGTTCAGAAGCAAAACAGAGAGACACCAGCTCTGCAGTGGTTTATATACCGGCCAAACCGGTGGGCGGGTACAAAGAGCCTGATAATGGATAACCTTAGGGGAGGAGCGAGGGGAGTGGTTTATAGAGCCAGCTCCAATGGGATAACCTTAGGGGAGGAGTGAGGGGAGTGGTTTATAGAGCCAGTGCTAATGGGATAACCTTAGGGGAAAAGGGAGAGGAATGGTTTACAGAGCCAGCTCTAACGGGATAACCTTAGGGGAGGAGAAAGGGGAGGGGTTTACATCAGGGGTGGATACAACTTAGGGAGAAACCAACTCGGTAAAACATAGGAAAGGCTTTGGAAACAACCAAATTTAAAAGGAACCATTACCTGGATTATGAAACTGAAAGCTGGGGTAACACAAACACTGACTGCAACAGAGAATAATTTCCCTGGACTGTCATGGACTCTCAACAAAATGAATTGAACTGTCTTGTAATGAACATGCAACTCAGTTTTGGGAATGTAAATCAGCTGGCAAAACACCTGCCAAATCAAGCATCCTAACGTAATGGGTGACTAAATACACATTCCTGTGCTGGAGATTTAAATAATCCTTTAGAGCACCGTGAGAGTACCAGAGGCTTTGGCAGACAGAGGAAAACCTACGAAAGAGGATGAACAAGCTGCAGAGACTGGTAAAACAGCTATTTTACTATTATTACTGACAGATTTTTTTTTTTTTAATTTGAATTTTTATATGGCAATCTAAGTACTGTCAGGTTTGCACAGAATTATTTCTCCAGTTCAGCACAGCCCTTGGGATAAAGCTGACACACTAATGGCTCTCCTGGCAGCTGCGCAGTGGCTGGGAAAACACTGCAGAGGCTGGGCTGGAAGGCTGGGAAGGTCACTCTGTAAATACAGCTCAGCTCTGAGCACAGAGGTGTTTGCTGGCCCCTGAAGGGAGAAACAAAACATTTTGCTGTAGCTCATGGTGACAAAAGAGCTCTGTGATATGTGACTTAATAGGGGATGTACTCTATAATGAAAGCAGGGAAATGAGCAGGAGGAGTGGCATATTCCTAGACACTGCCAATGAAAAGGAAATGTGCTATTGTAGGGAGAGGAAGCTCTCACCTGGAGAATGAGGATCACGAGGAACCAGCAGAGATTTCAGATGCTCAGTCCTTAGCTCAGTTCTCAGTCATAGGGCAGGGAGGTGGTGTAGCCATGGAAAGTGCAAGTGAAATGTATCTGCTGTGAGCTGGGACAGCAGAGCTCAGTCTCCTCCTGCTGCAGGCTTGGAATAGTCTGGCTCTATTTCTGTACTGGGAGAATATCCTGTCTCAGGCTGGTATGGAAGTTATTTAAAAGAAAACACTTTAAGGAAAGGGAAAAAATCCAAGATTATTTGAATTTGTGGTTTTAGAGCTATTGTGGACTAGATAAAAATTTCCTTTTCTTTGGTGGATGGCTCTTTAAGAAGTAACTGAGTAGGTAAAGCAGAAAGAGGTTCTCAGCTTTGGGTTATTTAAGTTCTTAGGGTCACTGGGGTCATATTCATGTAGCAAAACACAATCTGGCCTGAGGTGCCCTGCACTGGCTGGCAAAGAGCCCAGCCTGAGCATGGGCTCTCTGTGTCACACTAGCACTTTCCCAGTGGGAGGGGTTTTTAAGCAGGGGCTGGCAAAGGCCATGCTGGCCTTGGGCCGCCCAGAACTTTGTGCAGGAGGTGTCAGGCTAAAGAGCAGGGGCCCCCAGCATGCTCAGAGTGGCCTTGAGATGTGGAACAGAGCTCCCAGTCCCAAGACTCCCTCAAAGCACATCTTGTTTTTAACTGCAGATGAGGAAACCAAAGGCACAAAATAGTGGAAAAATGTTTTTGCTTGTCAGCCTGCCAGTGAGCTGTCAGCTGCCGAGCTGGGCCAGCCAGGCCAGCTTGTTCCACACCTTCAAAAAGTCAAGAGCCCTGACTTTTATACCAACACCCCATCCTGTGATGCCACATGAGCTGGTTCCCCTGCCCGTACTCCCAATTTCCTCAAGGAGAGCTGAGCGTGGCATAGGAACCACTGTCTGCCACATCTTTAATCTGTGTCACAATTATACACTGCTAAATATTGTCTGCCCTGTACATCACAGGCAAGACACTCTAATCTAAAATATGTGTTATCATGAAAGGATAGAAATAGTAGCACACCAAGGAATCCCAAATGCACTGGGTATACATGGCCATGGGAAAATCCCCCAGCCCAAAGTCTGAATGTCTGTTGAGTCATTTTATTCTGTGCAAGGAAGCAATCCATTGTCTGTCCCTTTTCTTCAGCTGCAGAACAAGATCCTGATCCTGACAATATGTGCTGCTGGGATTGGAGGCACTTTCCAGTATGGTTACAACCTCTCCATCATCAATGCCCCAGCCTCAGTAAGTGCTGCTGCTCCGAGTGCCTCCCCCTTGGCAGAGCCTTCCTTGGTGCCTCTGCTGGGCTGTGAGCAGTGCTGTGCCCCTGGGAATTTGCTGCTGAGGGACACAAAGCAAGGATGTGTTGTTCCCTCTGTATAATTCACATCCGGAGTACAGGACTTTGTTGTCAAAAGCCACCCTTGAGCAGGACCTAGTGTCACAAGAGTTTATTCAAAAGCTTTGTTTCTACTGCTTTAGCAAAATCTAATTCTAGTTTTCCAACCTGTATGCCTTGCAGTTGATTTTTGCCCTTAGATTGAAAGTGAGACCCACAAAATCAATTTTTAAATTATCAAAAATAACTACATAGAGATAAAAACCAACTGCAACTTTTCACCAGCAACAGTTTTACACCCTAAACTCTTTGCTAAAAACACATCTGAGAACTGGAGGAGATGGGAAGCATAAACACAGGATAAACAGGTACATTGCTAAGGGAGCCTTTCTCTGACCCCACATGAGAAGCTGCGTGTTCGTATCACGTCGGGATCACCATCATTGATGGTGCCCAGTCCGAGACAGAGATACAAACACCTGTGACCATGTGCAAAAAACACTTTATTGTTCAGAACTGCTGCTTAAACAACCTTCCTAATGTTCCTCAGCAAGCACTTGTGATTGATCTCAAGTCCAGGCTGTCCCTCTCTCACCAATAGCCTGTGCAGCACAGGCAGGAACCCATGGGTCCAAATCCCTGTCTGTTTCCAAATTTGTCCTGTCACTGTTCCCTGGAGGACTGCTTGTCCCACCAGGCTGTTATTCCATGTATGGAGAAGCGATTTGCCCAGTAACCAGGCCAGCCTGTACCGTGGCAGTTCCTCACCTCTGTGGTGGCTCTGCAGCTCTGTCCTTCTCTCTCAGTACATCCAGATGTTCATGAACACCACCTGGCTGGAGCGTGTGGGTGTTCCCCTGGAGAGCAACGTGATCCTGCTGCTCTGGTCCTTCACAGTCTCTGCCTACCCTCTGGGAGGCCTCACTGGGGCTGTGGTTGCTGGGCCCATGGCCATCATGCTGGGCAGGTAAGAGCTGCTGGAGATTAATTTAGGCTTTGCAGCTTCCCTTAGTCCAAGAGGAATTAGGATCTCTATAGCAAAATACCCACCATGGTTGAAAATAATGAAAACACACTTTGTATCACAGATCAGCCTGCTATAAACACTCTGGGTTGGTGGGGAGAAACTAGCTGTCAGGACAGAATTTTGTATTTCAAAATTCAACAGGGAACAGTTTTTTCTCCACATTACCTTCTTGCCACATTCCAGCCCAGCTGAGGTGCTACAAGGATTTCAGCTCAACTCCTTATCACAGTACCCACCTACATAACCTCTATAATTTTTGTGCCCAGTTTTCTGCTGTGTTTTTAAATGGAAAATCATAATGGATCAGACTAAGGATTTTTCTTCAAAATAAACTGTGAGAATGACAGTAGAAAACCAGAGGGTACTTACAAAGAGCAGTGGTTGCATCCCAGCTCCTCATGTCTCACAGGCTACGTATCCATATTTTGTTCTGAAATATTTCAGGAAGTATTCATTAAATCTCCACAGTGGCATTTTTAATCTCTGTGTTTGATCTTTGAAAGTATCTGTCTTACCTCATGTATCTTTCACACACAGCTCTATCCCCAGTTGTCTTCAGAAAAAAAAAACCAAAAAACATAAACTAATGTTTATGTTGCCAACATAAACTAGTAGGAAATTAGATTTTGCCTGCCTGTCTCTTGACCCCAAGATTTTCCTCTATGTGCTATCGCTTTAGTTTGCTCCTCTTATATGATGAAGGAGACCCAATTATGATTTGAGGTCCCATGATTTATTAGTTGTATGGTTATAAAGACCTGAAAGGATATGGCTTCCTTAATCCATTAAAATTTTTGATATTTCACCCTGTACTACTTTGAAACAAAATCATATTCCATCATAGATAAAAGAAACAAAGACTGACTGGTAAGGCAGTGAGCAGGGACTAGAGGGAATTTCTGACAATAATAATAGTATGGGTCAACAGACCCCTCTTTTTCCCCCTGGTTTTCAGCAGGAATTTCTCCTGGGACACATGAAAACTTTCTGACAAAGTTTCACAATTTTATGATGTGAAAAATGCCCATTTCAACAAATTAGCATTTTCAGACCAAAATGCACGTGGCTTGCTGAAGGAATATTCCCCTCCATTCAAATGCAAACTGTGTGTGAGCACAAGAGCCCTGACCCTGGGAAGAACCCTGAAGGAGCCCTGCAGGGACAGGGTGTGGCACAGGGACAGCTCCTGCAGGGCTGGGATTCAGCAGGATGCTGGTGGTGGGGCTGGGCAGGCAGCACCTGCCCCGGGCAGTGTTTTATCCCAGAGCTGAACCTGACACAGCTGTTTTCTCTCTCGGAAGGAAGATGTCCCTGCTGCTGAACAATGGCTTTGTGATCATAGCTGCAGCCTTGTCTGGGTTCAGCCGGATGGCCAAATCCTTTGAAATGATTATGCTCAGCAGATTTTTTACTGGTGTGAATGCAGGTATGGCAACATGGGAAATATAGAAGAACGAAGGTGGGAATAATTAGAAGAAATTTAAGTAGGAATGATCCAGTGTGGATGATTCAAATACCCCTTTAGGGCCCCCCTGGAAACTTCTCCCCTGAGATAAGAAATCCTTCCTTAGGGTGACTCATGCTAGAGAAATGTTCACCCCCCTGCAGACCCCCGTGTTATCTTTTAGAGTTCTAATTGGTCTTTATCTCTTTTAGGTAATGGGTCACTTTTTACCTAAAACCTTAAAGTAATTGGATACCTTTCAACTTATAACTCTATTGGTCACTTCTCAATCCACCCCAACCTGATAAAACCCCTTTGATATTCTGTGTACTCAGATTTGCTGTCGGACCCCTTGGCAGAAATAAAGTTGCCTGTGGAATTTCTGTGCAGCTCTCCCAGATTTCTTTCTCTCACTGGCTAAGAGAGTGCTGCAAGCAAATGAAATCACAAAAGAGCTGATAGCCTGAGCCTAGGCCTGGCTTGCATTGGAGCACTCTGGAGCTGACTTCTGCCTTGAAGCAGCCAGGAGATCTGTTTTATTCAGAATATTTATCCAGGCTTGCTGTGGCAGCCTGGGGCTATCCAGGATATTAAAGCAATTAATCCTTTAGGCAGACCAGACACATGCAAGTGAATTAAGAAGTTGTATATACAGATGTTATACTTTGCTTCTAAGGGCTTTTTTTAAAGCTTACACAGGTGAGGGGGGTTTGTGTTACACATAAACATCCCTGTGCACAAGGAAAATTTGTACTGAAAATGGATCCCTAGCTGCTTGTCAGTCACTCACCAGCATGAGCACCAACACAAAAGCTTTTGTAGAAGTTCATCCCAGGAAATTACCAATATAAGGGACTTAAAATATGAAATTCCCCTCAAAAGGGGGCAGTCGAGGGAAACATTGCATGTAAGCTTGGATTTGGTGCTGAAAACACCATAGGACTGAGGCCCTGACTGGTTTCAGATTCATTATCCATTGCTACTGATGAATATTGAAATATTCACAAGGGACAGGGCTGAAACTGAAGATAAATAACAAGTAGATCAGTTATCACATGGCCTGCAACAGAAGAGTGCAGCCAGCAACTTCACAAGAGGTGCCTGACTGCATTTATTCTTGTCTCCTCTGCCACAAGCTGAGGTCAGCATTTGTCTGCCTTGCCCAGGTGTAAGCATGAACATTCAGCCCATGTATCTGGCAGAGAGTGCCCCAAAGAAGCTCAGAGGAGCTGTGGCCTTGACCTCTGCATCATTTACAGCCCTGGGGCTGGTGCTGGGCCAGGTTGTTGGACTCAGGTATTGTAAAGCAAGCAGCCCATTTATTAAATCCTTTCCCTTTCCCTTTCCCTTTCCCTTTCCCTTTCCCTTTCCCTTTCCCTCCTCCCTTCCCTTCCTTCCCCAGGCTGTAAGAATACTGTGTAAATTGTGTTTGTTTTTCCCTAGGGAACTCCTAGGAGGGGAGGAGAGCTGGCCATTCCTTTTAGCAAGCAATCTGATTCCTGCCCTGATCCAGCTCACAGCTCTGCCTTGGCTCCCTGAAAGTCCCAGATATCTCTTGATTGACCGTGGAGACAAAGAATCCTGCATCTCTGGTGAGTTTGGGGTGACTGTTAGCTCCTCACAGAACAAGTGAGACTTGGGCCCCAACATTTTTGGAATGGTGTCACAAATTTTACATGTAGGAAGTTTCATATCAAGTTGTAAATATGATCAGTTCCTCTTTCCAAACATTCTGTAATCTTAAATATATTTGAACTATTAAGGTAATTGAAAGGCATCTTCCTGCAGTAGACTTATTTACTACAGTAATAGGGTCAAAAGGTGAGACTTGTGTTCACAGTGGCAAATATGTTTTGTAACTATGAAGTGAAATAAATGCTGGTTGAAGAGCTCAGGATCAAATCTGAAGCCAATTCATATTAAAGGATTTACTTAGATTTGTGGCATACAAATCCTCATATGCAGACTGGCTGGAGTGAGTTTGTGGGAAATATGTGCTGTGTACCAAAAGCATCTTAATTGCCTGCTTTTCCCAGGGAAGGCACTTGAGATCTGAGTCAGAGGCATGGCAGCTAAAGTGGCAATGTTGGGAAAAAATGAGTTATCAAACAATGGTGGGGGATTTGCACTCCCTTTCCCCCAAATTCTTCAAATGGCTGCACCACAGCTGATCAGCTCTGTGAAGGTCACACCATGATCACAGGAGTGAGAGGTTCCCTTGTCCTTGCAGCGCTGCAGAAGCTCAGAGGCACCAGTGACCTGAGTGCAGAGCTGGAAGAGATGCTGGCAGAGCAGGCTGCTGTCAAAGGCCAGAGAGCAAAGAACCCGTGGGAGCTGCTGCAGAGCCCAGCTCTGAGGTGGCAGCTGCTGAGCATCGTGGTGCTGAGCAGTGCCATGCAGCTCTGCGGGAACGACTCGGTGAGCAGCCCTGGGGCTGGCCTGGCTTCAACACCCTGCCAGCAGGAGGGGAACAAATAGTGCCTGTGCCTGTGGACATCTTCACATGTCAGATACTCAGTTCCCAAAATACACCTGGGCATCGTGGGAGCATTCAGAAGGATGCTGCCAGAATAGCCTGTGTGTCAGTGTCTTAGTCACTCTGCATGGTCCCCCAGGAAAAACAAGGGGGTGTATTTTCAGATGTCTTCCCTTACTGCCTTCTCCTTTCTTCTCTTCACAGATGTATTCTTATGCAGCTTATGTGTTCCAAGAGGCTGGAATTCCTCAGGACAAAATCCCCTATGTTGTAATTGGCACAGGAAGCTGTGAGCTGATCACATCTGTCACTTGTGTGAGACTCTCAATGCACTCTGGTGGCAGGGAGGAGGCAGTTAATTACAAATTTGGGGTCTGCATTGCTTTTCATGCCAAGGAAGCCCTTTGGGCACAGGAGCCAGGCTGTCAGCACCCCCAGGCAGAGCTTAATGCAGAGAGAAGTGTTTGGTCAGACATTGCCATCACTGTCTGAAATCTCCAACAAGTGTAACTCTCTTTGCTTTGTGTTCATATGGATGAGGGCAGAGTTGAGGTGCAGCTGGGACATTCTCATCTCCCCTGAACACCCTTCTTGCCTGACTGCTGCCACCAGAACTTTCATTTGAGTTCGTTTTTTTTTTTGCTATGAAGCATGCGACACCCTGAAAGTTATTGTAGACCAAACTAGGCATGGAGTATCAAAGGGCAAAGAGGAAAGATGCAGGAAATACAAACACAGGTGAAATATCTTGCTTTATTTGCCTGTGTTACCTTGTGCAGAACATGATTATAGACTATGCTGGTCGGAGGCCGCTGCTGCTGGGGGGATACATCTTCATGGCAGGATGGGCCATTGTCTTCATGGTCGCTCTGAGCCAGCAGGTAACCAACTTCTCTGCATTCTTCAGGTGGAATGGAGTTGGGCTTTGCCTTTTATATGGCTGGGGTGTTCAGTGGTGGCAGAGCAGTGCCCTCACTGGTTTTCCATTGGTCTCTGTGGCTGTAGACTCAGATTAGCTGGATGCCCTATCTCAGCATGGCCTGCATTTTCGCCTATATCCTGAGCTTTGGAATCGGACCAGGTCAGTTCCCTCAGCGTTTTCAGTGAAACTTTTGGGTACTGCAGGGGTTTGGAGATGTGTGCAGGCATCTTATGGAAACTCTCAGACCCTCTTTAGCTGCAGCATCCTCAGAGGAACGAGGCAGTTCCTGCCGTGGTGTTTGGCTCTTCCAGGGGTTTGCTGCCCCTGGTGCTGTGCAGGGCAGGCTGTGCCCATTTCTCTCTCTCTCATATTCCCCCTCACAGGCAGCTTGGCTATTAGGCCAGGGCACTTGGAAGTGATTCTTGGCTGAAATGGATGACAAGCTTTTGATTTGCTGCCCAGTCCATTAGGGCTGTAAGCCAGCATTTACTAATGCTTCACTTTAATCCTAGAAATTGTTGGCTATGCCATCTGATTTTCTTGCAGATACCTGGAAGCACAATTCCCATGCCTATTTGTTAGCTTACTGATGTGCCTTTCCATGGCAGAATCAACTAGTTTCTGGGGGTGGGCAGTACACAGGATGTTGTGATGTTTGCATGGTGAATATATAGATGTGTGACTCTGCTCACATGAAGGAAGGCAGGTAAGAATAGAACCAAGCTGCCAGTGCCACATGCCACACAAGTTGGCAATAATTTCTTGTCCCAGTCCCTACAGTGCCATGGGGTTGAATTAATTATAAGCCTTTCTCACTGTTGGGTCCTGGTAAGAATAATGTGGATTACAAAACATTTCCTGGCAGTTCATTCTAAAATGAGAAAGTTTGAATAATTACCCAGTCTTTAATATTTAACCTAAAACTTCACCTCTCACACTTCATGTTGGGTTTTCTTGTTAAGATGTGTTTTTAATGTAATGTCAACAACATTATTAACTTTCTTGCCATTTCTTTTTCCAGCTGGTGTAACAGGAGTTCTGCCCACAGAAGTTTTTGATCAAATGTCCCGACCAGCTGCTTACATGATCTGTGGCTCCCTGCTCTGGTTCAACCTATTTCTGGTTGGAACAGCCTTTCCATTCATTGTGGTGCGTTCCCAGAGCAAAGCAGCTCTTTAGTGTTCTGTACCAGAAAGAGCCTCTGCTAGTGACCAGGAAAAGAGAATACTGAGGCAGCAAGATAGCACTTCTTTGAAAAGTATCTTTATGAGGCCAGTGGCCAGAACTCCTTTAAACCAAACTTTCTCCATGTTTCCTATGCTGATTTCTGATTTGAGGTTGGGACTGAAATCATTTGGGGGGTGGATGATCAATATTCCTCATCTGTCCTCAGTTGAGAACAGCTGGAACTAAAGCTGTGATGTAATTTCCCTTTGCCAGACCCTGGCACCATTCCCTAAGATGACTCCTGAAGCAAAAGGGAGCAGAACTCACAATGTACATTCCTGTCTTATTTCCTACTGAGGGCTCCCATGCTGTACAATCATATATAGACAGAAAGACAGAAAAAGACATTTCAAAATACTGTTCTTGCTATGTCAAGTTTCCCAATCTGTGCTGGGGAGCTGTTGCATCCAGGCATGTGAGGCCCTCAGCAGGATTCCCAGAAACACTCCCTGAGTGACTTTAGACTATGCAGGAAGGGGGATTAGTGGCCTTTTTGTCATCATAGAGAATGTCACCAACACTGTCTTGTTTTTTTCCTCCTCCTCAGAAAAGTCTAGCACATTTCTGCTACATTCCATTCCTTGTGGTCTGTGTCTGCACTGCCCTCTACGTTTGGTTTTTCCTTCCTGAGACAAAAGGGAAATCCTTCCTGGAAATCTCAGAGGAGTTCAGGAAACGCAACTTCAAAACCAAGACCCGTGCAGGTTTCTATAAAGGCCCTGAGGAGATCAAAACCACCACATTGTAGCAGAAGAAAGGAAGATGGTGTCTGGGGGGACTCTGCAGTGAATTCAGCAGTGGCTATGTGCCCTTGCAGGGACACAAAGAGAGAAGCTAGGGACAATATATTACTCTTAAGTTCACCTTGAAAACATAAACTTGAACTGATAAATCCAAACAAGTGTTCAATAAGCTGTTCTCAGCTTTTAGTACTGAGTAACACATGCATATTTTTGAATCCATATCAGAGTGACAGAATGATGCCTTATCTCTTATCATCATACACCACCATGTAATGCTTTAGAAAATTTCATCAGAATTTCTCCAGACAGTAACTTCCATCTCAGAAGTCCTTTCCTTGCTCCTGAATCTGAGCTTTCCAACACAGAAATTAATGCGATTAAATTCTGTTTTCAGACACCAGATGAAATTTTCAGTACCTTGTCTTGGTGCTCCCATTGTTTCTGTTATTAAGTGATTTCAAATAGACCCCTACTTGTTAAGCAATAGTGAGCAGTTAATTATTTTCAGCTATAAAAACATGTGACAGATGGATTAGAAAGAAAGCTTCTAGTACTTGCTAAGTGGCTTATTATACAACAGACTTTTGGGCATTGCTTTGCAGACTATTTATTCTGGTCTGGTTTTCTTCATGGCTTGTTTGTTGTCTTCCAATCCTATGTTGTAAAGCAATAGTAATTCCCTGGTCGAGCTAGTTCTGCTCCCACGGCCACTGCTGGTGCACCTTGTGGGGTTTTGCACCTGTGCTCTGCAGAGGTGGAACGTGGGGAGGAGCTGGCATGGCAGCAGTTTGCTTTGGAAATGGATCTTTAGATCACACCACAGTGTTCTCTGCAGCATGTTCCTGTTGTCTCTGTAGAGCACATTGGCAAAGACCCAGCTGTGACTTTGCTTCTTTTCAATTAACCTGATAGAGAACAGGGCAGCACTCCTCACTGAATGTGGCCTTTCACTGTAAGTTCCTTCCAGTTTCTTCTCAAAGTCACAATCAAGCCACTTCTTTTCTTTGACTTTATATGAAAGTCACAGCACTGCTCATGTTTGCAACAAAGAACACAAAGTAAGTAAAGTTTCTTTCAGTGTATTTTTAAACTACATTTTAAAGAAAAATGCAGCATTTTTGAATAAAAAACTGTAAACATTTCTGGAGTGTATTACTGTCATGCTGGGCATGAGTGGAGCAGCAGATCCATTTCTCAGAAGAGGAGACTGTGCAAGAACTCTCTTTCACTACCCAGAATTTGTAACATATGAAAAATAAAAGTAAACCTTTTTTCCTTTGTGGTTGCTGCTATTTTAGAAGTCATTAATATATAGACATGGGCAAGAACAGCTACCTCTGCTCTTGGAAAACCCTGAGATTTTGAAATATGCAGGATTTTGAGACAAGACAATCTGCACTGCCAGTATGGAACAGGCTTGGTCAGAAATGACACACATTTACTTGATTTCCTGATTTTAGAGCCAGTCCTGCGAGTAGATGTGGCAGAAAACATTAATTCCAACTTCCATCATTTTTTTTCTGACTATGGCCTGAAATCAGGGGTCTATAAACTGATTAAGCAAACACAAACAGTGGTTACATATCAGTTGGTCCAAGTTGTTAAATTTTAATTGAAGCATTTAACAAGTTGGTTAATTGATACAGAATTAAAACACCTTCAGCTGAGAAATCTATGGCACTTGTTCACATCTTCTTAATCATATGAAGTGTTGGCAAAACCACATCTTGAAAAGTGATCCTTGGAGACTCACAGTTGATATTACTGTTTGCAGATGAAATACTTGGGCACTGTTGGATTAATAACCATCAATACTAGAGAAAACTAGTGCTGCTGTTGTCCTCAAACACTGCTCCTCTGCACAAGCTCTCACTTACAACCCAGCTGGTGTTGGGGTTCTTCCAAAGACACACAGCATCCCAGCCTGGAACCACCAAGGGCAGCCAGGCACAGGAGGGGAATTCCCCACTAAGCTGTTTGAATAACTTGTAAAAGCCTTTTAACAGAACCATCTTGGACATCGCCCTTCAAAAATTATGGATAAAACTAAAGATTTTACAGTCAGGATTTAAAACTGACATTAAACTTCCCTAGCATCTGCCATCTATTATAGGGATACAGACTTGAACTTCCAGCCATTAGAGAGTCAATTGATCAGTTAACTGATAACTCAACAGCTGGATGCACAGGCATTGTCTGTCTTGGCCAAGTTGGATTAAAAAGGCTTTTCTGAATTGAGGCTCAAGGTAGCACTCACAAACTTTTCCTTGGAGTGTGATCAATGATTACCCAGCCCATGACTTTGGGAGTCCAAGCCAGCCCACTCTAGTTTGCTCCAGTCCTTGGACTTCGACTTGCATTGGCGCTTTCCTCATTGTCCTTCACTCATCTCCTGCAGCTCCTACTGTGCACAGCTGCTGCCAGAGCACACCCAGAGCCCTGGCAGGAGCACACAGGTCACCAGCCACCCCAGCTTCAGCAGCAGCCAGCACAACAACAACAATCATCACAGCATGGAAACCAGAGGGAGTGTAAACACTGCGAGAGAACAAAATGACGCGTTGAAATATTATCTCAGGCTCCTCTTTCTCTGTATAAAAAGGAACTTTTTCTAAAGTAGCCAAAGAAAGCATCAAGAAAGACCTGGACTGTAAGTGGGGATGACTACCTTTGCATGCAAGTTGGTGTGAAGAGGTTTGATGCCCATTCAAGCCATGGCATTCCCCTAATTAGAAATCAGCTTGTAAATGCTTGACAGTCACTGTTTGAATATGAAATATCCCAGGCACAGAGGTGCAGTATCACACTCCTATTGCTGGCCAGAATATTCCCAGCACAGTCAGTAACAGGGAGCAGGGGCAGTGGGAGGGGTTGAGGTGCATGTATTGCAGTCCTATACTCTTAAGCCTCCTTTCAGAGAGTTCTAAGAAAAGGTGAATAAACTATGAAACTAGGATTTCCCTTCAATGCCAAAATGTTTATCTAGTCTCAGCCAAGTCACTGAGCAAAACATTCATTTAGGTGAGTTAACAAGTGGGAAAGGATGAAGAGAAAGGACAAATAGATGGAATTGTTCACAAAACACTTGCACATTGCACTATGCTCCCACAACTATGACAGTGCAGATTGAGATGGCCAAAGCTGAAGACAGGAGCACTGGAGTGTGTAACTGGGTTCTGGGAGGCACCTGTGAGCCTGGGCTGTACTCAGCGTTCTCACTGCCCTGGGCTTTAGTAGCTGTGGTTTCCTATTGCTGCCTCCTTGGTCTCAGGGGACTGAGGAGCAGGAGGCAGGTGTGTGGCATTGCTCAAACTGTTAGAGCTCCCAAGGGAAACACGGGACATTTGGAGGCATGTCTGGATAGCTGAACCACTTTGTTTGCTGGTTTTATTTCCTGCAAGAAAATGAGCTACAACCTTTTTCTCCTGGCTTTTGTCCTGGGCATTACTGGAGCTTTCCACTATGGACTGCAGGTCTCCATTATCAATTCTCCTGCCGAGGTAAGCATGGAGAGCTCAGAGAGTGAGCTACCAGGATCTCACTGTTCTCTGGCATTTGTGCCTCTCTATGCAATGGCTAACATTTACTTTTGCTTTCAAAATTAGACTTATTGTGGTTTCTTAGTTCTAAGAGTAGCTGCTACTGCTCTTGTGTTTCATGAGGTTTGAATTTCTGTCTGATGTGACAGAGCTGGGGAAGGGAAGGATGAATGATACCCATAAAGTCAGCCATTTCTCCCTTACTGAGTGGGATTGCCCCCAGGACACCCTCCTCTCTCCATTGCTCAGGGAGTCCCTTGCACCCTGTGTTTGGCCACACACACTATTTCCAAGTGACTGTAAGGTGAAATAGGGCAGGGAAGGACTGTAGCTCTAGAGCTGAGGTCAGCACTCATACCTGTAGCTGGAAAAGGAAAACTGGGAAGGTGTTTGTCATCCTGAATGGTACCAAGGACACTCAGCTCATACTGTTACCACAGAGGAGCAGGAATGGCAGGAAAAGATCAGGTAGAGAAAAAATCAGAGTTTAGCACAGAAACAGATGGCCAGATTACCATTCTCTTACTGGCCCTCACAGCTGATACTTAATATTGATGTATTTATTCATTGAATCTCATTGCTAAAACATCAGCTTCAGGGATGTTAATGGCAAAATTCCCATTGATTTCACTGGGGCTAAGATTTCAACCAAGGTTATTGATAGAAATGTATCAAAAAGACTGATAAGCAGGAAAGAGAATTTAAAAAGCAGTGCAATTATGCAAACACATGTTGATTTAGTCCACTGTTTAGTTTTTGTTCTTTTTTCTTTTAAAGTACATCCAAAGTTTCATCCGTGACACCTGGCTGAAGAGATATGGCTCCTCTCCCAGTGCACAGATGATGACTTTGATGTGGTCCTTCATTGTGTCCATTTACAGCATTGGTGGGCTCCTGGGCTCCTCGTCTGCTGGCTACTTGTCTGTTAGGTTTGGAAGGTAGGAAGAGTGGTCACACCAGTCCTCTTTACACCCACAACCTCAGAAAAATATACTGTGTCTCAGGAGAAACACTGCTTGTAATGTGGCATTGTGAGCAGCTCAGGTATTCCCATTAAAGACCAGTATAGTGGAGAAACAGAATGGAAAATCTGCCAATGATCACAAGGAAAATCATACCCTCTCCTTATAAAGTCCAAAGCAAATCCAGTCCAGGGAAGTCATACAAGAAGTACATGCATTTTAAGGAGAATTTCAGAGACAAGCACTCACAAAGTTTGCTCTCCAGTGTAGATATTGACTCCACTAGAGGCATCAAAATCTTCAACTAACTTAGCAGTCTGTGACAAGTTTCCCCATTGCCATTTCCCATTTACTGCAGCTGATCTCAGACTCCAGCACTGAGTCTTCACCATGGTACAATTCCTGCCACTCCTGTCAGGCTGTGGATGAGGCAAGGGCAGTATTTATGCTCTCATTAATTTGAATGAATTCCAGGAAGAAGGCCCTGCTGCTTGCCAACATCCCTGCTCTGCTGGGTGCAGCTCTGATGGGACTCAGCCGGCTGTGTGGATCTTTTGAGATGATCATGGCTGGAAGGTTATTTTCTGGAGTCTGTGGAGGTAAATTGGCATTCCTGCCTGTGGTATCAAATAGTGGGAAAAGCAGTGACTGAGGGTCACATGGATTCACCAGCCTGAGTTTACAGATCACACATTTTTTACTACATTCTGCAGAGAACATGATTGCTGAGTGCATTTTTAACTAAATAAGAAATCACAAATATAATTAAATTAGTAATATATGACATCTCCATTTCTCTTTCTTCTATCTTTACATCCAGTCCATACAAAAGGTACAGCTAACTTCTGATAAGCCAAAACATACAATATTTCAGGGAAGCATGCTCACTCAATAGAGAGCTGGCCTCTGTTCCTGTTCTTTTCACTGGGGCTGATGCTGCCCTCCACATTACAGACAAGGGAATGGTTTTCAAGCCAATTCAATTAGAACTTTCAACTCTAATTTCCAGATGCCTCAGAAGGTTACATTCTGCCAGTGCTTTTGATCCCTGAACAGTTGGATAAAGATAATACTAATCAGGAAAAAAATTTGAGAGGATAAATATGAATTAATTCATTGAGCAAATAGAATGTACAGCATTTGCCAACTTGGTGGTTTCAAGCAGAAAATAAAACACATAGCATCTGAATAGCCACTGAAAAATGTCATCTAAGACTAGAGGGAGTAACCACAGTCCTGTCTGTATATGTGGCTGTAGGAAACAATGTAAGAGAAGGCCAGTCTGCTGAAGGACAGATTTCCTATTCTTATTTAGGGAAATATTTAGCAAAGGCACAAGGTCTGCTGCCCCACAGCATGGGGCACATGCTGCACGTAGGGCAGCCACATCCTCAGCACAGATAAAAATGTGTCTGAGAGCCAACCCCTATAGGCAGTGTCCATAGTGAATCCCTCTAAAACACCAGCCCTAGGAGGATTTGCATTGCCCTAACAGTCCTTTGTCACTGCAGGCTTAGCTCAGAATGTCCATATCATGTATGCTGGGGAATGTGCTCCACGGAAGCTCCGTGGGCTGATTGCCATAACAGCTTCTACCTCCATTGCTACTGGAAAATTTATAGGATTTGCTCTGGGTCTCAGGTAAGAGAGTCTACAACATACTCAAATTCTTCCATTATTAAAATACATGCATGTATCAGTGCACAGCCTACAATGCCTGTGCCCAGCAGCTGCTGTTTGTATCAGAACCAGGCTGATAACTCTGCTCACATGGCCAGCACACACAGCTCCTCAGCCCCTCTCACCCTGCTGCTTTTTGTTCCAGAGAAGTTCTTGGAGTGGAGGCTCTCTGGCCAGTTCTCCTGGCAGCCAATGTAGTCCCTGCCCTGCTTCAGTTTCTCACCCTCCCCTTCTTCCCAGACTCTCCTCGCTACCTGCTCATTGACCGAAAGGACAAGGAGGGATGCATCAAAGGTAAGGAAATGAGACATAAAACATTCATTTCAGGAAAAAGGGGGAAACACAGTAAAGCCCCAGATGAGCCTGGAAGAGAGGCACAGGTAGGAAAAAGACTCTTGGTGTTTTGGCTCTGAAAGCACCTTCAGCTTAGATGAAAGTCTGGATATTAATGCTCTCTTGGCACTAGTACTTCCCTTACCCTCTTCCAGGGTCCTTCAAGGGAGGTGCTCACACACAGCTTGTATTTGCAGCAATGCAGATTCTGCCCTGAGCTGCCAGAGTACACATGCAGTACCTTCTCTGTGTGGGAAAGAGAGGCTCTGCACTGTTGTGCTGCACCTGTAAGCATTCCAGTTCTTCAGTAACCCTAACAGCAGCTACTGACACAAACTGAGCAACAGCCACTGTGGGTATTTAAGTATCAAAAGATAGAACTCCCTGGATATAATTTTTTTTTTTAATATATGTAGGAGTCATTTTATCTTGTGTGTATTTTGGAGTGTGCATTAGAACTGCACCTTTAGCAGGAGGGTATTCAGGGAAGGATTGGTAAGAGTTTAGGTGTGACTTACATTGAAGGACTGTCAGCAGCTATTGGCCAAAGGGGAGGTCATATTAAATTTATGGGTAAAAACAGACAGCAATGCTCTGGACCTGTGTCATATCTGAGCCCAGATCTTTAGGAAGTTCACACAAGAACAGAGCATGAAGTTCTAATAAGATACTTTGCAAAGCAGGAAATAATCTGGATTCATGTCTGTGCTGGTGAGCTTGGTCACCTGTCCTGTCCTTGCAGCTGTGCAGCAGCTCTGGGGAGATGGGGACCACATGGCTGAGATAGATGACATGCTGTCAGAGCAGAAAGCCATCGGTGGGGAGAAGGCCAAGGGCGTGCGGGACCTGCTGCGGGACCGGGCGGTGCGCTGGCAGCTCGTCACGCTGTTCCTCGTGGTGTCCTGCATGCAGCTCATCGGCGCCAGCGTGGTACGCGCTGCTCTGCTCTGCTCTGCTCTGCTTCTCAGCAACAGTGCCCCTGCAAGGAGCTGCGAGTCACTGCAGCAGTGCCTTCAGCACGGCTCTGTTGCTGCTGTTTGTTACAATCCTTCCCCCTGGAAGTTTGGGACTGGGGATAAGTCAAGAGATGTGTTTTAGCAAGTGTCTTCTGAAGGCATTTCTATGGATTACCCTGTTATGATAAAATTATTTCCCATTTTGTTAAGGTCTGGTTAGTTATTTTCTGTCCCAAAAGACAGACACTAGTATAAACATGACCACATGTATACAGCCTTCACAAATTTCTGTTCTTTCCAGGTTTACTCTTATGCATACAGTATCTTCACAAAGGCAGGAATCCCCCCTTCTCAAACCCATTATGTCTCCCTGGGGTTGGGACTGCTGAGATCCTCTCTACAGTTCTGTGTGTAAGTGGCTTTTCAGTTGAATTTTGTTCTGTTTTTATATATTGCTCATTTTGATCTTTAAAGATACTGTAAATGGAGCTTCAGGAAAACAAATTTTTGCAACAAGTCAACCATGGAACTGATCAGATTCCCCTCTCCCCACACCCTACAAACATGGACATTTCTTTTGAGCTTCTGGACAGAGTTGAGAGTCTTTCTGTCAAAATCACAACCCATTCTGGGCCAGGCTTGGGAATCCCAGCTCCTCCCTGGAGGAAGGGCAGATGTCATTTGCCAGTAGGACTCAGGGCTGTAGGAATCACAGTGATTTAGCAGTGTAAGAATTCCCACTCTGCCCTCCTGCCTGGCTCTCCTCTCCCTGCAGAACACAATCTCTGACCTCCTCTCCCCAGCCAGTGCTCCCTGCAGCCCTGAACCCTGCAGCTCCTGCTCCTCCTGCTCCTCCTGCTCCTCCCTGCAGCTCCTGCTCCTGCTCAGCTCCCCCAGCTGCCTTTCCTCACCTCCCATGCCCAGCCCTGCAGTGATTCCCTGCCTGGCAGGGGGGGCAGAGGCTGGAGCAGCCCAGCAGTGCCTGCCCTCAGGCAGCATCTCCTCCTGCCTGCAGGGATTCCTCATCGAGCGTGCAGGGAGGAGGACACTGCTCTGGAAAACCTACACAGTGATGGCCTTGGCTCTAGGGCTCCTCACAGTCACACTCTCACTGCAGGTAAGACCCCACTGGTGCATTAGAACTGTGCCCATGTTTTATTGTATGACAACATCATGACTATTTCCCTCCCCACAAATAATTTTTAGTGAGTAGAAGTATTTTTGGGGCTAATCATCATATTCATAGAGGTGTGTTCCCAGCTATGTGCATATGGATTAAAGACAGTAGCTTTACACAACCAAGATCACTGCCAAGGCTATCTCATGAAATTTCTGAAAGTAGAGGAAATAGATCTATGTTAAACATTGACACACTTAGTAGTGATGAACATTTGTAATGGAGCTAGATAAATAAAATCTTGATTTCTGATTTTATTTGCTTTTCATTTCCTACCACAGGACTCCTTTTTCTGGGTACCATACTGCTCTGTTGCACTTGTCTTTATTTTCATCATGAGCTTTGGCATTGGGCCAGGTTGGTATTTTCTACTGGAGTGGTTTCATTTATTCACTTATTCCTTCCTCACTGCAGCCTTTAGGAGAGATCCCAGGCACAGCTGTTCCATGATAGGCATGAATCCCTACTTCTGAGTCAGTGCTGGTGTTGATGATATTTCCCTCCAAATTGTGGTAGGAGGTAAAATTCATTTCCTATTGCATTCCCACATGCCTTTTTTTCTGAAGAGCCAAGCACCACTTCAGACACTTCCTGGCCACTTAAAGCCATGAACTTATGCAGCAAAATGAAGTATGAGGTACAAAGCATCTTGCAAAATTGCTAAGCTTCCCTCTTTCTTCAATATTTTTTTCAGGTGCAGTAGTATGCCCCTTGATCACAGAAATATTTATTCAGTCCTACAGACCAACTGCTTATGTTTTTAATGGTGTTACAAACTGGATCCAACTCTTTGTCCTTGGGCTTGTGTTCCCTTTCATTGTGGTAAGCAAAGTAGGGTGTTTGATTCAGTTCAGAGGAAGTCAGACCCCTCTTGAACCCAGAGCATGCTTCTCTTATCAACACTTCTCTTATCAACACTTCATGCAACAGACAGAGCCCAAATTAATTAGTTCTGATGGCCTCTTCCCTTTTAACCAGGTATTTACTGGAAGTATAGCAAACCCACAATATGCTTCTAACTCTACACAAGTTAGAGTGACATAGACAACAGACACAGTGACAGAGGCACTGACACTGTCAGATGTCATTTGAAGCAGGATTTGTATCAACTAAATCTCTGACCAAGTCCTTTTAGTAAATACAAACCCAGAAACTCTATAACATAAGAGAAAGAAATCAAGATAAATGTTTATAAACACATTTTTTTCTCTTTGCTTTCCTGTAGGAAGGTCTTGGTAATTACTGTTTCATCATTTTCCTGACATACTGCCTGTCCATGGCTATTTTTGTACTCCTGGTGCTGCCAGAGACCAAAGGAAAGAGCATGCTGCAGGTCATGGAGGAGTTCAACCGCCTGAACTACCGTGGGAAGAGGGGACAGGCAGCCCTACAGCAGAGTAACTGCTCAGTGGTGACTGTTACCAGGCTTTGAGAGCAAACCTTCCACTTCATATTTTGCTATTTTATTACTGTAGTGCCCAGAAGTCTCACTAAGCCAGAGAGAATCCATAGGTCCACAAAAAAAATCACCTTCAGTACAGGGTGCAGCATGAACTTGGTGGTTCTCTCCAGCTTCTGAAATATGAGCTGAATTAATTCCTCTGTAGGAAAAAAAAAAACAACCACCCCACAGTTTATAGAGAAAATAAGATTTTTGTCAGTCCCTCCAAGCTTGCAGCTGTAAACTGAAAACACAGGATCTGTTATTTTCTTGGCAAAACCTGGACTCCACAGTTGGGAGAAGTGATTCTGGAAGGACCAGAGGTACAGCAAACTTGCAAAGAAGACAGAGCTTTGACATTGAAATTGTCTGCTCCTATTAAGTCAGGGCCAATGAGCTTTGCCAGTTGACAGGAAGAAAGGTGTTCAGCTCTTTAATGCAGTGAAAGCAGGGTGCATTGCCTGTCAGAAGCAGGCAGAATCAGTGTGCAGTGCTCCCCCCACGTTTACAGTATTGGAGATTCTTCTATTGGGGAAACCAGGGCTGTGTCAGCACTGAAGGGAAGCAATGAGCAAAGGAAACAGAGCAGCAGGAAATCATGAGTGGGCAAATCCAGTGTGCAGATTCTCCTCCTTCATTGGTAATGACTCTGTAGTGTCTCTTCAGCCTGGAGAACACTGAGTTTCAGTGGGATTCAGCCCTGAGGGTAACTGGTACTGATGAGGCAGAGAAGAGGGACACCTTCCTTGAAGAATTTAATCCATCTGTGTGACTGTTACCTTTTCTTTCCCAGTCACTGAATACTTCACATTTTCATTATGAAATCTGGTAAAAATGGCTTCACATTTGTGGTCATTGCTGTATGACATGAGACATTTTTGATCTTCTTCATGCTTCAAAGTTTTTCTGATAAGGAAATAAAAAGCAGTGACTAGGGAAACACATCCTTCTGGTTGTGCCTGGATAGATTTTCATGGAATGAAGAGTCAGGGACAGAGGAAACCCCAATTCTGGGGCAGTGTTGTTGAGGTCAAGGAATACTGTGTCTGTCTTGTTCTGGAGATGAGATCTTCACTACCAACTGATGCAGATGCTGCACAATAAATTTTGCAAAAGGATCTGAATATTGAGCAGCAGTTTCTTTCACAGCCCTAAAGCTCCAGTTGTATTATCTTCACATCATCCTCCAGCAGTTTTTTGTGGCAGTACCAAAAGCTAATGCCAGGAGCAGGGAACTTTCCCAACACAGCCATCCCTCCCATGATAATCATCATGCTACCAAAAAAACTAAAGTGAATGAACCAAAAAAGTTCATTGTTTTAAGGCTTGAGATCATTGATTGCACAGTGCCACTTTAATAATCAACATACATCCCTTCTGGTCAAAAATGCAGGGGAAATAAAAAAAAGCATTGGTAATGTTTTGAAAAGAAAATATTAGGTATTTGATTATTTTAAAGGTCCTTATTTCGTTTGGTCTTTCTCAAACTTACTGGTTCCCAATGAGGTTGTTTTTTGCTGTCTTACAAGACATTGAAAGCTCATTTCCTTATACACATCTTTCTACAGCATGATTGTGTACTACCTGCCCTAGCTTCTCCCCTCCTACTAAAGGCTGTCCACAGGAGGGAAGGTGTGGTAAATCACTGACTGCCATAAACTGTCATGGGTTGGGAATAAAGGTTGGAGATGTACTTGTGAATCTGCAGTTCCAGGATCCAGGATCACACAAGTGCAACACAGAACATCTCTGAAAACAAAATCCCTCCAAGTCCAGGGGATTGGGTGAGCTCCACACTGGGTCTGGGAAAAGAACATTTCTTGGAGGGTTCAAATCCTAGGTGGAAGGATGCATCTTGTCCTCTTCTTTAGGAAAAAAAAAATGAAAATTATACTAGGCATTTAAGGCTTGCTTTTGCCATCATACAGCACTGAGCAATAGCGTGAGGCCAGATGAAAATGAGACAGCAGCAGGAGTATTCTAGAAGGGACACAGAAACAGGAGGAAGAGGAACAGGGCTCTGCAGAGACTGTGTGATGAGCCAGGTGTAAAAAACTGGCCACAGACAATGTTTAGGAGCCTCTCCAGAAAGGTCCAGAGCTGCCATGTGTGCGTTTCCTTCCATTTTAGCTCAAAGAAAAATCCTCCTTTCCACTCTAGTTCCTCCAGGCTCATCAGCTCCTTGCCCACTGAGATGTGGCATCTTGCTCTGGCACACAGTGGGTCAATTCCAGTGTTACAGAGAGGCTTCTGAAGGGCTCTGGAAAAACTCTGAGCCTCTCTAAAGAGCTGGATGTTAACAGGGACACAAAATGCCAATATTAACTTCCTGCATGTGGGAAATTGTTCAAGCAATTATGAATCTTCCAGCAGGCAAGAAGAGGCATTATGGCTGAGCTACAATTCTGGAGGGGGGAAACCTCCCCTGCCCAAATTGCTTTTCAGAGATGTGAAGAGGGACTGTGCTCCACTGAAGGGGAGATGGTGGCACTGTCTGACTCCTCACACAGCAGGAACACACAGGGGTTTTAGCAGTGTGAGTAAGGGTGAGTGCTCCCAATTCAAGAAGGATAAACATTTACCAAATGTTGTAATCAGCTTGTGATAGCTGGGTCTTAGAATAATTAAACCAGCAAGAAGAGGCCTTGGCCAGTGTCAGGGGAGGACACAAATTGCTAAAAGCCACATAGTTAGAAATTAACTTCTGTGCTGTTATCCCAAACTCTTATAATTTCAGTGTGGAGCCCATCTCTCATCTGGCAGACTTGACAAGGGCTTTCAGAGCAGGCAGGGTTTCAAGGGGAAATGGCTGGTTTCCTCTCAGACCTGGTGAGTATCCAAATTCTTGTGTTCTAGCCCAGGTCACTAACAGCAGTATGGTCTTTAAGACTGCAGCAGAGGGAATAATGCTTTCTTGTAATAAAAATAGGCAACAGAGCTTGGGACAACACTGGTTGAGCAATGACTGACTAAATAGCATCTGCAGAAAATACATTAGAAATGCAAAACAGTCAGAGGTTTAAAAGAGGACATGAGAAGCCAGGAAAAATGGGGATTTGGGGGAAGATAGAGAACATAGTATCAGTGAAAAACACAAAACACAAAAAACTCTCCCACTCTACAGCTCTGCACTCTCAGGAACAATCAAACAATCGAGGATGCCCACCAGTTTAAAATGTGACCTGGTTAATGCCTGAAAACATATGTGCTTGTGAGAAATGCTCTGAAATTCAGTGTATGTCATAGAAACACAGCATTTCCAATAGGGCTCATTCAGATAGGGCCTCTAAAAATGTCATTTCATAAGGGGTTGATAAAAGCAAAATGTAAAAAAAATATAAGTTTTGAAAGGACAGACTTGAGTCATCTCTGGAAAATAGTAAACACTGTCCCTGAGGAGGCAAAGGTGAAAGCAAAAAGGAATTCAAGAAAGCTGTAGCTTCTTTCTAGTACTAAGGTAAATACAAAGGCTTTTATGATTTTTGTTTTCTGTGGTTAGCAGAACTAACAGAATTAGAGAATGTATCTTCTCAGATCACAAATAACCGAGAGAGAAACACAGCAGAATGCACAGATTTGTATTTTAGCAATTCAACAAATGAATTTTACTTGATTATTGTAAAATTCAAGATGGGATTTTGCATGTTAAAGGTTTCTTAGTCATAGAAATGTGAAGATCTAAGGTGCTGTAGATGATCTCATGGTCTGAGAGGTGTGCTGGTATCAGAAACTTAGGATGTGTTTTGTTCTCTTTGGCAGGTTCAATACAGGAGGCTGTGGCTAATGCTTGTGGTGCTGGGAATTGGTGGAACCCACCTCTCTGGTTTTCAAATGTCTGTGATCAATTACACTTCTCCGGTAGGCAAAGCTGGAGAAAAGAAAATCCCATCTCTAACTGTTCCTCATGGCCTTAGGCCTTACACTTTGCAGATGCTTTACAAAAGCTCTTAGGTGTTGCTATGTCAGTTTATTCCCAGCTGTTTCCAATGCCATACTGTCACTGTCAAAGTTTGCATGACTGCAAATTCCCACAGAATTTTGTGGAAACAACATATTGAGATAACACCTTAAAGTTTATGCCGTGGAGGAAGAAAACCAAAAGTAGCTAAAAGAGTCAGCCTTCAGCTCAATCCTTTTCTTTTTATATCCATTACTGGCCACAAGAACATTTGCACTTCACTGTAATGGATATAAGGTCCTAATTTTTTGGTGTAGGAGAGATAGGATTCAACAACTAAAGAGTATAATTAATTTTTGAAATATGCTTGTACACTATTAAGCTATATGAGAGGAAATATCAATCCTTATCTGCAAAGAAATGTCCTATAATCACGCTTTTAGTCACGACTATTAATCTGTTTTTTAAAATTGTGAACATTATGAAGAACATTACGATCAGTGCCTTGGTGGAACAAAGATCTCTTTTTTGTCCCAGTATATTCAGAAGTTCATCAATGAGACTTGGCTGGAGCGATACGGTTCAGCGCTGCCCCAGCAGACCCTGACGCTGCTCTGGTCCCTCATCGTGTCTGTGTACTGCATGGGAGGGATGGCAGGCTGTCTGTGTAGTGGGTACCTGACTGCAAAATTTGGGAAGTAAGTACATTTCCTAGTGTCTCACTACCCAGGGGAAACTATTAAATATTATTCAACTAACAGAAGGGATACCAGAATTTCACTGCCCCCTGCTGCCGCAGAATTTACCCAGCACATAAAACTACACCTGAATGCACTGCAGAGACAAGGACATGCAGATATTTCTGATTCCCTTGCCACAGCTTTTGTTGATGTACAATTCCTGCATTTTTGCTGACATCTGACCCTGCAGGAGTTTCCTTCAGCCTCACACAGCTAATAACAGGAATCTTGTCTCTCTCTTTCCACTCCTCTGCAAAGACATAATTTCTTTTCATAACCAGATTTGGTTGTCCTGTAAGCAATAGGTTTAAACATGGCCATGGCTTCAGTCTGTAAATCCAGAGAAGAGTCAGACATGAGTCAGAGAAGAAAAAGCAAAGCATGGCTCAAACCCACGTGCTGCTCACTCTTGCAGGAAGAAATGCCTGCTGCTCAATGATGTGGTGCTGATAACAGCCACGCTGCACACTGGCTTCAGCAGGAGAGCCAAGGCTTTTGAGATGATCCTGGCTGGGCGCTTCCTCGAGGGTGTTGCTGCTGGTAGGACTCCCCACTATTCTGTGCTAGTGTGACTTCTTTGGGGTGGATCAGAGATTTTCCTGCTGGGAGCACCCAGGAATGCACTGTGACCCAGTGGAACAAGGAACAGGTTGGGGCAAGGTAAGATGAGCTGTCCTTTGGCTACAAGAGGTCTTGTAGAGAGATCTGATGGGTTAGCTCAACATCCCACTTAAAGTAAAAGGCACATTTTCAGCCCATTTTTGCAGAGGATATATGGGAAAAAGCTCAGAAGAGAGAGGAGAGAGCTGAAAGGGAACTGAAAAGGGACCCTCTCTCTTTCCACAACTTTAGCACTCTCCTGTCTTCTCCCTTTAGGAATTCATATGAATGCCCATGTTCAGTATGCTGGAGAGATCTCACCTAAGAAGCTACGTGGATTTATAAATGTGACCTCCACTGTGTTTCTTGCACTAGGAAAAACTGTAGCAAGAATTCTTGGATTAAGGTGCTTGTGCTACTCCATCTCAGCCTGTTTTATATTTATTTTTCTTCTATAAAGAAGGGAAGTGGTGCTCTCCCAGTCCTAGAAGCAGACATACACCACCATGGGTGGGGTTTTATTTTGCTTAACTGCAGCAGTCAAAAAGGAGGCATCTCAGGGGAAGGCCTTCCTCTTGAGAAAAGATGCTCTCTGCTGGAGTTAATAAGAAAAGATTGTATGTAAATACTCTTAGTAAATTTATGAGATCTAAATGTTTTGCTAATTTCTTGATAACCTCATGCAGAGGTGCAGTGTTGGTTCAGAGAGCTGTTGTGGGAATATTCTGACCTTCAGAAATTAAAAGTCGAAGAAAAATGTCAGTCTTGCAGAAGAAACAAAGTATTAGTCTATTTTCCCATTGCTAACCTAAACATCATCTATTTCAATTGAACTTTTCAATGACTGCATGTATTTTGTGCCTCTTTTGCTAGCCATTTAAAAAAAGAATTTAAAAAAAACAATTTAGTTATAAATGGTAATTTTACTGGACTATAAATAGATTCTAACATGCTTTCATAGAGATCTCTTAGGAACTGAAGACACGTGGAATGTGCTGTTGTCCTTCTCTGGATTGGTGGCATTGATTCAACTGCTCTTTTTGCCATTCTTTCCTGAGTCCCCATCCTACCTGTTGCTGCAAAAAGAAGACAAAGCTGCTTGCTTGAAAGGTAAAATAAAACTTTAGATCCTTAGTTTATTAAATGATATCTCTTGAGAAAGTGAAGCTAACAGCAGGAATTGGCTTTTCTATTAGCCAGCTACAGATTTCTTGATAATTACATGATAAAAGTCCTCCAGACCAAGCAGAGTCATCAGAGACATTTAAGATGCTACAACATTTTCCAGGGAAATTTCACCATGTTCCAGTAAGTGATATTCTTTCCAGTCCTTTGCTCAGTTACTGATGAATCAAAGCATGGACTCAACTGCAAATGTTCAGCATCATTAAAAGTTGAAAACCACAGAATTATGAGTGGATCAAATGATGGAGCAGTATACTTCATTCTGTCTCTTCTGTAGCCATGAAGCAACTCTGGGGAGAAGGGAATTATCACACAGAATTTGATGACTTGATGAAGGAAAAGGCTATGACAAAAGGCACCAAAATCATGAATGTCCTAGAGGTGCTGAGAGAACGATCGGTGTACCCACAGCTGTGTACCATGCTCCTCCTTTTGCTGAGTCTGCAGCTCTGTGGCCTCAGTGCAGTTGAGTATGCCCTACTTCCATGCTTGGATCTGCTATTAAATGTCCAAAGTGCCACAATGCCAACTCACCCCTTTCCTCTGGGTCTGCATTGTTCCTCCTCACACAGAGCCCACTGCCTGGCACCTGTGGTTGCACCCCAGTATTGTTCACAACTTTTAGGGAGTTCTTCAGGTGGGAGCACAAGAGCTCCAGCTCAGCCTAAGTTCCTGCAAGGCACTGTTGCCTTCATTGCCCTGTACAGTACAACCAGTGAATCTGCTGAGGAAAGGGTTACAAGTATCCTAAGGCTTACAACAACCCAGTTCCACTTTCTGTGACTTCTGCAGCAGCAGATGGCCAGCAATTGCCATCCAGTTTCATTTCATTAGAGGAAGGACATTTATCCATGAAGTAACATCCCTTCAGCTGTTCCCAGGCTGAGCCCAGGGCAGCCCAGGCTGGCAGCCATCCCTTCATGTTATCACTTGTCTTGGGGTCTCTCTCCATAAGCTCTGGTCCAGCCTGTACTGGAGGTGGCTCATTCCAGCTGCCAGCCATGGAATTCCTTCTGCTGGCAGGAAAATGGTGCCCATGGTTCCCTCAGGGGCTCTGCAGATGAGCAGCTTCTGTTTAGCAACTGGAAAAGGGCATCAGAATCAACTATTTGACAGTGTATGGTGACTGACATTTGCTTTTCTTTCTCTTGTCTTTCCCTTTCCTTTTTTGCCAAAACAACACCTTTTCCCCATCTCTTACAGGCAATATGCTCCTTTCAACTACTTTTTTTTTTCCCTTTCTTTTTTTCCCCTTACAAATCCATTTCCTTGATTGCCATTAACCTTTTGATTTCTCACATCTGGAGCAGTCATGTTACCTCTACTATGGCCCAATAATGTATTGCTGGTTTTGCAGTGATGACAAATCTAGTTGTAAGTGATGCTGGATAAGCACATATCACATCTATTAACTGTGCTTTATTTTTTTTTTTATTTCCCAGATCACCTTTTACACCTCAGAAATTTTTTTGACAGCCAACCTGCAGGAAAGCATAATCCCATATGTATCTCTAGGAGTTTCAGTCTCTGAACTCATCTCAATCATGTTCTGTGTAAGTCAGAGCTTCCTGGGGTTTTAAGAATGAAAGTATTCTTCCTTGAAGCAAATTAATCTTCTCCTATTGAGCCAAATAATTTTTCTGTGCTTCTGCATAAATTCATACAGTGGTTGTTAGCATCCACTGCAAGTTTTGTCTCAACTTTCACATGTTTTGTCCCATTTTCATTCATCTTAATTTCTTATAAGAACCCCTTAAGAAGTGTCATTCAAACAAAAATATGTGTACTCATTTCCATATATTTATGTATATCTATGCATTTAAATGGAGTTGCAACGTGCTTCCATTGATTAGGGTGTTTAAGAAGCAGCTGCAATGCTGGGCAGTGATGGTTATTCATAGTGTAGAGAGTGTAGAAGGAATTCAATAAAACAACAAAGTTGGTACCAATCAGATTTGTGTTCTCTGAAGTAAAAAGAACTCAAGGAGAATGTTGATTTGTTGGATGGCTCACAGTGGGATTTTGCCATGCTTCCTGTAATTCACCACATTTTTCTGTTCCTCAGAGCTCCATAATCGACCGCTTTGGGCGCCGGACGCTCCTGTGTGGTGGTTATTCTCTGATGGCACTGATACTGGTGCTGCTTGAAACCAGCCTTCTGCTGAGTGTAAGCAAATGTCTCTCTGGGATGGGCCTGCAGCAGAATTCTGCATGCAGGACAGCAGAGTCAGCCTCAGCTCTCATGTCCAAACCAGCAGGTCAGAATGGCTTCTGAGCTCACATCTGTAGATGTGATGCCACAGGTTCCTTCTGGCCTTCTACTGTGTTCAGTAAAGAAAGATAAGCAGGTCTAGAGAGCATCTATCACACAGCTCAGCATCATGGGCTTTTCACAAATATTGCTGTTCCTGTGCTTGGATCAGATGTGCTACAGCTATAAAATTAATTTTCATTCTCTTCCCTCCCTTCTCCTTTGTCCAGGATCAGTTCCTCTGGTTGCGTTATTGCAGTGTTATTCTCATCTTTTTGTTCATCATTGCTTATGGAATAGGACCAGGTGAGTACCACAATAAAAGCAACAGAAAAGCTTGGACCACAGGGAAAAGCACAGGCCATAGAAGCAAAACTAGAATGTGTGAGTATATCTTTGAAAATCAGCAGCTTAATTGAGACTGAGGGAATCTCAATTTTTGATGAATTAATTACCCAAGAAATAATTTCTGTAACAAATTATATTAAATCATTCATACCCAGATGAATCAGGACCCCGTTTTCTCTCATTGGATTAAAGGTTCAAACCAAATAAATTCTTGTTAATCAATTCATGAAGACTTGCTTTGCTGGGTGTGAATACTGTTCAGTGCAACAGTACAGGTTCAGATGGCTGATCTCTGCCAAAGGGCAGAGGTAGACTTCTCTAAAATAGCAGAGTTTTCTCAATTTACCTGTAAAGTCCTACAGTATGAAAGAGTGACACCTGACAGCATAATCTGTCCCTTAGCACTGCTCTGTCCTTGCTTGTCCTCTCTTAATATCACCCTTAATCACCTGCATCAGCAACACCAGTCCCAAACTTACAGCTCTCTGGTAGAACCTCACTCACCTAAACCAGGGTTTAATCTGGAAGTTCTCTGACTAAACACAACCAGTCATTACTAAAGTCTCCATATTCAAATGTCATCCTTTAGCATTGTGAGGGTTGTACCTGACACCTTTGAATGTCTTGAAAACACAACAGAATTCCCACACTAGCAGAGCTGAGGTATCTTCTATGGGAAATGGTCAATTACAACAATGTTTATATCACTTTTTAATTTTTTTTTTCCCTCAGCTGGAGTTGTTGTAGCTGTCATGAATGAAATCTTCACCCTCTCAACAAGGGCCTCTGCTTTTGTAATTGGTGGAATCGTCATTTGGCTGGGCCTCACCTTCACTGGAATGATTTTCCCCTTTGCTGTAGTATGTAATTTGATTCAAATCTTCTCTTTGACTCTGTCAATTTAATCTGGATTTCTAGGCTGATCTCGACAGGGAGTAGGATGAAATGACTTGTAGATGATCAAAACTGTGAATCCCTTATTGCTATAGCATATGGAGGCCATTCATATAAAACACTTCCCAATATTTCAGAAGCCACCTGCTGCCCCAAGAACAGATTGAAAAGATAAATAAGTATTGTTTCTGTAAAATGAGCCTATTCCTTATTTCACAGGAACAAATCAACAAGTTTCAAGAATCTACAGGGCAAGTGTTGCCAAGGATATCACTCATCTTGTTCTATTTTTTGTCTCCAGATGCTTCTTGGTCCTTTCTGCTTCCTCATCTTTATTGCTGTCCTGCTCATTTCAGCAGTTGTTATCTACCTATTCCTCCCAGAAACAAAAGGGAAGTCAACCTCTGAAGTCACAGAAATATTCAAAACCTGCCAGTTTAAGAGAAAACGTCATCAGGCTGTGGAGATGTGTGCTGCTGAAGAAAAGACATTTTGCACCAGGCTCTGAAAAGCCACCAGAAATAATTCCCACTGTTCAGGTGTAACACATCAATGGTATTTCAAGTTTTTCTCCATTGCTGTCATTTAAAAACAGCAAGATTTGTATCTATGTTTCTTACTTTATAAGAAAGTTCTACATAGGATTAAGAGCAAGATGAAGATAGGATTAAACATAGCCATAGTTCTTGCAAACAATTTTCATGTAATTTCTTTATGCTATCACACTGTAAAGGACTTAATATTGATTGTGAATGCTGCATATGAACAAATACCAGGCAGAATACAAGGAAATCTTCTATTTCCCTGAACTGACATCAAGTAACTATGTCCTGATTGAACCTGTGACTGTCAGGGATCAGCCTGATCCCCAGGCATTTGGTACAGAAGAGCTCTCACTTGCATCCTCTGGAGCAGACTGATGCACTCTCCATGCAGATCAGTAGTAGCAAAATCAGGAGGAAGTTCGTGTAATATATTCTGGTCCCTCATGGATGGCACAAGGGTTAACAAATACACACACAGGGCTGAGAACTGGAAGAAAAGAGCCCTGGAGAGAGATGGAGAGTAATATTTTGGGAGAGTACTGAGAGAGTAGACAGCTTGAAAATTCAGCTCATTTTGTAAAAAAGTAGCTGCTCAAAAAGAAAGAAGTTGTGATGGCCAGTATGTGCTAGCTGTGTGCTGCTCTAGGACAGCAGCACACAGTCCCACACCTCTCTGCTGTGCTCCCCAGCAGCCCTGCACTGTGTGCACTGTGCTGCTCAGGGCTCTGAGTCCTGCTGGCCACTGCAGCAGCCAATCCCTCCCTGGGGCAGCTAAAACAGAGCACTGTGGCTGTAATTAGCCTCTGCAGTTTGATAACCAAGGTGCCTTGGCAAGAACAAACAGAGTTTTGAAGATTACAAGAAGGTTGGATCAAGACTGGCAACAGGAAATAAGATAGAATTAAGTAGAAATGTTAAGTTTGTCTGTGTGATGTTTAACCCAATGAATGTTGTAAAAAATTACTGGCCTTCCTAAAAATGGTATATGAGCATATATAGCTCACAGTAAAGTTGGATTCTGATCACCAGTCAGTAGTGCCTGTCTTTCTTTCAGTCATTGATACTTCCCTCCCCAAACCCTTCTACCTTTGTACAGGGTGATAAATTATTTTTCCTTTTTCTGCCATGATTACAAATGGTATTTTATGCCTCCTCTTTAGCAGGACCATTAGTCCTTTCTTTCTGCAGCTTAACCATTTTTATTTATTGTCATTGTGCTGAGGTCTGAATTGAGTTTTAGGTTGTTTTGGCAGTTTTCTATTAAAAAATTACTAATAATATACTCATTGCTTCTAAAGGAATAACCACAGAAGAAGCTCTGATATTAAAGTGCCAGTGTGTGCTCCAGCTCTTGAAATCTGATTTAGATTTTAGATTCACTCCCTTTATCACTGCCTGTATCAACACAGGGAGCACTCATGATACTGAATGTTCCCATTCAGAGGGCCCTCTCCTGTTGAGGCACTGAAATGTTTAATCCACCCATTTTAAGTGTTGTCCAATTGCTACAAAAACATAAATCAACAGAAATCATACGAAGTAAACATTAACCTCAGCCTCAGAGTAGGATGGTTACTTAAGCTGAAGGTGCAGAAGAGGCATGGGAGAAAACACTTCCTCAGCCTGACAGAGTTCTGGGATCAGCCACACTTCTGATAAGGGTGGACAAACTCCTTGCAGATGTGGTAAGTACTGCAGCTGGCAGCACCAGCTGTTAGCATTAACTTCCAGAAGAACTGAGAGCAATTGCCATTCCTAAATATAATACATTACATATTTACCAGATTTTTTTCCAAAATAATAGCGTAGGCAGGGGATAATCCTTTAAAATTAGAGCTAACATTTAAAATTTAAAAAATCAAAAGACACAGACTTAACATTCTGGGATAAATCATCATGAAACTTTGAAGGAAGTTCCAGCTGGTTAGAAAAACTAATTTAAAAAATTAGAAATTAAATTCCTGTACTTCTTAGATGGTGAGGTATTTCTGTACCACTTCCATGTCCCAGTGTGACACTATCAGGCTGCTCTCCTAGCTGGTAGTGTGATAATGTTATGCAATGGTACATCTGAAAATAAAGGTTTTGTGGATGGTTTAGCTAAGGTGAAGAAGAGCAGCAAAACTGAAATTCCAGAACCTTTATCTGGCTGATCTTTTTTTGCATTTATGCTTTGCATGTTCTGCTGAGATGGTTTAAGCACCATCAAACAAGTAAATACCTTAGAAATGCAGGGACTAGGATATCACAGCTTCTTCTGAGATGAGCTTGTGCTGTTCCTTGCATGTTCAGTACCAGTGGATGGTTGTAATGTTCTTTGTGTTAGGAACTGGTGGATCCCTTACAAGTCCCTTTCAAACTCCATGAACAAATCCTTCTCCATGATAAGAAAAGCAGATACAGTATCTTCAGGTGTCATTGATGGTGAGGTCAAAATGTAAAGGATGCATCCCAAATCAAATTGCAAATCTTTTCCATCGACTTTTCATTCCCAGCTCTTTCCACTCACTTCTCTGTGCAGAAGGAAAGGAGAAGAGCTCACCTAGAGCTGCCTCTGAGCAGGATGCTCAGGTAACAAACACATCAGTCTCTCCACTCAAGGTGTTTCCACCATGCCCCCTTCCCTGTGCCCTCTCTGACAGCACAGCTTGCAGTGTTATAAAGGGGAATTTCTGATGCCTGTGTCTCCTGTGTGACAGTAAGAGCAGCACGAGGCCAAATGGATTACAAATGTAACCTTTATCTTCTTCCATGCTGTTCTTTCCCAGTCTGCACAGGTTTCATGGGGAAATGCAATTGCAGGTGGCAGAACCTCTGAGCTGTGCTGAGCAGACATTAAACCACAGAGCTGCTAACTCAACAGACAGATGGAAAAACACCCCCTGGGATCAGTGTTCACTACTGGCACTGCACCACATCAGGGGTGTGTTCTGCTGTGGTAAGTTCCACTCCCTGTCTCAGCTCCTTCTCTCTGATTTCACTTTCCTTGCTGGTCCTTTTGCAGGAGCTGGTCTCAGCAGAAGCAGAGCTGGAGCACTGCAGAGGGACTGCTCATGCCTGTCACACAGCACCATGGCTGGTTTAACAATGGGTGCCTTGGATTCCTCTGTCCCTCTCCCATGAAGTCCAGCCCTGCTGTAGCTCCAGAGTCTCCTGCAGGAAGCCAGGTTGCTTCTCTGCTTCATGGCTTAATGAGCCTTTCCATCTCAGCATTCATCCTCCCACACCACACCAATCCAAAGTGCCAGACCTCAGGAGGCCTGATCTCCCAAACACTCATTGCTGCATCTCTTGCAGTTACTGAGAAACCAAAGAGTAGATGATTAACCTGCCAATATTAATGTTTGTGAGTTGTCCTAATCCTCTTCCAAAGCCTTTCTCCCACACTTCTGCAAGCAACATCTCAAATTATGTTGACTACTCATCCTACATATCTTGCCTTCAGGAGAGAAGAAAATTTTAACTATTTTATTTCTATTGCTGTTTCACACCTAAAGACTGGAACATCATGTCACAGTAACCAAACAAACTGGATTTCATGAAATTAAACTTTGCCTTCATTGTCATCATTTTGTCATCACGTTCAAAATGCTGTAAAAGGAGGAGCAAAAAAATAAAATTTTCTTTCTCTGATTTATTTCCAGGGAAACCTCATCTCTTTCTGCTTCCTTATCTTTACTGAGATCCTCATCAGCTTAACATCTTCCTCCTTCCTCTTCCTTCCAGAGACAAAGGAAAACTTGTTATGAAAATAACTGAAGAATTTGGCAGGTTAGATTTTAGGAAGAGACCTCATTCCTTTCCAGGAAATAGGAAGTACCATCTACACCAACTGCTCAGCAGAACCATTTATTAAGGTCATAAAAGACCTTGATGCTTGCAGACTGGAAAACAAAGGAAAACTACTGTTTTCTGTTATGAGAAAAGATACAAATATTTTTTTCACAGACATAAGTGGAATCTTCACAAATGAGAGTCACTCTCATATCACCTTGAAAGTGTGATATGAGCAGTCAACAATCAACAAGTCATTGTAACACGAAATATGTGTTATATTAAACTCTCAGATTTCACTTAAAACATATTTTCTACCTAAACATTTTCTTTAGTTCAGTCCCCATGATTTTGTTATTCAGAATTTCATTTTGAGTTTTGGATTATAACAAACCCAAATTAAATCTAAAAGAAACCACAGAGTTTCTCTCAGTGCAGAATTAAACTGCAGATGGCTTCAGTCACCCACAATGAGCAGTTTAGTGTGCCTCAAGCCTGATTTTCAGCTCTTTACACAAAACTCTTTGACACACCTCGTGAAAGTGGGGTTCATGTGTTTGTCCATTTTACACCAAGCATTTCTTACAGCTCTATTAACAAAATAATTACAAGATCTTAACTCAGTGATAATTCTTTAAACACGAAACCATGCACAACTTCCAGTGTAGCAGCTTTTTCAAGAATACAGGTGACATTTTCAACAGAAATGGTCCATTTCATTGACTTGACAAAAATCCAAGAAGTAAGCTCCTAGAATGAAATTCTCCTAAAATTGCTAAGTGAAATAGTACCATGGCTCAGAATCACCAGAAATCCCTCAAAACGTAAGAGAAATTTCACTGTGAGATTTGCTGCTATTTGAGGTAATTCTTTTCAAGGGGTGAATCCTAATGACATAGTTTCCCTGTACTTCACTAGAATTTGAGAAAAAATACATAATGAAAAGGAAACAGCAACATTTTGAAACAACAGCCAAGAGATATGCAAGTAGTAACCATGTCAGTGTTCAAGAGAAAATACAAAAAGTGCCAAATCATTCTAAACACTGTTGGCAGCCAGGATAAACAGCATTTGCTAGGCAGTTACACAGACAATAGTTGGAATTACACTAGTAACCAAGGCTTTAATATTAACATGCATTTTTTTTCTCATTGATTTAGACTCACAGGATTTGCAGTGAACCCCTCTGTAAATAATTGCATTCTGTGTTTTATACACTGAAGGTACAAGTCCTGAGGGTGAGCTTTAGAATTTACTGAGGGCCTCAGTATAACCCCATTGCCCCATTTGCCCCCACCAGGACAGTCCCCTGGCATGAGGAGAGTGAGCCAAGGCTTTGAAGGCAAGAAGAGCACAGGGCATCAGCCACACATGAAAGGCCCAGGCAAACCAAGCCCTTTTTCCAAGTGCTGGCTCCAGTGGAAGTTACAGTTTGGTTCCTCTGGGAATCAAAGGTGGTTTTTCGATGCCTGCAACACTGATTTTGGAGCCATTCTCTGTCAAGGCTGAAACCTGAGGGAATAAGATCCTGATGGTCCTATCCCAATTCATCAGGGCATATTTTCCTTCTCTGACAACTTTCATGAGCCTTAATCTCTTCTGCTTTTTCACCACACCTGCTCAACAAACATCCCCATAAACACCAGACAACAAATACCCTTCCTCAGCACAGTCTAACTGACTCATAAGGCCAGAACAACAAAATTAGGCTCTGAAATCTGCCTATTTTTCTTCTAATTATGATATTTGCTTAATCAAATAATCTGAAACAGAACACCACATACTTTACTTATTAATAAATAACAATAGCTAAACCTTGTACCAGCTGCTTCTTGCTTTCTGCAGATTATGGCAGATATACACACTGAAGAGGTGTATTAGAAGTAAATCACTTTACTGCTCCTGGAAAACTATCTGGATTGTTTTGCCTGAACTCTTCTAAAAGCCCTCACTAGTCCCCAGACACAGATTTTTCTCAGCTTTGAAACTTTCCCCCTGGAGACTGGACTAGATGTAATTATTTCCTGAAATATTTAATCTGGCAGTGTTAACTTTGGCCAGTTGAAGTAAATGTAAGTGAGTGAAGATGAAATAGTAAAACTTTAACTCTGATCCCTGAAGCCAAATGCCCAGTGCTGCAGCAGCAGGCAGGAGACAGAGAGACACAAGCCTGTGATGACCAAGACACATCACAGGCTGGACAGCCAGCCCTCAGCCAGAGATGACCGGTTTCCTATCCAACCTGGTAAGTTCTTGGTGGGATATTTACATCTGGGACATTTCTGTGTGTTGCTGGGGCTTCAAAGAAAACAAAATTGGTGTCTTGGTAAGATCAAGGCTTCTGTTCACTACAAGCATCTTGGAAGTGGTTCTGCCCACTATTTTGAGGTATCACAGCATTTCATATGCTCTGCCATCCATCTTTACCATATCTTTATGTTAATGTCTTAAATGTTTTCATGGACTGGAAAATATTTGCTTATCTAGAAACATAATTTGCTTTGCTTACCTGGTAAAAAAAAAAAGTGTTTTGTTAAATACACCTAATTATTTAGTGCAAGATAGGGCAGGCAGAGGTTTTGAGAGGCAGGAAGAGGACAGGATGCTAGCAGCCATGGTGCCTTGAAAAGAATGTTTGTGGAAGCTGCACTTCCTTGAGTTGGATGCAGGGAAATCATAGGAGGATGTACATCTCACACCAGGGCAAGCAGAGGGAACATTCCCACCTGAAAATCCCCTGAACAAATGAGATGCTTCTGGAGAAAGAAAGACAGATTGTGAGAATAGCCTGAATTGGCTTCAACCCTAAGAAGATTTTGTTCTACTCCTGCAGGTACAGTACCAGGGGCTCTTTCGAATGATCACTGTCCTGGGGATTGGTGGCACATTCCAGATTGGCTTCCAAATCTCTTCCATCACCTACATGTCTCAGGTAGGCAAAGATGCACATGGCACATTGGTTAATGAGAGCACTGAGTCTCCACTGCTGCTCCTCTGGCATTCATATTCATTTAATCACAGTATTTTCCTCTCATTTCCCATTTGCTGTCATGGAGAGCAGAGCATGTCAAAGTGTTGCAAATAGAAAAAGAGAGATCTGCAAGTTGTTGTTAATAGAACTGTTCCTCAGAGGACATACACTAACTAGGGTGGCATCTGTCTCCCCTAAAATCTTATGCATCTTCTTCAGTTGATATTTTTATGGTTATCCATATTGACAGAAGAATAGAACAAGTGAACCATGCTCTAGGAAACTGTCTCCTTCTCTCCACTGATCACAGGTGAAACTTCCATTAAGGGCACTGAAGTCTAGAGGGAAGACATCATCACTTTGTAAACATCACCTAAGTGGAAAAGCATTATTTTCTGGATTCAGAGCACTAAGTTCTGATTGAAAAAGTATTTAGGAATTGCACTGAACAGGCTCTGTGTAATGTGGCCTTCTTGGCAGGTATGTGAGAGAAAACCCATAACTCATTTGCAGAACTTTGCAGTGCTGTTTACACTATTCTTTAGTACCAGTCCAGGCCTCACTTCTTCAGATTTCAATGATAAAAAACCCAAAGATTGACCTTCTAATGCCAGAATGAGCAGAGCACTTTCTATTATACTACATCTGTTAGCCACTACACATTTTTAAAGCCTATGTGAAGTAGTAACTACAGCTGAAGCAACAAAAATATTTTGTAAATATAATAAAATATGTGACCTGATGTCACAGGTATTTTAATGAACTTTTTTTCTGTCTCAGCATGTCAAGGCCTTCATTAATGAAACCTGGCTGGAGCGCTATGGCTATCCCATCCAACAGGACAACCTCCTGTTCCTGTGGTCCATCACTGTGTCCATCTTTGGTATAGGAGGTCTCCTGGGCTCTTCAGGAAGCAGATACCTCACTGTCAAATTTGGCAAGTATGTATGTTTAGAGACAATTTGTCAATTGAATCTTAGCTTAAGGAAATGATAGTCAAGGTTTTAAACGAGACAGACTTTTAGACTTAGTCATGGCTGTACACAGCCAGCTTAGCTGTGGTGTCAGCTGATTCTCCTGCTTCCTGCCATGTCCTGTGCTGACAGACTGTCACACCAGGCACAGCTCCTCAGAGTGGGTTCATCTCAATTAATCTTAATTAATCTCCACAATAAGGAAAGGCAGCACCTGGCTGGAGTCAGAACAGATTTTGAAAGTGCTACTCAAAATACAGAAGCATTGAGATCCTTGTTGGTGCTGCAATAATGTGTTTCACAGTGGATGTCCAAGTGCAGAGAAGCTTTCAGAGTTTTCTCTGCTACACAATCCAGAAGTGTTACCAAACTTCCCAAATTTTGGCCTGAAACACATATGTGTAATTTTAAAATAATCTATCAAGACAACTTCAGCCAATGCATGACATTAAGTGTAATTTCCCTTTGGAGTCACAAAATATCTTCTCACTTTCTTGCACTTACAGAAAGAAATGTCTTATGTGCAACAATGTGCTCATGCTAGTGGCAGCATCTCTCCTGGGCTGCAGTAAAATTTCCCAGTCCTTTGAGATGATTCTAATTGGACGCTTCATGTGTGGAGTAAGTGCAGGTGAGTAACTTCTCCCACAGGTGAGTGGGAGATTTCTGCAGAATCTCACAAAATTTTGCATCTTTTTTCAAAGTAAATAATAAGCCTACACTAAGACAACAAAATGTTGAAGTCAGTGATCTTTTGTAAGAAGGTTTTCTATAATGTGATGCAATAAAGAGCAAAATTATTATTGATTTCACTGATACTAAATTAAACTCAGCTTTGCCAAGTGTATGAATATTCAGAGATGTCAGAAATGTTTTGATACACAGGAAACAGGAGATTTTCTGAAGGAAAATATGTATAATATTTTCTTGAATTTAGCTAGCAGTACTGAGAATGATACACTTTAAAGCTAGTATTTTCATAAGGGGGAGTATTCCTTGGGGTTAGTACAAAGAACTGGCCTTAATAAAGCAAAATCACTCCTGGGAAGCAGACTACAGGCAGTAAAAACTTCCTATGCTGCTATCAGTAATTTATTAGTATTTTTTTTCCCCACACAAATCTTGCCTTTTGATTGTTTGCATGTTCACAAGGATGCTTCTTTTAACTTATTAAAGAGTTAACTTAGAAGTTAATGCCTATTTTTCAAATAACCAGATTTTGTAAATGCTTCTCTGACATACAGGTGTGTTGCAGAGCTATTGCTCTAATTTGAGAACAGTTTACCCACAGAGGCCTTGCTCTGGTCTAGAATCTGTATCATGTCTCTTTCAAAAACTTGATTTTTGTTGAAGAGACTGCAATCAAAAGAGATTGCTTTGCCATCACATACAGCCAGGAGAAGAACATGTTGCATTTGAAACAGATAAAATGGGCTGTGACCACCATATCAGGAAACAGCTTCTGTTCCCAGACTAATATTTAGCATGTCTGAGTTAATTGATAAAACTGGAAACATCAACTCTGGCTGAAATCATAAAAATTATTGCTGGATGGCAGTAAAGAAATATTCATGTCTCCACCTAAATCACATGGAAATCATCATTGTCTGTAGCACTATATGTGACAATTTGCCATGAGTTTACAGTGCAGCTCTTCAACAGCATTATGTCAGAGAAGGCAGAGATTGTGTGGGTTATCTACAAGCATATTAAATACTGCTAAAAAGTGTTTAATTACTCAGCATTTGCACACCCTGTGTCCTTTAGAACATGTTAAGGCTCACAGGAGATCTTATGATGAGGCTCACCTACATCTTAAAGGGAAGACTGTACATTTCTTAAGGTCAGGAAACTGCACTCTGCAAAGAGTTTTTGCAGAAAGAGTTTAAAAGTCTAGTACTGAAAGTCTCATATGTGAGTTGAGGTATGTGCCAGAGACAGCTGTACTCTGTAATACTTCATTACTTACTTCTAGTTTTATGTCCAATGGTTATGTCTTCTTTCTTCTCTCTCACAATTCTCTCTTCACCTCTAGGTCTTTGTGTTCCTCTACACCACCAATATGTTGGAGAAATTTCCCCTAAGAAGTTACGTGGATTTGCAAACTCCACTTCCTCCTTCTTTTGGTCTCTGGGAAAGGCTGTAGGACAAATTTCAGGACAAAGGTATAATGCAATTGTTTACCCACACATTCATTTCTGGATCTCTTCCACCTTTCATTTCTTCCTCTGCTTTTCCATCCGTTCCTTTCTCTCTCAAAGCTGATGCAATGAGCTCTAACACACATTTTGTCCCTGCCAGGGAGCTGCTGGGAAGCCAGTCCCTGTGGCCTGTGCTGATGGCCTCCTGTGGACTGCCAGCACTGGTCCAGCTGGTGGCTCTTCCCTTCTTCCCAGAGTCCCCACCATATCTTCTCATGCACAAAGGAGACCAGGAAGGCTGCAAAAAAGGTAATGGGGGCTTCAGGTTCCTGCTCCTCATTTGATTTAGAACCATTTTGTGCTACTTGCTTTCCCCATATGGAAAGAAATAAATAGGACAAAGTTTCTCCCTGCTCACTTCACACATGCCTCTGTGAATACCTACTAAATCCATTATTGTTGTAGTCCCCACATAGAACACAAAACTACTCCACAGCTCTGTATTACAGAACCTTTTGCATTTGTCTGACACCACCTGCACTGTCAGTCTGATGATTAATACTAAACAAAAAATGAAAAATAGCTGTTTGCACTGCAGGGCTGCACTGGGCACCCCTTAGCTCTGGTTATTGGCTGTGTACCCTGCTCCCACCCTGAGAGAAGGAGGAAGGCTGAAAGGTGGCCCCATGGGCAGGGAGGGAGCCCTTGTGCACCCACAAGTCCCACTGTGCAGCAGGGGACCAGGGCTCTGGAACACCCTGTAAGACATCTCTGCCTCTCAGCACAGCCCAGCCCATGCACACTGGGCTGCCAGACACTTGTATCACCTACTCAGAAAACTTCTCAGGGAATAAACAGAGATGGATTAACATGGCAGGTCTCGCTCTCCTTCTTCACAGCCATAAGGCAGCTTTGGGGTGAAGGCCAACACCAAGCAGAAATTGATGACATCATGAAAGAGAAGGCAACAATGAAAAACACCAAGATCTTGAGTGTCCTGGAACTAGTGAAAGAACCAGCTTTCCGTTGGCAGCTGTACATGATAGTTATTCTGACCGCCACAATTCAGCTATGTGGCATCAATGCAGTTGAGTGTATTTCCCCCTTAAAGTCCCAAGAAATCACAGCTCACAGGAGCTTCCTCCATTTTTCTCAGGCTTCTCAGACCAAACCTTGCTGTCTGCCAGCCCTGCTAGAGGACCGCAGCAGCCACAAACTTGGCTGGGCTCTGTGTGACATCCCTCAGCCCAGCTCCTGGTCCCTGCTGGAGTTACCTCCTCTGTAGTTAGGCTCATGGAACAGCCACCTTTGGGAGCCATTGCAGAGCTCCAGAGCTCACTCTTACAGATGAGCCCACTCTCTACTGGCAAAATCTGTAGTTTTATGTGTCTGTTCACTGCAACTGCTGCTATTTCTCCCCTGGCTCTTAGCACCCTGAGATGGTGGGATGGCAGTGTGCTCACTCTGCCCTTAAAGCTAACAACAAGCATTCTCCCTGTTCTGCAGCTTCTGCAGCTCTGCTTTCCTCACAGCAGTGCTTTTCTGGGATCCTTCTGAAGTCACAGCTTTGCCATTGCCTGCATGACCCTCCTACCTCTAACAATATGATGCAGCAGCATCTGTAAAGGAAATGCACAGCTGAATGTAACACAGCTTAAACTGGAATCTTTATCACCTCAGCATATCACCAAACACTAGCAGAAAGACTTAAAAAGATGTTTGGTTTACCCCATCATGACTCTATAACCCCTGCTCTTCTTTCTTTGGAATATCCTACCATGTTGTTTTTGGATGGGCTCTGAAAACAAGATGTACCTGGCTGTTTCTGAAAGCACCTAAATCAGGAGTCTGCAAACATAATTGCACTGTAGTAACTGGAGGTCCAATTATCCCAGCAATTTCTCTTTTATCAAATTAATTAATGAATTAATTAGGTAATGTTTTATAATATTTCTGTCTGTTGATAAAGTGAATACTACCAAAAGAGTGCAGAATTCCAGCTCCCTCCAAAGCTAAGCTGCATGCTCCCTGATCAGCAGCTCATATCTAGGGCAATGTCATGCAAGTTTGGGTAAGAAATCAGTTATTTTCTTCTCTTACTGTTTGATGGTTTGGTTTTTTTTCAGATTTATCTTTATACCTTTGAAGTCCTTCAGGCAGCTGGCTTTGATGAAAGAATGGCCTCCTACATGACCCTCTCTATTGGACTCTCTGAACTCGTAGCTGCTGTAGTCTGTGTAAGTCACATTACAGGGGAGTGGGGCACACTTTGCTGTCCAGCACTGACACTGATGTGATTTCTGTCCTTCAGAGCTCCATCATTGAGCGACTGGGCAGGAAAGCTCTCATAAGAGGAGGCTACTGGATCATGGGTTCACTGCTAGCTGCTATCACTGTGACTCTGTCCCTCCAGGTAAGGAAATTCTGCTCCCAGCAGACTGCTCTGCCCATCCTATTTCTGATCTAAAGCTCCCTGGCAGGACCACGCTACTGAGAAAGGAAAGTGAGGCTTAGATCAAGCTTGTCTGTACGTAGGATTAAACTCTCTCTTAGCAGTAGTCTCTTGTACTCCTGCCTTCCTCTCAACATAAACCCATGACCTTAGCATGGAGCACATAAAACACTGGGAGCCTGGCTCCTGACTTCATGAGACTGCAAACACCAAACACCAGCCAGCACAGACACCAGACAGCCCTAGGAAAATGGCTCTTTCTACTAATGCTGGTTTTGACAAGTAACAACAAAACCCCAGACCTTTTGCTTCAGTTCATTTGCAATTGAGCTTTGCTGCAGACAGCTTTGGGAAGGCACTCTCTGTGCACAGACTGGAGAGCAGCTCACTTCTCCAACAGTGACACCTCTGTGTCATTGCTGCAGCTATTTCAGAAGCAAATCACCTGTGTTACCAGTACGGATCCAGAGCTACTCTACAGATAAAGTGCAAAACTGACCTGGAAGCAAGGTGGCAGCAAACTTCTGGTTTTGTTTCATTCATGAAAGCTCTCGAACACAGAAGAGAGAAATCTTTTTTTCCATCAAGCACAGAATCTTATTTCTCCTTGACTGAAATATAGAAAAACTGTTTTGCAGTACCAGTTATTAAATCTATAACTTAACAAAAGTTAAGAAAGATGTGATTTGTCCTTCTCATATCTCTAAGGATTGGATGAAGTGCTATGAGGTCAGAAAGAAAGGACAGGGTGCAAAAGTACTCTTCAGACTTCGTTTAACTGAAGCCTCCCTAGATTTGCAGCTGCTCTGCACTGGCAGACCTGTGTCTGCTCACCTAGCAAAGAGCTCAGCTGCTCCATCCATAGAGCAAAGCACTCCCAGCTCTCAGTTCCCACACACTGAATATTTCTTTCTTGAGGTGACAGTGTAGGAAAAGTAGGAGCATTCCTCACCTAGGGCTGTTAGCAGTTTTTAACCAGAAGTTTGTTATGGGCTTTTTTTCCCCAGGACTGGTACTACTGGATGCCATACTGCAGCCTTGCTCTCATTGTCCTGTTTTCAGTTGTCTTTGCTGTTGGGCCAGGTAAGTTATCAATCAAAGGAAATAAAGGAATTGAGTCAGGTGAGCTTATTAATAGGGCTAGGAAAAGACTGCCTTATATTGCATAATATTCAGCATAAGTAAATTAATTTAACATAATCTTACAGTCATTTAAACGCTGTGGGTCAAATTATTCATTGGACATAAAATTCGATACCATCAGGTTTGAGTTTTGCTAGCAAGAAGAAAGGAACATACTGGAAAAATACAGCAAAAATAGAGCAAAAGCAGATGGATAAAATATTTTTTTAAATGCCAGGGAAAAAGACAGAGATAAAGAAAGGCAAGAGTTCTTTTAAATTCGGTGTTGTATAATGTTACATCTTATTCCATACAGACAGCAGCACAGAAGACTTACTTTAGAGTAATTTTTTTCCTGGCATTTATTGCCTTCTACTCATTAAATTTTATTTTATAAAATTTATTTTATAAAAGGCTTTGTTTTATAAAGTCTAATAATTTTTAAAATATTTGCCTTCCCATATGGCAGGGTTGAATTATTTTCCTAACTCAAAACAGTTGACATCCTGTGACTTCAAAACACAACTGAAATGCCCAGGAAGTAAATCTGGGAGGATCACTCATTGCTAATCCAGCAGAATCACGCTGGAAATTCATTTTAGCAATAATAATTGTCATTGCATCCTAACACATCTTCTTTCATGAGAGGATGTCAGGCTTTCTCAAGTGTCAACTACTTAATTCTTGGATGTCTCAAAAATTTAATTAAGTATTTTACCACTTTATAAGCTGGTGTCCAGCAGTTTATTAGATGTCAAAAATGTTTTCTTTTGTGAAAAAGAGCTACATACTCAATGCCACTGCACAATTCTGGTGCTCATGCCAGTCCATTATAGTAGCATCTATCAGCTGACTGTGTAACAGTAACACCCAATCCAAATATTGAAGCCAAGGCATCAAACAAGAAACAACTCTTCTCCTTTCCTTCCAGGTGGTGCCACAGTTTCCACCAGGGTTGAAATTTTCAAGCTGTCCTGCAGACCTCCTGCCTTTGTGATCAGCTCAGTTCTGAACTGGCTGGGAGTGTTTGTGATCGGCACCACCTTCCCCTTCATCGTGGTGAGTGCTCAGCCCTGGGCCCTGGGGGATCCCTGGGGGATGAGCAGCATCCCTGGGGGGTGGCACTGCTGTGTCAGGCTGGAGACCTCTTGGCACCTGCTCTCCCACATCCACTTTTGCAACCAAAGGGCCCAGATTTGCCCAAGATGCTCATTCAGACTGAAATATTTGTCAAAGCTCAAAATGGAAAAGGGGAAATTGAAAGAACTCCTTATCAAATTAAAAATACTTTGGGTGATGCCTTGGTGTGACTACCTAGAACAGAGGCTAGAGAGAATTAAAAGAATAAAGTAGGAATTTATTAAAGGCCTTCAAGGATACACCTTGGGCAGTGCAGAGTGCAAATCTCCACCCCAGATGGAAGATGGTCACGAATTTCTCAGATGGATATCAGTTTGGTCTATATCAGAGGTTAATTGTCCAATTATAGCTTCAGATAATGAAGTCATATTCCCCTGGTTTGCTCCCCCCACCACTGACTCATTTTTGTTTGTACTTTTCGGGGCCTGAGGCAGATGGTGGCCTTGCTTCTCAGGCATGGAAGGATTTTTTTTTTCTGACCAAAGTATGAAGAGAGCTTAGTGACACTCTGTATAGAGTTCAGAGTTATACACCAATGCAATACAGAATCTGAAAAGCAGAAAAACTAAAACTTTAGGCATCATGGGACCCAAATACAAAAAATGTGCTAAGAAAGTGACTAAAGCAAAGATATGCTCATCTTGCTCTCTTTCTCACTTTGTTCTTTCCTGCAGGAAAGACTCAAGCAGTTCTGCTTCCTCATCTTTATGGTGGTACTTTTCACTTCGGGGACAATTGTCCACCTGTTCCTTCCAGAAACAAAAGGGAAATCAATCATGGAAATCACAGAAGAATTCAATAAGCTAAACTTTAAAAACAAGCATATCCCAGCAACTCCAAATCATGTCACAGAGGATTATACCTTCTGCACCAGGCTTTGACTGGCTGTAAGAGGGAATTTGGTTTTTATAAAAAGTAGGTAAAAAAAAGACATTTGCCGTTTTCTGTCTAACAAGTTGCTCCAAATGGACTGTCAGATTTCCTATCTGTCACTTACAAGGTTCCCATTTTGACAAACCAGCTTTTTTCTCAAGCACTCCACTCTGGGCAGCTCTGAAAAGGGGTAAGGGTTGATATTAACAAGATAGAGTTGTGTGAATCATGAGCATTTTGGCTTAAAGTGCTGATGTGTAAATCTCTTCTTAACAGAGCAACTAATACACACTGAAACTACACATGTAGAATTTATAAACACTCTGCTGACCACAGAGAAAGGAAAGACCTGTGATCCTCTCTCTCTATGATTTCTGAGTATGTTTTTACAGTGCTGAAATGGGAACAGTGAAGTTCTTGGCTTGCTATCTCTGGCTAGTGTTCAATCCATACCAGATTAAAGAAAAAATTTAGTGGAATAGGAGATAAATTCTTTGTTTCTCTAGATTCAACTGAATAACCAAACCTTGCCAGGTTCCCATGCACAGTGCCATGCTGTCCTTGTGTAGTGTCTAGTTTGACAGACTTCAACCATTTCAGATTGCCTTTCAGCAGCAATGAGCTAAAAGGACTGATGGACACAATCCAGGCACCATAAACCCCAAGCACCCACAGTCATTTTAGATACTCTGTGCTGTCCTGCCCATCACTGCTGTCATCTCAAGTCTGCAGCTCCTCCTCCAGGAGCAGAATTCCCACAGACAGCTCATGGGCTGTGAATCCCACAGCAACTGAACTGCCACTTTCCTCGTGTGACTTTTTGCTACCTGGAACCTGCTTACCCCAGAAGGGCTGCCTCAGACTGGAACTGATGTAATCAGAAACTTATTTTGAAATATAGAGGCCCATGGGACTTTGCTTTTCCTTAGAAGGTGCCTAATATCCTGCAGATTTCCCTCTATTAATGGGAGGCTTACATGGCTGTAGAAGGAAAGCAATACTATGGGGAAGAACATGACCAAAGCTAAGGCTTACTGTGAAGCACACTATACAATTTAAAGTTCAAACTCTAGACTTGCACAGTAGTTTTACCTCTGCTGTTGCTTTGACTGGCATATTTACTTCAACTCAAACAAGGTTATTCAAAATAAGAATTCAATTGTTCATCTTAACTACTTCTTATTTTTAATTGCAAATGGTAACCATAATAAAAATGGCAGATTGCCTTGTAATAAAACTTCTGGCCTCCACAAACATTTCTTTCCCCACATCATGATCTCCTCAGGGGGAGTTGACTAGAAAAAGTTGTTGGTGTGCATGATTGGGGTTTTTCATTATTCCTGTCTTTAGTACTGAGTGACACTTCAGACATTTCATTAAATATAAACAGACATAAATTAGAACTATAACTCCTTAGATATATATATATAACTATATATCTATGAAACATGAAATTTCCTAAAGTCAGAAAACTCAATAATTTTGTAGTGTCCCATATACATGTAATATGGTTAAAAACTACCAGTCATCTGGAGACAGCTACCAATATAAACAAGAAATATCAACTTTTTGCAAAAGAGAATTTTTTCTTCTCTACCAGTCATCCTGGAAACATCATTCCATGACAACAATTCCTGAAATCTTTGGAAACAAGAACAGAGTGGCAGTGTGTAGCATTGCTGACAGACTCTGCAGTGAGTCACTTCTCTGGTCTCAGTTATTCATTAGGTGCCATTAGGAAAGCCTTCCCCTAGGACCCTCCCCAGGAAGCCAGAGATGCCCTGTGGAACATTGCTGTGACAATGAAGCAGAACAGCCACGTGGAGCACAGGTCAGCTTTGGCCTGTGCTCAGTGGAGCAAGAGCTGTGTCGTGGGGACAGTGTGGTCAAGGATGAAACAGCAAAAAGGATGGTTCCAGTATACATGGCAGGGCACAGGGACAAAGGGGACAGTGATTCAGAAACACCACACACACATTATCTTCCAGGGACATCAGCTGATAGGTAAGATATGACTCAAATACTAATTGAGACAGATATAAAAACTTTAAAAATGTATCTGAGAACTTCTGTCAGCTGGACACAAAAAATATGGAGCTGTATTAAGGGAAGCTTAGCACAGCTTTGCATATGTACCACACATGACTGTAAAACTGGAAGATAAATGACTAAATGACCTGATGCTGTGAGATTTACTGCCCTGAGCACAAATCTGACTAAAGGATATCTGTAAGATTTCTGCTAATTACTTATAATGAAACTGAACATCTAATAAAGGGGGCCTCAGAACAGTCTAAGCAGTAACAGCACACAAAAGACATTACACAGGAAGGGAGATGAGAGGAAGATTCAACCTACTCAAAGTAGGTTGAATTAAATTAAATTTTAACTAAATTAAAGTCTGAAAGCAAAAAGTAGAAGTTCCAATAAGTATAAATACACTAAGTAGAAGTGGGTAAAGTAAAACATTAGAAAATATGTGCAACAGGCTGCATTTGAGAAGGAGTGCCCCATGCTGAAATGTACATGTTATTGCCTGTTTGTGTGTCCCCCCAATATCATCTGAGCAAGGCACATGCCAGCAGCTAACATGGAATTTTGTCTCTTTGTCAGATGCACATCATGTTGTTTCAACTTTGTATAACTTTACAGGAAAAGGAAACTAATTTTTAGCATGAAAGAGACAGTCTCATTTGTGCTCTACCAGCAGCTTATGTGCTGGAGAACCTCAGCTGAAGAACAAACCCCTCCATGAACTCTCAGCACAAACCAACAGTGAAGTCAAGGTCATGATGAGCCTGAGAGTGGCAGGAGAAATGGGGTGGTGCCATACACTACATTTCAAACACTAGCTAGAGAATCCAGGAATATGCTTTGCATATGAAATATTTTCTAGTAAATATGACAGCTTGCATCAACTAAGCCCTTTATGATTTCCTCATCCTCTCCTTCAACTGAAGTGTAAATGCCAAGTGATAACTAAGCCATTTACCAACTCAATACATTCAATATCCTCTTAATTGTGAAACAACTGAGGTTAAAGCCTGAGAAGTTTCACTCAGAAGAAACAGACATCAATCCAGCTGTGGAGGTTACAGAAGCTTCAAAACAACCTTATTTTTCATTGCAGAGCCAGAAATAAATACACTGACTAGTGGAAATGCCAGACAAAACTGTGCATGATGAAGCTTTCTCTCTACTAGCAGAGAAAAATCATCTACTAAATACTTGGCTGGTCAAGCCTGGTGTGCACTGAAGAATTGTTAAGTTTTCACCCCATTTCAAAATCATGGAATAGTTCAGTTCCTTCCAGTAATGATTAAGTTCTGATGTGCTCCAGTTGCCATCACCTGAAGAGAGGACAGCTCTTTCCCATTCCATGTCAAAGTCCTGGAGTTCACTGTCCAAGCCCCATCTAAGATTCCCAACAGAGAATTCTGTCTCTAAGTTTCTCACTTACACTGAAAACTGAGCAGGTAATGATGATGGGAATCCTGTTTAAAATTGTTTTCTTGGTCCCCTGTCCCCCTAGCAGAAGACAGAGTTCATTAAATACACAGGTTCTGCAAGGGACACCATCCTGTTTACTTGGGCTGGGCATAACCGTTGGTTGAAATATTTAATCCAACAATCCTAAACTTTGTACACAGCTGGAATATGTGTAATTAACTCAAAAACCTCTGAAGTAAATTTTAACTTCGGTAACATGGGACTAGCTCACTGACAGTGCTGCTGTACAATGTGAGCATTTGGTTCCTTTGGCAGGGAGCAGCAGTGAGCAGCAGGCAGCAGCTGGTTCACAGGAGATGGCTGCCTTCTTCTCCAACCTGGTGAGTACCTGCTCACTTCTCCTCAGGCCTCTGCCTTACAAAAGACAAAAATAATATAATACTAGAGAATTCAGGTTCTTGGAAGATTTTCAATTCCTTTGTTACAGACACCCCCTTTCCTTTCTTTCTGTGTTTAAACATCTCAGAGAGCAATGGGGCTTCGGGCCATGAGGGTCCTGTTGCATTGTCTATTCTATGCAACAAGATATGAAACGAAACGAAATGAAATGAAATGAAATGAAATGAAATGAAATGAAATGAAATGAAATGAAATGAAAATCCAACAACAGCTCTGAGTCTTTCACCATTGACTATGATACTTTGTCTTCTAAATTACTGACAACAATACTAAATATTAAGCACTGTGATTGCTTCACAAATAATGGATGTAGTAATGGTACTTAGCAAAAGGCTAAGCAATCATGACATAAACTTTTAAATAAATTACTTTCTTCGCTTCATCAAAAGATGATTAATATAATCCATCAAGAGTTTCCATAATATTAAAAAGGGAAGAAGTGATGTGTATCATTATACATTATGGTTTGGTGTACATTGGTTGCTGTCGATTGCAGACATGGAAAATGATTCCCTCTGCCCCACGTCCAGGACTGACACCTTTAACCAGCCAAGCTGGGGGATGTTGCAGGCACACAGTGAGAGTTGTACTATTGGGAACACCTTTTCAAACTCCTTTTCTTTCTTGCAAGCAGAGTGATGGATTCTCACCCTTACACCCATGTTGTTTGCTCTGGTACTGCGGCTGATGGTCATGCTCTGGCAGCAGATTAGAGGGATTTTGAAAAATGTTTAAATTCAAAAGGGTCTGAAGGGGACAAAGAGGAAGGACCAGTGTAGCTACAAAGTCTCTGGCCTTGCACCAGAGTAGAGTAGTGAGAAACCAATGGAGCATTTTATTTTTGTGTTGCAGGTTCAGTTCCGGGGACTACTTCAAATGATCTTAGTGCTGGGAATTGGTGGTAGTTTCCCATATGGATTCCATATTTCTGTCATCAACTATCCTTCTGTGGTAAGTAGCCATCTCTCTCTGAGGCTGAAAACACAAAGGTGAGAGCCTGAGCTCTCTTCTCCCATAAATCCCAAAGTTACTGAGCATTTAGCTAATATGTCTAGGCCTTTTCTTTGGCTAACAGTAACATCACACGCATAGAGAACTTTTCCTTCTTTAAAGAGCTGGATAGCATTTTCTGTTTTAAATAAGCTCTTGCCATGTAGTGTACAAGCCTCCAAAGGAGGGCACAAAATGAGTCTCATCATGCTCACCAGGAAGCTTCCTGAGGGATACAGACTTGAAGAATTTGCTGTGTGATATCAATGAACTTGTTTTACTAGAAAAGCCTCAAAACATATCTCAGAACCACAGGCTTGATCTGAAGTACAACTGCCAAATGTGAAGAGATCTTATACCCATTAACCAGGCAAATCTCATTTTATTTTACAGCACATCAGGAAATTTATTAATGAAACCTGGATAGATCGGCATGGCTCTCCCCTCCATCCTGATACAATCATGCTGCTCTGGTCCTTCATTGTGTCTGTTTATGGGATAGGAGGATTCCTGGGAAGCCTCTGCTGTGGCTACCTGACTACAAAATACAGGAAGTAAGTGCTTCTTGTAACAGCTCAGCAGCCAGAAAGTACAGGGAAATACCAAGGTGGACAAGTAAGTCCCTTCTTTTCAGTTGAAGCAGCCCTGTTGAAGACAATTGATTTGGTTTCCTGGCACATGCACTGTTCCCAAGTAGCTTTCTGTCTCATTTTCCTGCCCTCCCCAGGGAGCCTGCAGTCACCATCACATCACCAGATCAGTGCCTCTGGGAGTAATGGCATAGGATCACATTCTCTTCAGGGTCCCCTACCACTCTCATTAGATCTCCCAAGATTTACAAACTCCAATAAAGGAGCTGTGTGTCTTGTGTTGTAGCACATTTCATGCAGTTACTCAAACACCTGGAAAATATCCTTATGTGAAAAAGAAGAGTCAGGTTTCCATTTAAATACACTCATTTTAGGGTGGTGACACTACATTAAATATTCAGATCTACTGTAGTGAAAATATGGAGAGAGGAGGAAAAAAAATTGCTTGTAATTTCACTGTAAAGATAAAATCAGCACCAAAACAAATGTCCAAGAGACATCTCTGTTTTTGGCAATGCATTTTACTCAAAGTCAGTTCCAAACTGCCTTTGCCACTGGACGAAGGAAGGATTCCTCACCAGTCAGGTCTGTTCTCGGTGCCTTGTGTGTAACACCCCTAATTTCATTTGCAGAGAAATTGGCAAACAGATCTTCTTGGTGTGACCCACTTAAAGATCTGCTCCACAACACACTGATCCAGGGGCCCCTCATTTGGGTCTCAACAAACCATCTTAGCCTGCCTGCAATTGTGTTCTTTCCTCACAGGTAAGTGCCCCCAAGAAATTTCTTGTGGGACACTGCCTCATCCCACACGCTGAGAGTCTCCCAAGTCTGGAAACAAGATCATGCACCTCTCCCATGGGTTATTTAACATGTGGTAGCCTAAATGCTGAATCACAGCACAGAGTCTCTGTGATCCTTAGTGTAGGCAAGGGCTTTTGTCTAACAAGGGTCACAGCAAAACATCTGAGTGCAAAAGGCTTTGAGCCTGAGACAGCAGAGTGTTGAACACAGCAGTCTGGATTCTCACAGAGTGGCTTTGGAAATGAAATATGCCTCTAAAAAACTCTGTCTGCCATCCCAGAGCACCCATTTAGCCAAGAGTGTCTTTAGGATGAGCCATTCTAGAATGGGACCTGTGGACTCAGACTATTTCTGGGGAACAACCTGACATTTTATGAAGACTTACATCCATTTAAAAATCTTGGTGACAAACTGGGCCAGTCCTTCAATCTTTTTCCCTACTTGTACCATGGAAACGCTGACAAAGGATTACAACTGCTTAAATTCTAACCTAAGATTTTATTAATTCAAATCTAAAAGATCCTAAAATTTTAAAGAACCATTTTGACTCTCCTGAGTTGAAATTACTTGAGCCATTCCTCAATACAGTAGGAATGGCTGAACCATGCTTCCTGTCACAGCAGGAGCAGTCAAAAGAGTACAAGAGGTTCTCATTTCACATGAAATTCTCAAGTTCTTTTTTTTTTTTTTTTTTTTTCCCTAGGAAAAAGTGCCAAATGTTCACCAACCTGATCATGTTGGTAGCTGCACTTTTCATGGCCCTCAGTAAAACAGCCAAATCCTTTGAGATGATTCTGGTTGGGCGCTTTCTCTATGGCATTGGTTCAGGTATGTCACCCTGCCTTGCTGTCCTGGGGCTGTCTCTACAGCCATCCTTGAAGAATGACACTTCCAGCCACTCAATAAAAGTGAAAGATATAATCTCTCCTGCAAGACATTGTAATCTAAATACCAGAGTGAATGGAAACAATCTAAGAGAGGATGGGCAAAAGGTTTTCTAAATATTTTAACTGTTATTTATCCTCTTGTATGTTCAAGGTTTTTCTCTCAATATACATCCTCAGTATGTAGGAGAGATTTCACCCAAGAAGTTGCGTGGGTTTACCAACTCCACTGTTGCTGTTTTTCTGACCCTGGGAAAACTCACAGGACAGGTGGTTGGACTACGGTAAATTCTCCAATTTTTCTATCAGATTACACTAAAAGTAGGAATGTTTCTATAACTTTACCCTCTCACCTAGTCAGTGACTGAGAAACACTCTCCTCCTCCCCAAAACATGCCTTAGCTTATGCCAGAAGAAAAATATTGGTCACATTTGAGTTTTAAATATAGAAGGAAGGAAATAATTTACTTATAATCTGATTTCTTCTGATTTCCACTCTCTTTCTACTAGGAGACTTCCCCTTTAAATTCATTGTACTTACATGAAAAGTCTTAGCAAGGTGTTTTGCTCTTGTGGCCAAGCAGTGGTCAAATGAGTCTCATCAGCTCTCTAGACATAGACTGTGTTCCAATGGTATTCAGAAAGATTTTCAAAATATCAGATAATTCCTTAAAAATAAATTGTCAGAAATAAAAATAGCCAAATTTTTGAAATTTGCCAAATTAAAATTCAGGGGTTAACTCTCCAGTGAATCCTTGAATGGAATCTGAGCAGCCCTTATCATTCAGAAAAATTTCTTGAACATTCATTCCATTATTTCAGCATTATTTTGTTTCACATACACTTTCCAGGGAGATTTTAGGAAGCGAAGCTTTGTGGCCATGGTTGTTAGCATCTAGTGGACTTTCAGCATTGGTTCAGCTGGTTACCCTCCCATTTTTCCCTGATTCACCATCCTACCTCCTGATACAGAAGGGTAATGAGGAAGCCTGCAGGAAAGGTAGAGTGTCTGCTTTCCTCACCTACTCCCCTTCACTACTGTGTCACAGTGAGAGCCTGTGCAGAGGCTGAGGCAGGGCAGAGCTGTGCTGCTCAGTGCAGTGCATGGAGCTCCACACACAGCAGCTCAGGCACCCGTGGCAATGTCTGTGTTAGCCTGGGCCTCACTCAGCCTGTTCAGTCCATGAAGACCAGAAATGTATATCAGCATTTCCCACCTTGGTGGGCACTGCTTTCTTTAAAGGAAATGATTCAGGCAGCTGTCCTTTCTTGTATAATTGAATAAAAAGTACTCAAATGCTTACCTTGCTTACAGTTAACTCCACATTAGAAAGCTGTGATATACTGACAACCAGACAGACAAAATCCTTCAAATTGCCCAGTGCCCCTGCAGCAACCAGATGGCAGAAGCAGCACCAGCATCTATTCCAATGGACAGACAGCCTAAAGGCTTTAATGCAAGCACTCCTGATGGAGCCATCCTGGCAGGATAATTCACTTCCCTCTTTCTCCCCTACAGCCATCAGGAAGCTCTGGGGGGAAGGAGACCACCAGGCAGAAATTGATGACATTATGAAGGAGAAGGGTGCAATGGCGAGCACGAAAACCTTGCGTGTCCTTGAAGTAATAAAAGAGAGATCTTTGCGCTGGCAGCTTTACATTTTGATGACTGTCATGACCACATTGCAGCTCTGTGGAATCAATGCAGTTGAGTGCTCTCTTTTTACCCAGGACAAGAGCAGGCAACATTACAAACCTCTCAAAATCAATGTTATTAAACCAGCTTAGAATTGTATCTCAAATGCAACGCTTTTTTTCACAGGTTAATTTCGTCTTTGCATTTTTCAGATATATTTCTATTCTTTTGAAGTATTCCACACAGCCAAGTTTGAAGAATACCTTATCCCATACGTGTCCCTGGGAGTTGGGTTGTGTGAGTGCTTATCCTCTATACTCTGTGTAAGTCTTTTCAGATTTGAGTTTGAAGGAAAAATTTAACGTGGCAAATAACTCTGCTTTTCATTCTGATAACTGGGCTCAGGAAAATTTTGCATAACCTAAGCCTCATCTTCCTGCTTTGCAAAACCACAGGCAAAGAAGGTTTTTTCCAAACTATTTGAATGAATGTGTGTCTTTAGACTCACTTTTATCTGCAAAATTATAACTTTCTGATGTTCTGGATTGGATGTGTGTAGTATGTGTGGACAATTGGACATATGCCAGCATGCAAGAGAGAGAACTGTCTAATAACAGCTTAGGATTAACTAATAATCATAGCTTAATTAATAATGAATTTGTTTTGAAGAAAATAATCAAATTCATTAGGAACTAAGAGACTGTCAAATGACACTGATTTATGGCTATTATTTAGACAAGTCTTCAGCACAGAACACATGGAGAGAAGAGGGGTTATTTCCTTTGAGAACTGGGGTTTGTGATTCGTGTTTTCTGCTTTCCAGAGCACCCTCATAGACCGCTTTGGGCGGAAGGTGCTGCTCTGGGGTGGATATTTGCTGATGTGCTCTGTGCTGGCACTGCTCACCATGACCCTGTCACTGCAGGTAAAGAGGCAGCAGCCTTCTGGCCACTTCCCCAGCCCACCTTTCTGCTCTTAACTCTCAGGAGATGGATAAAAACTTCAGCCAGTGGCTGAAATACAAAGCTCTGCTGTGTGTCTAATGGTTTGATATCACTGGTTTCTCACTTTTAGCATCGTTTTTTCTGGATGCATTACTTCAGTGTTATCTTGATCTTTCTGTTTGTTGTCTTCTATGGAATTGGACCATGTGAGTACATCAGTGGTTATGCTGGGAGGAAATTTGGTGTTGTGTTGGCTGGCAACACAACTGGCAGAGGAAGAACAGGCTAGTGCCTTGCTAAAAAATTCTGGAAATTAAGGAGAGAAGGGCAAACACATGCAAGTGGGAGACAAGAAAAGGATACAGACACCTCAAATTCTATTGCTGATCACATGATCTAAATAATTTAAAACAATATAATCTTCTCCAGAGGGTGTGAGATCAAAATTTCAAAACAATTTGTAAATTAATCAGCTAAAAACAGGATTCTAGGCATTGCCAGGTATGTTACAGTAATCATCTTCAATAACTTAAGAAGTTAAGCTCATGCCTATCAGCATGCCCCAGGTTGAAGTGGCCCCAGGGAGACAAAAGGGAGGCTGGTTTTATAAATCACTGCACCAGTAACAATATGAAACTGCACAGATCACTGACACCATAAAAAGGATTCCAGTACAAACAAGAGGAACCTAAATTAACTGCTGTGTTCCATTTCTGGAATCAAGGTCTTTCACTCTCACAGCAGGAGCCACCTATGCACAGGTGACCTATCCTGCCTGTCTGACATCTCTGCCACTGCCTTTGGGAGGAGCTTCAGCAGGAGCAAGGAAACAAACCTGCTGTGTGTTTGGCTTTGCTTTTCCAGCTGGAGCCACCATATCTGTGATGGTTGAAATCTTCAGCCAGTCATACAGACCATCAGCCTTTCTGATTGTTGGCTGCATCAACTGGATGGGACTGTTCGTACTTGGGATGATTTTTCCCGTAATTGTTGTAAGTGACTCTCACACGACCCCTCTTTCCAGGCTAATCTGTTTCTGAATGCTGAAAAGGGGCAAAAGAACAGCAATAAATTGCAATGACATGCAAAGCTTAGCACTCTGTCCAAACACCAAACCTGCTCAGAAATTCCCTAGGCTTGTCAAGGAGCAGCAATTGGACTCAGGTCAAACATAGCCAGGGAGAACTCCTGGTTTAACACCTGGCCTGGATTGTGCATTGAGCACACCTTTGTATTTGAACTTCTGAGACACAGGCTTGCACTAAAGGGCAGGGAAACAGAAATGACTTTCTTATTTTCCTTACATGTCTTGCTTTTCTGCTTGCAGGATAACCTTGGACCCTACTGCTTCCTTATCTTTTTGGGAATCCTTGCTTTATCAGCAATTTTCATCTACCTGTATCTTCCTGAGACCAAGGGAAAGTCAATCATGGAAATAAAAGCAGAATTCAACAAGCTGAACTTTGGGCAAAAAGAAATCTCTGTCACTGAAAATAACTTTCCTAAGGAACAGTTGTATTGCACCAAGCTCTGAATGTTCAGAGAAGAAATTTGCATCTCTTGGAAAAGACAGGAAATAATGTTGCAATAGACCTAAAAAAGAAACATTAAAAACAGACTGCAAGCTCTTCTGTCTCATTTATTTTTTCTTTTTTAAGATAGATATGAAACTCACTATTCTAGAATAACACAAAGTACCTCATAAACAGGAGCCTGGTGGCAAATAACTCAGACAACAGTATCAGAAATACAAAAGAACAACTGAAATATTTTAAGAAGATAAACCAAGGTTGAAAATTATTAAGAAGGCTCAATGACCAACAGTCATGAGGCTGGGGAAGCACAGAAGTCTGAAGTATTTGGCTGACAGGCACACAGAGGAAAAAGCTAAATGCATGGTTCAGGGTGATCCAAGCAGATACAGACTAAAAAAACACCTCACATTTGGAAAATAGTTTCCAGCCTGACAACAGAAAAAAAGCATTAAAAGTGAAATTTGCTGCACAACAGTCCTGGAGATTTCAAAGGAAATTTCAGTGGAAAGCATCCTAGTAACTCTAGGCAGGGAGAAGGACCTGCTAAACTGAGATTCTTACATGCAAAAGAAGTAAAATGGCTGCTATAAAATAAAGCAGAGTCTGGAGAGCATCTCTGGTGTCTTAGGAACTGATTTTCAACCTGGTGCATCAGCTTCTGGGAATTACATCAGATGTTTTCACAGAAGAAAGAGTTTGTTTTGGAAATGTTTTTCTTGTTATGTAAGCAAGCTGGGAAGAACGACTGATTATTGTACCCAGCAGTAAAAATAGGTTGTGAAGTTCATTGGAAATAGTCTAAATTTTTCCAAGTGACCAACAACAAGTATAGGATGACTGGTAAGTAAACACTTCGGATCATGCCACCTGCTTTCTTCTAACCACTGAAGAAAAAATGAATCAATATCACAAACTACAGCTCCTCTCCTTACAGATGGAGGTGTCACTTGGGTTTGTTTTTAGCATTTTGGCTTAGGAAACATACCCTAAAAAGGCTTTTTGTAAATCAGATTTTATTTCTGGGTTTTTTTTAGGGCTTTCATTATTTTCAGAATGCATACAGGAAGCACAATCCACAAACGTGGGCTGTAAATGAACACTCACACAGTAATTTCATCTCCTGACCTTTTATCTGCTGACTTTTTACAGCAAGGGTGCTACAGTGAAGGAACTAACTTAAAATCAACATACACCACACAATCATAGAATGGATTGGGTTGGAAAGGGCCTTAAAGATCATCCAGCTCCACCCCTGTGCCATGGGCAGGGATGCCACCATTTAGGTCAGGCTGCTCAGGGCCCAGTCAACCTGACCTTGAACACAATCAGCTTCAGCACGTTCATACAGAAGTTTTCACCATTAAAAAGTATTTGCTTCAATGACACCATTCAATACAAGCATTTAGTGCAAGCTATAGAAAGCTCTCCCTCTTTGCTGCTGCCTGGAGAAAACAGAGTGAGTAGAAAAACTCTCAACTCAGAAACTACTGGGCATAAAGACACAATTCACTTTTAACATGGAGAGGTCATCAAACCATTTATTTTATCCCCATCAGCATTTTCAACCTGCTTTCCCCACACATCTGACTGAGAACAGCCCCTACCAAATGCCACAGGATCTCTCTAAGTCACTTCTCTCATGTAAGGCTCCTCTAAGCAGTGGTGAGAGCTGATCCCAGCCTTGCCACACACTCCCTCCCCTCTGGATGAAAGCTGCCCATGTCAGAAAGCCTGTGGATTTCCTATCTCTCAGGAGTTATGATTGTTATGGAACTATTTGCACAACAAAGGAGAAAGTTGAAAACAAGCCTTCTCTGAGCATGTAGAATCCAGTGCTCACCACAATGGAAAATCAAGAGCCTGGTTTTAAGGCATCTTTGTCATGACTTAGTCATGGTTCAGGAAAGGTCTGCATAACATGTGTCACTGGGTTTTTTTGTTATGCTCTGTTCCACAGAGAGAGTTTCAGACAGTTGAATCATTCATCTAATTTTTTTAAAATTAATTACTAGACTTGCATAAAGAGATGCATTACAACCTGCACTCAGTGTCTGAAACGCTTTTTCACTGGTTTCATGATTGGGCTCTATCCAAATACAAGGTGTCATTCTGGATGCTTTGGTTTCCAGAGTGCAAAAGCTGGGTTCCCTCCCAGGCCAGTGCATTGGCTGTCTGTGTTTGCAGCTGCAGATGGCACACTGAGCCTCACCTCTCCTGAGACACTCCCACCCCTCTCAATGCACCTGCTGAAGGTATCACTGACTCTTTAAAGGCTCCTGATGTGCCTACTAGCACAGTGGGCTGAGCCAGCTTGTGGGTGAGTTAGAAATAAAGCTGAGAACAAGGTGAGCTGAAAAAAAACCTGCTTGTGATTCAGAGATGCCTAAATTCATTGTTGACATAAATTTAAGCAAGGATAAAGTTCCAGAATCTTTTGCAGAGGAACTCACCCAACAATTACCTAAAGCATTGGGCAAACTAGCACAGGTAAGTGCATTTGCTGAAATGTTGCCTTCTTTAGTCAGCTGTGCCTATGCAATAGCTGTTTCTGAATGATAACCTAATATAGCTAATGACTCACCAGTATTTGCAGTCTTCTCTCTGGGAGAATATCAAATACTTGTTCACTGTAACTCCGTTTTATGGAGGTCTCAAAATTCTGGTGTAGTAGGATGATGTACCATGTAGTTATCAGTGTATTTGAAAACACTGGGCACATGTGGGTAGGTGTCCACAGGTACCTGTGAACACCTCTCAAGAATCTGGCTGACTGAAAAGCAAACCTTACCCTCCACTTCCTTGCTGAGACCTGTTGAATAAGTGCCTGTTATTTGCCACCAAATATCCTGTAGCCTAGTGCTTACAGTTGAAGTAAAAAATTATTTATTTGGTTTGCTTGGACATCTGGCAAAAATATCTTTGTGGTATCCTGCTATTTGTAGTCAAAATACCAGAGTAAAAGCTGCCTGCTGGTTTCACTACCAGACTAGAGAGGGTTTACCTGCCAAAACATATGGCAGTATGCTACTGAGATGAAGTTCTGAAATTCTGGTTACAGGGATTTATAAGGTTATTATTTTCTCAATACTGACTGGGCACTAGTCACTATATCAGTTGCTTACTGAAGATTGTTGAATATGAAAAACCAAAAGAAAGCTTCTCTACAGAGCTGTAAACTTCATAACAGGAGCTATAGCTCAGTTGCTGCAGCAGCAGTAACTTCAGTGAATTGGCTGTGGATTTGTAGCTTGGAAGTGATGCTTTGAAGCTGCAGAAAGAATGAAGTTTTGGTGCCTAGAGAAAGGGCTCTGAGGGCTCCCCAGCAAACCTTTCTCTGTGCACTGGGATACCTGAACACATTAAATTCTTATGTAAAATGGATGTGTTCTATCCCTCTTTTTAAAAAGCCAATTTTTATCAGTCTAGCAAACAAGTACTTGCTGTTGGGGGGGCAAGGGGTGTGTCTTGCATAACAGCTGCTGAATATAAAGCTAGAGGCCAGGGCTGGGATGGAGCTGGAACAGGTTTGTGCAAGCTGTGTGGAAGGGATATGTAATGAGACTTAGAAATATACAGGGACCAACAAAGAGATTTTTCTGAAGAGAACATACAAGCTCTTCGTGCAAAGGAGGCAATAGGAAAGGGAGTGTCGCTTAGTTATAACACAGAAAGAAGGAAAGGATTAGGGTAGGCTGGAATGCAGAGCTTTCCTTTCACAGGAAACTGTACCATTTGGGAAAAATACGGATTTTTAATAAAATAGAGTTTCTTCCTACTGGAAAAACTGTTCCAAATATTTTCAAACTGCTCTAAGAAGAAGATAACGCTGATTAATGCCTCAACTTGATTTTTCTTTTAATAGTCATAAGCTGCCTCCTGGGTAGATGTTAAAGGCATGGATGTACCTACATTTGGCATAGAATCAAGAGCACATGGTGTCCAGACAGGGGAGAACAGGGCCAAGCAAGAGGTACCTCAGCAGGGTCTCCTTGGCTTGTGCTGTGGTCTGATGCACCTTACACCAAACAAACTGTAAATGATGGCCAAGACTAATTACCCAGACAGCTCCTGGTACTCAGGCTAGCTTGTTATACCAAGAGGGTTAATTGCTGCTGAGTTCCAATGATGCACTGCTAATAAACGTGGGTAAGAACAGCACAGAAGCCAGATGAATGCCAGAGGAACTGATCCCTAGATTCCCCAGTGTGTGGATCTGACACTGTGTATTAGCAGCAGGGAAAATCGTGGCCTGGTCATTAATATTAACATAGATACTTTCTTCTGTTTTTGCTGATATCAAGAACAAAAGTAGGATTAGGCTGTATTTTGTTTAATGAGGGGGATGTTGGTTTAGGCCTCTGCTGTGTCAGTTCACATTTACCTCAGCAGGGAAGAGTGCAGCAGGAGCCAGTGAGGTGCAAAATCTCTCTGGAACGCAACGCGGCAGCAGTGCCATTGCACACCCCCTGCCCCTGAGCTTCCCACACAGGCAGGGACAGCCTGCTGCCTCACAGGAGGTGCTGGAGACACCACAGGTCACTGAGATCCTGCAGCACCTGCACTGGGAGCCTAAAACCTATGGAGCCTTTGTACTGGCCTTGGACACAGCAGTGAATGCAAATCTAGGCAGTAAGGTGTCAACAAATGAAAGACTTGCATATGAAAAACATGCACTTATTTTCACTGCAGTTTAGGCACATAAATGCCTTCCTGGATTTTCAAAACTTTTCTTAATACAGCACAGAAAATAATATTCATTTTCTTCTTCCAACAGTATCTAGCAATACAGATCTCTCCTGATCAGGTGATGTCCTTTGGTGGCTCCACACACCCCTGCGCTATGTGCTTTCTCTACAGCATTGGAAAGATAGGGGAGCAGGAGAACAAGGTCTACTCCAAATTGCTTTGTGACCTGCTGAACAAACTTTTGAAAATACCATCTGACAGGTGAGCTCATATGGCAACTTGTCTGACATTACTTCCCACAGGTTGTTGAGACTATTCATCCCAGGCTGGTCCTTCGGTGTTCTCTATTAATGTGCTGATTAGTGTTAAATGCCAAGTCAACTGAGCAATTCCCCAGCTAGAAAGAAAAAAGGAGCCATTGCATGAGCTGCAGTGCTGATGTTCAGAAGCTGCAAAATTCCTTGGTTAAAATGATGTAGGTTCAGGTACTGTATGTACCCACAGATACCATGTGCAAAAGACCAGGAACAGATGCAATAACTTGATCCCTAGGAACTCCAGGATGCAAGTCGATGAGGCATTAAAAGGGGCAGGAGGAAGGGAGTGTAAGGCCTGGAAGGATAAAGCCCCAGGGGAGAGTCTGCAGCATGGCTATGTGTGCAGGAGCAGGAGCACCCTGGGCAGCCTGCAGCACTCTGCTCCTGTTAACAGGGCCTGTCTTCCTCCCCAAAATCTACTCAGCTTCTTTGACATCAGCCCTGGCTGTGCCGGCTGGAATAACACCACCCTCTCTTGAGGTGCCCTGGGGAGGTCGCAGCTCATTCCTGAACCTCACTGTGGTTTGCAGCTCTAGTCACCTTCTGGCATCTGCTAAATGCAAAAGGTACCTCAGTTGCTGCTACCCACTGCTATTTGACTTCTTGCCTGCTGCTTAAATAAAAATGCAGCAGAAGCCTTATGACTGGGACCTTCTTGTTACTCTGGGAAAACCTCTAGTTGAGATGGAGGATGCCTTTTCAAAATACTCTTAACAGAAGCTTTTCTTTCAAAAAAAAGTTTAGTCATATATCAAGATGAGCACTCCTTTTGCCTTTGTCCTGTCCGTCCTCAAGAGCCAAATTTCACGAAGAGATAAATATATCTTGAGCTGGTTTCAAGATATATTTCAGTTAAATGTTGTGGCTACAAATGTTGCACATGGACGTCCCCTCAAAAGGAGCAAAGACATGACTACCTCTCATTTAAAAGAGATTGCAGTGCAGGTCCTCTTTAGGCCTAACGCTACAGGGATATGTAGCTGAGTAGCAGAAACACTCATGCTGAGTCCCCCAGGGCTCAGCATAGGCAGAGGGAGTGAGTGGAAAAAACCACTGTTCGCTGCTGTGCCCTCCCCTTTTCATCCATTGAACAATTTGTAGTGACAGTGAAGATTAGAGCACAGCTCAGAATGAGGCAGAGGCACAGCAAGCCACAGTAAGCCATTCCTAGGGACTGAAGTGGTGAATTAATTATGAAAGGAAGATTTGCACACAAATATTTATTATTTAAGCTCTTGGTCAGATAAGATCATTTGCTTCCAAAGTAAAATAAAAGACTGAGTAGAGATGTTTCCTGAAATTCTATAGTTAAGTGTATTGTGAGGTTTTTTTGGAAGAGCAAACCTTATCACACCCTTGTTCTGAACTCTATTAACATCCTATTGTGTCTCTACCACAGCTTCGTTTTGCAGCCACAGACTTTAAATACAGACCTGCACCTCAAAAAACAAAAATGCTTTGTTGAGATAACAAGTGGAAGCTGCTTTGGTGAAAGCTTTTCTTAGTCAGGGAGGCAAAAGGGAATGAAATTGTCTCAATGTCTCTCCATTGTGTGGCAGCACAGCCAGGGGCTGCCATCTGAGCCTGGCAGGACGCAGGGCAAACACACAGTGGGGATGTTGCTCTCAAGCTTTTCTCCCTGCACAGGTAGAATTCCCACCCCACCTCCACACAACAAATCTGGGAGGCAGGAAGGTGAGAGCAATAAGTGGGACTATGCAGTGGCAGGGAGCTGAGGATATCAAAGGGAGGAGACCTAATCAGTTCTTAGTGGCTGTTCTTATGCACTGCTAATCACTAGGAAAGGAAGTGCTCCAGTTCTCAGCATTATAACCTGTGTCACTCCCGTATGACACCATCCCTAACTCCTCATTCAGGACTCTGAGTGCTCACATATGTAACATGTACATACGGGCAGCAGTGCATGTTTGCCATGTGTGCAATGTCTGCGTGGAGAGGGCTCCAGGCCTGATCCTCTGTAGCCTTCCTGTGAGTGATTCCGTGCAGCAGAGCAGCACTGCCGGGGCAGGCAGGGTGAGGAGCTGTGCCCTGGCAGCCTACGTGCATCGCATCACACAGCCCGGCATTCGGCTGGGCTCTGCGGCTCTCACCTCCCCATGGGCACGCACCGCTTCTTTCCTAAGCAAAACTAAACTCACTTCTGCCTTTTTCTAGTAGAAAAATAGGATGTGAAAATGCGGAGGGTAATTTTTAATTTGACTGAAATACATTAGAGAATAATTAATATAGCAGCAAGGCAGAGGTTTCTGCTTACACCAAGCTAAAGCTGTACACACAGTTAAAGCAAAATCGCTACAAATGTTAGTTCATTTTGCAAGAGAAAAGAATCCTCGGAGCCGGGGCATGTATTCCTTTTTGCAACTGCAAAGCTGAGGCCGATATCCCTCTCTGGCTCTGATCCCGCAGAAACCAGTGAGAGTGCTACAGCGGCAGCATCACATGCGCTGAGAGCAGGTTACGTATGAGCTGCCCAGCCCGCCAGGACGCCGTTCCAGGAAGGAGCCTGCAGCAAACCCTCAAAATAAACCTGTTCAGTGGCAGTAACACGGCCAAGGAATACGGGCGGAGCGGCGGAGACCCCAGGCTGAGAGCCTGCCGCGGGAGGGGTCTGCCCTCAGCCATGTGTGATGTGTGATGTGCTCCGTGCGCTGTGTCCCGGCCCCGCCCCGCGCCCTCCCCTCCCTGCCGGGCGGGGCCGCTTCTCGTCTGGGCCGGCCCCGCGCACTAAAAGCGCCGCTGACGCCTCCCCGCTCCACTGTGCTGGTCCCGCCGCTCCGTTACGCTTCCATTGCCGGCCCCGCCGCCCCCACCGCCGCCACCATGCCCATGTTCACCATCTACACCAATGTCTGCAAGGACGCCGTGCCCGACAGCCTGTTGGGCGACCTCACCCAGCAGCTGGCCAAGGCCACTGGCAAGCCCGCGCAGGTGAGGGCGGGAGCGGGGCGAGCACGTGCGCGGGGAGGCTCGGCGGGAGGGGCGGCGGCGGAGCGGCCCCGGGGCAGCGCCGCTCCCTCGCCCCCTGGGCGGGCGGGCCGCGGAGCCGCTGCGGCGCGGCAGCTCCTCCGCAGGAAGGAGCCGGTGCCCGTCCCACCCCGCGGCGCCGGGTCCACCTGCCCGGAGCAGCAGCCGGGCCTGCAGGAGCGCGGCGCTCACGTAGCCGGGGGTGTGCTGCGCCTGTGCTGGCGGCTCGAGCAGCGGGGCTGCGCAGTGCGGCGCACCCGCGCAGAGGCTCGGATACACCGGGCAGCTCCCGGCGGTTCGGCCTTGGGCCAGAGCGCAGCAGCCCCGGGAGCCGGAGGCCGATAAGGCCGAATCGCAGCCCGGCTCTCCGGCAGGCCCGGCCCCTCGGTCCGTGATTTGGGGATGTGAGCTCTGGCACGCAGGCAGGCGCAGGTTTCGGGCCTTTGTCTCGCTCCGCCCCGCACGGTGGCGAGGCTGTGGCGGGCAGGAGCGCTGCCTCGCCGCGGCTTTGTGCACACAGCGCCGCGTTCCTAAAGCGGAGAGCCGGGCCGAGGCTCCCCGCAGCCCCAGCGCCGTGCCCCAAGTGGGGGCTGCGGGGCCTGAGCCTCCCCTGGGCCTGGGAATGCGCGGAGACCAGCACTGAAGAGCCGTCTCACCCCAATGCAACTGCCCTGCTTAGAGTTGGTACCTAAAGCACATTTTGGTCAGGAGGGCAGTTCAGACAGCCTGTAACAGAGTGTTTCCCTCCCGCAGTACATAGCTGTGCACATCATACCTGACCAGATGATGTCCTTTGGGGGCTCCACTGATCCCTGTGCGCTCTGCAGCCTCTACAGCATCGGCAAAATAGGAGGGCAGCAGAACAAGACTTACACCAAGATGCTGTGCGACCTGATCTCGAAGCACTTGCACGTATCTGCCGACAGGTAAGGCTGGGACACAGTTTAACCATATTTATCTGGCTTTCCGAAACTGTATTGAAAAGTCTTTTTAAAAATTTTAAAAGCCAGGAATAAGTCCATGTGTTTTGGAAAATACCAAGTGATTGCTTGCAGCGCTTTCACATCCATGTAAGAATACGGTGCCTGCCTCTTTCCTCCGTTCAATGGGTTTGTGCTCTGAGAGTAGGGAAAAACACCAGAGCACTGACAAGTTGCCCAGTGTGTGTTTTGCCTCTGAGGTGTGGTGCCTTGTCCTCTGGGGAAGCAAGGCTGAAAGCATGAGCAAGGAGCAGGAACAGGCTGGCTGGGAGACAAAAGTAGAAGGCAGCAGGCTGTGAGCAGCTCCCTTGCCGGCTGCAGAATTTGGGAGAGTGTCTGTGTGCAGCTGTGAAGAATAGGAAGAACCTGGTGCCATGAGGGTTGAAGGGAGACACACAGAGCCAGGCCTGAGGGCCTGCTTAACTCTGCAAGGCTTGCTAGTCTGTGTGACATGTGAGGGACTGCAGTGCTCAAAAACAAAAGGGGCTGATCACTGGAAATTCTTGAAAGATTACTAAACAAAAGCTGTCTGGATAGTCCCTGACTGCAGAAGAATTTGTATTTTGTAAAAGAAGAGAAAAAGTACAATTTTGAGGACTGAGCAATACTGACTGTTTGGAGGCTCCACCAGATTTTTGGCAAAGATGAAGCTTGATGTTTTTTAAGCAGAAGAATGGGAAGCACTGTCCCCTGTTGTGTTGTGCCCACTTATATAAATGAGTTAATAAGATCATTGTTATTTCCTCCTGTACCTCTTCTGCAGGGTCTACATCAACTACTTTGACATGAATGCTGCCAACGTGGGCTGGAACGGCTCCACCTTTGCGTAGAGCTCTCCTGTCTGTCTGAAGAGGCTGTTCCTGGACCTCCCTTCACCCTGCCCTGTAGCAGAGACCACAGCACAAATGGCCCCGTGTTGCACTTTGTGCACTCTCACAGATTGACGGCTCCTTGCTAGTGTGTTTAAATATTGCTGCTTTAACATTCCTCTGTTTTCTCTGTGTAGAAAACAAATAAAGATTTAGAAGTAAGCTGTGTGGTGTAGGTTTTGGCAGGTTGGGGATGGAGTTGGGCAATTGCTAGCATGTCTGTTTCACTCTGATCCTAAAGCAAACAAAAGGGATGTTTTGGGTTTGCCCGTTTCTTAGATACAGTATTTCATACTATGGTGGTGGTGTCTGGCAGCACTGCACTGATTTTTACCTTGCTGTGGGTAAGGCTGTAGGTGTGTTTAGGGCTGCTTGTTGCTCTGAGGTTTGTTTTTGCCTGCTATTGCTGCAGTCCTTGGACCAGCCCTGTGCCTGCTGCTTCAGGGCAGCTTTCCTCTGAGGATGTGTGTGGCCAAACAAGCAAGGAAGGAGTGCTTTTGCTCGCTGAGGGGAAATGCTGTTACACACATTGCTTACACTGCCTGCTCAGCGCTGTGGGGAGCTTCAGTGTGCTCTGCCAGCCTGGCTGTGCCTGGTCCCAGCCTGTCCCTCGCTGGTGCTGTACTGTGCCCTCTCCTGCCCCATCGTGCACCGATGTTGTCCCAGCCTGTCCCTCATTGATGCTGTGCCCTTTGCCAGCCTGTCCCTCGCTGGTGCTGTGCCCTCTCCTGCCCTGTCATGCACTGATGCTGTCCCAGCCTGTCCCTCACCGATGCTGTGCCCTGTGCCAGCCCATCCCTCGCTGGTGCTGTGCCCTGTCCTGCCCTGTCATGCACTGATGCTGTGCTGTGCCAGCCCGTCCCTCGCTGGTGCTGTGCCCTGTCCTGCCCTGTCATGCACTGATGCTGTGCTGTGCCAGCCCGTCCCTCGCTGGTGCTGTGCCCTGTCCTGCCCTGTCATGCACTGATGCAGTGCTGTGCCAGACCATCCCTCGCTGGTGCTCTGCCCTGTCCCGCCCTGAGGCTCCCCAGGCTGCCGCTCCCGTCCCTCCCCTCAGCGCTTTCCCGCCGTCTCCTCAGGGAGGGGGCGCGCGCCTCCCCGTGGAGGCTTCCGCCGCGACGTCGCGCGGCGCTGTGACGTCATCTCCGTGCGCCCGCGCGGCGCGGCGTGGCCATGGCGCTGTTCTGCATCCACAGGTACCGCGTGCCCGGCCCTGCTCCCTCTCCCTCCTCCTGCATCCGCTCCCGTTCTCCTCCTGCACCCGCTCCCTGCTCCTGTCCCGCTCCATTCTCCTCCTGCACCCGCTCCCTGCTCCTGTCCCGCTCCATTCTCCTCCTGCACCCGCTCCCTGCCCCTGTCCCGCTCCATTCTCCTCCTGCACCCGCTCCTTGCCTCTGTCCCGCTCCGTTCTCCTCCTGCACCCGCTCCCTGCCCCTGTCCCGCTCCATTCTCCTTCTGCACCCGCTCCCTGCTCCTGTCCCGCTCCATTCTCCTCCTACACCCGCTCCCTGCCCCTGTCCCGCTCCGTTCTCCTCCTGCACCCGCTCCTGCCCCTGTCCACTCCATTCTCCTCCTGCACCCGCTCCTGCCCTGTCCCACTCCATTCTCCTCCTGCACCCGCTCCCTGCCCCTGTCCCGCTCCATTCTCCTCCTGCACCCGCTCCCTGCTCCTGTCCCGCTCCATTCTCCTCCTGCACCCGCTCCCGTTCTCCTTCTGTACCCGCACCCTGCTCCTGTCCCGCTCCATTCTCCTCCTACACCCGCTCCCTGCCCCTGTCCCGCTCCGTTCTCCTCCTGCACCCGCTCCCTGCCCCTGTCCCGCTCCATTCTCCTCCTGCACCCGCTCCCTGCTCCTGTCCCGCTCCATTCTCCTCCTGCACCCGCTCCCTGCCCCTGTCCCACTCCATTCTCCTCCTGCACCCGCTCCCTGCCCTGTCTCCATTCTCCTCCTGCACCCGCTCCCTGCTCCTGTCCCGCTCCATTCTCCTCCTGCACCCGCTCCCGTTCTCCTTCTGCACCCGCACCCTGCTCCTGTCTCGCTCCATTCTCCTCTACACCCGCTCCCGTTCTCCTCCTACACCCGCACCCTGACCCTGTCCCGCTCCCGTTCTCCTCCTGCACCCTGCCCGTGTTCCGGGCGCTGCCTCAGCCCCGGGCTCGAGCCGGGGCTGTCTGTCCGGTGGCCTGTGCGGGACCGAGCACCCCCGCTCGTGCCTGAGGACCTTTGTGTGGCTGTTCCAGGTACGGCGGGGAGGAGGAGCCGGAGCAGGAGGTCGAGGCGGAGGACCGGGCGCGGCTCCTGCTGGAGCGGCTGCAGCAGCAGGCGAGGGCCCGGCAGCTTAAGAAGCAGCGAGAGGAGCAGCCCCAGGGAAGGGAAGGCCCGGGGGAGCGGGGCTGAGCCCCGGGGGGGAGCCCGAAGAAGGAAAGGGAAAGAGGAAGAGGGAGAGTGACGAGCAGCCCAGTGCGCTTAGACAGAAGAAGCTAAAGACAAAACAACAGCCCCGCAGCTCCTCAGCAGAAAGGGCTGCTCCTGAGGAGGCAGCAGATGGCAGCAGCCCCACAAAGAAGAAGAAAGCAAATAGAAGAAAATCGAAAGTACAGCAAGAGAGGACTGAATCAGGTAAGAATAAAGTGAGGCTGTAGGATTTCAGTTCATTGTGGTTGACAGTTTCCACAGAAAAGTGGACACGAGTTGCTCTTTGCTCTTTGAATACCTTGCCCAGTTTACCTGATTTTGTTTTCATCCCCTTAATCTATTCCAAATTTTTTTCTTTTTTTCTTTTTTTTTTTTTTTTCTTTTTTCTTTTTTTTCTTTTTTTTTTTTCTTTTTTTTCTTTTTTTTTTCTTTTTTTTTTTTTTTTTTTTTTTTTTTTTTTTTTTTCTTTTTTTTTTTTTCTTTTTTTTTTTTTTTCTTTTTTTTTTTTTCTTTTTTTTTTTTTTTTTTTTTTCTTTTTTTTTTTTTTTTTTTCTTTTTTTTTTTTTTTTTTTTTTTTTTCTTTTTTTTCTTTTTTTTCTTTTTTTTCTTTTTTTTTTTTTTTTTTTTTTTTCCTTTTTTTTTTTTTCTTTTTTTTCTTTTTTTTTTTTTTTTTTTTTTTTTCTTTTTTTTTTTTTTTTTCCCCCCTTCCCCCCTTTTTTTTTTTCCCTTTTTTTTTTTTCGAGGGAAGGCCCCGTACTGCAAACTTTGAGGATCTGTTTAGTGTAAGGGCAGGAGGGAAGTATGTCACAGTCTTGTTGCATCTATACCAACAAAGAAGTGTTTGACTTCTGCACTGGGATTGAGGAAAAAAGAGCTTGCAAGGACTTGTTGCCGAAGTCCTGTGTTGTAATATTGCCAAATCCCTTCAATGTGGCATGCTCTGACCTGTGGCTTTGTATTGCTGTTACCCAAATTCCAGATTCTGAAGTAGATATAAAAGAACAGGAAAAGAGAAACGACTTTAAAAACAAGTCTAATAAAAGGAAGAAGACAGATGAGGAAACACAAGGAGATGAAAAAGGGAAGAAAGAGAGCAGTGAAAAAGCTGAAGGAAATCAAACTACAAAAGAGGAGCTGCCCTTAGCCTCAGGGGAAGAGGCAAATTGTCCACCCTCCAGTATGATGATTCTTGGAGACCATGATGCAAAGCCAGTGCAGAAGGTAACCAGTTTGACTGAATTTTGGTGTGATGGTTAGGAAAAGAATGCTTCCTGCAAATTTCTTTTACATATGATCTTGCCATATTCTCCTTTCCCTCACCTCAGGTCCAGCCCTTCTTACCACAGTGGCTTGCTCAACCCAAGCGGGTGCAGAAACGCATCAGAGATAATCTGTGTCCAGTCAGGGACGTCCCAGGAATCCATCCCCGGCTGCTGAAAAAGCTGCAGATGAATGGAATAGAGTCCTTTTTTCCAGGTGCCTTGATAGTGCTTTTGTTTCTTTCTAAAGGGGCTTAAAGAGCTCCTGCAGTCTGGTGCTGTGTATTTTATGTAGGCAGTGAAGTAAAATACAGGACAAAATGTAATGCATTGAAGGGATTGCAGCAGATTTAACCCTTCTTTCTCAAAGCTTTGTCTAGGCTGAGTAAAGGTCTATTACCTACTCATAAATCCAGCTTGGAGTAATGGCTCAGAGCTGCCCAAAGAGGGAAGTCTTACTCGTGTCCTCCCAGTTTTCCTCCTTATGCCAAGCTCGTGCTTTAGCTCCTTACTTCCACTGTCTCTGCTGCTGATCTGAGCATTCTGGGAACTCAGTTCATTAAAGCAAAAACATCCAAACAAAAACAGGAAATCTGTTTGTTTTCTGTTGCTTTGCCAGTTTTGCAAACAAGTACAGTAAATGCCAGTTCTTAAATAAGAAGAAAGGACAGCTGGGTGCAAGGACAAGGTTAGAGGGTGACCTTCAGTCCAGCTGAGCCTGTGTCAGAGTTATGCTGGGAAGCCAGCACACATTTTGTCATTCAAAAAATGCTTTTATAGAATATTGTGAGTAATTGATGAGTTAATTAAGCATATAGCGTGTGTTTATTTCTGGTTTTGCTCAGTCCAGGCCGAGGTGATTCCTGCCATTCTCCAGAGTGCCTCCAATGGGTACCTGCTGGGGCGGGGGGGATACCGCCCCAAGGACATCTGTGTCTCTGCACCCACAGGCAGTGGGAAGACCCTGTCTTTTGTTATACCCATTGTACAGGTGAGTTTATCCTCAGAGAAGTATGTCTAGGGGAAGTGCTGGCATTGCTTTTGTTCAAGCAAAACCTGAACTTAAAAGTAGGTCAAAAAGCCAAGGAATTTGTGGACATAAGGCAGCAGATTTTCAGCTCAGAGCTGTCTGAGGGAGCTTCTTGTCAGCATCCCACTCCTTTTCTCAGACAGCAGGCACAGCATGAAGAGTTGGAAGGGTGGAGGGAGAAAAATAGAAACATAAAACTGTGAGAATGTGTCAAGCCCATCTTCTCTTGTTAGGTTCAAGAACCCTGTTCTCCCCCATTCTTTCGGGGACTGACTTGGCCTTTATTTTGGCAGGTTCTGTTAGATCGAGTGGTTTGCCACATACGAGCTCTGGTTGTTCTGCCCACCAAAGAACTGGCACAACAGGTATGTAGCTCTTCCCCATCTCTGAGCAGAGCTGGGCTGAGGCTGGTGCCAGTACTTTGGCTGCTCTGTGGAGCAGGCTGAAGACCTGCCAGTGGGTTTGATGCTGTTCATGTAATGAAAACTATTTACTGCATCTCTTTGCAGGTGAGTAAAGTGTTCAACGTTTACACTGACGGGACAGGTCTGAAGGTCGCTTTGATTACTGGCCAGAAATCTTTTGCAAAGGAGCAGGAGATGCTTGTCCAGAAAAAGTAGGTTAAAAGGTATTTTGACAAGGTTTATAGAGATTGCAAGTTAATTAATCTCATTAAGGTGGGGTCAAGATATAGACTATTGCAACACAGCATTGTGCTATCATGATTTTGGATAATGGGTTTATATGCTGGACTCTGGTGATTCTGTCTTTGTCACAGTGCTTGTTACTACCCCCATTTTGTGACTGTAATGTTTTACTAGATTTTTGGGGTTCTTCACCAGCAAGTGCTCGGAATGTGAATGTTTGCCATGTGCCTGTGGGTACATATGACTGTGTGGGATTTTTCTGCCATTAAACTTTATTGGAAAGCAATGAAGAATGACACTTTCTGTTTAAAATAAGGCAGCACAGTGGAGACAGGTGTTTGGTGTCCACCACTGCTCCTGCATGCTCTCCAGTGTCAAGCCCATTGTTATTCCTCAGTTAATTGAGTGGTAGGAAAACCTTACGGTCTGCTTCTTAAAGTGTCTGCTACAGTCTGCTCTTTGTTGTGAAGAGAGAGACTGATGGGCTGCTTGTCCTTTCAGAGTGACAGGCTACTGCAGCCTGGCTGACATTGTGGTGGCCACACCAGGGAGGCTCACGGATCACATTAACCAGACCCCAGGCTTCAGCCTGGCACAGCTTCGCTTCCTGGTGAGTCACCTGCACAGCTCTCCCATCTGAGAGCAGTGTCTGCTACAGCAATAATTCCTGCTTGCTTCTTGTGTGGAGCATAAATTCCTCTCTGTTGGAGCTGTTGTGTGGGCCTGCCTGCACTCCAGATTGTGGAGGGAGCAGTCACAAGATGAGATGTTTGATTCCAACTCATGACACCCAAGCATCCACCCACTTCCCTTTCTCTCTTAGGCTTTTGCAAACTTGGAGTAAGGTTGGGCAAGGAAGGCAATTCTGTTGACTAGCAGCTTCCATTATCTTACCTGCTGGCTCACTGCTTGCAGATACAAAGGAAAATAAAGGCTGCAAGTATTTAACAAGTGGTGGTTTTCATCCCTGTGGATTCAGATTGTGGATGAAGCTGACCGTATGATTGATGACATGCACCAGAACTGTCTGAACCAAATTGTCAAAGCTGCATTCCAAGGAGAACATGACTCTGGCTCCAACATGCTTTTTCAGAGGACCAAACCAGGGCCTGTAACAGCAGCCAGGTAAGTTGCAGAGTGCATTTCTTTGAACTAATAGTATGGCCACCAGCACCAGGGTGTCACTGCCCTGCTCCGCTGTACATTGCTGCACAGACTCTCAAAGCTTGATTCCTCTGAGAAGTTCTACCAAAATAAGGCAGCAAACAGCTGATGCCAGAGGATGTCCTTCAGACTAAGTATTGTATTCTTCAGGCTTTCCTTATGTAGACTAAAGGAGAATCAAAGGAATGCACAAATATTGCAAATCTGTGATCCATTTGCACAGTAACTGTAATAATGCCTTCTGGCAAAGCTGAGTAATGGATTCAGAGGAAAACTCTTGCAATTAACTATCTGCAGCTGCTGTTTTTGTACAGCAATGGCAGAGATGTGTCAGAAACTGAGATGAATGATCAAGGAAAGGACATGACTAGAATGAGGATATGGGTAACTAGGGTGCAGGGACTTGTGCAGGATTAATGGATTTGGGTTGTGCATTTGACTGAGAATGCTCATCAGTTCTGTCTGTGAACTCCACTATAAAACAAGGAAAGGCCCAGGGCAGGAAAAGAGCATAGAAGAGCATTTATTGCTTCCCTTATATCATGTGAAGGCACTTGGGGTGAAACTCCTTTGCTTCATCCTCAAAGTTCAATTTCTGTGCACTTTTTCTTTCAGTTCCTGCTCTCCTCAGATACCCTTACAGAAATTGCTGTTTTCAGCCACACTGACCCAGGACCCAGAGAAATTGCAGCAGCTGGATTTATTCCAGCCTCGTCTCTTCACATCTGTGTATTCTGAGCAAAATAGAGATGAAACAGAAACTGAACAAGATACAAATAATAAATACACACTCCCTGAGGGGCTATCGGTATGATATAAATTCTTCTGAATAAGTTGTACTTGAAGATTTGTTTAATTCTGGACTATCTAGTTGTGGTTTTATCCTAAAATGTCTTCCCTGTGTTTCCTTGCAAAAGTGGCTTTGGGATTATATATGACCCAGAGAGCTGTACCTTTGCACACTTGTTTTCCCATTACTTAATGGTCATTTGGTTAAGACTTGATTATTTTTTAAATTAATCTCTCTTCATGTGGAATTAAGTTTATCAGCAATGGGGAGTGGAACTAGGAAGTCATAATAATGTAATAGCACCTATTGATTGTCCATACATCTAATATTCATTTCAAGACATATATGTACAGGCCAGCCTCTAGGCAGGAAGGCACTGCATGTTGTTACTTGCCATGGAGATGTAAGAGCATTAGAACAGCTCAGGTCTCCTGTCCCCACTCATGTTGTATCCTGCCAGCCTGTGTATTCTAAAAGGGGTGGCATTATGGGCTCTGGTTTTGCAGCTATTAGTCAGCTATGAAACATTCAAACTTGTGTAGGTCATGGACAGGTAGTGGGTTTCAGGGAAGATAGTCTTGGCAAGAAGTAATTTTTCTCTCTGAACTCCTTCCTTCCTGTTGACTGCAGCAATGTTATGTGCCTTGTGACCTGAATTCCAAGCCTCTGCTCCTCTTGTATTTCATGCTGACAATGAAATTCACCCGTGTGTTGTGCTTTACCAACTCCAGGGAGGCCTCTCACAGGTAACCATTAAGGAGATCACTATTGTAGCTGTCTGTCAAGGGATCTACAGAGGTCAGGAAGTGACAGTTTCCCTCCCTTTTACCTGCAGGTTGTTCCTGCTGGTTCAAGCCTTTGGTGGAATCACTGTGGCGGAGTTTTCTTCTCGCTTACCTCCAAATGAGAGAAGGAAAACCATGAAAGAGTTTGATCAAGGAAAAATACAACTGTGAGCATCTTAAACTGGTTTTCTGTATATTTTCCAGCACAGGCTGTTTCCAGTGTAAAAAGCTAAACAGAGCAAGAGACACAGTTATATGGGGTCTTCTAAAACGGAGCATGCAGGAGTCTGTTGCAGAATGGGTGTGAGACTTGGACTTGTGACTTTGGATTGTTTATCCTTCGTGTAACTCAGCCTGTTCTAATCTAGCTGCAGTCTGAATTTCTATGTGTTGTTTTATAATAAGCAATAAATACAAATGGGTGTTCATAGAGTTGCCCAAAACACACAGGTTTGCAAATCTGGAGTTTAATGTTTGTGGTGGGCATCTGGTACTTGTAGGGCAGAAATGGATGTTGATGCTGAAACTGTATTTAGTGCTAGAGCTTCCCACTGAAGCAATCCATGCTCAGGTCTGGCATACAGGTCTGCTTCTATCCATGTGTTTGATTTGCATTGTGGTTTTGGTATCTATATGAGATTGCATCTGTGGAGTGTCTCTGAGGAAAAGGTAAATACTTATTTTCTGGGTGTTCTTTTTATCCAAAGCTGATGTGTAAATTCCTCCTTGACTCCTGGGATTTCTCACCTAACTATTTGTGTTCCGTGCTTGTATGGAATGTTCAGATTCCTTAGAGATTTGTAAACTCCAGTGAGCTGGGAGGTGTCTGGCATGCTTGGAGAACCTGGGAATGCCCAGTAACTTTTCATGTTCAGCAGATGGTGACAAGCCTGTAGTGATGCTTGGAGGTCTGTGGGCAGCTAATAAAGCCGATGACAATAAGGAACAACTTGCAGTGCTGTTGCCAGGCTTAGAGACAGAGGCTGACTGTCCAGTTTGAACAGAGATTAGCAAGAGTTGTGCTGTGTTCACTTGTGGTTTTTTTGTGTGTGTAGTGCCTGAGATGTTACCTGAAAATTAATATATATACATTTGCAAACAGGCTAATCAGCACAGATGCCACAGCCCGAGGGATTGATGTTAAAGGAGTGAATTATGTGATAAACTATGATGCACCACAGTTCATCAGGACGTACATTCACCGGTAAGACAACAGGAACAAAGGGAAGATGTCTGAGCTTGGTTTGCTTTGAGATATTCAGCAAAGGTGACATGCACTTAAAAGGGCTTTTAGCTTTTCTTTCTACTTTACTATGCAAATAGCTTTCTAGCAAAAATTAAGCCGAAACAATTAATTCCAATTAAGCTTGGAATCAGACTTTATTAAAACTGGAGAACTTCAGTGTTGGAATCTTGGATTTGATAGTGGCAGTGACTGTGGGGCTAAACTGACTTGAAGCTACTTTCTCTGATTTCAGGGTTGGAAGAACAGCTCGTGCAGGAGAAGTAGGTGTTGCTTTCAGCTTGGTCCTTAGAATTCAGGTATGTCTTTGGTGTGGCATTCATTTGAAAAGGATGCATGCAGGAGCATAAGGATAATAAAGTTCAAACTACTTCCCACCTTTTCCAGTCAGCTGAGCTTCATGCTTGGAAACTTAGTTATTTCCTGACTAAGCAGCATGTTCCCAAATGTGCTCATTTTGTAGCTGATGGGCAGTGGGGTCCCATCTCCAGTGTCTGTTCTGTGCAGGAGCGGCGCTTTCTGCGCATGCTGAGGATGCTGGCATCCAAGATATCAAAAAACACCCAGTCAAGGGCAACTCATTGAAGCCATTGGTGCAGCAATATGAGGAAGCTCTGTGTAAGCTTGAGAAGACAGTCAAGGTAATTGAAATGGGGAAGAAAATTAACTGTGTGAGTTGCAGTTTGATTTTTTTATTGCAATTCATGCTTAGCAGAAGTATTACTGTCCAGGATCCTTTGTCTGAGACAGTACCAACTCAGTGTGAAGGCAACATTTGTGGGTGTGTTGTTATGGAATACTCAGAAAGGGTGGAGAGGGGAGAAAGAGGTTTTCTGTCAAAGTTAGGCAGCATTCCTGGAGGGGTTTAAAATACGTGTAGATGTGGCACGTGGGAACATGATTTGGGGGTAGGTTTGGCAGTGCCATGTAAATGGTTGGATTCTTGGATGATTTTAAGGGTGTTTTTCAAGACCCAAAACAATTCTAGTTCTTGGTGGGTTGTTTCTATTCTGTCCTCTTTACCTCTGTAGCTGGGATGTTGACAGCTACCCAAAGGACTGCAAGCAAAATGCAGAGACTAAACCTTTTGTCATTACAGAGTTTAAGACTAATGTACAGCTATCTGCAGGCCCTTTTTTATACACTAATGTGAAGTTGAGAGCTTTGAGACAAAAGCAGGGTAGCATTTAGCTTGCCAGATGGTAGACCTAGGAATCCTTAATAGACTTTGTGCTGCATGATTTGGGCAAGTGTTCTGCTCTCTAATCTGAGAACTCATAAATACCTGGCCCTGAAAAATGATAATTTTGAGTTGTAGACTAGGAATGTTTGAGAACTGAGACAGAAAGGATAATAAAATTGTCCTATTCCTCCTTGAAATTCCTTCTATGTGACTCTGAGACAGGGACATCTTCAGTCACCTTCTCAACTTTAATTTTGAACAGAATGAGCGAGCACAGAAGCGAGCCTGAAGGAGTGGAAGCTGAGATGGCTGATGTGGCACTGAAGCTGCTGCATGGGACAGGCCATGGACTGCTCCCCAGCACAGCAGCACTGAGTCATGGTCCCTCAATGGTCAGTTCCTCAACCTTATCAAGTACGAAGTCAGCTATTACAGGCCTTATTCCTCTTTCAAGGACGCTGTGAACAGAGTTCAGTTACTGCTTTATTAAAAAAAAAAAAAAAAAAAAAAAAAAAAAAAAGATAAATTTTGAGATACAGGTTGTCTTGAAGAGGACTTTGTATTGTATCCTGCTGGCACATGTAGAATTACCACCAGCTCTTGAGCGAGGCCTGATGGATCTGCTGCCTTCCAATGGTGAAGGCTGGGCTCTCACTTCTGCTCCGGGACAATGGTTCTGTCTGTCTGCAACTGCATGAAGACCAGTGCAGTGCCTGTAGGAGAAATGCGTTTGAGGAGCTACTCTAGACTGCAGTGACTCCAACTTTTAAGTAAATATTAAATAAATATTATATATATATTTAAAGCAGTGTCTAATAAAGATTCTGGGCTCAGGAATTGGACTTGATCCTTGGTTCCTTCCAACTATTTTATCATTAGGGATGGAGATACTGTTAAAAGGACACAAGTCTTGTGTCTTGTCCTTTTCTTGCCTATGTTGTTTCCCTCCGATGTTCAGAACCCGAGGTAACAGCAGGTATTATTGTGGACTGATGTTAATGCAGACTGAAATGTCTGATGTCTAATATGAATGGCCTGGAGCAAGCCATGAGCCTGTATTTGACACAGGCCATGGTATTTTTAGCTGCCCTGGCAGAAGGCTTACAGCTGCCATGTAGCCGTGGTGTGCAGCTACTCTCCAAGGGTTGCTTCTCCTTCAGCAGAAATGGCTCCAGCTGTGGCTTTTGTTTTGCAAAGCAAAATAAATGTACAGCAGCATTAGCAATAAATTATTGAAAGCTGGGAATCTTGAAGGAATGGGTTTTGGGAATGGTGGTTGAATCTTGTGAAGATAGGAGCAAGGTTGTTGAGCAGTGACACAGTCTGTGTTCTCGTACTTTGACTGCTTGCCCTCCAGATGTTTTTCCATAGCACGGGTGTGTGGGCTGGTGCTGGAGTCACAGGAATGGAAAATCCTCTTGGCAAGAGCTGGGAACACCCCTGGACAAAACCAGGCTCTGCCTCTCACATCCCCTCAGCTGAGCTGTGGTTTCTTTATCACTGAGGACAGTTTTGGTACAAGGCAATATGCCACCTCATGAAAGGCAGATCCCAGCTGAGACTTTGCCCCGGTAGTGCGGTCAGCCCTGTCCCGGGTGAGCTGACACAGGGTGAGCCGGTGTCCCGGCTGGGGGCGCTGGGCGGTCTCGCCCCGCCCCGGTGGGGCGGGACCGGTGTTGGCGGGGCCGTGCGGGACGGGATTGAAAACGACCGGGGAAGGGGACAGGCGGCAACAACAGCAACAACAGCGACAGGATGGGGCTGGAGCTGTACCTGGACCTGCTCTCGCAGCCCTGCCGGGCGCTCTACATCTTCGCCCGGAGTAACAACATCCCCTTCGAGTTCAAGAAGGTGCAGCTGACTAAGGGTGAGTGGGGGCGGCGGGGGGACCCCGGGCTTTGCGGGTATCCCAGCCCCGGGCTTTGCGGGCAGTCCCAGCCCCGGCTTTGCGGGCAGTCCCAGCCCCGGGCTTTGCGGGCAGTCCCAGCCCCGGCTTTGCGGGCAGTCCCAGCCCCGGGCTTTGCGGGCAATCCCAGCCCCGGGCTTTGCGGGCAGTCCCAGCCCCGGGCTTTGCGGGCAGTCCCAGCCCCGGGCTTTGCGGGCAGTCCCAGCCCCGGGCTTTGCGGGCAGTCCCAGCCCGGGCTTTGCGGGTGTCCCAGCCCCGGGCTTTGCGGGTGTCCCAGACCCGGCTTTGCGGGTATCCCGCAGCTTCCTCCCGGCACTCGGGGTCCCTTCGCCACTGCCGGGGCAGATGCTCCAGTCCAGCCCCCGTGAGAGTTACTCACTCACTGTCCCCATCACTGCGAGATGCTGACAGGGTGGGGTGGCCCTCCTGGAGCCTACACAAAAACAAGACCTGATTCTCCAATGCAATCCTGGATTTTAAGTACCGATTTCAGTGCCTGTGGCCCTCTGCAGCAAACAGGACTCTGCTAAGGCATGTGATATCTTTGAAATCGGCCCCACCCTAGCAGAAAATGGGTCTCTGAAAAACAGACGCTTTTCTGAGAAGCACTCAGGATGTGCCAAGTCTGAGGCGTTCCCCGTTTAGATGGGAAACAAAAAGCTGCAGATGTAGGACATTCGTGTACGGGTGAGGACGGCCGAGGTGTGTGGCTCTTGTTCAGTAATTGAACTTAGAAAAGTTTGTGCTCTGGTAAGCAGCAGCAGTTGCTGCAAAGCAGCTTCGCCTCTTGGCGGGGGTTCACACCCCCTTGGGAGGCTCCTCATGCACGCGTTTGGTGAGCTGTTCTCACGTGTAGGAGAGCAGGGCAGGGGTAGGGCTGCCCCTCTGGGGGTTCCACTGGGCCAAGTGGTTTGTGGTCAGGTTATTTTGAGAGGGTTGAGGACCAACTTGTGATGGCTGTGGAGCGAGACAGTGCAGCTGCCAGTAACACTGAGCTGAACACTGAGAAATGAAGGGAGGTGCTTTGGTTGGGTTAAAACCAACTGATAACTGGTAGGAGCCTGTCCAAAGGTGTGTTTTCACCAAAGGAGACCCAAAGATCTCTATCTTTTTTCTTTGTAACTGAAGCTGGTAACCTTCAACCTTCCCAGATATCTGATGGACTTGAAATTAAGGTAAGGCATTGGGCATAAACAGGCCTCTAAGTAATGCTTAAAACCAGTGAAAGATGAGAAGGCTCCTGGAGCTGAAATTGATAAAAAATTGACAAAAGAGGCTCCAACTTGAGAGAAACCTCAGATGTGTTGCAGCTGAGTCTTTGGGTGTTTCCCTGCACCTGCGTTGGTTGTACCTTGCTGTGGCTTTCCTCCCACTTGTCTTGTAGCAAAAATTTTTGCAATTGCTGGGGGTAAGCTGGGGGCTGACTCACCTTGTGTCCTTCCCCTTCTTTCCCAATAAATTAAATGTTGTCCAGTGAGACACTGGAGCAAAGGAGAGGAGACTGGTAGGCAAGGAATGAGAGCACCAAAGAAAATGAAACAACTGAAGTGCAAGGATAGGGGAAGTGAGAGGACAGAAGGGAATTAAATCACAGATTCCCAATGCTGTGTGCCCCTTGGCAACAGTGCCTGCTTTTGGCCTGTGAATTTAAGATGGGTGATTTGGGTGCATCTCATCCCAGTCTTGCAGAGCATGCACTTCCTATGCCATGGGGGAGCTCTCCAGGTACCTGCACTGGGCACCACAGTGGGGGAGACTTCCCTGCACAGGGACCTGACACTGCTCCTAAGGTTTCCTCACTGCACGGGTACCTGTCACTGTACAGTTTATAGGACAAGGTGACAGAACTGAGCTGGTGGGTTAAATGTGATGCCCCAGAAAAGCTCTCTGCCCAAGTAGGACAGGTGTCAATGAAAGGGGTGGAAAGAGTGAGAGTAGATAGGAATCACATGACATTCAAAGAACACCTGAAGACCTGGAATCTGCACACTTCATTTTTTTGAGAGGGGTGGGGGAAATGGGCTGTGAGCCAAGTGACAGGGAAAGAGTCACAAATCTGGTTTGCCAAATACCAGAATAGCTAAATTTGCTTCCAGAGCATCTCCTCTGGCACAGAGATTCTCAGATGGCTCACATAGCAGGATATGGCACAAGGTTAGTTACATATTAAAGGGGCTTGGATACCCCAAGCAGCCACATGTGAATGAAGTGAGTGGGTGAAAAAGGCTGTCACAAGCAAATCACATAAAACAAGGCTTCTGGGACTAGTTTCAGACATAATGTAGTACACTGAGACCTCAGATGAACAAAGCACCTTCTGCTGTCAGGTTCACTCTGCCTACCTTTTGGGAAGGACCTACAAGAAGGCTTAAAAGCAACCTCAAATTTATATTTAGTCTTACAAAAGATATGCAAAATGCAAAGGAGCTAATTGAAAGGTCTGTAATGAAGTACCCATGTCTTTACATGGAATCACAGGAATTTATTTTCATCTGTGGACTTTAGAAAGAGTACTTGAATATAAATTACATTATCTTCCAGAAAAAGGTATCTGCTTTCTCACAGTCTTCCCTTCCATAGTGTGAGTGAGTGAGTGAGTGAGTGAGTGAGTGAGTGAGTGAGTGAGTGAGATCCCTTTGCTCCAAGGTGCTTGGTGTTCCCTCTGGGTTTGTACAGGACAGGAACCTTCAGACACAAAGTTGGAGTGGATGTCAAGGGCTGTTGGTATGAAAGGATTCCTAACCATCCTGCCCTTGGTTGAGAGGTGGGTCTGGTATGCAGGCAATAAACAATAAGCGGATACCACAGGACTAGCCCCCTACTTATCCTGCAGCACTTACTCCTTGGTTATAAACTTGATACAAGACTCAATTTGTACAATCAAAAACAAGAACTGAAGCCAGATGGTCCCCACAAACTCCTCAGGTGTTTGCAGACAGGTCCTGAGTATCCCTGCCAAGTAAAACTTCTCGTTTCCCTCCTCAGGGCAGCACAAGACAGAGGAGTTCCGGAAGGTGAATGTGCTGATGAAGGTGCCTGCACTTAGGGATGGTTCTTTCACCTTAGCAGAGAGGTGAGGCTCAAATAGGCTCAGTACCCTACTGCAGTATTGTTTATCCCAATGCTTGGATTCTGCCAGTGTACTGCTAGGACTCCAGTCCGGGCAGGTTTTTGTCTCCTTCCTACCCTATGTTCCACTTGTACATAACAAACTTGTGTTTCAAGAGAAGCTATCTTGTGTAAGCAACTTGAACAGCATTGATAGTAGAAAAGGCTGCTGCTTGGAGCTACTTTGCTACTTTGTAGGCAGTTTTTCTGAGTTTAAATACCTGTCCACCTGTCCTGCTCTCTGCCTGCAGCTGGAGGCTGTAGGTCAGTGCAGGAAATCTGACACAAAGCACCTGCTGCTGGATGGCCAGGCTCAGATTTGGTATATACTCATTCTGCAGCTTCTGTTTGCTCAAAACTGTACCAGCAGACCACACCTGTCTTGCTGTGCAATTACCTCATATCAGAGATTGCAGTCCACAATCAGCAGCACAAACTCTCTCCTGTGCTGTGCCTTGCTGCACTTCTACCTGACTCCCATCAGGTTTGTGTGGCTGCTTGTCCAGCAGTGCAAAATTTGTGGGGGAAAGAAAGGATGAGGTACTTTTATCTCAGATGATCTGCTCATTGGTCTGTCTTACTCTCTGGGCAGCATTGCAATCCTCCTCTACCTGGTCCAGAAATTCAAGACTCCTGATCACTGGTACCCATCTGACCTGCAGAAAAGGGCTAGGGTTGATGAGTACCTGTCCTGGCAGCATGCCAACATCCGTGCGAAGGGGAGCAAGTTGTTCTTAACCAAGGTAAAACCATTACACATCAAAAATGAAGTGCTAAGAACTGTGAGTGAAATGGCCTGCCTTTGTGCAGGGCCTTTCTCAGCAAATGTACAAGCCAAGTAAGAGATGGGAACAAAGCTGACCTGGCTGCTGAAGGGAGCCTGGATCCTTCATGCTGCAGTCCAGAGCAAATGCATCCTGGGTGAGCAGCTCCCCCAGGCACAGCTCAGTGCTGGCTGCCCGGCTCCATGGAAAGGGACAATCTCCCTCTGGAAAACAAAACGCAAGTGCTGGCAGATGATACACTCTTCCCTTGAGAGCAGACTCTTGTGGTTGAATTTTCAGATTTCTAGGCAGCAGACAAGGAGAGGCAGGAAGTAATGACTGACATTATTGTTAACCTGCCAAGGTTGATGAGCAGTTCTGGTTGTTCTCATGCATGGCTGGTGAGGGATCCTCAGAAGGTGGCAGTGAGAGTATGATGACTAGATTTGGAAGGAAGCACATGAAAAGCAACTTGTTTCTTCTCCCTGCCAGGTAATGCTGCCTCTCATCACAGGCCAGCCACTTCCTCCAGAGAAACTGGAGTTTATTACTGAGGAGCTGAACGTTGCCCTGAAGCAGTTTGAGGAAAAGTTCTTGCAGGACAAGCCCTTCATCGCAGGCAGTGAGGTCTCCCTGGCAGACCTTGTAGCACTGGTGGAGCTCATGCAGGTGAGCATCAACCCCAGCACTGCTGGATATAGAGCTGGGCTGTGGGCAGGGCAGGCCAGGCAGGCTGCACCTCTACCTCTGTAATGGCAGATCTGGGGTTAAATCTTGCTCCTTTTTGACCTTAACCACAATTAAGTTTACTGGGGAAAATCTACTTTGATGAAACAGTTATTTCTATAGAAATATGGACAGAATTGATCAGGAAAGTACAGATTTTTGGAAGAGCTGTGTTGGTGTGCATGGACTTCCTTGTTCTGGAGTTAGCCATGGCAGAGCTCTTCGCTGCACATCCCAAGGGACAGCAGCTGCTGAGGATGTCATGACCTAAGAGATGAGTTCCACCTAACATCATTACTGCTGCTCTGAGCCACAAGCATATCCATCTTTCATTTGGTCCCACCCTGGCAAATGCCTTGTTTGCCTCACTCTGTGCTCTGTCTCTGCAGCCTGTGTGTGCTGGTTATGACCTGTTTGAGGAGAGGCCAAAGTTAAAGGAGTGGCGCAGGCGGGTGGAAGAAGCTGTGGGGAAGGAGCTCTTCCAGGAAGCCCACCAAGACATCATGAACATTAAGAACTTGACTGCTGATCAGCTTGCACCTGAGTTGATGGAGATTTTCAAGCAGCAGCTCCTAAAGCAGTTTTAGAGGGTTATGCTCTAATAAAGCCAGAATTAGAGGATTATGCTCTAATAAAATGGATTATTTTTTTGAAGGCTTATTGTAGTCTTTCATCATTTCTTCTAAAAATCATACAGAGACATCATTCCTCAAAACGTGCTTCCCTTCATTCACAGCCTTTCTGCAACTTAATAGGGAAGAAAAATACATCTTAGACTGCCATGAGCTGCTTTTCCCTCTTGTCCACTGCAGCATGGGAACTGTAGCCCTGTAGGCTTTTCTTTCATGCTCCAGCACTACTGGATCTGTACCAGGGCTGAGGTGAATCAGTCTGTGTGGGAACAGGGACAGTCAGAGCTGCCCTCCCATCTCTGTTCTGGGTTTTTCAGGCCAGAGCAAGGATGTGGCAGAACAGGTGTGTCTGAAACAAGGAAAAACCATTGTAGCAGATGGTTTTCACTTTGCCAAGTGAAAAGAGTCTGCTGGAAGATTTTTGCTCTTTAAGAAAGGGACAGGTGAGGACCCAGCCCTCGGTGGGAACCCTACTAGGGCCCCTGGAACACCTGGCCACTAGATGCTGCTGTGTCACCTGTGAGAGCAAAGGGACACAGTGCCCAGGAGCAGGGAGTTGTGCTGGATGCCTCCAAGGGCTGCCTCCAGCTTCTGGCAAGGACAGAGTCAATAAAGCTCCTCACCCAGAAACTCACACTACACTCTACAAAGAACATCCTGCACAATGGAAAAAAGCTGCTTTTCTTGGTCAACCACACGGTCCCCTCTGTAAACCAAATCAGTGTTCTGTCCCTCTCCCACAGTGGTTTATCACACAACAGGAACTGTTCTGGCCAGGCTGTCAGCACTGAGGCTGTGGTGGCTGGGCTAGCAGTGGTAGCAGAGGGAGCTGTGCTGGCCAGCCCCAGGTGAGCAGAGAGCTCAGTCCATGAGCTGAGGGATGTCCCACATGGTTAATGCTCCACTGCTCTTCAGACAGTTCCTCTGTAAAGCCAATATCTGCATTTGCCAGGTGTTGTAGCTCTGTTTGGATTTGTAATCAGGATTTGGAAGGAAGTGGACATCAAGCCATCATCACACCTGTGCAGCACCCTTCATAACCTCTCGCCTGTGTCCATTTGTGCCACTCCTGCTTTCCTGTTCTCCTGTCCCTGTGACCTCCCATTTCCAGGTACAGTCTCTATGAGGAGGGCTCCAGTTTGCAGAATTTTCTCTGCTCCTTGTTAGGTTGTATTTGTACCTGGAAGTCTGTTTGTCTCTGCTGATAGTTACACCATCCATGGGGAAGGCTGCACAGTATGCTGGGTGTGAGATGTCAGTCATCTGAGTGCAAGTCAAGTTATTACAGTGCCCAGAAATGGTGAATGTAGCTGCTCAAAGTCTCACACATTCTTTCAGTTGGATCTACTGATTTTGGGGAATGAGCCAGCTGGCTTTTTGTTTGTTTGCTGAGTAAACCTGCCCTTTAGTTCAAAAGGCCACAAACCATAGTCTGCAATGCACATGCCTGTGGGCTGAGCTATAGGTGTCAAGCAGGCTGCTGCCTTTATTTCCATCCTTCCAACCTACAGGAAAATCCTCAATGTCAGTGGTGAAAAGGCACATTTGCCCTCAAACTCTCTCCCTTTCCGTGCTGACACATGCAGGGATATTTGTCTTCTTACCTGACTTTTTCTTGGTAAATTTGTTGAGAAGGGCTTGTTGCATGCCAGTGAGCAAAGGCAATGACTGCAGCTCTCTTCTGCCCTAAGAGTTCTTGCATGCCTGGTGCCTGAGCAGCAATCCCTGATGATGCTGTCCTGTGCAGCTGCCAGTGCTGAGCCTCAAGAGGTGTTTCTGTTGTACCACCAACCACTTCCTTCTCTCCAGCTGCAGCTTTACCACACTCACCAGCTGGGCTGCTCTGCACCCATGCAATTAAAGAGGTGCCTTTGCTGCCTTACCAAGGCTGCTCTCTGCTGTTGGCACCTTTGTACTTGCACTGACTTTCAACTTTTCCCTTTCTTGGAGAGAGCAAACTTCTACCAGCATCATAAATATTTCTCACACTTTCTGTTCAAGTATAAGGGAGCAGAGAAACAATCAAAACCAAGAGTCGATTTTGTAGGGTGCTAATCTTGACAGATCTCAAAATGGACTTAAGAGCAGAGCCTTTTGCAACACACATCTCCCTGCAGAATCTGCAGATAAGGCTGCTCTGCCTGCAAACCATTGCACAAGCCAAGGCAAATAAAGTGGTTTTTTTTAAACTCTTTTTATTTACGATACTTGTAGCACAAGAGTTCCACATAAGAGTCTTGAGGCAATTTTCTGCTTGTTGCAATGAGGCACAATGTTCCTTAAATGTCTCCCATTGTGCACTCCTGCAGGGATGGCTGCCTTCAAAACCAAGCTGGAGCTATGTTCAGAGCTGGCTCTCTGGTGCTCCTGCAATGCTGTTTCACAAAGGATAAGAACACTTGCCTCACTCCAGCCTGGTCATGATGACAGGAAGGGATTTTAAATTGTTTTTCCCATAGTTTCTGCCTGGTGTGTATGCAGGGACCAGTGGCATTTTGAGCCTTTTCATTCCCACAGGACAAAGCACCTCTCTAGAGTAACTCCTTGGATGGCCACAGAGTTATAAAACAGATAAATCTGCTTTGTTCTTTGGTCTGAATCATGGAGATAAGGCTGCTCATCCTTGTACTTTGCCTTTTGCTACCCCTCCACCTCTGTATTTTGCTCCTTTGTGTCATTGGATCTTGTCTGATTCCAGTTCCTAGACTGAAAGCCCTGGGAGCTGCCTGCCAAAACCCAACAGGTTGTGCAAGAGTTTTGCTTGCCTTGGCACAAGGTCTGTTGAGTGTCCACTCCCCTTTCACCCTGAAAAGGGAGAGGGATTACACCTCCACTGTCAGCTTAACATGTCATCTTAATCGAAGTTGTTTGATCCAACTTCCTCAGTTCTTGCCAGGGCTATTTGGAAATATGTGAGAACCTGTGATTTCTGGAATAAAATGAAGCTGTAACACACAAAATAGAAGGAATGTTTAAAAAACAGAAAATCATCCTGAGACTTTTTCTAAATGATTAAGAAATAAACTGCAAAACTTAGTGCATTTTTTTCTGTCTTGTTCCTGTTTCCAAAATGCTGATAAAGAAAATAAGGGCAGGAAAAATGGTCTTTGAGGTGATAGAGTAAAATGAAAATACAGTGCTAGAAGCACTAGCCTGGAGCCAGGAATAATCAATCAAATGGCCTATAGCACAGCCAGATAAAAATACCTCTTTGGTTATGTGGGCTGTGTAGTGTAGTCAGAAAACTGGAGAAAAACTTAAGGAAGGAACATTTCCAGGAGGCACATGAAAATATCTTTGAAGTTCAGATAGGACTAATGGATCAACTGAACCATGAATAAAGGAGCAAAGTGAACCCACACTGCTAATGTTGCTGCAGACTGCTGAGATCACTCCTCTCAATGGTATCTCAGAGCATGGGCATGGGAGCACTTTGAGGCACAAAGACTTCTCCAACTATTACCTGTGCAGAGCCACTTTCCTGCTCCTTTTCCCCACTCCCTTAACATTTAAGATTCCTTTGCACTGAAGAAGTTTGAACTCAAGCACCTGCCACAAAAACTCTAGCATATCAGTGCTGGGTGCAGGTGCTCAAGAGGGTGAACTGTGCTGCAGGGGAAGTGAGGGTGTGCACAGCCCCTTTCCCTGCTCTGGCTGAGAAACTGAAAAATTCTTACAGTGCTCCTCTAAATCTGAAAGTTCTAAAGCCCTGCAAACGTTCCAGTTTGTAATTTGTCTAGTCCACAAGCTCCTAGCTCATTATCCAAGCCTTCTCACCATCCTTTACACAAGAAAAAGAGCAACTGATCCTGCAGTTCCCTCTCCCTGAGATTCCCATGGCTCTTTCCAGAGATCTGTGTGTGACGTACAAGCTCTTTGGCACAACACTGATAGCAAGGTGTCAGCACAGCTGAGGTGGGTTTGATTGGGGGTGACTTTGCCCTGAGTGGTTCGGCTGCTCTGTGTCCCAGGTCCCTGTACTCAGCCAGCATGTCACCTTCCCGAATCACACAGCCGTGAAACGCTGCGAGTTCAGTGCAAGGGCTTGAATTGAATCTAAGCTTCTGCAGTTCTCCTTCCCTTGCATGAAAATCTGACGTGACAAATACTGGGGAGATAAGAAAGTCACTTTGAGTATGCAGACGTAATGTCCACAGAGAAGTCCTCCACACTTCACTGCCATTCAGATGTCACCTTGCAGCAGAGACTGTGTGACCAAAGAATTACATTCTGAACTGAAAAGCACACAGAGATCTGGTGGTGCATGATTAACACTGGCTCAAAGGACACTTAGCAAAGGCCCTGTCTGCAGCATGGCACAACCCTGCAGAACTGTGTTACAAAACAGCCTTTACCTTGTGACAGTCGTAGTGGGATGCTGCGGGTGAGAGTGGCTCCTGAGCCCTGCGGTGCCAGCCAAAGCTGCGGAGGGGAGTGACACCTCCTCTCTCACTGTTCAGTACCAAGTTCTCTTTTGGGGCTGGTCATTGACTGTTACTCGCAGGTTGTCACTACTCACGTTCCCTTTCCTTCCTGAAGGAAAATGAATGAACTCGGTGCCAGCACAGCGGGGCAGGGCCGCCTGGCGCTGTGGGAAGGGGACCTCTGTAACCCTGTCCCAACCCCGGCTGAGGGGGGCTCTCCCGGGCTCCTCCAGCACTTTCCAGCCCTGGCCCCGGAGCAGAGCGGCGTCCCGCGGGCACAGCCCCCGCTGGCTGCGCCCCCGCCCCGCACGGCCGGCGGCGGGGCCCGGGGAGGGAAGGAGGGAGGGACGGAGGGCACCTCCCGCCCGGCGCGGCTCGGCCCCCGCCGGCCCATGCGGGGCGGCTCCGGGCGCTCGGCGGCAGAGCCGCGGCAGCTCCCGCAGGGCGGCCCGCGTCGAGATGGGGCTGGAGCTGTACCTGGACCTGCTCTCGCAGCCCTGCCGCTCCATCTACATCTTCGCCCGGAGCAACAACATCCCCTTCGAGTTCAAGCACGTGGAGCTGTTCAAAGGTGGGACGGGCGAGGCCCGAGGCGGCGGGGCCGGGGCGGGGCGGGCGCGGCCCGGCGGGGCGCGGGCTCAGCCCCTTTCTTGGCTCTTGGCAGACTCGGTGCTGGGGAAGAAGCCGGCGGCGGGGAGCGGCGCGGAGCAGCCCCGCGCAGGGTGAGGGCAGGGCAGGGCAGGGCAGGGCAGGGCAGGGCGGGGGACGGCAGGGTCCCCGCGGGCCCAGCGCTTTCCCGGGCGGGGAGGGAGCGGCCGGGCCCCGCAAGCGCTCGGCGCTGGACGCGATCCCCGGGCGGGGGCCGGGCTGAGCCCGCCGCTGCGGCCCGGGGCGTGGGGGGTTTGCTCTCACGGACCCCGGGAACCCCTTCGCTCCCGGCACAGGAGCAGCAGCGCGTCCTTCAGCCCGGTGAGAGGGAAGGACGAGCTGCCCGGGTCACTCGGGTGATGCTGAATCCCTGCGCTGCCCAGGGGCATTGAACCCAGGGTTGGACGTGCGGCTCAGTTCCCAGAGCAGTCTCGTAGCTCTGCTGCATCTATTTTTGTGGCTCTCCAAGGAATGTTCCTCTAGCCATCGCTAGCAAATTAGTCACACTGACAGGCGAGGAGTGCTCTGGGAATGCTGTACTTTGAGGAAACACTCAGCTGTTCAGGCTTCTCCCACTGTATGACTATATGTCATATGGTTAAATTTTGTGTTTTCCTCGTAAATTGGTACTTTTGTGCCTAAGGCAAAGCATGTTACTTGGCTGAGGATTAGGTGATTAGGCAGGTATGTGATTGGCAAATAGAGTGGAATTTTCCCCCTTCTATTTCCATAAAATCTTCTCCACTGCAATTTTCACCCACCAATAAACCTCCTTCTCTGCACTCTGACTTACGCTTAAGATTTCCTCATGTGTGCAGCCTGCCCTGCTTTTTGACTATGGATCTTCTGCTTGTTAAAGTTACACCTCAAAGCCCAACAATACACACTGTATCTATCTGTATCTATATATCTGTATCTCCATCCATCCTTGGGAGTCATCATTACCTCAGATACAAGTGATGTTAAACAGAACTGTAGGTCAAGCCAACATCCCAGGAATGATAAAGATGGGCCACCCAACACCACTGAACAAAAAGGCTGGTTTTGTTGGCTGGAAGAGAGGCACAAGCTTAAATCCTGCTAAACTGCAAATACAAATGTTGGTCTCTATTTTCATACAATAAGCACAGTGGGTCCCAGTGATGCAGTCTGGAGTTAGTGTTCACACCAAGGCATTTACCAGTTCACAGCTCAGTCAGAGTCTCAGCACGGGTCTTTTATATCTATGTACAAACCAAAGTAACTGATGCCTTCCCTGGGCTGTGGTGCAGGCTGTATCAGACACTGACCTCCTGTCCAACCTGCTGTAATGACATGTTAGCCCCAGCAGGGAACAAATATGCTCAGTATTCCTGCTGGAATTGCTGTATGATGAAAGCTCTCTGAAATCTGATTCAGGCTGCCCTCACCCACTGCTTACTTCTCATGTCCTTGTTTCATAGTTTCCTGCTGCCCTGGATAATAAACACAGACAGCAGGACAACTAAACAGCTGGTCTGACAAGGCACTGCTCATTAGCTGTAAGCATTACTGACTGGCAACTTTCTACTGCATTTTTCCAAAGACCAACTGAACACCACAGATCTCACCAGAGCTGGGGGTGTGGTGACCACTGGCCCTTGGGGCCCTTCTAGAAGCACAGAACAAAGCACCTTCCCTGAGCAACTGCTTGCATGACAGTAGATTTACAAACATTTGCCTCACGTTTCTGTGATGCAAATAATGGGGGTGGGGCATCCTGTACTTTGCCTGTTGATTTTTGGACATTTTTATTTTTATACTCAACTTTCTCAATTATTAGTCTTAACTTGTGCTTTCTGTCAGGTTATTATTTTTAAGAAGCCCTACCTTGGGCTTCCTGCCTCTCTTGACAGTGTTGCCTGGTTCTGCTGTGCAGATGGAACTTCTTACCCAGCTAAGCTGGAAGCCATCATCACAGCAGGCAGCCAGAGACTTCTCTAATGAAATGGAAAATGTGGGTTTGAATCCCTTCAAATAGCAGATGAATGTAAACCTTAGTCTCTGATGAAGCTACTTACACTGGAATTAAAAAAAAAAAACACTTCTCAAAGAAGAAACAAAGTAGAGGCTAGTGAGCTGGAAAGGAGAACAAGTGTAATGTATGCTCTGCTTGATTTAACTCATTTTGTGAAATCGATGTAAGGGAAAGCAGTCTGTGATTGTCATGCAGCAAAGCCAGGAGTAACACAGAGTCAGGAGTAGTGCAGGCTTGGGGTGTCTGAGCTTCCCTGCCCCTAGCCAATGTCCACTCTGTCAGTAAGTTCTGCAAGTATCCTGGTACCTGAGTCAAGCAGGAGGACTCCTGTTAGAAATACAAACTGCTCCATGCCACAGGCCTGGGCCCAGCCTGAGCTGAGTGCCCTCTGCAGACAGCTCTCACACTGCCTCTGCCATTTCATTCCCTTTCAGCTGTGAGCTGTGACCCTATGAGGCAAACCTCACACAGTTCACTGATCATCCAGCTGGCTGCAGGTATTTCATTTATCACACACTGACAGGTGCACTGCTAACCTCAGACTTGTCTGTTCATGTTCTTAGGGCCATCAAATAGTGAAGGTGCAGGCAAAGTCAGCCTCTTGAAGAAAGTACCAGCACTGAAGGATGGAGACTTCACCCTTGCAGAATGGTAAGAACTCAGTCCTTACACTTCCTTGGGTACCAGCAATCTGTGCTGCATTCAGAAGATGTCATTCCCATGGAATAATTAAGGATCACAGAATATATGAACATGCTGGTTATTTTTAATAGTATAACCTCATTTGATCTCTTTCCACTTTCTGTTTGAATTATCTTTCAGAATGTAAACAACTCAGCTGACTTAGCTTCTTCATCTCACCCTGAATGCACTTACCTCAAAATGGGATTATAAACATTTCTGGGAGATGTTTAAAGCTTATAAAAATCCCTTTCACCCTAGGAAAAGAAATCTCTTTTACTCTAGGAAAGAATTCTGTTTATCTGAATTAGTCATAAAGGCTGAGTGAACAGATAAAATTTAGGCTTTACATTAAAAGATTAATATGCAGGCTGGTTAATGATGTCATAATACTGAAATAATTTAACTATAGCAGTATCAACATGGTTGGGGTGTCTGCATTTTCTTCCATTTTGTCAGCACATTTTCTGTGGCAACTTTTTTTCTAGTAATAGCCTAAGTATTGTTGCAGATGACTAAGATATTTTTCCATCTGACTTCTGCCAGTTAGTGAAAGTATAAACATCTGGACAACCACAAAAAGATTCTGTAGGGTTTCCTTGCTGAGATTTCAACTGACTTCAGTGGAAGCTGCATGCTGGAGACAGACCTAATGAAAGGCAGCAATAACCCATCAGAGAGTTTCATTTAGTACACAGGTCTCAGAGAGATGGGTCAGAACAGGCAAGGAGCAAGTGGAGTTACCATCAGTGGTAGATTATCCTGGAGGTTTACTGTTTGTGTACTGTCCAGCTGCACCATAGAACAGTGCTGTGATTTTCCAGCAGGTTAAAGTTTCCATGGAAGCCGAGATGATTAAGGGCCACTGATGTCAACATGAATTCAGTGCCTTTATATGGTCCCTAGACTCTACTGGAAGTCCTGATCTGAATGCTTTTTAGTGGAAGCAACAAGCTGAGAAGGAGCAGGAGAGGGAGCTTAGGCAGCAGCATTCTGCATAGTAACTGCTGACCCTTTTCTTGTCTGTGCTGATGCTGAGCAGCACTGCCATTCTGCTGTACCTGAGCCGAAAGTACAACACTCCTGACCACTGGTACCCCTCAGACATCCAGAAACGGGCCCGGGTGGATGAGTACCTCTCCTGGCACCACGCCAACATCCGCGCCAACGCTCCTAAGACCATGTGGATCAAGGTAAGGAGACTGAATGTAAACGTCTCAGTAAAGTGATGCTTTCCTGTGAGAAAACTGAGCATTTTAACAGCCCCAATTCAGAGACAGTTTGTCATGATGAAACAACAAACCTGGGCTATTCCCAGCTGAAAGGAGCTGTTGGAGAGGGAGCTGTTCCAAACTGATCAATGTCAGGATTTGGCAAAAGCAGATGTGGCCATTTTGGTTTTTCCCTTGAAGAAAGTCTGGTACAGAAGGTCTCAAACCCAACAGACTTTGCCTGGATTTGTGAGCAAATATGTAACAGACTTAGTATTGCTTCCAAGGGCCTCCCCTCCCTGCACAGCTGTGCAGAGTGTGCACATAGACAGAGTTTGGCTTTGGTGAACATGTGCTTTGTTGCTGGGAGCAGAAAGACTTGCATTCTTCATTAAAGTCCCTGCAGCCTCCTTAGGGTGGAAATGCAGAAGGAGCCTTCTGCTTCCAGCACACTTATGTGCTTCTCTGAAATAGGCTCAGGGACATAGGAGAGGAGAGGAGACACTGAGAGGCAGATTTTCTTTACTCAGTGTAGTCAGGCCAATTTACGTTCAGGCAAAATTACCTAATTCATCCTGAGCCAGAAATTGATTTAGTATCAGATGATTTTGGTGGACACCTATTTCCAGCCAGCTCACCATACAGTTAATGCATATATCCCTAGAGAGACCTAGGTGTAAGTATAGTTCTGTGAGAACAGCTGGTATGGAATTTCAGATGAAATCAGAATTGCTAGTAAACAGGTGAGAACTTCACTCCTCCATTGTAAAGTTTGCCCTTGTTTGTGCCTTACCAAGCATATTTTGGCTGTAGACTAAAGAGAAGCAATTCAAATATGAGTCAGATTCATCCAAGAAGCAGTTTCTTCCAGCCTCTGCAGGCTGTCACTGCAGTGCTCCAAGGGAAAGGAATCCAACTAATCACTGCTGCTGCTGATTAGATAGCCCAGATGCAGAAAAGGTCCTCAGAATAGCTGTAAATATGGAAACATGTAAAGCCACCATGTAAGAGAAGCATATTAGCTAGAAATGGGAGAAGACAGACAGCCCTGAGATAAGGAAAAGGAAGAAGATGCTGTTTCAAGTGATTTTACCCAAAGATCACATCATGCATAATTGGAATCAGGGAGAGAACTGGCCACAAATTTTCTGATGAAATAGATTCCACATGTATTTGGCCAAAATCCTGACTTGGATTAAGCAATCCCAACTTGAATTGTTGAATATACTAGCAGTAAGTAGAAATTCAGTCCACTCACACTGATTGAAATTTACGTCTTAATGTTGATTCTCTAAATAAACTGTACTTCTTTAGCTGTGGAAGGTGAAGGCAGCACAACTGTGAAACACTGCAGGCTCCAGTTGTGCATACACCTCTGTGACTGGTGAAAAATATTGTGGAAAGGCAACTACCTATTGTGCCAGCAAGTCTGTGCAGACACAAGGACTGCACTCATGTGGTCGCTCTAGAAAAATTTCTAGTGGTTTAAAGAAGGATGCTTTAAGCCACAGAAAGGTTTGTAAAAATGGTGTAAAAATGGTGTTGACCACTTCCAGCCTTGTTGGCTGCTGTCACACAGAGGAAGCCATTTCTGTCTCTCCAGCCAGTGTTGATGCATTCTAGTCCTTCCAATGCTCCTGCCACAGCCACCACCACTCCCTCCTCTGTCACCCTTTGGGACAGGCAGCTGCCTGCAGCATCCAGTTGCACAGCAGGAGGACTGCTGGTGACACAGAGGATATAGCAGGGGTGACTGTGGCAGAGATTTGTCTTCCCCAGAGCTGTTGCCCATTTTTCTTTTGCAGCCCAACAGGGTGAAGGGGGAGGGCACAGCTGCCAGGCACAAAAAGAGATAAGGATCCTTGATTTTGTTGTGCACATTGCTGCTGATTAGCTGGAGGTCACTGCTATGGCCACTCAGCACTGCTGCTGTGCTTGCTGTCCAGGAGTTCTGTGGAGCTGCCACAGTCCATGAAGCTCTGCCATCCCCTTCTGGCTTTATTGCAGGTCACTGATGATCCTGGGGTGTAACTTAAATTACTACTGCCACAGAAGATGGTCTGTGTACTGTTATGTCCCTTCTCTCCTCAGGTGTTGATTCCCCTCTTCACAGGGCAGCCACTGCCCTCGGAGAAGCTCCAGGAGGTAATGGAGGGGCTGTCCACTTCCCTGAAGCAATTTGAGGAGAGATTTCTGCAGGACAAGGCTTTTATCATTGGGAGTGAGATCTCCCTGGCAGATCTTGTGGCCATTGTGGAACTAATGCAAGTGAGTGCTGGAGCGTGGTGAGAAAGCATCAGCACAAGGGAAAACAGATGCTGCTGAGCAGGGAGGGTGCAGCATGTGGTAACACTTCACTAGGAGGAGAAGCAAGGGCATTATCTCAGCAGAACTGGCCTAAGACAATGGGGAGAATGTGGGAGTGGGTTCAGAACAGTGAAAATCAAAAATGAACTGTCTGCAACAGATCTCTTTTGTTTCTCATCTCTAGCAATAACCTCTTTTTCATTTTTTGTCATGACTTTATTTTTAACCTCCAGAGAAGGAAGTAGTATATACAAGTGAGAAGCAAGCAGACAGGTCTGATGAAATGAGACAACCATATAGGAATATTTCTGTCATTCAAGAATATAATACTTGTCCATGCCATGTCTGGAAGTTGAAAGAATGAATCTCAGACAGGCAATCAAATTAAGTCTGTTACAAACTGGTTGTTCCCTGCCAGACCACCAGGGCCTGGATCCTGCAGCCCAGCAGTGATTTCTTTCTCCCAATTCAGTGTCCAAAGGACTGAAAAAGAGCAGTTCTGCTTCTCTACATTGTGCTCCAGAGAATGGCACAGGCAGAAAGCAGAAGGGGGGTAGATAATGCTAGTTAGGGCACTGGTTCAGTTAAACACTTCATGTTTTGTGCTGGGTGTTGCTGTATGATCCAGCACTCTGTACTGCAAACTGGGCAGTGCTCCCTGGAACTGCCAGCCCACCACATCTTCAGTATTGTGGCTGAAAATCACTCACAGAATGTGGTCACCTATGCTGCACTAAACAGCTATTCCAGCACCCAGGAACTGAGTTGTAGATGCCCTTTAAAATACAGGTTAGCTTGTGTGTTGCCTAGATAGGTACACCTGACCAGAGGAGATTTCACTTCTTCCTACTGCTCCTCTAGGAGCTCTTCCTTTTTTGACCCCTTTACCTGTACCTGCAAGTATACTTTTAGTACCTGTTGTCTCAGTGAAGAAGTGCCTGCCCCAAGCCTCACTGTTGCTCTCTCCCCTTTCTGCAGCCTGTTGGAGTTGGTTGTGACATCTTTGAAGACAGACCCAGGCTGAGGGAGTGGCGCAGGAGGGTGGAGGATGCTGTGGGGAAAGAGCTTTTTTTCCAAGCCCATGAGATGATCCTGAATATCAAAGAACTGAGCAATATTCAAATTGATCCGCAGCTGAAAGAGCAACTGGCACCTGTGTTGATGAAGATGTTGAAATGAATTAACCTATCTTAGCATTTTTCCTGCCTTTTTTTGTCCTTCTTAACTTCTTCTCCGACATCCAGTTCTACATGTAACTGGAAAGAGCACTGTAATTCTAACACAGAAGTTGCCAAGTGTTCTGTCCCTGGGCCAGGTCTTTCTTGTATCTCTGGGGTGGAAAGTAGGGAAAGTTTAAGACCTAATTTAAAACATTAAATTCATACAGAGGGCTGAGGCCCTACAGGTCACTCAATGTGCATCTGGATTTTATTTCAGTGTCAGTCTTCTCAGAGATGATAGAGACAAGAACGGTATTTCCTGGCAGAATCCAAGCCAGCCTATAAACTGTGAGTGTTAAAGAACTGAATAGGATGAGGAGCATTGTTTTCAATTTTAACATTTGTACTGCAAAGTGTGCCTGATCCTCATCTTCCCAGTATGTGTCTGCACAGAAAAGTTGAGCACAAAACTACTTCACAAAAGAAAAAAAAAAGAAATTTTAGAGGTTTCTTATTGTTGGGACATCTTGCTTGGCTGTCCATGTACATTCCACACTTCTTTTTCCCTTGAAGTTCCTTTGAGAAATTTCTTTGTATTCATCTACAACTGTGAATCTTTATAATTCTTCAGTTTAATTGCTGCTTTGGATTTCTGAAAGCCTGGGTTCTGTTGGTGCTCTGTCTACAAGTACACATGTGTGGCAGCAGCTGTTCTTGGAGATTCATGCTGTTGGTGGCCACAGCCTTGGAATAACTGCCTACCTAAAATACCATGTTGATATTATATAGGGAGTACCCTGAAACAATGCATTCACAGTGTTTTTGTCAAAGAGAATATAACACTAAACAAACTGGTTTTTTTCTATGGTAATACTGTAATAGCAATCCACATTTCTCCTAGGAAATGCAGAGGGAATAAATGCAGACATGCTTTTCTGAGATTGTTTTGGATGGAAGTTCACCAAGTAAGTCACCCTGTGCAGCTGAAGTAATAAGAGAGGTTTTGTGGCATTGAGCAACACATGCATCACAATAAAAGGGCAAAGAGTTGTTTTGGAGCTTTTGGGCTCTTTTTCTTGGCTGTTTGTTTCTGCTCAGTTATAGCTCAAATACAAAATTCTTTTGTATTGCAGTACAATTTATGAGGTAAAAATGGAGCAAATCCAACCATTTCCAGTTTCTTCAGTTGCAAATAACAAATTGTAAAGGAAGCAGAAATTGGTGGGATATTTATCTGCATATTTACATTCATAAGTAGTTGTTGACTTTACTCTAAAATCCTTGCCAAAAAAAATCTTCCTGTAAAGACTAAAACAAAATAACTAATGGAATTCAGGAATTGCCTCTTTCAGTCATCAAATAACTACTTTCTTTTTTTTCCTTCAGTGCTACCATGTCTTGGCTAGTGACATTTTTTGCTGGCAAGTTCTAAAAACCTGTTGTTTTCTCATGGTGTTTTTTGTCAAGGTTTCAGTTCTAGATACTACTCTGTCCTAGAAATCATTTTTCAGCTTTATTGCTGGCTAATCTTTCCACATGACTCTTAGTGCCAGTATTGTCTTCACTAGCAGCAGTGAAGGCCAAGCAATTCCCTAAGCAAAGAAAATGAGCAATTTCATCAGTTTTCATTAGTGTTGTCTAGAATTGTGAAAAATCAAGATGTCACATTACACAAGGCAAATTTTCCCAACAGTTTTGTGTCTTAAATGATGACCTTTTAGTAGAGCTGGTTCATAACCCTTTGCTGTAAACGAGCTCATGGAACCTCAGTGGACAGCAGCTCAGCTTTGGAGAAGACTCTGATCTCCAGTTTGGACACCTCTGATCTGTAGATTAGATTGTCCCTGCGAGCCAGCCTGCCGAGGTCACTTACTAACCTGGGAGCTCAAAGTCCTGATTGCTCAAAGTCCTTGTAATTGATACACGTTGGATAAAGCAGTAAACATCTCTGCTTGCTTTTTCATTTCTTGTACTGTTGATTGTTCAGAGAAATTACCATTCTCACTTCCATTCTCAACTCTCCCTGCACAGAGTAGTCTGTTGTAGTGACCTGAAGTGTTTCTCCACTGGCAGTAAGGGCCGTCACAAAATTCATTTTATCCATCTCCTGGTGAGATTAGTTTTGGTCTCACAGCCTCTAGCACATCGCAGCAATGCCCGTGGTCAGTCCCAAAGGCCCGGCAGCCAGCCGGGGTGCCGCGGAGTGACCCGAGCCCCGCCTGGGGCAGGGCAGAGCTGAGCGCGGCTCCGGGGGCGGGGCCGGGCCGGGCCGGGTTTCGCAGGCCGGAGCAGAGCGGAGCGGAGCGGGCCGAGGCAGCAGCGCCATGCCGTTCGTGGAGCTGGACACCAGCCTGCCGGCGGAGCGGCTGCCGCCGGGGCTGGCCCTGACCCTGTGCGCCGCCGCCGCGGACATCCTGGGCAAGCCGGCGGAGGTGAGCGGGGCAGGGGCGGGCGGGGCGGCCGGGCTGCAGCGGCGGCGCTGACTGCTGACCATGGCTGTCCCCATCAGCGGGTGAATGTGACGGTGCGGAGCGGGCTGCCCATGGTGCTGTCGGGCTCGGCCGAGCCCTGCGCACAGCTGGTCGTCTCGTCCATCGGCGTGGTGGGCACGGCGGAGCAGAACCAGCGGCACAGCGCCCGCTTCTTCGACGTGCTGACGGCGCAGCTGGGGCTCGGCCCCGAGCGGTGAGTGCGGCGGGGGCTCAGCCCGGGGCGCACCGTGCCCACCTCAAGGGCAGCGAGAGCGTCCTCCCATCGGGCCTACAGGCCTGTGTGCTCCACGGATGGATATAGAACACATCAAACAAGTACCGGGGGGATGTTCAGAGTAGTGGAGATAGTCTTCTGGAAGATGGGAACTGCCACTAAGTTGTGATACAGATCCAAGACGAGATTGCAGACACTAAGTGCTCGTGGATGGTGAATCCCAGACATATAGTTTGGAGCCAGATAAAACCATATCAAATAATATGCACTTGCTGAACAGTCTGGGCATTACTGTTCTCTGAAGATCAGTAGTTACAGTTGGTGAAATGGGTGCCAGACCTCACCCTGGTAGAGCCAGAAACTGGTAGAGCTTCACAGGGGTCACCCTGCCAAAAGCTGGAACAAGGCTGTTCCTGAAGGGCAGCCATGCCCATCTCTGCTTGTCTTACCCATCTCCCCAAAGGAGAGTGATAGTAGTACTTCCCTGCCCCTTGGATGCTGTCAGGATTTATCCCTGGCAAGATTATGCACTATATGGTTCCTTCTAAAATGAACAAATATCTCATTTATAGTGCTGAAATACAGACTGCTTTTGTTTGTGTGGGTGAAGTTGGGTGAAGTCTGTTTTACCCTGACCATACACAGCTTATATTTCCTTCTGTTAAATGAACACCCTGAAGTGTAAACAGTGAGACCCAGTGAGACAGATTTTCTACTGTGTTGCAAACTGGGCAGCAATAATATTTAATTGTATAATAATGTTTCCTGTGCACATTTTTGCTCTTGTGCCCAAAAGGATTGTCATCCGCTTTTACCCACTGGAGCCCTGGCAGATCGGCAAGAACAGGACAGTCATGACATTCCTGTGATCCTTGGAGTGCTGGCTGGAACAAAGCAATGATGAAGGCAATCTGGAGATGATCAGCTCTGTCTGTCTATCTACTTGTTTCCCCTCGTGATCTAATCTGTGGAACTCGATTCACTTTTGGTTTTGCATCCTATACACACAAAGCTCAAGAGTGAGGCCATCAACTATACTGATTTTACTGAAATAGTTCAAAGTCTTTGTCTGAAGCTTAGGCCTAGACAAAGCTGCCTGTAACAGTAAAATTTTAATTCTAGAACATTTGGCTTTACTGAGGACCAGAGAGGTTCTGAGATTTATCTAGTTTTTCTCATAGTTTGCAAGGCAGAAAAATTAATTTTTTCTGTTTCTCTCTGGCAGCAAAAGGGTCTCAGGCCAGTGAAGATGACGTGGAAGTCAAATTCTTTTCTTTTTCAGGCTCCTCTGAAAGACCTTTCTGGAAAGAGAGATGATTATTGGGAGAGAAGTTTAGGCATTGAAGGCTCACGTCAGATCCTGTGCTCTGTGCTCTGCCATTGCCACCTCCTGTGTCTGCTCCTACAAAATGTTATTTGTTCACAAGGTTTCCAGGGTTCAAAGTCTGTCTGCTGATGGCAGTGTCTGGAGGAGAGAGTCACTTCTGAAGACCTGCACTGTGCCACCAGAAAACATTTTGAAGTTTCTGCTACTCCCAGTTTTAATTCCTGTTATTCACTGTTTGTTAAGAGTCCTTTTCCTTGCTGTTATGGGGAGGTTTGGGGTGATACAGAATCTCACTGTGATCTGTGGCTGATGTTTCTGGCTCAGTGTCCCTGCAGAGAAGTGTTTGGGGTTTTTGGGACCCATATACTCCCTCACTTTGTAACTAGAATATACAGGGCATTTTATTAAAACAAAAGAAGGGTACTTTTTGTGTATAATGTTGCCTCTGCCTTCTGCTGCTAATGAAAACATTTATCAATTCCCTTTCACTTTGTGACTTGGTCAGGTGGAGCTCAGGGAGCTCAGCAGAGCTGAGGGCACATCCCTGGGACATGGAGGTCCTTGAGAACACAATGCTGAAGGAGCTTCTGTGCTCCTTCATCATTCTAAATGGAGTTTTATTTTTTCATGGCTTGAGGTATTAAGATTATTGAAAATATCCCCTCTAATTACCCCTTCTAATTTAGAAGTTGTTTGTTCCTTATACACCATAAATAATTTCTTCTATGTTTGACAAATCTGACAGGAATATAATACCAAACACAAATTACTGTATCAGGCTGGGGGGCTGCACCTAATCTGTTTAATAAACTCTTGTAAATCTTCTTTTGATAAGTGTCAGCTTACTGGCTCACAGCATTGGGTGTTTGTAGGTCTTAGTGCCTGGGGACATTGTGGCTGCCCAGGTCTCCACTTTCTCAGGAGATCTTTTCAATCAAAAGTTTTTGAAACTCAGGCAATGAACAGGTAGATGAATGGAGTCTGAGAACCCCAACTCAGCAGTACTGTGTTGCAAAGAAGGGGATGGACAGCCCTGGCTTTGCACCAGCTTGAGGTGAATATTCTGAAATGCAGAAAATGATCTCACTTTAATTCTGATCAGCAGATGGTTCATTTCCTTCTGCCTCCTGAAGTAACAACCACAAACCCTTGCCAAAGCCTTTGTTTCCTTCAGGGAAAACTTGCTCAGCCCTGGGCCCCAGCTCTCTTGGTTTTGGGCCACATTTGCCACCCTGGGGACTTCTGCAGGCTCTGTGCTTTCCTCACCCTGGGCTGCTCCCAGTGTGGGCTTGTGCCTGGGAACAACTTTCCCAGTACTGCAGAGTTGAGCAAGAAGATGTAAGAAAGTTCATGTTGCTCTGAAGAAATGGCCTATTTTTTACTTCACTGAGCTAATGTTGGAGTAGGTTTGACAGAATTTTGGGACTTGAGAAGGATAACCTGCAAAGGGGTTATGCAGGCCCCAGGCCCCCCCAGTGCATGAATACATCAACCAACAGAAGCAGAAAATGTTTTGCACACACCAGGTTGGAGAAAATCAATATACCACCCTTATCTGTGGCTCAGCAATAACATTATATAATCTCTTTCCCTTGAATGCTACGTGCAGATGGTTCCTGTTCCATGGGCTGGAGCCTGCCTGACACCTGGAGTTAGTATCTCCCAGCTTTCATTGATCTTTTTACTGTTGTAAATTCCCAACTTCCTAAGGTTAACAAATATTTCTGCTCCCCAAAGGAGCCTCTGTTGTTTGAGGATGCTCTATAGACATATGTTCAAACTGAAAGGCAATGCCCTGATTTTGAATGCTGAGTTACCATTTCCTAGCCTCAAACCTTTGGACTTTGGACAATCTTTCTGTTTATTTACACTTGAGAGGAGCAGCTGAGGATGGTGCAGGGCACCACTGACAGGAAAGGACTGCAGGGCTGTGATAGCTTTGTAAGTTACTGTCCAAACACAGCAGTGTGATGCTGCTGCCCACAGCAGCCCTGTGCTTGGTGTGTCATGGTGGAAAGAAGGGCATTACCACAAATGGTACACCTGAAATGAAGAGGGCTCTTCCTCATAGTGCTAAGTGGTGATTCAGTGCAGTGCTTGAGCACAAGTTTACCTTCACCAGTGTGATGTGATGGGTTGTACTAACAGGACTCAGGACTGTTTAAACGTGAGGTTCTGTCCCACAGCTGGGGCCTTGCCAGCCTGTCTGGCCCTGTCTGCTGTCCTTGTGCTGTGCTGAGCTCTCTGTGGGGCTGCAGATGGAACTTTGACACTCACTGCTGTCTGTCCACCTTACACTTCAATAAAGTCATTTACACTCAGAGCTGTCTCAGTGCTGCTGGGCTTCACTTCCCCCAGATCCCAGGGCACAGAAGTGTGTTCCCATCTCCAGCTAGCTCCATGCAAGCTTTAGAGAAACTCAGTGGCCTTGGGCTGATTTCCAGGCCCCTGGGCAGGGGATCCACATTCATTCAAGGTTTTGCCCACAACACCCCACACAAGCTGCATCTGAAGATCCTGGGCCAGAATAACATCTGACCTTCTGTCACCTGTTGAGTAGGAGCAGTCTTTAAACACATTAATTTCTGAAGCTGGAATGCAAATTTTGCAGATGGGCTGCCTTACTTTGTGAAGGAAAGCAGCTCTGCCCAGCATTGTTAGTGCAGGTGTTAGGGTGTTTGAGGGTTGAAGAGGCAAGGAACTGCTTTCTGCCTTCGCACCATTTTTCTGTGAGAAATCCCCAGACATATTACATTTGGAAGATTATATCCACATGTTGGAGTTGGGCTGCTGAAAGATAATGACAGTACCTTTCCTTGGGAAGGAATGCTCGTGGTCCTGCTGTCTATGGGTCAGATAACACTGTCTGAGGTACTGGAAACACCTTCCTGTTCTGACAGCTTTTGAGTGGGATCAATCCTTGGACTATTAATTCTTAGAGGTGGCATCCAAATTTTGGTGGTGGATCCCTGAAAGGGAATGCTGAGGCTTTTGCATACAAACACCTGGACCCAGTGTTTCAGGTGCAGGTACCAGGATGCCCAAGGGAGGTAAAGGCCAGCATGACTTTGCTGTCCTGGTACTTTCGGTGTTGGAGCAGAGTCTTAAACTGCGCCAGGGGAGGTTTAGATGGATATTGGGAGGAATTTCTCCACAGAAAAACTGATTAAGACATTAGGCCGTGCTGCCCAGGGAGGTGGTGGAGTCACCGGGAAGTGTTTAAGGAAAGACTGGACGTGGTGTGGTCGGTAGGGCGGCGTCTGCTGCCACCCGAGACTCTGACCCCGGAGCTCTTTCCCAGCCCAATCCACCCCGGGGCTCCGTGACCTGCGAGCGCCCTCAGCGCCGCTCCCGCCCCCCGCCTCGCAGTGCGCAGCGCTCCCATTGGCTGTCCGCGGCAGGGCGGCTCGGCCAATGAGGCGCCGCCTTCTTGGCGCCGTGGCTCCGGAGGCGGTTGCGGTGGAAACCGCCGGTGCTCGGCTCCCGGGGGAGCGGCGGGACCTGAGGGACCCGCGCCGGGAAACCGCGGCAGCGCCCCGGGAACCGCCCGGGAACCCCCCCGGGAACCTCCCGGGAGCAGCGCCGGCATGCCAGGGGCGGCCCCGCGAGGTGAGTGTCCCGTCCGCCCGGCCCCGCGGAGGGGCAGCCGGCGTTTGGGCCGTGCCCGGTGAGGGTGGCGAGAGCCCGGCCTGGGCGGCCTCGGCCGCGCCCCTCCCTCCGGAGGCGAACATGGGCTCCCGCCTCCTCCCGGCCCTGTGTGCCGCCCTCCCGGCCAGCGGCGTGAGCAGCGTCCCTGCCCCTCCGTGCCGAGAGTGATCGTGCTTCGGTCAAAGCGGCTTGTGCTGAAGTGAGGCGGATCTTTGCAGTGTTAAAAAAAAGAAATCCAAACCAAAAATCAACTGTTTTTTCAAACGTGTATCTGCAATGTCTGGATCCCAAATGTAGCAGGAACAACAAAAGCTGAGAAAGCCCAAGTCACTCCCTTCGTTTCTTACTTAGAAGTTGAGAGCACAAGCTCTGGGAGCAAGAGCTGTCACTGGAAATATTTACTTAAATTTTAAATTACTAAGGTAAAAGGAGAGAAGGTTTTGAAGGCAAAGGGCTTGTTGCCTTTCAGGATGTGCACACTTGTTGTAGCTGCAGATTTATGGCTGAGGCACTCTTGTAATACTTAATATGAAAGAGTAATTATTTCTTGCTTATCTCATGTAGCTGTGTTCCTCTGGAAGTGCTTGTAGTGACATGCTCAGTTCCTGAATGCTGTGGCACTGGTGTAACTCGCTCCACAGTCAGGGTAGTTTTGCAGCCATGTAAAATGTCTGGTTTAAACCAAAATGAAATAACACACGTGCAAAAGCTGTGTGGGAGCAACACCCTGCCCTTGTTTTCTAGCAGCATCTCACAGTCCTGTTAGATTCTGTGCTTTCAACCTGTGAACACCAGGCAGGAGAGATGCTAAATGGTAGCTACTAAGTTCCTGTGTGTTACAAACTTGCAGTATAAATGATAAGTAGAACTGAAATTGTTTTCCCACGTTTTCTGTAGTTTCAGTTTCCCCAAGAGTCCAACTTCGGAAGTAAAGCCTTGACTGTAGTCTCTGCTGTTGGCTTCCTCTGCCTCCTTGAGCAAGATTATTTGGATTCAGCAAAAGACTTGGGCATATTACTGAATGTAGGCATTTTTGTAAGTGGACTTAAACCCCATCAACCTAATATGTAATTGATTTGGGATCATACAAACTGACTTACTTAAATGTCATAAGCATCTACACCCTGTCCATATGTGTAACATTCAGTCTAACTGAAGGGTAACCATTTATCTCTGTGCATGTATTTTCTTCATATGAAAAGTAGACAAGGAATCTGTCCTGAAGGAGATTTGAGGTTTTATTAATGTTTATCTGGTGACATTAAAGAGAGAAATGCTTTATTGCTGTGCAGTTGTCAGTTTGATTTAACTAGATGCGAGGAGAGCCAGTGGTGCATGGGCAAGCAAATGCTCATTGCTGAATGAGTGAAATTCCTGTCAAGGCATTATTTTCTCTATGTGCAGAACTAATCATGATGATGTATGAGTTAATTCAGCTTATAGTTCAAAACTCCCACTGCTTCCTGCTGTGGTTAATTCTGGACTTACTCTTCTATTAATGTAGTCTCCCATATTAAAGACTGTTTTTAGCCTGTCTTGCATATGTCATCTTCTTGTTTGAGTTGATGGGAAGATTTTATCATATAGCAGTGAAAGTTTTCTATAAAAGCAGCACAGAGCTCTTTCATATATTTTTGCCTTTACTAACATGATGTTTCAAGCAGTTAATTGAATATAAATTATGGGCTTACTTATGAGGAAAAGTTACTTACAGGTTATAAAGGTGTATTTACCCTTTCAAACTTTTTATCATTGGTAAAGGGATTGGAAATATGAATATCCTGTTTCAGAATGAAGAAATGCTAGTTAGTAAAAGTTCAGTTTCTCTTATTTGTATCCATCTAGCAGATCTAAGTGTGTCTGCAATAGCTGTAACTTGTTTTTGCATTAGGGTCACTGTACTCAGAACAACTGTGGTACAAACACTGGTTCTGTTCTTGCAGGGATGGCAATAATGAAAATTATTCCTCAGTGGAATTATTGTTCCTCAGTGGTTGGGCTGTCTCTTGGCATGGGTGCTGGTTAATTGGTTATTAAATTGGTTATTAAAGTATGTTTGTAAAGTATTCTCAGCTTGTCTTCTGAATGTTTTATTTGTGAACAGAATAAATATTCTAATCCTGTTTGCTTTCCAGACCTGTTTGTGATAGACCCTTCCTTCTATTCCTGGACAAAGACTTTGTGATAGCTGTGAACATGGTAAGGGTTTTTAGAGATGGCTTTTGAGGTGTTTTGGTAGAAATAAAATTGAAAATTTTCTTCTTCCCTAGGACTAAGAATGAATTGCTATAATGAGAACATTGTTTTTGGAGTGATAGTAGTTATTGGTAAATTTAAGAATTTGGAAAAAATCACTGTAATGCACATGTATATTCTAGGAAAGCTGTTGCTTGCAAGACACTTGAAATTTGTTTTTCTCAGCTGATTTTGGATGGGAAATGATTTTGGTATTTTTTATTTGCAATTAGGGATTATTAAATTAATTACAGCTCTTGTAACTTTATGTAGAGATCTCTCACTATTGTTCATGTACCTGTTAATAAAAAAAAAAAGAGAAAAACCCAGTTTTCAGAGGCAACTGGGCCATGTGCAGATGTTACATTTCTTGTCACATCTCAATTGTCATTCCAGATTCGAATTGCAGCACTGAATGCGAGCTCCACGCTTGAGGATGACTATGAAGGTACCTTCAAAAGTCATAAGACACAGACAAAGGAAGCTCAGGTTAGTAATTCCACAATTTTGTTAATGAAGTTTTGTCTTGATGGGAGTTTTGTCCTCTAGTTGCAGGGATTTGTTCAGCCATGATATTTTGTTTTTATGAAAGTTTAAAGAGTCTCGAACCTTCCTTTAGCAAACTAGAACTTCACTGAAATGAGTTATTTTACAACAGAAACACAACAGTTCTGCCATACAGCAGAAAGTATTAAAAGTGTGGAACTAGTGAAGCACATAATAAATATAAGTATATTTAATAAAGTTTTCTTAATAAATGCGTTCTGATTCTTTAAATCACAGGAAGCAGAAGCCTTTGCTTTGTACCACAAAGCCCTGGACCTTCAGAAACACGACCGATTTGAGGAGTCTGCTAAAGCTTATCACGAGCTGCTGGAGATTCGTCTGCTGCGGGAGGTCAGTGACCTTGAGAGAATGACACTCCAGAAGCTGTTTGCTGTATTTTGTCTTACTTCATTTCTAACTGGCTAATTAGAAATGTTATCAATTAGCAAGTTGTTTGCTGTTCTTGTTACTTGTTTGATTCCTAATCCCCACATTGTGTTTATTTTCTAATTTCTAGGCAGTTCTTTCTGGTGATGAGAAAGAAGGGCTGAAACACCCGGGTTTGATGTTAAAATATTCCACCTATAAAAACCTAGCACAACTAGCAGCACAGCGGGATGACTTAGAGACAGCCATGGAGTTCTATCTGGAGGTACAGTGCAGCTGAAATTAGACACTGGAGCCTTAATGTTTGTAAAAACTTTCTGAAATACAGACACACACATCCAGCATGTATCACTGAATACTCTGTTCTTTCTGATGCTATATGGGATAAAATCAAGTCCCCAAAGCAGTTGTGATCCTACTGAAACTAAAGCAGTGCCAGTCCCTGTTGTAAAGTGGGTATGCATGTCTGAAATGTGGATAATATTGTTTGTTTTGCTTTCTAGGCTGTAATGCTGGACTCCACTGATGTCAACCTCTGGTATAAAATTGGTCGTGTGGCAATAAAACTGATCCGCCTCCCCTTGGCTCGTCACGCCTTTGAAGAGGGGCTCAGGTGTAATCCTGATCACTGGCCTTGTTTGGATAACCTTATCACAATTTTGTATACTCTCAGTGACTACACGAGTGAGTACAATGCATGAAAAACATCTCAGTATGTGTGAATTTTACATACCAGGAAAAATTGTAACAATGAAATCACATTGGTTGAATGTATCTTGCATAAGCAATGCAGCAGGGTTTGATAGAGACTGCTACTTCATGATAGAGATTTTACTGAATTATAAAGCATGATGGTTTAGATAAGTTTTGGTTACCCTAAAAATAAATGTCTGTGTTCTCACAGATCAGAGCTTCTGCAGAATGTTTCCCTGTACACTGTTCCTTTGCCTTTCTATGTGTGTTGGTTTTGGCTTTCTAGTAATTTCCTGCTGCATAGCTCCAGGGTTTGGGTATAAATCTACAGTCTCATTGATAGCCAGGTAGGATTAATTGTAGTTGCAGGAGTGGATACACTGCTTGCTTCACTATTGGAATCTGCAGTGAAGACATTGGATAACATAAAAATGGTGAATAATTGTGTTTCTGTTTTATGGTTCCAAATTCTTCTGTGCCAGAACATGCTTGAAAGTAAGTGAGAGATGTACTGCAAACATTGTTTAAACAGAATTAATTACTTTTTTTCCTGGATACAATACCTAGGAAGACACAATACGCTATTTTAACTGTATACATGTAATTATTTGACACCTTACAAAGCAATTGGACTAATTAATGTAAATGTCACATTTGGGTGGAATTCAGTTGTGTATTTGAGGCCCAGAAATGGGAGCTTTGAATGACTCAAAGCAGCCATTGACCATTCAATTTCTATTTTTCTATCAGCATGTTTGTACTTTATCTGCAAAGCTCTGGAAAAAGACTGTCTGTATAGCAAAGGATTGGTTCTGAAGGAGAAGATCTTTGAGGAGCAGCCTTGCCTCCAGAAAGATTCCTTAAGAATGTTCCTCAAATGGTGAATGTTGTCTTAGAGTATATACTGTCTTTGGAGTGTAAATTTTGGGTTTGGGGTTGATCAAAAAACCTGCTGAGATCTTGTGATTTAAGTTTAATACCTTGCTGACGTGCCTTCTGAATGATGATGTTACATGTTGATGCTGCTGACAGGCTTCTTAGGAATTCCTTTTGGAGGGAGATAGAAAAAAGAAAAGAATCTATTTGTTGCTGCTCATTTATTTTCATACCTAGATCTCTTTTAATCATCTGCCTTTGTTTTACTTATTAGTTCCTGATCCCTTCAGCATTCACTTTAGTTTTCTTAGTTAAAACAAACCAATAACAACTAAAACCAAAACAGCTCTTGCCCCCTCAAGAAAACCTCACCAAAAACTCCCCACACGTTACTGCTTTTCTTTCTGTATGGATTTTACAGTATGAGTGGGTAGGAGGAAAGTGGGAAAATAGAGGCCCATAAAATTTACAGGATCTGTCTAAGTTAACTGACCATTCAGAACAAAAATTTCTGATGGTTGACACTTCTATATGTATGCTATTAAGTTGGTAACATAATGTTATGTGAATTCTTTTATTGCTGTTTTTGTTATATGAGGGTATTAAATGAATCCCCTCTAGGCTTTAATAAAAAAAAAAAAAAAAGCTGGCAAACAAAACCTTTAACATATCTCCATTTTTTATTATTTCTTAGTGACATGTCTATCCATAATGTGAATGTGAGTGCAGCTGAAACAGGAAGAATCCTAAATGAAGCCCTGGAGCTCCGTAAGAAGAGACAGGCGTTGCTGGTGCGTGACAGAGAGCCGGACCTCAGGCTGGTGCAGCCAATCCCCTTCCTCACGTACGTCTTTGCTCTTTTCAAAAAGATCCTCTGAAACACATACTCTGATAACTGTGTTGTGCTTAAGATTTCTTCAAAACACCTTGTTTTTCCCAACCCCACAGTGTTTTCTTATTAGCTTATAGGTTGGTGTGCTTATGATTTTGGTATAAACCCCATAGCTATTAATATTTAACTTTTGACTTTAAACTAGTGATGGAAAAAACAAATATGGTATCTGAGAATGATTTGGCAGCTATTCCAACATGTTACTGGATTTTTCATATATGACTAGTTTGTATGCAAATTTTAAAGGAAGTTTAGCTTTTAAAATGGTTTTTACTATTGGGATAATGAAAGCTCAGAAAAAAATTGCAGTTCTTTATTTGCAGAAAGATATAAGGATAAGGTATAAGGATACTAATAAGTTGTTATATATGTCTTTCTTGAGGCATAAAGGATTGGGGTTTGATTTTTGTATTGTACTTTTTTTTGGAATATTAATGGACTCTGCATGTAGTTCGTGTTGCAGAGTTGTTGTTTCTACTTGTGAATAGGGATGAGTTCTTTTAGTGCTGTTGATTGAATGCAGAACCTGGAAACTTTCTTTGACACTATTTTTTCTTAGCTTTTGGTATAGAGTAATTCCCAGCAACTACTGCACAGACCTTGTGTTTTTTAGAGACATTTTTTGAGTGATGGGACAGGTTTTTGACACTCAGGTGTGCATTGCTGTCCCACTGAGAAGCTGCTCTTGCTGTCTCTAAGCTGTTGGAGAAAAACAATGTTGAATGCTGTTAGGTTTGTAAACATAATTTAGAAAATAATGTGACAAGGACTGAAGACCTGGTGATGCCATTGTGTTTCCACTTGCAGGTGGAAGTGTTTAGGAGAAGCCTTACTTGCCATGTATCAGCACCTCACCACGTGTGATCCTCCTCGACCCAGTCTGGGCAAGAGGATTGATCTCTCAGAGTACAAAGACCCAGTTCAACATTTGATGCTTTCTCCCACCTCTACTCCTGTCAGTGTTATTCAGCCAACTCCTGTCAGCACTAATCCTGTTGTGACAATGCCAGATCCTGTGTTACCTTATACTCCAACCACACCCAACTTCCCAAGTCACAGTCAGAGTTCACTGGACCCAGGAGCTACTGTAGGTGAGCAAGGTACTTCAGTCTAAGATTCAAGATATCTTTCCTACTTACCTGGGTATAAAAGGCACTTCAGAATTCTTTGGGGCATGCTGTCTTTCAACTGCATGTCAGTACCTTTTCAGCATATGTATAATATCTGATAGAGAAAGTGAAGGAGTATCTGACCTTTTCTGGTTTTGTGCTGCTGCCTCACACTTCAGTTTTTCAATCTTTAAGATAAGAAAAATTGTTCATCCATTCCAGCAGTGATGCATATCAGACTTTTAATGCTGGGAAGGGCCTTGAGCTCCTTAGAATGAATGAGCTGTTTTACAGAAAGATGACTGTGTTATTTTTCTGCTCATGTGTCACTTTAAGAAGCTGAGAAGACCAAGCTGTCAGCTATATTTATTTCAAATCTGTACAAGATTTTTTTGGCACTGTCTTCAGAAGGAAACCAATGAATCTCAAGTGTTGCTGTGTAATTATTGTTTTAAAAATAAAAAAATGACTCACTTTTTATTTGTCAATTTAACCTGTCAGGTTTTGGTACTTTTTCATTGTGTTTTTAGGTGACATATCTGCAGGTGATAAATCAAAGAAAGGAGTGAAGCGAAGAAGAATTACAGAAGATAGTGGTGAAACAGCCAAAAGGAGATCTGCTAGAGTTCGGAACACCAAGTGTAAAAAAGAGGAGAAGGTTGACTTTCAAGAGCTGTTGGTGAAGTTCCTTCCTTCCAGGTACTGTACAGCAACAACTTTCATTATGAGATAATCATAGAGAGGAAGCTGTTTGGGATTGTCTTTGATTGATATCCACCCCAAGCTTAAAACTACCAGTCCCATGTTATTTTTTGAAGCAGATGTGGTACGTTGTCTTCTGATAATTTTAATAAGATTGCTTTTAGTAAAAATTGCTGAATAAAAGTTGAAAGATAAAAAAGCTTTTACTACTGTTAAAGTGAATTAGCAGACAATGCACTTATCAAAATGGATAATCTTGATTTGGACAAAAGGAGCTGGATGCATATCTCTGCATTTGTTTCAGTAATATATTTTCACTGTTAAAATTTGCACAATGTTTCATATTTAGGTTTCACCTAGTAATGAAAGAAGGAATGAGGACTTTGATACTTTACCTGATATTGTGGTTTTTGCCCCCCTTTCACCCAGGTTAAGGAAATTAGATCCTGAGGAGGAGGAGGACCCTTTCAATAACTATGAGGTGCAATCGGAGATCAAGGAGGAGAATTTTCAGCATGTTGGACCACATAGAATGTCATTTGATTCTACAACATTTATGGAATCTGGTAGGGCTTTCATTATCACCCTTGTTCTTTTTTGTTTTAGTTTTTGCCATGTTGTATGCTTTATTTTCTGTAGTTTCCTGTCATGCCTAGAAGATACAGAAGTATATGCTATTTTTAAAAGTATAATTTTATGGCATAGAAGTAGCTCAGTACTAATTTTTTAAGTCTTGGGGTATTGTTTAATCACTGTGTGCAGGAACTCTGTTGTGTGGAATTTCCCATATGCAGTAACTGAATTCTTCATATGTGCAGCACAGAAGAATTGCTGTGATATAAATACAAAAAACACTGTTGAAACTTAATTGTCTCAAGGTGTGATCTGCCTCAGCCTTACACATGTAGGCCTTTGTGTTTATCTGCTTTCCAGAAAAACAGGATGTTCATGAATTCCTGCTGGATAACCTGAACAATGGTGGGATCTTGGAACTGATGATGAGATATCTAAAAGTCATCAGTCAAAAGTTCCTGGTGAAGTGGCCTCCTGGCTTGTGTGAGGTGGTGCTCAGTATCTATAACAGCTGGAGAAAGCACAGCAGTAGCCTTCCCAACCCACTCCTGAGGGACTCAAGTAACCAACACATCAAGGTAATGCAGCACCTTTCCTTATTCTGTATTTGCTGTTGTCTTGGTGTCAGTGTGCCAGAAATCAACTGAAATCTAGCAGGCACAGGTGTGGCTTAGCTCTGTCTGGAACTGCTTGTCCCAGCTGTCCTAAACTTGGGTGCACTGCAGCTCCTGGAGCTGTTCCTGAGCTGAACAGACCTGGGTGATGCTACATGCAGCTCTAACCTGTATATAATGTGTTTATGCACACACACACTCATAGAGATGTAATAGACATAGATGTATTTTACCCCTTTATTCTGTTGTTGCTCTTCCTTTTCCCCCCCTCCCTTTCCTTCTGATATGACACAGTTTTATTTTCGTTATCAGGTCAGTGTAAAGGCTGCTCTGTTCTCAGTGACTGATGGAGGGTCAGCATTGCTGCTTTAAATAGAGTAAATACAGTGTAGTTTTAAGATATCCTGAAATTTAAAGTAAAAAAACCCCAAGCAACAAAACAAACCAAAACCACCTCCTCAGCATCACCATTTTATTACTTAATTACTTAAAGCAAATAGAACAAATAGTAAGTTCTTTACAATCATGTAACAACCAGCTTAATGATAGAAGCTGGTATTTCTTGAATTATAAAACCAGTTCTGATCCTTGGCCACTGAGCCAGCCTATGTTATCTTTCTAATGTTAGCAGTCTGTATTCCTTTGGAAAGTTATTTGCCTTTGGTATGACTTCAGTTGGAAATAGTTTTTCTGATCAAATATTTTTACTTCTTTGCAAATGAAATATTAATTAGGAAAATTGCTGTGTTCCATTGATGTAATTTACAAAGCAAACAGAAGTGCCTCTATGTAGCAGATGTTAAATTTTTATACATCCTGTGACTTATTTATGTATATTTTTCTCATGCCCTTTTTTAAACAAAAGTAAATATATTTATAAGTGTATTCCCTTGGTTCTCATTATTACTGCATAACTGCTTACTTGTATGTAAATTCTGTCATATTTTTCAAATGTCAATGCTACTACTATATTCTGGAATTGTGCTTTTAGCATGATTTAGCAATTTAATATTGTTTTATTTCAGCCAGATAAAAAAGTAAGTGGGAGAGTTTTTTCTAACATCAGGCAATGTTGTTCTAACCTTCTTTCATGAGCTGAGATTTTTCTTTTTTAATGTTTCTGAATATTGTTTGGTTTTGTACCTGTTGATTTGTTAGTGGTATTATACACCTTTTAAGCAGAAGACGTAGTTGTAGCTTGGGAATAGAAATCCCAAGAGGACAAGATGAAGGCTTTCTTTGAAGTAAATTGCAAATTTAGTGATTTTTTTTTTTTTAAATATGCTTCTTTTAAACTATTTTTTTTGTGAATACTCTTTTGATATCTCCTTACTTTTTTCTGAAGGATATGATGTTAATGAGCCTTTCTTGCATGGAGCTGCAATTAGATCAGTGGCTACTGACAAAAGGGAAGAGTTCTACAGGTGAGAGCTTTGTGTCATTTTCTTCAGACTCTGAAAACACAGGGGGTATATGAAAAAAAGTTCCCAGGAATTCACTGAATTTTGGAGCTTTTTTTTCTTAATATCTTCCAGATTTGTGTTTTATTGGTCTATCAATCGTTTGCCTTTAGGTAGATCAGCACCTTTGATATTCTGGTATGTGGGACTCTTTCCATGGGTTGCCAGTAACTTCATGATAAAATGTAATTAATTGACTTGCAGTTTCACCACGAAATTGTCCTGCTGCTTCTGTGAATGGCAAGTTTGGTCCTGACTTCCCAGGAACTCATTTTTTGGGAGACCTGTTGCAGCTGTCGTTCGCGTCTTCGCAGCGAGATCTGTTTGAGGAGGGCTGGATGGAGTTTGTCACTCGGGTGTACTGGCTGAAGGCTCGCTTCCTAGCACTGCAGGTTTGCTTTGCTTTTGCTTTAACAAACACAGCTTTTCCCAAATTCAAGTCAATAAATTCAAGTCAAGATTGTTCAGATTTGGGATTCCCAGCTCTTTTAAGCATGTGGACAAAATCAGCTTAAAACAGAGTGATTTAATTTTACTTTTAAGTAAAATTTTTAACTTTCCCTGAGGGTTGAGGTAGAAATGAAGTAGGAGGTCTCACATGCTAAGCAAATATTCAGATGTCTTTGTTTGAATTAACTCATGCTCAGCTTAAAAAACAATTATTTGTACTAAAATTACTTGGAATAGTATTGTGGAGCTGCACAGCATAAGATTTTTGGGGGCCTGTACTTGTGGACACTTTCAAAGTCTCAAGGAGTCCAAAATGCAGATTTTAGCTGAAGCAGACTATTTTATTACTCTTCCCTCTGCTTTTTCAAGGTGGCATGGTTCTGCTTTTGAAGACTTTCAATTTAATATGCAAATTTTGAAGCAGAGGGTTTTAGACCTATCACTAAGGGAATAATTTGAAAGAAATGTTATTTGATCCCAGTCTTTTTTTTCCCCTCTAAATGTTGCTTCCCCAGGACATCAAAGAGGGCTTTTTAATGCATTAATTATGTTTAAATCAATTGTCAACTAGTTATGTGAGTCAATTTCATAAGTGTGAACTAACTTGTTCCTTTTTTGGGTTGTTTTTTGTTTGTTTTTTTTTTTTTGCACCTAAGGATTCCTTTTTAGTAAAGTTGTTTAGGAAAAATGAGAGTTCCTATACAACTGCTGGCATTTTTTTTCCTTGGGATATGCAGAGTTGTATTTTGCCTTTGCATTCCTTCCTGATCTTTCAACTACTTTGCCCAAACCAGATAGAAAATTCATTCATTTTGCAGAAGATACGAATGCTTCTTGACTCAGTGTTTTAATTTGCACAAATGGAAGAGTTATTTCTGTTTACTCTTCTGCCCTTTTAAAGGAAAGGGATTTTAGCACTCCAGACCAATCTTACAAATTTATGCAGGCTGAATTCTATTTATCTGGTTTGTTTAATCTGTTATTGAAATAATTGGTAAGATATTTTAAAATATTTTTGCTTTAGTTTGAGCTATTCAGTTGAATTTGTTTTTTAATATTTAAGGACATGCAATAATCACACTGGCAGTGGCTGCATTAAATTTAAACATTTTGTACAAGTTTTGGAGACCTCTTCTGCAGTGAGAACCGTTGGATTTTTTGTTGATTGTTTTCCTCTGTACTGTTTCTATAGGGAGACATGGAACAGGCACTTGAAAACTATGATATCTGCACTGAAATGCTGCAGAACTCCACTAGCAGCCAAGCCAGAGCTGGCAATGAGTGTAGCATTGTGATACGCTTGCCTAATCTGCATGTTGATTCTGTGGTTTCTTTAGAGGAGGTAAGAATCCATTGGCAGGTGTGTGTTCCCTGTTCCATCCCTCACACTCCATCTCTCCCAGTTTCAAATGTCACCTATGAATTAATTCTTTTGTGATGGAAGTTTACTGTATCTCAGAGTGAGGATTCTGTACTTTGAAGATGATGTCAAGACTACTGTCTCTTTTTCAAAAACTACAGTTTTTTTATCTGTTGTTCCTGTACATCTTTAGATTGCTTTTATTCAAAATAAAAATATTAAAGCAGCTGCATGTACAGCAGTAGATTGAATCAGTGTTTTTCTTTTCTTTTTTTAAACATTGAGAGCTAAACTGCTGGGAGAAGTGTCATTAGTCAGATATGTGTGAAAATAAAAGTTAAGATTATATAATCTGTGCAGATTGAAAAGAACCTAAAATCTCTGGAGAGATGCCAGTCCTTGGAAGAGATCCAGCGCCTGTATGAGGCAGGGGACTATAATGCAGTGGTGCACCTGCTCCGGCCAACCTTGTGCTTTAATGGCTATGGCAGAGCCAAACATCTGGAGTTTGTCACATCCATACCAGAGAGACCAGCACAGCTGCTTCTCCTCCAGGTTTGCTTTGTTTCTTAAAAAATCTGTTTTACTGAGGAGTTAAGACTTATTCCTGAAAACAGGATGGAAGGATTTCTGGAGTGGGTGTTAACAGTTACGAGTCTTATTTATGAAGCAAAACATGGAACCAAATCTGTAAATGCTCTGAAGAGCACAGCTGTATCATCATTAGCAATGTGCCAGTTTTTGCTGACTGAGAATGTGGCTGAAGATACAAGGTGTTGAGGCCTCCATGAAAGGAACAGAAACTTGAATAATTTCTGAGTTATTTTATGGATGGATTCATGCTGCTGTTGACTATATGGTGACTTAAAAGCATTCTGAAACTTGGTTATCTAGCATACGAATGATTTTTATGCTGTAAAGACTCTCTCCTGCATGAATGAGAAACTGTTGGTACATGCAGTATGATTGCTGCAGAGTTAGTCCATTTGACACTGTAAAAATAAGAGTATAAATGAGCTCAGCTGTGAGTATATTAGATTATTTGGGGGAAAAAATTTTGCACAAAAAAGGACTGGTGGTCTTTTTACTGGACTGAACCAAATCCTACAGTTTCCATGCTATCTCTTGACCCAGCCTCTTGAGGGTGGCAAGACGCAGGAGAATGTTACTATTACGCTGACCTTAGAGTTGCTACTTTGTTATTTATGAAGTAATAAAATGGTAGCACACGATCAAAAGCATCCAAACCCTATTCTTTTATGGGCTCTCTTCAGCTGTAGATCATTACAATTACAGACCTACAGCCATTCCTTTCCTATTTTCTTTCCTTGCATCTCTTATTAAAGCAGAAAGATGTGATGATTTTTTTATATTTAGATCCTACTTGTGTACTTGTCATCCAGGATCCATGCACCTCCTATTGTCCTTTTAATATTGTATTTAAAGGTGTTCTGTCTAGTTTCATTGAGGTAATCACATTAACTGAGTATAGTGTTTTGCTTTGCCCTGCTGTGCATGCACGTTTAAAATAAACTCCTCATTGTTATAATAGATCTTTTTCATGTTTACATTCCCTAGGACTCCCTGCTCAAACTGAAAGACTACAAGCAATGCTTTGAATGCTCAGATGTTGCCTTGAATGAAGCAATTCAGCAGATGATTAATATGACAGCAGCCTCTGCTAAAGAGGAGTGGGTTGCTACGGTAACACAGCTGCTCACAGGAATAGACACTTCATTATCATCAGTTAACAGCATCCTGAAAGACTCCTCTGTCACACCCAGCCTCGTTCGGTTAACAAACAACCTGATCCAGGTAATCCGGGCCTGCCCCAGCAGGGATGTGTTGTGTGCTGCCGACCTCCAGACATGATACAGTTGCTGTGTGGATTCCTTCCCACTCCTAGAGATGGTTTTGGTTACATTTCTGTTACATTTTTGTGAAGATGAGTATTACCAGGTTGTGTGAGCATTGTCGTAGTCTGCAGTGTGACAGACTGCACTGAGCACACACCTGTGCTAGAACCAGTACCAGCAGGTATCTTTGGACACCAAGCTGTCTAAAACAATCAAAATATGGTGCTAAGATAACACAACACTGGGGTTTTAGGCTTTTTGAAATGATGATAATGTGAAGATTGAGCTGCCTGAGTGTAGCTTGTAAGTTATGGCTCTGATCTTACCTGTATGTGCTTCAGGCTGGAGGGCAAGGTCCCATAAACCTTACAGGCATGGTAGAACTGCTTGCAAGTGCTGGCCAGAGGTAAGTGTTTTTCTAGTAAAAACAGAGAGGGTGATCTGAACAGGGCAGGAGAAAAGTGAAATGTGAACTGTTTCTAGAATTATGAATACAGCTAATTTTAGCCTTTTACAGATGGTACTTTCAAACCTCAAAACTGAATGAGCATTTTCCACCCAGGTAACAAATGGCAGACTTAAAAATGGCAGTTCTATTAAGAAGCAGGTCCAGTTAATATCAGAATTCAATGTGCTTACAATTCTCAAATCTCCATTTACTTCAGTAAAAGCCAAGGACCCCTCGCTATTTACAAAATCATACTCTCGTTGTGCAAAGTTGTATGTGTTAGGGAATGTAAGGGAATTCTGGAGAACAGAGTGTTCAAGCATATAATTTATATAGCATCTTTAATGATTGTAGTTGGTCTTCAACAGTTGTTGTAAGACCTGTTCTAGAATTCAGGAATTTTTTCAAGTTCCTCTTCGTCTGGGTTGTAGAAAAATTTCTTGTACAATAATGAGACCCAATAATGCTAAGAATCAATGCTGTCTATTTGCTTGCTGTGAATTGCTTGCATATTAACAGAGACACAGCTAGGTGGAAAATGAGGGTGCAAGAGGAATATCAGAGTAGGCCAAATAATCTACTACCCTTCCCCTACTGATTGATCTACTTCTAGCATTTTTACTGCCACTTGTGAGAAGCTGAGACTCAGCTTTAGATTATTTCCTTGGGGTAAAGCCTGTTGCCAACTTAGGGTTGTTTTGAAAGGATTCACACCCGACCTTTGTCTTGAATCACTTTGTCTGTATAATGTCTGTTTCTTTATTAGATCATAGACTGCAGCATGGCTGTCCAGGAAGAACCAAAAGAGCCATATGTGTCCTCAGTGCTTCCATGGATTATCCTGCACAGGATCATCCAGCATGAGGAGGATGCTTTTCGATCCCTTTGCTGCCAGCAGCAGCAGAACCAGGGAGAAGAAGGTGGATTATTTCTTCACTTTTGCATATTGGACCTGAGCTCTTTGCCATCTAGCTCAGGAATATAAGTAAATATGTAGTAAATACTTGTTTGTTGTCTTACCTTGCTGGCCAAAGGGACTAGAGGGCTATGCAAGCATCAGTTTCCACCAGAGAGGAGGCTTTTTGCCATTTAAAGCATTGACTCAGATTTAACTCAGTTCTGTGCTACTCTAATATTTATCAATTTCTTGCTTCCAGTGAGTCCTGATACCCCTATGTTGCCTTCTTCACTTATGCTGCTGAATACAGCTCATGAGTATTTGGGGAGAAGATCCTGGTGTTGTAATTCAGATGGTGCTCTGCTCAAGTTCTATGTAAGTATTGGCATCCTGGAATAACTGAGATTTGATTCTGATTGATCTCTGAAAGTCAACTGGCCAGCCACATCTCAAAGCAGGAAACAAAGTTCAAAGTTAGATTGTTTATTGCCTTGTCTTCATCTTAAATATACACTTTAAAATCCACTTTCCAGCTTCTCCCAGACGAACATATTAAAGTTTCAGTCCATTTAATCTGAGTAGCAAGGGCTTGTTATTCTAGACCCTTTTTATTGGTCTGCTTCAGTCATACTTCCCATTGTTCTCTGGATTTATCTCACTGAGAAGAATAATTGTTTTCTTCTGTTTTTTCTCCTTTGTTTTGCTTCTTGTACTAGTATTTTATTTTGTTCATGGGATTTAAAAGGGAAGTAGGAATAACCAAGCAGTCTGATAGAACTGTACATCATTCAGAAGCTAAAAAAACCTGTGGTGTTACATCTTTAAAATTGCTGCTAAAATAACACAGTAGGATTCCATATTCATCTTGTCTCAGTGATTCTAAATAAGTTGCTCACTTCACAGAGCTGAATTTGTCAAGTGTTAGGTAGGGTTTGCACATTTTCAGTGTACATAAATACTGTTTATCATGTTAAAATAACATATTTAAACTTTCAGCCAAGAAAATTCAGTTTTGAACAGCTTGGTTGTTTGTTTCTTCCAAATCATAAGAGTAAAGATTTGCAGGCCATCATCTGTCCTCAGTTATGCAACTGGAATGCTCCTGATTGCTCCCACATCCTGTGGTGTTACCTGGATTTGCACTGGAGCTGTGATGAATTTAATTGTTCTGTGGTTGATACATTTGTCTTGTTTGATTATACCCACCTTGATTTTATACCACAGTCTGAAAAAAATAGCAGTTCTATTGTTTTCATGTTATTGACTAAATAGTATTTAAAATATACATACAGAATTCCATCTGTTGAACTATGATGAGAATGAAGAATTACTTTAGCCCTCCATTTTCCTGTGTTAAGGCTGTTCTTTGCTTTGTTGTTCAGATGGGTGTGTTACATCTCATATGCTCCAGGAATGGGTGTCTGGGCAATAATGCTGTAGCATTATTAGATGAAAGGACTTACCCATTCATGGTTGACCTTTTTAACATTATTCCTTGAAGTCTCATTGTTACACCAGAAAAGAAATTTCCCATGGTTAAGTAGAATATTTCTGTGTGTTTGCTCATTTTATCTTAGCTCAAAAACCCAAGTGTTTCCCTGAGCAGAGCACTGACATCCTTGCTGCTGGCAAATCCCAGATAATGGGGTGCTGTGGCATCCACAGAGCTGTGCTCTACAGGGACATTTCAGTGGCATTTCACAGATTTAGCTTGACTTCACTGAGGTTTATTACCTTCAGTCAAGAAAAAATCATGATTAGTTCTGCATAGAGCTACTTAGGAATCTCTTAATTTCCCTTCTCAGCACTCCCTGGAGCTTATTAGCCACAGCTCAGTGCCAGACCCCATCTACCTCTGCATTTGAGCAGCAGCATGTCCAGGACAGTAATTTAGACAGCTGGGAAGGATGGCACAGAGAGCCTGAGGGGTTCTGCAGGAGTCAGCTCAGCCTGCTAGGAGTGAATGAGCAGTGTTTGAACTGAAGCTGGTTCAGAGTGGAACTATCAGATTATCTCTCTGTCCTGCTCCCCACAGCCTCCCTGGTGTTAGGAGCATAATGCTGATACACCTGAGCTGCCCCTGCAGGGACTCCAGAGGGCTTATTAGCTCAGGCCTTGTGCTTCATGAAAATAGATGGGCTGTTCCCAGGCTGAGCTTGCCTAGAGATGAGTCTGAATTGTGCCTGAAAAATATGCCTGTACCCAGAGCCTGGGGAGTCACAGAGTGTGGGCTGGGAACCTGGGCAAAGTGCAGATGTTTGAGAGCTGGCAATGGAGTTACAGTGAGACCTTTGCAAATGTCAAATCAGATACTTTAAACAAAATGTTCAATTTTCAGTTACAGAATTGCCCACTTCTTAAACTAAAATATAATATAATACAATATAACACAAGAATTTAGTTTTCAGCCATGAGAGGGTATTGGAAGGATAGGGAAAGACAAAGAGAAAATGGGATTAATTATTTGAAGAGAAAGACAGCTTCAACAATGTGAAAAGTGTGTTTCATAGATCAGTGTTAAATAATTACTTTCTGTAGGTGAACTGTCTGCTCAAGGACCTCAGATTGCTTGTGGATGAATGTGCTGTGCCAGAGAAGGTGTTAATATTAATTAAGGCCTTTAGCAATAGTCTTGATTGTTAGGAACAAGAATTCCTAATAATTAGGAATTATTAGGAATTCTTGGGTTTCTGCCAAGAACTTCAAAGTAGAATAAGAACACAGGAGATTATTTTGAATGCTGTTCAAGTGAGAATTCTGTTACTGCTCTTAGATGTGCTTTTGTTTGCAGCAGTAGGAATATAAGGCTTTTGTTACAGTATCCTCTGTTGCTCACTGTTTTTCTTCAGCTTATTTAGCTGCACTTTCTGTAAATTTCAAATGTTCAAAAGTTCACACAGGGAAAGTGCTGGCAATAAGGTGTCTGCTGGGACTCAGAATGAATGAGTCTGCTGTGACTCCAGATGTCATTGAAATGCTTTCTAAGAATTGTCTTTGCTTTTATTTTTCAGGGGTTTGGCTCTTAATAAACAGTACCTTGATCTTAGAGCAGATATTTTAAGCAGATGAGAATAAGATTCTTGTATTTAATTCCAGCTCCTACTAATGAGCTTCTTACATGCAGAATGTCAGACTTTTGCCTTGTAATGCAGTGTTTGTATTGACAGGATAGCCCATCATGATGAGAATCTTCTGGTAGGATCATGCATAAATAATTGAGTTTGCAATCCTAGATGTTGAAAAATGATTAATTGTCACAAATAAACATTTCTTTTTTTTTAATTGAAATTCCATAGTGGAACACACAGAAGTTGAATCTTAAACCTCAGTAGTTGTGTGGGTTTTGTTTTGGTTAAGAAATAAATATCCAGAATCCCCCTGCACAGGTTATTCTTGGTGAGCATATTTTTATTGACCTTGAAATGTCTTTTTGGAAAGTGTTCCTTTCTGGTTCATTTTTTATGGAAGCTTAGTGAGAATTTTCAAAGAGTTACCTTTGTTCTTTTGGCATTCAGCTGCAGTTTTTATAATGAATGTCTTAAAGTATCAGCATCTTCCAAAATATTCTACTGATGTGTACTTTCTCTTGGGGTGTTGAAGGTAAAGATAGCAACTTGCTACAGTGTTTAGTAATTTGGGATCAGTCCAGCCACTTCCCTTGGTGTGTAGCCATCTGTGTAACACTGTTCATACTGTTCAATTCTATAGTCCTCTTAGCCAGCTTTTCATTAACTCTCTCTTCTTTTGCTGCAAAGTCCTCTCCCTCCTGCTTTTTTTTTGTGCAGAGGGAGTTGTCTGGTTGTGAGTTAGGGCAGAAATTCTTCTGTACCTTTTCCTTATTCACAGCATTGATGAGCTGTAGTTCACAGTTATATTCACAGAGGCAGCTTGGTGTGTAGGGGAGAACTTTGAATGATTTTAAATCTGAAACATGAAACTGATACTTAGCCTCATTGATTAAAGATAAGTGTTTGTGAATTACAGAGGAAGAAAAATAAAAGCACTTCAGTGCTGCTGCAGAGCCATTAAATAACTTGTGTGAGACCAGTTTGCAGAAATACACAAGAAATATTTGATTGTTATTGGGGAAAAAATCCTTGTAGTCCCTTAAATTATTTTCATGATGTGCCTTCAGACAGCTGGGCAGCTCACTGTGATCTGCAGGTGACCTTGTCCTTCATGCTTGGCTTGTAGGTTCAGGTACTACAGAAAGAACTTGCAGCTTCCACTTCTGAGGATACTCACCCATACAAGGAAGAGCTGGAAACAGCCTTGGAACAATGTTTTTATTGCTTATATGGTTTCCCTAGTAAAAAAAGCAAAGCAAGGTACCTAGAAGAACATTCAGTACAGCAGGTAAGTTATGTGTTATCCAGTGTCAGTGGAATATCCTGGAGTGATGAAAGATGCACTCTTGCTTTGTTCTAATGCAATTTGATATATTTTTGAGAAAGATTACTTTTCTTTCCTTGTAAATTTTATGTATTTTACACATTGTAGAGAATAAACTAAAAGTTTTTGTATTTTTTAAAATTATAATGAATTGAATATTTTAAATTAAATGCTAGTTTTACCCATAGTAGTCTGCCATCCTGAAAGTATTGAGAAACTGATTTGATTAAGCTATTGCTTTCCTATTTTCAGCTGAGAAGAAGTTCAAGGTTGAGGAAAATTTAGAGAGGAAAAGTCAGCTTGAGAGAAGAAAACTTTAGCAGCCAGCCTTTCAGTTCATGAAAGTGAAAAATGTTACTGTTAGAAGTTTGCAAGTACATTATATTATCACTTGTTTTGACATCTCTCATGGTAAATACCTGGAAACTGTTTATGAGAAATGTGAAATTCAGTTGAATTTAGGAGAAGGGCAACTACAGAGTGCTTCTGGAAGAGAGCTGTAATATTAAGGGAGGAAGAGAAAAATACAGGACAGCAATACAATGCCCTGCCTTGAGAAACATCCCTGATGTTCAAAAACTCCAGACTATTTTGCACTTGCCAAGTGATCATAGAATTATAGATCAAAACCGTTTTCATACAAGCAAAATGATGTCTGGCTCTGTTGAACAAACCTTTTGAAATACACAAATACTCTTACATTACTGTTCATTGAGTATTTGGAAATTTTGTATGTTAGATATAGATCTTAGAGAGCAAAGATAAAGGGAGAAAGAGGATGAGTAGGAAAAAGGGAAGTGTAAGGAGATTACCCTCTGCAACTTCCCCATTTTTCAATGCAGAACACAATTAACTGTAATGGTAAAGTGAACAATAAAAGCAGAAAAACTTAGTCTAGCAGAAGAGAACTGTAAATTAATTTGGGTACTTTTACTGTTTTCAAGAAAGAAAAGTGAAGAGAAAATGAGGAGTAAATTCTGGAAGTAACTTTCTGTAGGGAGTTGGAAGACTTTTGAGGCTCAGAATTTTCTCTGATTCCCATTTCATGAACTCTTACTTGGCTCTGAAATGGAAGGGGCAGAGTTCTCCATATCTTACCCATGATCTCAGTGTCACTCAGAATGTTTACAATTGATCCTTGCTTATAAACAACTTTTCTGAACAAGTCTTCTAAGCAAGTAGAATTAATTTATTTTTACTTTATATTGATTTTAGTGGTATGCACTAAGTTACAGCAATATCTTTGTTAAATCACTGGGCAGTATATTGTATTTGTGAGCAGCATAAATTATTATCAGCTTTAGCTCTATTCTTGGGAGGTTTAATTTGGTTCCTGCTAGAGTAATGTGTACACTCTTATGAACTACAAGGGCTATAGAAAACCATCATTAGTAGACTTGAATTTTGGAATTTGAAGTGTTTTTTTTCCCCCTCTCATCTACCTCCCTCTTCAGGTTGATCTGACATGGGAAGATGCTTTGTTCATGTTTGAGTATTTTAAGCCTAAAACTCTTCCAGAATTTGATAGTTACAAAACCAGTACTGTGTCTGCTGATTTGGCCAACCTCCTGAAGAAAACTGCCACCATTGTTCCTCGAACTGACAAGCCTATGCTGAGCCTGGAGACTGTATCTGCCTATATTGAAGGAACTTGCAGCAAGGTATAATTAATTGTTTTTTTAAAATAAATTCAAGGGAGTAAAAATTGATGATGCAATTCTTATGTTGACTTTGTGATTATAAGTGGAATTATTTGGTCCATGATGTTGGGTTTCTTTGGGTAATTGCATTTAAATAAAGTAAGAATGATCCCACCAAAGCTTTTAGTCTTTGAATGGTAAAATATAGTCAGCATGAGATATTCATTAGTGTTTGTAAGTGCTCTGTGTATCTGTGAAATGCTTTCAATGTCTTCATATTCAAAGCCTTCATATTGTGTGATGAAAAAGCTACTTCCTCTGCAAGCAAGAAGCAAGTGTGCAGCTCATTTAATATGAACCTTTGGCTTTTTGATTTTCAGGCACCATCTCTCCCTGAGGGTGCAGACTATTCCCCACCAGTGGTGACTGAGCTCTATTATCTCCTGGCTGACTATCATTTCAAGAACAAAGAACAGTCCAAGGCCATTAAATTTTACATGCACGACATTTGTATTTGTCCAAACAGGTCAGTATTTTTGAATCCTGCTGCACATCCTTCATTCTTCTCACTTTTTTTGTACTGAAAAGCAGACAACTGCTTTCAGGAATGAGGAGAAAAAAATCCCCAAACAACCAAAACCCCCACCTGCAATCCATTATCCCAGGTCCATTGTGTAATTAAGGACGTCTCTAAAGCAACCCAACAGAGAAAACAAAACCCAAAATGTAGGATTAAATTTTTGATTGCTTTAAAATTAAAACTAAAAAATGAAAGGAGGGGGGAAGTTAAATTGGAATAAAGAATAACTGTGTAGATTGAACTGTTTGCACCTTTTGTTTTTTGCTTTGGCATGTTCATGCATGATAAGGAGTGAAAAATGTCATCATTTGATAGTGTAGCTATTGCACAAATGGCATCCTTTAGTGGATTAATTGTTTAGGCTGACCTCTTCCTAAAAGTGTTCATTTTGCTGCTAGAGAACTACACAGTGAATACAAGTAAAGTATTTAAGTGATATTTAAACAAAACCACCTTGTTTCATGATAATTTACAACTCACTGAAATGCTATCAAGATTAAGCTCTCTCATCTTAAAAATAAAGCATGTTCTGAACATCAGTCTTCTAAATTAAATTAAATAACCTTTAAATTTACTGATTAAATATAGAGTTTGCATATTAGGTGTTATCATTTTAATTCTCCTTGAAGTTGATAGATCAGGGTCACTGACAAAAACCCTAATTTGGTAGATTTGAGACAAGAAAATTGTTTCTAAATCCAGTCACGTAACAGAGACAAAAGGGAAGGTGAAGGCACAGAGCAATTTTAGATGTGAAATCTTCAGAGGAAATAGCTGCAGTTTGATGTTATTGCATTTTGTAGTCTGGGACTTGTGACTAGCAAATGGCTGAAACTTCTGTTTAAAGGCAGACAAAGAAATCACCAATACCATCCCCCTACCCATTTTCCTGTTGTTTTAGTGTTCTAAAACTTAAATTCAAAAATAAATGGATGGAATGCACTTTTACTTTAATGTGTTCTATTTTTTGCTCAGAAGATGCCTTATATGGTCACATAGTATTTTTGCCCCATTCAAAGTAGTTGGTACTTGTCTGTACTATAGTTCCTGTTCCATTCCCCTCAGGAATCTGACTATTGAGGTCACTTGACCTAGAAATGGGTTTTCAATTGGAATCAGAAGAAATTGCAGGCAAAAATAAGAGAACATTATGGTTGTTGCCTTGGTGTTAAAATCATGGTAAAATTGAGGAACCCCAAAGCAGCTGAGCCCTGGTGTTCAAGTGAGGTTGTGACCTATGGAAAGCATCCTTCAGACTGTATTGTCAGCAAATACAGGGCTGGACCCTCAGGAGTCCTTCAGACAGAAATCACAGTTTTAGTTCATCAGAATTTTCCTACTTGAATGCAATTTTGGCTTCATGATTTTTGTGCTTAGAAATTATTATGATTATTCACAGTTGAGTCCAACAGGAAAAGGTGTCATCATGTCTGCTGGCCTACAGGGTGACAACATTTTTACAGGGCTGGTTACTGAGAAAACATTGGGAGTGGTGTCTCTAGAAATATAGATATGCAAATAAACATGGATTTGCATGGCAAATAAACATGGATTTTTCATTGGTTTTCCATGTGTGACAGTTACAGGTGCTTTGTTAGGAAACCACTTTAAGAAAATTAGTATGATTTAGGCTGGACAGCTTGTGTTCCACTCTGAGGAGAGGAGAAAGTGCAGAAATCTGTTTTGTGTGATGGAAGGAGGAAAAGGTTGTAGATAAGAGCAGACAAATCTTGTCTTTGCCTTCAATGCAATGTTCAGGGGGGAGTTTGTTCCTAGGTTGTTGTCCTGGTTTGAAGGACAGGTGTCTGCCAATAAAGGCAGAAGCTGCTTTTTGAAATGGAGAATGTAAACCCCCTCCCTCCAAATTATTATAATTTTGAAATTAAGGGGCTCTCAGGCAAAGATATGGGAATAAGGAATAACAGTTCTTTACTAGGAAAATTAAAATAGAAATGCAGTATTACAAAGAACAATTGCAACCCTGCCAGAGTCAGAATCCAAGCTGACACCCGTCAGTCAGTCAGGGTGTTGGCACAGTCCCATTCCATGGTGGCTGCATCCTCCTGCAGTGGCAGATGTGGTTCAGCTGGAGCAGTGCTCCTGGAGAAGGTGCAGTTTCCTCTGAAGGTCCAGGGATGATGTGGAAGGGTCTGGTTTTCCTCTGGAATCCAAAATCTCCGTTTTTATCTGGGTAGGAAATGTTTGGCTCCTCCCCCTGGCTGGAGCATCTCCCATGGGATGATGGAATTTTATCAGCCATGCCCTGGGACTCAATGGCCATGAACAGGAGATCTCTCCTGGAGGGAGGATGGGCTGTGGGAAAGATAATGATGATTGCCCCATCTTGTCTTAAAGTTGGCCCATTAGCAGATAATGTGTGCCACAGAGATGAGGAATCACTACCCCACCCCAACAGATGGTGACAGAATACACATTTCTGGCCACACCAACCCAGCACTGTTGTGTTGTTGCCTGCACAGGTTTGACTCCTGGGCTGGGATGGCTCTGGCTCGAGCCAGCCGCATTCAGGACAAGTTGAACTCCAATGAGCTGAAGAGTGATGGCCCCATCTGGAAACACTCCACCCCTGTGCTGAACTGCTTCAAACGAGCCCTGGAGATCGACAGCTCCAACCTCTCCCTGTGGATCGAGTACGGCACCATTTCCTACGCCCTGCATTCCTTCGCCTCCCGCCAGCTCAAGCAGTGGAAAATGGAGCTTCCCCCTGAAGTGGTGCAGCAGGTGGGATCTAACAGAGAGAGTATAAAGTTTGAAATATTTCAAATTAGGTTTTCTAACATAGTAGATTTTTAAATTAAATAATTTACATGTTATATTCCACATATGAGATTGTATGGTTACTTAGTAAAGTTGGAAATTCCAGTAGTTGTGTAATCTGGTGGTGTCAAGCAGCATTTGGAGTGAGTTTTTTCCTTTCTTTTTCCTGTGTAAAATCAGTTTGAGCCTAATCTTTGAGTTATCTTTTGAAGGTGACACAAAATTAGTGTAACCTTCTGGAAAGGGGAGTTATATTTACCTTTCCTTTCTGTAAATGTCACCTTTTCCAGGAAAAGGTGAAATGCATATATGTTGAAATAGTGAAGAGATCAGAAGTAACTGATATCTGTGTCCACTTGTCCTCTCTTCTATCTAAAGAATCTTCCCCTTTTCTATGTTTTTGGGCTGTTTACTTCAACAAAAGATCAAAGTGAGAAGATTGGTAGAATTTCCATTGAAAATATCATTATGAATTCATTATCTCTTTCTGCATAAGGGAGGTGAAAAAGATTGTTAAGAAATACATTGCTAAACCAAAATGAGCAATTCTAAATACACTCTGACAGTGGTAAGAGTTGCTTGGGAAAATATTTTGTCATTTTGGACCAGTGAACTCCATTTCTGATTTAGCTGTTCTGACTTCCAAATGTTACATAGTCTGCAGCTGGAAGCACAGTGAAAAAAAAGAACTGCTGTAATTTGTGAAACTTTCAGTGTTTGAGCTACAGAGATCAGTGCTGGGAACACCCTTTACTCTGGGAGAAGTATTTACAGGAGGTGGTGAGTCTCACATCTGAGCGGCCTCCAGCTCTGCATTAACACTGTGCTGCCCACAGGCACTTTCTTGCCTAAGAACAATGATGATATCAGCCTGCAGATTGAAAGAGAACAAGTATTTGTTAAAGAGTGTGTTTGAAATAACAGTTAACAATAGAGTTTTCTTCTGGAGGGTTATTGCATCCAACAGCTCTAAAACTAACTCCTCAGAAAATGAAATCACTACATTTTATGTCTTTGCCCTATCAGAAATTTGGTCTTATGGTCTTGCAGCCTCTTGGTGATGAGGGATTTGTTGAAGAATTCCAGGGATAGTGCTGGAGTTACTTCATATTATCAGACAAAAGGAGCAGTACAGAGTAGCCATCTGAAGTTGGGGATTAAATGAGAATGTTTATTTAGGACTACTTAAGTCTTCATTTTTTTTTTTCAAGTGAATATATTAAAAATGCATAATTTAGTAATAAAAGCTCTATTATAATAAAATATAAATTAAAACAATTTAATCTCATTTCCACAGATATATCTCTTCAGGAATGTGTTTGTCATACATAAAAACCTTATTATTCTCTTCTTCTTACAAAATGTTTAGGAAGGGAAAGGTTATGTTTTAGTTCTTGGTTATAGCCACACAGCTTAAATTTATAAACTTCATTTTCAAAGAGAGAAAATTACATTAATGCATCTTTTGACCTATTTTTTAAAATGAATTTATTGGCATTTAACTTTAATTTATGCTGTTGGTTTTTCTTTTTTTTTTTGACGGGATGGGGAGAACATTCATCTCAAATTTAGATACATTGCAAGCAAGATGAAATACTTCACAAATGAGAGTGGTCCACAGTGGCTTTAGCAGAGCAAAGCAAATAATTTTTTTCTTTGAAGACTTAAGATAAATTACAGCTGCGAAAAACTTATAGGATTTCTACAGACTTGAATATTGAGTTGTTCTTTTCAGATTTATATATAGAAATAGAAATAGGAATATTTCTTCTGTATTACTGTTTTGTTCTGGTTGTTTGTGCCTAGAGTTACTGGAGTGAACAAAAACCTATCCATAAACACATTTTGTGGGCTGTTGGGATGTGTGTGATCACTTGGGATGTGTGTGATCACTTGGGATGTGTGTGATCACTTGGGATGTGTGTGATCACTTCCATGTCTCTGAGGTTGAACGTGTTTAAAGTTGTGCAGTGTTGATGCGCTCCTGCACGGGCAGCAGTGCCTGTGTGGGGTTTCCCATGAGCTGCAGTGAGCAGCTGTGCTGTGCTGTGCTGTGCTGTGTCCCCCTGGCTGTGCAGATGGAGGAGCGCAGGGACAGCATGCTGGAGACAGCCAAGCTGTGCTTCACGTCGGCAGCGCGCTGCGAGGGCGACGGCGACGAGGAGGAGTGGCTCATCCACTACATGCTGGGCAAGATTGCTGAGAAGCAGAAGCAGCCCCCTGTGGTGTACCTGCTGCACTACAAACAGGCAGGGCACTACCTGCACGAGGAGGCTGCTCGCTATCCAAAGAAGATTCACTACCACAACCCACCAGAACTTGCCATGGAAGCGTTGGAGGTAAAGTTAAACGTGTGGGCTCAAAGCCTTGTTCTCTACAGATTGTTGGGCACATGTAAATGGTGTTCTGCATCAGGGAGTGTGTGCAAGGCATGCTTGGAGAGCAAAATGGAGCCTGTTGTTCAGACTGCTTTAATTTCATTTCAAAGGCAGTTTGGACAGGTGGGTAGCAATTCCACTTCTGAATTTTGCTGCACATAGTTTTTATAAAAATCAAACACTGATAGGATTAACAAGCATCTTGTACCTATGGAAGGACAAGTTCATGCATGAGGTGAGAGCTTTGTTTTCACTCTGCTGTCTGGTAAAAGCAGTGGCTCTAGAACATACCTCGTGCTGACTTGCTTTTGACAAAGCCAGTTCTGCTTTCTTTGTTGTGTTCCACAAGTTGTGGTTATAAAATTTGTGCAGTGTTCGTATTTTGTAATTTAAAACTTTCAAAGGCAGGGCAAGTTCGATTCAAGTAAGTTTAGGTGACAGGTAACTGTCTTAGTGAACTCCTGCAGATTCTGTAGAGAAAAGACTATTTGTGATAGATTAAACAGCTACAAATTCTTTACTGACCAAATGGACTTTGGTGTTTTTTAGGTATATTTTCGACTTCATGCTTCTATTTTGAAACTTGTGGGGAAGCCAGACTCTGGAGTAGATGCAGAGGTATTGGTTAGTTTCATGAAAGAAGCTTCTGAGGGACCCTTTGCCAGGGGCGAGGAGAAGAACACCCCAAAGGTTGCAGAAAAGTGAGTGCTAGTTTCCAGCAGTATCCTCTAAACTATTGCTAGAAACCACTGAACAATACACTATTAAAATGAAGCTGAGTAAAATATAAACAAAGTGAATAAAATTGATGCTAATGTTTGCAGTTTTCAGTTCCTTGAATAAGATTGCATGCTACTCTGAGGTATCAATAGTTGGCACAGAGAAAATGGGAAGAAAACAGAATAATTCTGATCTTATAGTCCATTTTGAAACCACTGGTTTTATTTATTCATAAATTTGATTTTTAAAATCAACGGTTAAAAAATGCAAACACAAATTACCTTTACTTATAGGACGAGAGATTTTAGTCCTTACTGTTTGTTTCATTAACATCTACAAAATAAAGAAGAGTTTATTTACCATTGACCAGTGACAAGGGAGCAAAATAGCTTGTACTAAAAATCCTTTATTTAGAATTTATTAGTGAGATTTCCTTGCTCTGTTGGAAGTGCTGTAAGAACATGCAATCTCCTTTTGTTCTTTGTGTATAAACACTTCCCCTTTCTTCTCACCCTCCCAGAGAAAAACCTTGCATGATAGATGAAGACTCTCACTCTTCAGCTGGAACAGTGCCAGGCCCTGGGACTTCCCTCCCCTCCTCCTCGGGTCCAGGTCTGACATCCCCACCTTACACAGCCACTCCAGTTGACCACGATTACGTCAAATGTAAAAAACCCCGTCAGCAGGCAACGCCGGACGGTACAGTCCCTGTTCTCAATTCTGCCAGCAGGGAGGTGCTCTGAGCATGGGGGGTTTGATCATGATCAAACTGCTCAGGAGGGTGAGGGGTCTGTGGTAACACGGGCAATATTGAAGCTCATTCTCTTTCTATATTTTCAGTGCCTTAAATAGAATCGATGTACAATCAGAGCTTTAAATATGAAACTCAAAGTTGTCACCTGCCACCACTGGCACCTGTCACTTAGTCAAAACAGTAATGTTGGTAGTAGGAGTGTGAGCTCACTGAATTTTCAGTGATTTTTTTTGCTCAGAGCTTGTTAGTAAAGATGTGGGTTCAGTTTCTAGAAGACTGGACACTGTTTCAGCCTGTGTGAAATGACCAGGTGAAAATTTAAAATGCTTCAAACAAGACAAATTGGTAAAAAGACAACACAAGCCATTATTGCAATTTTTTGAAGGAGGCAGGTGGCAACTTATTTTGGATATATTGTGATTCAGCACGAAGTGATTTGCATGACAGTCCAGTAGATTCCATCTTTTAATTTTTCTTTATCATTTACAATGACTGGTTAGCAGCTCATCTTTGTAGAATATGAAGTGATAGAATAAATGATTGGATTATAAATATAAGAAGGGGGGTGGTGTCATAGTGTTAATGAAGATTTTGCAATTGCATGTATAATAGAAATTAAGTTACAATTTAAGTAACCTGAGTTTATTATTTGGCTAGGAATTTGATTCTGATTCTACTCTTCCAGCCATTTGTTTATCCATCTGGATCTATGAGTATCAGCACTCAAGGAGTAAAATATCTACAGTGCTTAGCTTGGTGTTGGTAGAATGTGCCAGGCCTCACAGGAATGCTCTGCTTGATATGAATTTATTTCTGGAGGGTGGGCTGCTTCCTATTGTCATTTCCTGAAGAATGGAAATTTGTAAATAACTTTGTTGATACAGTTCTGAAACAAATGTTCATATGCCTGAAATTTTTACAGGGTGAATTTATTCCTTTTCCTCAACAATTCTTGGTGCAACATCCAGAAGCTCTTTTATTTCTTTCATTATATTGAACAGGGAAATGTTTGTTTTGTTATTGCTTGCATTTCACTTGGGAGTAATTCATTAGACTGTTTTGAGATCATTTGTAGTGTGGAGGTGTCAATGGGTTATGTAGTGATCAGGCTCTTTTATTGGCTTTTTGATGTCTTTTGACACAACAGCATAGAAAGGAGCAAATATTTAAATATTTCTTAAGTATTATTCCCTGTGAGAAGCATTTCTGCCTAAGACTATATCTGCTTAGGTCCTGAAGACTGTCTCAGTGCTCCCAGGAGGGCCATAAGCTAGATAAATATTCCAGTGTGTGGTTAGTAGCTGCTCTCCAAGTGAGACATTATGGGCTGTGGCAGCCGAGGGCCCAGTGGGAGCGGAGGCGGCTGCTGAGCCAAGCCTGAAGGTGCAAGTGCAGAACATCTGCCTCTGCCAGGGCTGCAGGAGCAGTTCTGGATCTGCAAGCTGAGCCTAGCTGGGACTGAGCTTTGTGCTGTCAAAGCAATTCCAAATGTCAGCTGCTGGAAGAGACAGAGTTTGGGTGATCTTCAGGAAGGCTGTGTGTAACCATGACAAGGAGAATTGCAGAGTACTGCATCATTCATAATGTTTTGTACGTTGCTGGCACAACTAAACCCTGGATGCAGCATATTGAAGAACCCCAGGAAACTGAAATATTTGCCTTGGGGCTGTTACAGATGGAAGAACTAACAGGCTGAGCTAACAGGCTCAGAAGTCTTCCACTTTTATATTATTACATATACTGTACTCTTCTGCATACATTTGCATTTTACTTGTATTAAAATACATACTTTTGAAGTAAAATGCTCTTGACATCTTACCCATAATCACATCACTGAAGAAAGCTGGTGCCAGCATTTTCATTGTACCATTCCTAAAAATAGCAAGAAAATACTTGTCATTTGACTACTCTTTAGATTCTTTTTGCACCATTCTGACAGAAATGAAGCAGTCTATATTGTTGTTCAGGAACGAATAAGTTGACCTAAATTCAGCCTAGGTGTTTATTCTTTCTGAGGCTTGACAATACTCTTGTTTACTCTTGTATTGATATTGTTGATCATACATGGCATAGGTAATGTAAGGGTATTGTACATTTTTACACACTTCTTTTCATATATTACCAGAAGCAAGATGCTATTGGGGATCATTACTGACTTTTGAGACCTTTTTTGATCATTTTTGCATTCTGTGCTTTGAGAAAACATGACCTGTGAGGAAAGAGAGAAGGAATTGGAATGGTTTGTCTGCAGAGGAGAACACTCAGGGGAGACATGACAGCAGAGTAACCTAAATAGTGTTGGAAGCTGTACAGAGAGAGACAAAACCCCAGGATATCCATGTTCATGGAAGCCAGAACAGATGATATTGCACTTAAATTGCATTTTCATTCTGAACATTAGAAAACAGTGTTAGACTAGTCTTAGGAAATACTGGTTTTGTATAGCCCTGCAATATTTTAGCACTGGAAGTAATTAAAAAGTGTCAGTGCAGCTGTCTGCCAGGCATGATGGAGATATAATTTATCCTCATGGAAAAAGGAATGGACTAGATGAACATTAGCAGTTCCTTCTGAATTCTATTCTATTAATTTTGTGCGTTTTGTGGGTTTGGGTTCTGGTGGGGTTGTTAGTTTTGTGCCTTCTAGAGCAGCAAATGATTTCATTACAAGCTGGAGAGAATTACTGTACAGCCAAACATCTTTTCTTGAAAATACAGGGGTTCTGATCTTCAAACATTTATCTGTAAATAGGTGAAGCTGTGAGGACAGACTTATATTGACTACATTATATTTAAATGTGTCATTATAGGTCTGTAGCTCTCTAGCACGTTTTGCTGGTGGAAAATGATGACTGGGATATGCAGAAATCACTGTTAAAGTTGAAGGCATTAAAATTCAGATTCAGTGAATGCTGTTAATACTAGTTTTAAGTCATGTGTTTAATGAAAATGGGAGAAAGGAACCAGTAAATACAGCTTGTAAAGTAACTAAACGTTTTTTTCCTCGTGGCAGCTGCTAGCACATATCTCCTTCAAGGAGACAAAAGTTTTGCTGAGTGGCAGCTGTTATTTGCTGGCTGACTTGCTGCTGTCATCTATGTAAAATGGGCAGTTTCCTTTCTCTTTTCTTGTCCTTCCATTCAGCAACATCTTTTCTTTCCTTCTGTTAATCCTGTCTTTCCTGTCATCACCCCTGCCTATTGCTATTATATAACACTCCACAGTGAAAACTTGCATTTGAAGTCTGAAGGATAGGTTCAGACTCTTATTTTCTAAGAGCACTATAGGAAACAGGAATGCCCAGGTACTTGCCAGGCACTCAGGCTTTCATTACCTGTGCTGTTACTGTATTTACACAGATAATCGCCAGTGTTACATAGCAAAACAGATATGCTCTCTGTCCTCCTCTATCTAGGCTGGGTGTATGTGGTCAGTGAAGACCAATTGCAATTAGAGCAATAGAGTTAGTTCAGAAAGCAGGAAAAGTAGTAAAATAAAATAAAAAAAATCTGAATAAGGTATCTGTTTCCCAAAAGTAGATTGTTTAGGAGGTCTTTTTTTGCTGTAATATGCCTTTGCTGTGTTGATACTCAATTCCATATTTCTGTGGTGGTATGCAGATGATGTATCCGTGGCTATTGCAGTGTTCAAGTGTTGTACTGTGTAAGTCTTCACCCATGTCATGTAGTATGTCATGTGTAGTTAGACTTAATCGTTCTTTTTGTGTTTGTCTTTGCTTAATTGCTTTTGCAACCAATATTGCCCGTGCTGCCTCTAACCTTTACACAAATCTCTGTTCCCCAGGCATTCTCTTCCTGCTTTTACCTGTCACGGCTTGCTTTTAATAATTGGCAGAAGCTGCATGATAAACTCACTGGGAAAGGCTCCTTGCTTCGTGCTGTGGGAGAAGTCTCACTTCATAGTTTGTCGGTCTGTAATTCTGCAAATGTTCTCAAGATGCACAGATTTTGTAAATGGGGGTTCTCAACATCCTGATGAGACAAAGGTGATCTCTGAGCAACTTCTTGCAGCAGGTTGTCACTCATGCTGACCTAAATCAGCTTCTGGGATGGAGTGGATGTTTCTGTGCATAAAATGAACATCCACATTGCATTTTGGAATGTTAAAATCTTGCCCTTAAAATTCTCTCTCTTCAGCAGTAAAAAATGAAATCTTGGAGTCTGCAGTGCATGTCCTGTTCTGGCTGCTGGATGCTCATGGGGACTGCACACTGGACTACATGAATAATGAATACACCCAGTTTATTGCAGTGTGCTCCATTTTTACCTTTCCCCAATTGAACCTCTCTGTGATTAGTACAAGTGTCACACTGAGATGTAGTGTGAGATTATGTAAAAAGCATGTGTCCAGATAAATGGGACATTGATGAGATGCTCTAGTGCTCTGCTCTTGAAGACAGAACAGCAATATAGGACTGTAAGTTATGGAAACACATTCTGTGTTCAGTGCAGCCAGACAAAACATAGACTCTCATCTTTGACTCATGTTAAAAGAGAACTCCCTTTAAATTGCTGTCCTCAAATTAACCTACTCCCATGCAAATCGTTGCACTTCTTTTGTCTTTTAATAATGTGCAAGTGCCTTTTGATGCAGAGCTAAATGTTGTCTTCCGTTATGGGTGGAACGTGTTTGCAGAATGAGAATTCTGTGATACATCATGTTTCTGACTGCAGACCAGTAAAGAAAAATGCTCATATGTTCAAGTGAAGAGGGGAGAGGTGTTGCCAGGCAGGACAAAGAGAGTCTCTGTACCTTCACAGCCTGTGAACAACCCACCCTTATTGCATGAGGAGTTGGGTTTTTTAAAAGTTATATATAGTTACTTATTCATAAGCTCTGAACTGTGCAGCAGGATTTTTCTTTTCTGCAAATTGAGTTAGCATATGTATAGAGCTTTATAGAAAAGCTTTCTGTGCCACTTATTTCTGATTTTTTGACTTGTAACTGATTGTTTATCACGATTCACATACCTTCTTATAATAACTGGATGCACATTTTCCTTCAGTTGTTTAAAACACACAAAAATATTCAGAAGTGAATTGTACCCTCTTGGCTTTCTGACCCTTTTACTTACTCCTGCATGCAGATGTTTCAGAGGTCTTCTCTGCCTTCTTTTTAACTTCCAGCAAGTTTCAAAAGAGGATTACTAAGCTGCACAGTAAATAATAGTCAAAGGCAGAACACCTCATTTCCATTGGCACCATGAAACTGTGCTTCAGGTCCCCTGAGAGTAAATTCTGTAAGTCTGTGCTGTGGTTGGTACCTGGTCATCATGCTCAGCAGTCAAAGCTCTGTCATGAGGGTTCTGTGAGCTGCTTCAGATCCCTCACACTGTGCCACATCACTCTGCTGTCCCTCTGCAGTGCTGAGTGGGCTCAGGCTGGTAACAAGGCTTATGGGTGGTGCACAGGGCTCCTGTGGGAGGGTGCTGGCACAGGGAAATGCCTGCTGCAGCACTGAGTCCTGTTTTCCTGTTGCATTTTAAAACTGAACAGTCATTTGGCTCTCCAGAGTTGGACACAGCTTTGTCCTGGTGGCCTGCAGGTGCTGTGCCCAGATGCTGAGGGAGCAGTGACAGTGACAATGCTGATGGCTGCGCCTGCTATGCAGGAATAGTAGGGAACAGGGATTTTTGAATAAACCTATTTCATTCAGGATAAGATTAATGTTAAAATGCTCTTAAGCATGGAATTAAGGCAAACTGACTTCAGATATTTTTTCTAACATCTGTGGCAGATGTGTTTCAGTAATGATAGTGATTTCATCATCCATGTGACTGACAGGACCTCAGTGTGATCCAATGAAGGTCTTGGCAGTACAGATGAATATACAGCTTATTTCTTCCTAATGACATCTTTCTAATAATTATTAGTATTTTTTTACTAATGTCTTGGAAATTTAACAAGTTTCTTCTTTTGACCTTTTCAAATCTCCTGTCCAAAGCTGCTCTTTTTCACCCATTGACAGAGTAGGGGATGTAATCTGACATAGATTTGAAATGAAATGTCACAAGCTGAGGACATTATGAGAAATGAGCTAAAAAAATTTGCTTTCAAGTGCCATTTTCTGAATTTTTTAGAGATAAAAATGAAATATTTAACTTTACATCAAATAGAGATTTCAGCTGGTCAGGTTGTTTGAAATCTTCCTAAAACTTAGAAATGATGCAATGAAGTAATGAAACAAAATACAATAATACCAAGGAGAAACATGTACTATCAGATCATATTTTTCATAGGAATATTGTTACAGTTACTTATTCACAATTTAGTAGAACTTTCTCCCTAGTCTCTTCATTTCCACTACAGATGATCATTTTGGGACATTAATATCCAACTATATTTTTATCTTAGCTTTTGAAGTAATAGGAAGGGACCTCAAAAGAATATTTAGTGCTTGATTTACCAATCTCTTACAACAAGGGACCACTCCAGCTTTTTGGAAAAGCTTGCCTTACTGCAATTGCTGGGTGGGGAAATGAAGAAAACAGGTAAACAAAATATAAAACCCAGTAATTTTTTAACTCTTAAATTACACTGGGTTGCATTAAATTGTCTCTAATTATAGCAGGAATTATTAAAAAGGGCTGATGTTCTCCGTGGATTTGTGTCATTCAAAAGGGCAGGTGTTGAGAGCAGTTGGGAATTTGGAATTCATTCTTGTGCCTTATGCACTGCAGTCTTTGGCACACAGGTTGGGTAACATTAATGACTGCCTCAACTGCAGTCAGCTTTAGCACAGAAAGGAAAAGCTTCAGAGTACAACAAATGTAAAATATGTGCTCTGTGTCCATCTAGCATACATATATTTATAAAAAAGAGCTGTATTTGGCAGTTAGGTTAGAAGAGAATAGTACTTTCATGTATACAAAATATGCCCTTTTTTTCTCTTTTTTTAGAAAACCAGAGTTAGGATGTGAATTGGTGCAGTTGCCAGAAGTTCTGCATTGCATACTGCAGTATTTAGGTATTGACAGAGCTTTTTATTATATTAAGGAACATCTTGGGTAACCTAACAAGTAATGGCTGTTTGTCTCTCTTCAAAAGCCTACAGTGATTCTATAGGTTCACTGTACTATTTTCTAACTGTATGTAGCAGTTAAGATAGAGATGAGGGGGGAAAAAAGTCAATTTTTTTGCTGCAATTAAAACCTATTGCCTTTTGCACTGTACCTAATGAATATGAACAGCAATTATTATATTTTTATTTTGGTTAATCATATGTATTTGGAAATACTCCCTCATCTTTTTTGAGATGAGTCCAATTCTCCTGGTAATTTTCATATGTCATCTCATTAATCTCTCATTTTTTATCCTGTCCTCTGAATTAATTTTTCCTTATTTCAGTCTCTCTTTTAAAATGTGGGTCCCAAATACAGACACTGTAATTAAGTTTAATTTTCATTAGTGCTCAGTAGAACAGGAAGACTCTTAGATATTTTTTCTGTGAAGTTACTGATTACACATTCAGGAGTGCTGCTTTGCTGAGGTGTGTTTAGAGTAGCCTGACATTTTGGCCAGTTCTGGTTTGAGAATCACCAATTCTTTACAGGCCTGTGTGAATGTGTGTGCTGGGATCCACTCACACATTTTCTACTCCTGATCCTGTTACCTTTTAGGTGCTTAGAGAAAAATTTATTTATTTATGCTCAAATAATTCTGTGAAATATGAAGGCTGGCTGACTCACAGCTTTGACCTTTCATCCTTTGTAAAGATAAGTGCTACACTTTGTTTTACATTCCCTGGGACTTTACCCATCCTCTGTGATTTCTGAGAAATTAATACTAATAATTGGTGGCTGCTGCTAATTTCTGGAATACTCCAGGGTTTTCCATCTGGCTCACTTAGTTTGAAAGCATTTGCTGCATTCAAGGAATATCTAATATAATAGAAAGTTGTCTCAATAGTCATCTTCCTCTGATTTCCAGTGATTAAGGGGCCCAATGTTAATATAATTATTTTTTTAATAGAGTTAATATATTGAAAGAAAAGGAGAATAAACATGCATACCTAGACCCACACTCATTTAAGAAGAAATTTCAAATTAAAATAGCTAGCTAATTGTAAGGAGGTGCTTACATTTGTTCCCACAAGGAAAAGCTCATGCATACATTTGAAATTTAATGTGTTGAATCATTGTCTATCTTTGCATGATGAAAAATTATTGTAATTTCCCAGTGATCTGATCTCACCCAGGCATATTGGTCTGGCACTTCTTGATTTACATTCTAATGCTTCATCTGTCATAACCCACACATCAGAACTGACCTGCAGGCTTGTGGCAATATCTGGAAATTTGCCTTTTTTTTTTCCCCTAAATGAGTAATTCAGCCTCTTTGCCACAGACACAGAAACTTCTTTTTAAAAAATATCAAGGGAGCTACTGTAAATGGTTTTCCTGATGTCAACTGGGAGTTCAGTAGTATCGATTTGTACCACAGAAAGTTATTAAAGCTTTATAAATGAGTCATTTAAAGCTTGACTGACCTCTCTTCAGAATCCTTCTCTTCCCATTCTTTATAATTATATTCTTTCTGTATAAAACTTGTCATCATTAACCAACTTATATAGCTTCCAATTAGGAAATAAATACTGTTCCCCCATTCTTTTTCAAGATACAGTTTTATTAAGATCTGCTCACTGAAAGGGAAGATTTTCTTTGTGTGGTAGTGAAAAGCCTGTGGAGTGCATCAAATTTGGTTTAAATTCATTGGAATCCTAATAAGCAGAACCTGATCTGCAAGCTGAAGGTTTGCAGAGGGATTTATCTTGATAAAATAAATTCATAGGAGGCCCTTAGCTCTCTCCTGAACAAGTGCAATTCAGATGGAACAGAAGAAATTTAATTAAATTATCTGCTCATCTCAAAGCAAGGGTTTTTGCTTTGTTAATTTTCTTTCTTGATCTTATCAATAAAACTGATGAATCAGAATGCAGTGGAGCTATCTAGACAATGGATGTAACCCCCTCCTGGCTATGCCATTTCTGTATAGAATTATAGAATGGTTTGGATTGGAATGGAGCTTTAAAGATCATCTTCGTCCCACACCCCTGCAATGAGCAGAGACACTTTTACCTAAATCACAGAATCAAATATCAGTGTTTTAAGAAGAAATTGGAAATAATTCTTTTGGACTCCAGATGTAAAGGGAATTGCCTGTATTAGAATTTGATACTGAACACTGAATTATGTTGACACAATATGGAAAAATGCCAGTTTCCCATCTCAGTGGGAATGTGCAGGCCACTAAGCTGTGTTCTTTAGTCATGCAGGGTTGCCCCTTGATGTAAAGAACTTGGGTTATATCTGGCAGGTTTCAGACATGAGTGGGAGGTTTTCACTTGCCTGTTCTGAGGTGTGTGTGTTTTATCCCCTGTTCCTGTGCAGATTAACAGCTTAGTTGTGACTGTACTGTAGTCAGCAGCCACTGCTCCACTCTGTCAAGGTAAAGTCACTTCTTCTGTCTGCTGCCTTGAAGTCCAGTTTCCCTGTCTGTGTTAGGCCTAGGTCCTTGATGTGTTGTTTATTTGCCATACCAAATCACCTTTCAGAACATTTGTTGAATAGCATCTTACACCTACAGGATAGTTGGCATCAGAGATCACTCCTGGCAGTCTTTGCCCTCTAATTCTACTGATTTTTCTTTCCCTTGTGAGTATTTTTTACCAGTATTGTTCTTCATGGTTTTCTGTTGTCAATTGAACTTTGCTTGTGTCAGGTTCAAAATTACACTGGGTGCTTTTCAAGGCAAATGGTACAGTAAGCCTGGGAAGTGTTACAGGGCCATACTAGAAATATTGTGTCCCCAGTCTAACTGCTCTGGAAAGTTGAGCTTTATTGCTTTTGAATCAAATTCCAGGATTATATTCTAGGAAGAAGTGTGGTGAGAGTGAAATACCTTTTCTTGGTGCTGGTTAGGGATCCTCTATGGCAGTTGTAAGAGGTTGCAGAGTGGCCACAGTTTTGTGTTGCTGTTACCAAGAGACAAGTAACAGCTTGAGGAGTATGAAGTGGTGCATTCCTTCTTTATCTCTTTTGCAGAGAGGAGTCAGGATAGCACTGGAGCAGTGCTGTCTGACTCCAGTTCCACACAGGATATGTTTAATGAGCCTGCCAGTTCTCAAGACAGCCTGAAGAAGACTTACACAGAGAAGAGAATTTCTACTACCTGTGCTGATACACTGATGCTCAGCAAAGAGACCCTGGGATCTGCAGAGGAAAAGGGTATGTCTGATTTAATAGATAATGTCAGCTACAATAATCTCATTAAAATGTTTCTCCTGGCTTGCAGATGCACTGAAATATGCTGCACTGTGACTAAGAATTTTAACTAGGTATCATTGCTGTCTGTGTTTGTGTAGCTTAAATTTGGAACTGTGCCTCACTTATGTGGCCTGCTATCCATCTGCTAAATCTTACAAAGAAAAAAAAATAAACTGCTGTCTGTGGTGGCCCTTTCACTGATTTGCCTTCTTCTAGGTTATTGCTTGCTTTTTCTTCAGTGTTTCATATTTTTAAATAATTTAAAGAGTAGTTATTTGAATATAGTGTCAAACAAGACTTTTTTACTTTTCCCAGGAATAGATGCCCTTTTTGTTCTGTCCCAGTAGCAGCTTAATATTCATTACAGAAAAGAGCAGAAGTAGTAGGATTTAGATGCTTTATTCTGCTGTATACTTAATTCCAGAGGAGAATATGAATTGCTCCCTACCAGATTTTTCCATATATAATAGTACTTGGTGTTCTGTATTCCACTGGAAAAAATGGTTTCAAAATCCATTAGCTGGAATTTCCCTTTGTCTGATGTTTGTACAGTTGGATGTGGCAGTAGATAAAGAGGCTGGACTTCAACAGGGAAAGACAAACAAAACCAATGTGTATATTTTGTGCACCTTTCCAGGCTGTGGCTGTTTGTGGGATGTTAAATCTTCTTTGCCAGTTCACACTTTCTCAGTTTCAGAGATCAAGTCCTGAGTCACTTCCCTGATCTCACTAGGAGCAGGTGCCAAGCAGTTATCTCTTACTCTGCAGACTTGGATTACCTTGGTTTCATGTTTTTAAAAATATTTTGCTTCAGTTTTGCCTAAACTAGGATAAGCCTGTGGTGGTGCTTACATTAACTTGCTGAAATAGGTGCCAGTTTCTAGTTTTGTGAAATAGTACTGCCACAATCACTAAATCCAGTAGTCTTTTGGTTTCTAGACTAAAAGCATGGCTCTTTTTCAGGCTTGCAGTGAGTTGTATTATTGTCATCATTTGTCTGTCAGAAAAACCATCAAATGCATTCTTAAATTACTGGTGTTTATTAGAACAAATGTTGTTTCTCATAAAGCTACCTGTACAGTAAAATTATAATGGATACAGACATCAGGCAAGCACATTTTGGAAAATGTGAGTTCTGTAAAACAGGTTTGACTCAAAAGTTGAGCTTTATCAGAGAAAAAGTTAGGAAAAAAAAAGTTACAGAGAAAAAGCTTTATATTTGAGGATGAAGTACATTTTAGTGTATCTCTACACTTTCTGCTGGGAGATAGGATGTAATGTAAGAGGTTCTTTATCCTAGCAAAGACATGGTAAACTTCCAAGACTAAAAATCCAAGTTAAGGAATGATCTGCATGTAGAATGTGTGTTTCTAGTAATAATGGTTAGCTAACAGGAAATGTGGAAGCTGCCACTGTAACAAGATGCTTTTTGAAGTAAGGTTTGGTATCATTCAACAAAAGATGGGTCAATTGAATTATAAGTTACCAAGTTAATCACAAAAATATTTACATGGAACTGTGGGTCCTACATTATGCAGAAGACCAGGTGAGCTGCTGCTGATCATTCTGTCTGAGCCCATTTTGTATTCTGGGATTGTGTTCTTCCAGGCAGACTATTAAGAATAACACATTTCACTTGGGAGGGTGGCTTTAATTTTCTGTTCTTTCTTCTTTTCTTTGCAATAAAATATTACTGAATTTACTCTTTTATTTTGGCTTTTTTCCTCCTCCTCCTCAGTCTTCCCAGTGTATGTAAAACCCTGCATTGTGTAAGGTGTGCTGAATTCATACTATTGTTCAGGATAAAACCCAAATGAAGACAATGGAGATATCACTGTGTGGCTCTGTCACTGAGTTGCAGATTACTTATTCAATGAACATCACTAATAGCCATACATTTTTTTCAATATTTCTGCCTATGCTTTAATGAAGAAAAGGATTACCTTTGTCATATTGAATTTTTGTCATTTTCTTTATGTCCTTTGCCATTTGGAAATGGCAATTTCATTGTCACTTTTGCTGTTGCAGCTGCAGGGAAGTCAGAAGAGCTGCTGGAGAGCTCAGAACCTTATGATCCTGCTGAGCCTACTGGCCAAAAGCTGCTGGTGGATGCTCAGAGTGCTTCTGGCAATGCCCTCAAAGCTGCCATGGCCCCAGGCTCGCAGTGGGACTGCAAGAAGAAAGCTGAGCCCTGTGGGGAGGAGGGCTCTGAGTTTCCTCATGGACTCCCCTCAGACCTGGAGGAGCAGCGCAAGTTCCTGACGGAGCAGTGCATCTCCTCCTTCTGCCTGTGCCTCAGCCGCTTCCCCCAGCACTACAAGAGCCTCTACAGGCTGGCCTACCTGTACACCTACAGCAACACTCACAAGGTGAGCTCTGAGCCCAGGGTCACACACAGGGTGAGCTGTGAGCCCAGGGACACACACAAGGTGAGCTCTGAGCCCAGGGTCACACACAGTGAGCTCTGAGCCCAGGGACACACACAGAGTGAGCTCTGAGCCCAGGGACACACACAGAGTGAGCTCTGAGCCCAGGGACACACACAGGGTGAGCTGTGAGCCCAGGGACACACACAGGGTGAGCTGTGAGCCCAGGGACACACACAGGGTGAGCTGTGAGCCCAGGGGCACACACAGGGTGAGCTGTGAGCCCAGGGACACACACAGGGTGAGCTCTGAGCCCAGGGACACACACAAGGTGAGCTCTGAGCCCAGGGACACACACAGGGTGAGCTCTGAGCCCAGGGACACACACAGGTGAGCTCTGAGCCCAGGGACACACACAGGGTGAGCTCTGAGCCCAGGGACACACACAGGGTAAGCTCTGAGCCCAGGGGCACACACAGGGTGAGCTCTGAGCCCAGGGACACACACCAGGGTGAGCTCTGAGCCCAGGGACACACACAGGGTGAGCTCTGAGCCCAGCAAACCAGCTCTGCTTCCCCTGTGTTCAATAAAGCCTGGGATGAAAGTACAGCTCCTAGATTGTCTGACTTGTGTGTGAGGTCAGTTAAGGAGAAAATTTCTTTTTTTACTACTGAACTAACTAATTTTCTGTCATTCAGCAGAGAATTACATTTGAGATATGTCACATAAATTAAGATGTTCTCATAAAAATGACAGCAATTATTTATTTTATTGAATAAGTGGACTGAAAAGTGACTTGGAAGCAGAAATTAATCAGTATTGTGTAAACACATGGTGACACAGATAAACTTTCTGGGTATCCTGGGTCTGTGTAGGAATAGTACATTGAAATGATCAGAGGTATTTTACTATTTGTCATAATCCAGGTTTGAATTCACAGATTTTATATTTGGAAGTCTTGTATTAGATCATATGCTGCTCTGCATGGCTTCCTGAATTTTCTTCCCCACCAGTAGTGAAGCTTATGTGAACAATAGGGAAGGGAAACAAATTGTAGCCCTGGCCTGTAAGTAGAAAATGGCACCAGTGTCACTGCAAAGTGAGCACAAGCAAATCTTACCAACCTCTACTGGAAGGTGATGAATATTCCATTTGTCTGTAGAGTGATTATCCAGAAAAATATCACCCTTTTTTATAGAGAGCTTGTTTTGAAAACATTCTTACGCTGTTTGTATGTAACAGTTGTTAATTTTTCCATGGAGCTAATCATGAATAGGAGCCATAGATTCCTGCAATCTGTCATTACTGTTGCTGACATGATTTTGTATCAACATTCAACAAAAAAAGCTGCCTGTTTTCAATTTATTGGTTCAAATAGCATGTCCTTGCCTGAGGAACTACTTGCAAAATATTTTCTTCTATTATTTTTTGTTAGTGAAGCTTTCTCTTTTGCTTTTTATATCTTCCTCCTTATATAAATATCATCTCAATGATGAATTTCTATGTGAAATAACACATTGTTGTCTAAATCTGTTTCCTCTTGGAATTCAGAAAAACTGAATCCTGCCTGTCTGAGCCTAGCAGTTACCAGGCTGGCTTCAAGGAGCCTTTTTGGGTTTTACTGTCCTTTTTTATTACTTCTTTGCATAATGAACAGCCACTTGACATGGCAAAACCAAAAAAAATCTTACTATTGGTATATGTGCACTACATATTTTCACATGTTTTACATTTTCTTTCTTTAATGACTCATTCAGGTGCTTTCATGGAGCAATGTCCAATGTCTGTGTTCTAATGGCACATTACTGTCTCTTTAGTGGACACAAAACTCCTGCACAAACTTAAAACACAAAATGGCTCTATGCATTGTCATCAGTAACTGGAGCAAGAATTATGCTTATATTTACTCATGATAAGCCTGATTTCAAAAAAGAGATAAATTACATCAGGTTGTGTTGTTGGGGGGCAGAGTGGTAAATTTTAGAAAACTAAGATTAATTTTTAAATGTGTATAACCATCTTGGAAAATTCAGCATTTATGTTCCAATGCCAGGAATTTGCATGAAGAATTTAGACTGATGTCCAAATTCATGGTTGGCTGGGAAAAGGAGAGGATTGGCAGGTCTCCATAGTGCATAGAAAAACAAGTTTTCCCTATGCAATCTGTTTTCTCCCATTTCACAGTTTTCATGGTTTTGCTGTTGTGAGATTAGTCAAGATAGTTGTTAAGTGCTTTTTAAAACATATTTTCAAACTCTTTGAACATTTTGTTTGGTTACATGTTCTGTTGGTTTTTTTTTTTTTCCCTGCAAAATCCAGCTTAATATTTGGAGTCTATTTTTCTTTGTTTTGGTCTGTTATCAGAACAAATTTATACATAGCTGTTTTTAGTTGGACTGCCAAGCAGGGAAGTATGGATGACTTTTCAGAAGTTACTTAATTGCCAATTTGGGCAGTAGTTTCAGTTTCCCATTAACATTGTCTCAAGTAAAATCTTCATCCTTTGTGATTTTTACCTCCAAAATGAATATTGGCACTGTTTGGAAGGAGAGGTTAGGACCTGGCAGACACTGTTTGTCAGTGTAACTGTGTAAAGTATTTGCCTTATGGATCAGTGTGTGGAGCTGGTCTGATAATCTGTAACCAGCAGGTGGTCAGGAAATAAAAACATTTACTTACATGCTTTCTTTTAATCTCAAAATGAAAAGTGCTGAGTAAATCCTTGAAGAATCTGCTCCCAAAGACTGTGTGGGTTTTTGAGTTTATATATTCTATAATGTCTGTTATTAGCAGAGCCCTTAATGGGGAAATGAATGTTGGGTGTGATATGAGGTCAGAGACATGACAAGTTAGTCAAACCAGGCATAATACATGCATGTAAAAATGACAAGATTATATGGATGTAGGCTTAATATATACTTAGATACAGACATAATCTGGAAGCATAATAGATGTAACCACTTCAAGTAGAAGCAGTTTGATAATAACAGTTCATTTAAAAGGGCACCCTTCAAATCAGTAGTCTTTTTATTTTGCTTTTATTTGATGTAGGAGTAGGAGGAGGTTTTTGAGACAAAGCCTTCTAATGGACTGTAAATGAAATCAGAGGGAAGGATTAAAGTATACTGGAGTGTTTTGTTCACCTCTCAGAAACACTTTGTGGAGTTTTCAATTTAGGTAAAGGTGCTTCTGACACCATTGAGTTAGGGGGTATCCATCCCAGGTGACTCAGAGTTCCAGTTGGGTGACCCTAAGAGATTTTCCTTTTCTACTTCAGCTTTTTTGCAAGTTACTGTACCCTGTCAGTCATCTTGTCTTTGAATCTTGGGGTGATAAAGATGTGGGAGGCAACAGCTGAACTGGAAAGAGTATTTCATAATTGCCCTGAGTCAGACAGCCAAATCCAGCATTTCAGACTGGCAAGCAGTGTGCCAAGAAGAATAAATCCTTTTTGCTGTGTCCTGGATCCCTTCACCCACTCCTAATAACTTCATCAGCTGAAAACAAAGCAGAGCAGACTCTGTGGAATCTAATGAGTTGAGACCTGCTCAGGCATATTTACTGGGAATAAGTGATCATGCTGATTTAAGGAGAAGGGTAGTGGAAAATCTGTAACTATGTCTTTTATTCCTATTAGCTTTGATTGTGTGAAGTTACCGTGTAATTGCCCCATTTGTCTGAATGATCTCTTCTCCTCCTAGCTGGGTTACTGCCATCATCTTGTTCAATAAAAGCCTGTGAATTATGGATACCAAACACATGCCTGTGGATGGTCAGTGTAATGTGCAGAGCACATCCCAGCACCAGAGCACGATGCTACAATTAATGATACAATTAATGATCTCTTAGCCTTGTCCTTGTAAAACTTCCATTTAGGAACACACACATAGCTAACATTTCTTTAGACTGGGACTTCAGATGTAAGCATTGTGGTGGGATGGTAACTTTCTTAAGGGTTTTGTTTCCCTTGAATTTTCATGTGGTTGTTTTAACTGTAAGATTCAGATTACCACACATTGGGCAAGTTTTACTTCATTTTCACACTTGGAATTGACTTGCATTTCTGATGACTGTGATTAGCAAAAAATCAAGCATTTTATGTGCCTGGATCTTGGATGTTCCAATAGGCTTCTTTTTGTTGGATTCTGATTTTATACAAAACAAATGACTTTCATGGAAGATCAGATTTTTGTATGTTCTCTTGTGTTGTATTTTCTTCTGTATGTATTTCCAAGTATTTTTCAGGATTAGGTTAACAGGACTACAGAAATAGATATTACAAAAGAAATTATGTAGAAAAAAGTATCTGAGTTTACACCCTTTGCTTTCTTCAGTCTTAATTAAATTTGATGCTCAGTGATAATAATTAAATTTACTGATTCCCATGACCAGCCAGAAAGTACTGTGTGATGTTTATGAGTGAATATGTATTTGTTCCATACCAAAAGAAAGCTATCCAAACCCCCTTGATTATGCTGCACTATAATCATGAAGGTCCTGTGTAAGTACCTCTATGAGCTTTTGGAATGAGGAATTTTTGACACCCATAAATATCTTATTTACATTATTATTGCCAGCGTTCAGCTGTCTTGCACATGAATCCATAATCAGCATTTTGCTAGAGGGGATGCTCCAGTTCTGGTAAGACATTGGAGATTTCTGCATGATTACTGTCATTAGCACAAAGGCACTGATGATTGTTTTTGTTTATGAGACCCTGGTGAAACAGTAAAAGCTTTGCTCAATCTGGAACACAGGATAAGAACTTTTCTAATAACCCCCCTACCCCAACACACACACATAGACAAAAAAAGGATATTACAGCTGGAATACACTTCTTAGATGGACATGATTTAATCACATTTATGACTCACAGAAGTGTATTTCCAGTCCACAGAACACAAGAGTGCAACATTCTCATTGGTCTCTATGAACCAAACATCTTCCTCTTTCTTTCATGTCCTCTGTTGTGAAGTTTTCTCTACAAAAGCTGGTCAAATGCAGCTCAAATGCCACTTTGGAACCCCGAAATAAAAAATGAAATAAAGCAAATCTTCCATCAGTGAAATCTCACAATTAATAATTGTCCCATCTGTTGGTAACATTCTGCCTGGAGCCAACAGCTGTCCCTTGTTCTCAGCTACATAAAAGAGCTTCATGCACTGAACTCATAGAGGGATAGTGCTTTTATAAAATGGGTTGTCTTCTATCATTTTTTTGTGTTATCTTCTATCATTTTTTGTTTGTCTTCTATCATTTAGTCCCCTACTGATACTTTCTAGTTAATTCACTGAGTGCTATTAACAAGTTTGATGACAGCCATGGAATTTCCAGGGAGGTTCAGTGAACTTGTATGGAGGGCAATGGCTGGGTGGGGCTAAAAGCTCTGCATTCACCCCCCCACTAGGAGAAGGCTGCAGTTTAAGCCTGAAGGTCTCAGCCCTGGCAGGTATTCCCTGCAGGTGGCTGGCCCGAGGAAAAGCTGGAAGTGCTTCCAGAGAGTGTGTAGGGAGAACAAATACTGTTGGAACAGCAAGTATGTGAAAAATGAGAGAAGACACTGCAGATTAAAAAATAAAAACCTGCTTTGTTTTATACTTTCCATGCCCTGCCTAGAAGTGAGCTGTGTGTTGTTGTTGTCCACAGAACCTGCAGTGGGCTCGGGACGTGCTGCTGGGCAGCGGGGTGCCCTGGCAGCAGCTGAAGCACATGCCTGCACAGGGCCTCTTCTGCGAGAGGAACAAGACCAACTTCTTCAACGTGAGTTTACACAGCTGATAAACACACGGTGTTCTCACTGCACCACCTGCTTCTCCTTTGGGAGGTTTGCAAAGGGATGGGGATGGGAAATTCCACACAGGCCTGTTACACAAGCCATGAGCAGCTAAAGGAAAGGAGAATTTCAGAGGTATTTACTCTCTCTTGAAGGGAATCACACTAGAAGGATTATTTCTGGTGAGATTGAAAACACAGGGAGAGAAGCACCAATGTTTTTTCAGTTATGCATCATTTATCATATACTTGATGGCTGAGCCCTCTTTAAAAATTCTAATTTTGTTCATCTTGATTATCCTCTAGTTTATTGTTTCTCAACTCAACCTGCACTTCTCATGATAAAAAAATAATGCTATTTGCTCTAAGAACTCTGCTGAGTTGGAAGGAGCTTTCTTGTGCTCTGCTCTCTGTAGCATGGCTCAGCAATCTCCAAGCCCCAGGGTGAGGCAGCAGCACTGTCACAGAGACTGTCCCTGTGTCTGTGCTCACTTCCACAGGGATACCTGTGCCTCACTGACAGGCACACAGAATGCTTCTGAGACCCACATGGGCATTTATCAACCAATTCCCTGCTGTGATTGCCACTTACTCCTGTTGGCTTTGGTGTCTTTGGATTTTCTGTGGTACATCCCAGGGTTTTTGCCTTTTGTTTTTTTTGTGACAGGGTTCTTTAGCAGCTCTACTAAAATGTGTGGTGAGAGCCTGGAGATGCTCTGCTTGTCATTCTGGGCTGAGTACAGCCCAAATCTGTTATGTGGCTGCCTGTGATGGCAGTGACAAAATTTTGTGTCTCTGCTTCCCCATCTAGTGCTTCCATTTTAATATTGGAGTTGTGAAATTTATTTCAGCTTTATATCTGTTAACAACTGTCTTAATTTTGTCATATGTTGTGTTAATTAGCACCTCTCTGCAAATCTCTTTTAAGTATAAGGTAAGTGCTCTTCTCTAATTAGAATACAACTAAGGAATACTGACAATGGTTCAAAATTGATTCATGGATCAGTCTGCAGAAAGGGTTTCTATATCATTGCTTCTTTCTGGAGAGAAGTTTTGATTAACAAGTATTGTCAGCCATCCACCCATCTGATCACTCCCCTCCCATACCCTCCATGGGATGGGGAGGAGAATCAGGAAAAAGGTAAAGCCCATGGACTAAGGTCAGTTAAAAATTGAAATAAAAATATTATAATAAGAGTAATGAAAAGGGAAATAAGAAACAAGGAGGAATAAAACCCAAGAAAAACACATGGTGCACAATACAGCTGCTCAGTACCTGCTGACTGAGGTACCAGTTCTCCAGCAGCAATTGGGCCCTCCTGGCCAGCTCCCCCCAGTTTAACCAGTATATACTGGTTTATGTACTTACCTCTATTCCACCCTTTGGCCAGTTCCAGTCAGCTTTCCTGGCCATGCTCCCTCCCAGCTTCTTGTGCACTTCCTCACTGGCAGAGCCTGGGAAACTGATTTAGAGTAAGCACTGCTTAGCAACAACTACAACATCAGTGTGTTATCAACATTATTCTCACACTGAATCCAAAACACAGTGCTGTACCAGCTACTAGGAATAGAATTAACTCCATCCCAGCTGGAACCAGGGCACAGCCTGATAGGGCAGACTAAACAGTGGGGACCTGATTGATGACTACATGGCTTTGTGCTGATTTCCCTGCACTGTCTGCCAGTTTTCCCTACAAAAATCCTGCTGTGATTAGCCCCTCACACTTCTGGATGCTTGGACTTGGATTCACATAGTGCAGAGTATTCCTGTGGAAATTAATGGAATTATTCAACATGCTTCAAGCCAAGTGTGAACTTTGCATGATTAAGGCTGACTTGTTCATCACTGCAGGGTTAAATGTCAAAAGTATTCTGTTTTAATGTATGAGGAAGATGAGCAGTAGGGAACTGAGAGGTGTGTATAAGAGAGTGTTTCTATTTGAAAATGTGAATTACCACATTAAGAGAGATCAGTGGTTGACCTAAATTGTGTCTAGTTTTTGAATGCTAATGCTAGCTAATTTAATTTAAAGAGATTCCATTGTATTCCTAGGTGGAATTTTCTAGCATTATTTCAGGAAGTAATTATTTCTTACTCTGCTTACTGATATCTTTATACTCTGAAGGATGAAAAGTACTAGTGTAGATATTAGACAGCAGTATAATAACATTCTTTTGTAAATCAACAAAAACTTAATTCCCATAATTGATTTCTTTAATCAGAAATTAGATACACTTTGAAAGAAAAGACAACCTTCAACAAAAGGTATATGCTGGCCCAGTGCAATATATTGGGAATACTGGTAGACAAGATAGAAGGTATTTTTAAATTATATTCTCAGTTTGAACTTGGGTCTGTCAGCATACAAAGGTAGCTTTATTCTTGAGGTCTCCATTTAGACCACTGTCTCCAGGCTTTAGAAGTTTTGGCTGTGGGGACATCTTGACTTACTCCTGCATGCATGCAGGTTAGTCTTCCTGGTAACAGGCACAAGTTTAGCATGATAAATATTTTGGTGGTCTCATTTTCTACCCAGCAATATTTTCAAAATCCTCTTCAAGTAACATTGTGTGAAGCATGTGGCATTAATCCAGAACAGATGACACAGACATAGCACAGTGAGAAAATCCAGATCTGAGAGGGAAAGGGCTACAAGTGCCCATGACAAAAAGCTGGTGGTGTCAGCTGACATTCCAGAATTGGACAAACCTAAATCTGTGAACAAGTTGGAAAACAACCTCTCAGCTCTGCTGACCTTGCCTGGGTTAAACCACAACTGTTCTGTTCTCAGGCAGAGCTCCCAGGCAGGCAGTGGGGAAGAGGCTGAGCTGCACCATCTGGGTCAGAGCTCTGGTGTGTCATCCCCTGTGCAGATGGTGCTGCAGCCCACTGTCCCAGCTCCTGTCTTCACATCCACACTTGGGTGATAAAACACAAATTCCAGCACTCTACAAAAGTAGTCTCATCTAATCTTAGAAATTAAATGGCCAACCTTAAGATTTTCTAAGCCTGTTAATGTCCCCCAGGGTTATTTCCAACAGAAACCTTTTACCCAAAGTATTTATTTGCTTCCATAAATGCCTTTGGCTTTCTGTTTTGAAAACTCTTCAGCCTTCATGATTCAGAAGAGTTAAATGAACTCAGTGGTTTTCTGTAGATACTTTACTACTGGAATATCTTTTTCTTCTGCAGCAAGTAGCACTGGTGTTTTTAGTCTCTTGTAGAGAAGATTTAGGGTTGTTGAAATTACAAGTGACTCAATTTTACAAGTACAAACAACAGAGTGCAAGAGAGAAAGCTAGCAGCTCCTCCCAGACATTTTATAAATCATGCATACTCCTAGTAGAATTATTTATGAAATGTTTATGACAGCACTGTATGAAAAGAAATAAACCTGGGTAAAGCTGTCTCTTGTTAAATTTTACTGCAGAACTGCTGGTCTGGATCTGTGTGTCATGGGCTGTTGTATAATTTGTTAGCTGTCACTCTTCTGCAACTTAAATGAGCAAAAAAGGCATGTTCAGTTAGCCCTGACTTGTTCTCATTTGACATATTAGAATAATGTCAGGATGCTCAGAACTTCCCTTTTCCAGTTCTAAGAAGAAATAGTGTTACTGCATTATTGTACCTATTTGTTTCCTGAGCAGTAAAGAAAGGCCCTGATTTTCTGTAAGCAGAGGTTTTTGCATGTTCATGGCTTTGTTAGTGATGGCAATCATATGAATGAATATTGCTGTTAAATTTTAAAGAGTTTTAGCTGTGTTCCTATAAATTGCTGTCAAATCTGTTTTGTTTGGCCATTTCTCTCATGCATGTACAGGTACATTGCAGCTTTTCTCCTTTTCCTCAGTGTGAGTGTAAATATATGCAGAGATTTTTTTTTAGGATGGCTGCAGGATGGTTTCTATAGTAACTAAATTAGAAATTATTTCAACAGGAGAAAAAAATCCCAATATATTGCTTTATATAGTAGGGCACTTTCTTATATATCCAGATTTCATGGTACTATTAATAAAACAAAGTTAAACTTTGTGCAGAGATGATGGGCATTGATCAGGCTGTGGGTAGGTGGGGATTGTGGAAGAAGCTTTTTGGTGGTTGTGCTCCATATATCAGCAAGTTCTCCATATGGTTTAATATACACTATTTGTATTTTCCTGGCACATCTTCTGTGGTAATAATAATCTGTTGTAATAGAGATCTTCATGTCCATCTTTGGTAACTGTTCCCCACAGACAAAAGCTGTGCATGCACACCATATACTGTAGTGTAGACACTGATGTGCATGAAGTCTTGCTGCAAACTGTTATGGATAATTGTTCTATTTTTAATTGCAAAAGCAATGCAGTGTGTTTATTCTGTTCTGTGTGTGTAAAGCCCTTCATTCTGGCAAGTCTGGGCAAGCAGGGTCACATTAAGGTGGGGGCATCCACTGAGTGTCTGAAGCTGGAGACAGCAGTGAGTTCCCTTTAATTTGCCTTTGTTCATGCCAAGTGTGACTGGGCACTGGCAGGAGACTCTGCTGAGCACAAGGGCAGGTTCTGGGCACTGAGTAGTTGAAGTCTAAAGTGCTGCAGGTTTCCAAAGGTAGTTCTTATTACACAGCATGGTGTTACCCAGTGGGAGCTTTCTCTGGTACACTCCATGTAGTGAGTTCTTCCCTTAGTTATGTTCCAGGCTGAGAGTTACATCTGCCTGTCTTAAGAGGATGGTTGGTTCTAAAAAGGAGAGCAGGGTACTGTTCTGGGATTCTGTGTGACCAGAGCAAGGTGAATTTGAGATGTAGAAAAGAAGGCTCTTATGAAGTCCCCAATATAGGGGACAAACAGGCAACATGCCTCAGCTGTCCTGGAAGTTGGGCAGTTCTATCAAGGAAATTTCAGTTTATGCCTTGATTGTTTTTATATATTCCATAGATAGACATTACTGGCCACTGTCAAAAATATGGCATTGAGTGAATATATGGGATTTTTTTTTTTTGATCCAATCCAGCCATTGTTTGTTTCTCTCCCATTTCCTGAAGTGGAACCTCAGCATTAGTGATTCTCATGCCTTTGATTAAAATGCAAGATTTGTTGCAGAATTTAATGTCTCTGTTAGAGACAGCTGGCTGTATATCATCCAGGGGAAGAGGGAAATCCATTAGCAGTGCTCTGAACCTAATTTAGACATGTGTTCTGCCCAGAATTTGCTACTAATGTTGGCTTGAAGAACCCCCAAACAGCACACAGTGCCAAGGGGCAGCTCTTCAAGGTTGCTTGAGACAACCTGTCTGAAAGCTAAGGTTCAGTATTTCCTGCCATGTACTTGAAAACTTGAAACTAGAGGCAACAGCAGACTAAAACCACTTCTGTAGAAATCTTATCACTCTGCTTTCCTTCCTGTCCTTGGCTGGGGAGAGATCCGAGTTACTCTCCTCCTGCTCATAGCTGATGTGTCTCTTTTTGGTTGGCAAATGTGCCTCCAGCTCCTAGACATCTGCTGTGTGGAACATGAGCCTTCCAACCAAGCTACTGCCATTTCAATCACACTGGGGGGAAGTGGAAAAAACTTGAAGAAACTTACTGTACATCCATTGAGTTGAGATTGGGCCCTCAGCATGGTGAGAGGTGGAGTTTAATCATATATGAAGGCTCTGAGAAAATTAATGATTGTGTTTTAGTTTGATCATGATTGGTTCTGAAATGTTGGTCTTTTTATTGCTTCTAACACTTTATGTGAAAATGAGTACAAGAGGTTGCCAACTCAAATTTAAAAAATAAAAAAAAAAGAGATGAAATCACAAGGGACATCCCAGAAATCACAAGGGTTTAGTTATTCTGTTTTGCTGTTTGTACTTCTGAGTGTTTTGGATGCCATTTTTATGCAACCACAAGGGAAGAGAAACCATAAAGGAATCATTAAAAAAAAAACAAAAACAAACCAAAAACAAAAAACACTTTGATTACAGCAACTAGATAATATTTGAAGCAAGTTATTAGACTTAGTACCATTTAGTATGCAAAAACAAGTGTCTAGAAAAGGTGATCTCCACCACTGACACTGTGTAGTTGCACTAAACCAAGTAGCAATGATACCATAAAGACAACATGTAATAATAGTCTAATTTTTTTTTTTTTTTTTTTTTTTTTTTTTACAACTTATTTTTCTTTTCTGTGCTTAGGCTAGGTAGATAGGGACATCTGTTTAGGAGATGGTTAAATTCCTACCTATTTTAGAAGATAGAATTGTCTTTAGTCTCTTCAGGAGATGGCCATGTTCTAGCCATGAAATGTCAATGTTTTCCCTGGGCAGGAACAGGCCCAGCACAGTGAAAGGGCCATTCAGTAATGCAGCTCCTCCTGCCAGCTCTCCCCCAGCTGGGGAGGGTTCAGATGTTGAGTACATTTCTCTGCTAGGTGTTTTCTGCTCGTGCTAGGAAGAGGCAGTGCTCAGAGAAATGCTGTGGGTTTGGGAGCTGCTGCTGCTGCTGCAGTGGGGAGCTGAGCTGCACAGGGGCTGCCAGAGCCCAGCCTCTCCTGGGCACACACAGCACAGCCCCTGCTGCTCTGCCTCACATGGGCTGCAGCTGCCACTCTGCCTGCCTGGCCTGCTGCCCCAGGAATTTTAACAAGGATTTCAGAGCTTTTCCTACATTCCCCAATAATGACATTACAGAGCTATTGTTCTTTGTCTGTGTGAGGAAACAATTTCTGGTGTGGTGAAGACATACTTGTGTGGAGAACTGCTGGGAATAAATGAAAAACCCTCCAGGAGTCCCTTCTGAGCCAAATGATTCTATTGATAGCCTTAACTTGTAAATACTGTATAAATGGCAGATATTTTATAGTTACAGTACAAGGTAAAGTTTGGAAGACTGAAAAATGCAAACAAATCAGTGTTTTCCCATTATATTTTCCTTGTTTTTCTTCCTTTTTGGTCTTTGCTAATTTTCTCAATTTCCTTTCACTGTATCTTCTGCAGAGCAAAATAATGTTACATACAGGTGTGATGCTTCCAGCACTCATCATTGAATGTTCCTTAGAGGAACTCCTGCAGAAAAAAATCATTGTTTTACCTGCCTGCAGATTCAGGAAAGCATATTTGCATTGTTACATATAATTCTTATTTAAAGGATTATTTTAGCATCAAATATAGAAACTGGGGGTGGGTTTTTTGGTTTTTAATTAACACTTAAATTTTGGACAAGCTGATTCATTAAAGTGTGTAATAAGGTGATAGTCCAGCCCTTTTCTCAAACCATGACTGAAAGTCAATTTTATGAAACTGAATGTGTATGAAGAATTAGTGACTCTGACTGTGGAATTTACTGAGGTTTTTGTGTCTGAAATAGGCTGACTGTTTCTATGTGGAAAAAGGTAGCTGTTCAAAAATCCACCTTTTAGTAAGGTAATCATATTAATGTCCATTGTTTTTCTCATCTAGCATGGGAAAGTGAGAAAGGAAGAGCAGGGAAGTATGATACAAGTTGTCCCTACAGTCAGAGTTAAATGATTTCTGACTTTACCTTTGATAGTTGCTCTTTTGTCAGTAAAAAGCCATTTTCCATCTTTGCCCCTTGTTTTTCCATCTGTAAATTTAATGTCATTCTACTCATCCAACCCCTGTCCACTGATTTTCTAACATTTTAGTTGAAAGAATGCTTTTAGCAGGTGCAGAGGAGTTTGTTCTCTCATTCTCTCTCACTTGCTCTCATGTGTGCTCACTCTCTTCTGCAACCTTAGTACCAACTCTGGGACCAAAGGTAAGCAAGGAGTTAACTGTGCAAGTGAAACTTTCACAGTGATTGGCCTGAGACCAGAAACCCAGCAAGCAGTGAAGTCTTAAAAGTTGCCTATAAAAAGCTAGATAACTTTTTCAACCTCTGCCCAACATGTTATTTACAGTTCTTCACTCCATCCTCTTGGAAAAACAGAACTCATCAGTGAAAAATGTCCGTTGTTCACAGAGTTTTCTGTCTCAATATATACAGGCTGTTCTTCCTGGCCAGCTTTGCAGGCTTCCAAGACCCAGCTAGTAAAGATGCCAATAAATCTAAATCCCTGGAGATACAAGCATGGGGTTTGGAGCTGTCATTTGTGCCAGTGGATATTAAACAGCTATTTTTTTCCATTCTGTTTCCCTAGGAAAAGTTTCTTCTTTTGTTGAGTAATTGAATTTCTAGGCAAAGGTAAGCAAGGGAGCAAATAACCTGAAATAAATGAAGCTATTACTTTGTGGAAGAGAAATTGTCATGGAGATTGTAGTGTGTTACAGGACATAGAGCAGTTAGTTTTAAATCTGGACCTTAAAAGTCTAACAGCAAACATTCCACCCACTCTAAGCAGTATTTGAATGGTGGAGGCTTGCTGGAATACTGTGTGATGAGTGTCCTTTTACAAATGTGTAATGAATAAATCCATAATTTGATTTTTCCATCTGCTAGCTGTGATCAGATATGGGTGGGAGAGCTACCTTTAGGCACTTAATGGGATTATTTTTACACTCGGCTTGGCTTCTTTCCTCTTAAAAAAAACTAAGTAAGATTTTTTAACTAACTTAAGGTTTTTAAATACAGTAGGAGAACAGAGTTTTAAAGGTGTTGATCCATGAAAAGTCTTTAAAATACATGTTTTTATATTATATGTGTACTATATGTCTATTATCCCTTTATCAGACTGGTTTTTGCAGGTTCTTACTATTGAGTTATTTCTCCTAGCTTTATCATGGAAATAAATGGTAAGAGCAGTTACATCAGTGTAGACTGCTGCAAAAACAAAACAAAGCAAACAAACCCAGAAAAAAACTAAATCCAAAATCTTCAAATAAAATCTAAGATATGAAATTGAGTCTTTAATTACCTGTCGTTAGCTTTCCTTTCTCCTACAAATTCCTACTGCATTTTCCTCTTTTATATATTCAATTTTGTAGTTATTTCCAGGACTACTTTTGAGGTAGGTATCAGCTTGTGTCTGATCTTGCTCACTACAGCACTTGTCTGTGCCATACTCCAGGTATGGCAGATTTTTTTCATTCTTGTATCTTGTCTGTATGAAAACACCAATCTCACTCTGAAGGTGAAAGATCCCAAATGGCAGTAAGGGGATCCAAAACCACTTCCATCAGACAAACAGCTCATTTTGCCTTTCTGGAGCCCTGTGAGAATTTCCTTCTGCACCACTGATGGTTTTAATTTACCTTGAATTATGGTAATTTATTATAACTTTCATCCATGTAGAAAGAAGAGAATAATGAAATTAACTTTGTTTTATTAAAGAAGTGTATTTCATGATAAATATTTCAGGAATTCCAGTTCTCTGGAAAAGGATAGAAGTATTTTTCATGGATATACACTGTGTTAATGTAAAAATGAAAACAGAAGAATGTGGGATGAGAGCAGCATGATGCAAATCTGTGTGTACCTGTGCAAGCAGGTAGCATTTATACCTAAATGTTTTTTAATTTAGTGGCTACAGCAAGATATAATTGGCCAAGTTAAAAAGGTTAAGATGGAGAAGATAAGATGGCAGATGGTGACAGGTATGAGCAGGTTTGTTGTGTGTAGGCTGACTGCAATGTCACTGTGCAGAGCTGAAATGTGGACATTGAAGTGGGAGTTCTCTGAGTAATAGTACTCCATTTTTTGGCAAAATTCCTAAAGTTAGAGGAGTAAAAATGTTGAATATTGTATAGTGTGTTATTGTTCCAGACTCTTTGGCTCCTGTGGAGGAGGTAGGATTTCCTGGCATAGTATGAACACTTTTGGAGCTTGCGTGGTAGCTGCTGTGGGAAACAGCAGGGGTTCACCACTTAGGCAAGGTGACTTTCTCAGCCTCCTGAAAGGGATGGAAACAAAATAGGGTTGAGTGGGTGAGTGAAAGTAATGAAGCCCATAGTGGTCAGTATTTCAGCATGCTCCTCTGAACACTCAGAGGTATTACTGTGATCTGACAAGGGAATTTCTATAGGAGCTTGACTGACAAATGGCTTTTTTCCAGGAGCTTTATGGCCTTTGTTCATTTCAGTGGCCTCCACTTCATCTCCTCCAGTTTGCTTACTCACCTCCTGTCAATAAAGTTTCACAAATTCGGCTTTTATGCAGTTGTTTAATTTTTCTGTAGGTTATAGAAAGGAAAATCAGAAAAAAAGTCACCTCAAGCTTTTCACTTGAAGCACTTCCTAACAGTTACTCAGAATGAATTATGAATTTTGCTGGCTATTTGGTTTGCTGACACAGTAAAAATCAGAACTGAAAACTCCTACCAGGTCATTTTCTATTTAAATCTTTATCTCTTCAGCTGCTCCCTGTGTGTATATTCAAAGTGAATTAGCACTTAGACTATGATCTCCAGTTTAGCAAACTGAAGCTAGTGGGAGTCATTAATACAATGGCATTTTCTTAAGTATTCACAGATAATTTAATGAGCTTGGTGTAACAGCTAAAATGATTTGTTTACACATGCCTGGTTTATTCCTCCTGACAGACTACACTAAAGGATTAAAAGTATATGTTGGGGTTTGTTGCTCATTTTTTTCTTAATTAGTAGTATAACTAGCAACTACAGCATTTCAGAATCACTGGACTCCAGTTACTTCAGTTACTGAAGTGACTAAAATATTTCCAAGTGGGAGAAGTCTGGACAAACTTGAAGATAGGCCAGGCTTTTCTGTCCATGTAGCTCATCCACAGAGAAGTGTGTGCAGCCATCCCAAACTCTGTGACACCTTAGCACTGCCTTCTGTCATGGGTGATCTGCTTAGTACAGAGTACTATTCTATGTTTGTAATCCATGTGTGTCACAGCTCGTGGCAGGTTCAGGGTTAAGCTGAAATAGAATCATAAATCAGATTTTAAAGAGAAGTAGGGCTTGCAGGCCCATGTGGCTGTATAATGAAGATGGGATTTCTGAGCTGAGTGCAGTGCAATGATTTCAAAGGTATTTTCTTGGTAGCATAAGGGAAAGTATTCATAAAGGGAATGTAAGTGTTGAAATGAAATGCACATTCCAAATACTTTGTAAGCTGAAGTACTGACAATGGGATAAACTTAATCCTTAAAAATTGTATTTAGTGGCACATAAAGGTGCTGTTTTCATGCCTGTAAATAGTTTTTTCAATAGGCTTGAAAGAAAAACATATGGCTTTGTTTGCCCTTAGACTGACAGCTCTGTACTAAAGGTCTTACTGAAAATTAATTACTTCCCAGCAGGTTTCAGGTCAGGTTATTTTAATTGTAATTTTTTTCCCCCCAATTAATGAGAAATTCTGAATTATTTATACTAAGGAGAAGATTACTTTCAGAACCAACAAAAATAATACTTCATCTTTTCTAGTGTTTCAAATAAAACATGCAACTATGTACACAGATATTTTCTGAAACTTGAGCTTATTTCAAACAAAGTGATTTTTGAAGCTTAGACTTTTGCTAAATGTTTTGTTAAAAATCTTCTTTTCAATATTTAAATTGCATGAGCAAATAAGCAATATTTTGTATAGTTTGTAAACAGAATGCTAAGCTATAAAAGTATTAGAAACTGACTGAAATTTAAATTAACAGCAATGAGTGTGTTCCAGCTGGAGGGAGTCTTGGTCAAGAAGCAGACTTGGGTTCTCAGCATTGCTAGGTTGTGTTGCAGAATTTCAAGTGAAGAATTTTACCAAAAAACCCAGTGTTGATTGCTTTGGAGATCATCACTGTCTTGAATGTGGAATTTCAAAACAGCCAGTTGTTGACATTCATAAATATTAACTCCTGTGCCATAAAAGTTATTATTCCAAGTTGTGCCCCTTGTCACCCAGGCACTTAGAAAGCAAAAGGATTTGAATTAGGGAAGAAAAGAGGAGACATATAGACAGGACTTAACTGCCTTACACATTTCCAGCCTGGGATTTAAATAATCAGTCAATGTGACCCTGCTGACAAAGCATGGGAGAAATAATTTTAAGCAGAAGGGTGGGTTTCTGCCTTGTGAATTAGTAGTCAGTGAGTACTGCTCTCTTTCTGAAATCCTTGCTAGAAGGCACAGCCAGTGTTTTCTGGGCTGAACATCATGGTGACAGGGTAGGCAGGTAAAGCATTCCCATGTAGGCCTATTTTCTGGGTTATTTTGTCACTGTCTTCTCAATATGTCACTTCTCCCCCTTCAAAATCTGACAAGTCTCTGCATGCTTTCTGTGACTAATTGAGCCAGAATGAAATTTCCTGCCTCTGTATGTTCTTGAATCAATAAGGTAAAGCAAAGCAAAGTGTCTTTCTTCCTGGAAACTTCTGTCTGAGAGCTGTCTCCAGAGGCAGACTGGAGCTGACAAAATGAAAGGCCCACCAGGAGATGAATCTGAATCTGAAGTCTTTTAAGTATGTGGGCAGCAAGGTGAAGACAGTGAGATGATGAATTGCAGATTTCTGTTCCAAGTCTCCTTTCAGCTTGGTTTATTCCTATTGCTACCCTTTGACATCCTCCTCTCCCATTTTTCCATTTGCACTTGTTCTTTCTTCTTCCACTTGCCATTTTGAGAACCACAGTTTGAATGTTGTGTGTAGACAAATAATTTGATATGATTTTACATTTGTTTGTCTCTAGACAGATAGCATATAGTCCATCTGAAATTCCCAAAATAATAGCTTTATCTGTAGAAATTGCTGTTCTTAGTAAGTTTTTCATGTATAAAATCATATCAAATTCAGTTCCAGCACTGATGGAAAAGATTCCTGGAAAATACTTATATAAAACCACAAAATCTGCCACTCTGGATTAGACAGGGGTTTCTAGGCAAATATTTCCATCTGGTAGCTGTTGTTACCTGACTGCAAGATTGAAAATACCTAAGTTAAAGGAGGCAAGTACTGCTGCTGGAGGAATGACACTTTCTAGTTCCTGTAGGACTTGCACTGAACTGGAATCTTCAGATTACTCTTATCTCTACAAGGAAGAAAGAAGTCATCTATAAGTGAAAACAATGTTCTACTTCCTTAAAAACAAGAGGTGAAATCTACCTCTGCTAAGTGGAAATAGAGTTCATGCTAGGAGTTACAGTGCATTTCCTTCAAACTGAAAAAAAATCTATTTGAAAATGGAACAGAATTTCAAATGACCTTAACAAATTCACATGCTGTGTATGCAAGGAAAGCTGGCACTCTTATCTCAAGAGTGCAGAGAGGCCTGCAACCTTTCTGAACATTCATTATTCACCCTAGAACATTTCATGGAGAGGTCCCAGCGTGCAGAAGTGTAAAATCATTTCCATCTGGCTCCTAGGTGTTGTGGCACATGCCATAGCTGGCTGAGGTGTTCATCAGATTTTTCTGATTGTTATTTATTTGATTGATCTGAAGATTTTTAAACAAAAAATTTCAAATTAGGCTGGAAGCAGGAAGCATGGAGTGCAATACTAACTTGTCAGTTTTAATGGTTTGGAATAGTGCTTTGCACTCCTCCTTTCCCATAACTGAAGGATAAGTATAGGACATGGTCTTTGAGGATTACCAGTTGCACCTAGGATGGTTGTTTTCCTTTCTCAGAGATGGTTTGCTGAGCTGAAACTATTCATTCTGAGTATTTATTTTTAAAAGGACAAATGTTAGGTCATCTTGTTGACTCTGGGCATGTTTCAAGTTCCCTGTAATTGCTCTGTCAGTCTTTTTCCCATCCATCCTTCCTTGCCAAATGCATAAACTCACATTGTTTTGTTCCTATACCACCTAAATTAAGCTTAAAAAGCAGTAGCTGTTAGCTGTTTCTACAGCCCTCATTTGCATGGTGTCTCCAACTTATAAAACAAGAAAGTAGTATATATTCTTTTACCCTTAATCAGCCAGAAGACTTAAATATTGTGGCCCAAGTACTGCTCTGTATAAAAGTAATGAGTGAAAAGGTCCTTCATTTTAGGTGGTGTTGAGTCTGCACCAAGAACCATGGTGGGTTGGTGCCAGCCATTCTCTGCAGGAGCCTGGAGCAGGGCTGCAGCTTCCAGGAATGTCTGGGTGCCTGTGAATAACTCAAGGACATTTCTGACACGAGCACCAAAGGTTTAGTCCATTTCTATCAGTACCAGGTAGTTTTATCCACTTGTTTTTCACAACTCTCCTGAATTTGGAGCATCTCCGTAACATGTTCCATATCCAGAATGTGAAAATCCTGTGGTGTGTTATTGGCTCCCACAGGTACAGGGGATGCCACTTAACCTTCATGAGCAGATGTATTTTTTACCTTAGGTAACTAATTTGGAACTATTTTGCTCAATAGCACTGTAAGTTATGTACACCTGCACATGCAAGTATTGCAAAATTCCTCTGCTTGTGATGGTTCAGACATGACTAATGTATGCTGTAGGAGTCTATAATGCAAACATGGGAAATACCATGGTGATTAATGAAAATGCCAATCAGAGAGACAAAAAGTTGATAAGAAACCTTTGGAATTGGACAGAATCAAAGATAATACATAGTGAAAAGCATATCCTTTTAAACTTTAAAGAGAGAATTTCAAATTATTGAAGAGCAACAATGTACTTAACTCCAGGTACAGCAACTACTTAATTTGCATTAAAAGAGAATACACAGGAAAAAGCCTCAGTGTAGTAGGGGAGATAGGAACTCTACTGTGAATAAAGGAGCAGATGAAAAAGGGCAGGTCAGAAAAAAGCCTATTTGCATGAAAGTAAGTAAGTATCCAATTCAGTTCTGTATTTAAAATGTAAATCTGTGTTATGCAGTCAAAAGAGTAAAGGTTAATGGGTTTTTGAAGTGGTAGTGTGAAAATTGTGTTGTTAATCAATATAGAATTTGTTATTGCTTTGGTGGAAAGACGTGAGAGGCAATGAAGACATGGGCTATTTTAGAGAGTGTCAATGCCCATAGTAAAATCTGAGCTTTAAAACAAGAAACAGTCTCTCTTACAGTTTAAGTGGAGACATAGACACAGGGTATTATTGATTAATATAATTTTACAAAAGGTAAATAGGGTAGCTGTATTATTCTTTAGCTATTTTTTCAAGATGCTGTTAAGCAGAGAAGTATATATATGATGTATGCAAATAAGTAGGAAGTGGCAAGGTGTATAGGGCTTTCAAGGTGAGAACCCTTGAACTGCTGTGCTAAGAAAATAGGAACATGAAGAAAAGATGAGTAAAAAGTGGTTAAAATGATGGGAAAGGAAGATAATGTTAGTACCTGATTTCTACCTGCCATGGGGACTGTCAAGCAAGGTATTAAACCTGAGGTGTTAGTCAACAGGATGGATTTTGAGCACTTCAGAATAATCCTAGTAAGTGGGAAAGGGAAGAAAAACCAAAGCAAGTCCCTGCAATGCTGGGAAAGGCAAGGAAGAGGTCAAAGCAATTGCCCTGCCTGTGAAGTGAGAGAAAGGAGCAAGTGAAGATAAAATGTTGAAACCTCTGAGATGAAGGTAATCTGGAGCAGAGCCTGGATCAGTGGCTGCGAAAAGAAGATGAGTTTAGCTGTGCTGAGCTAAGATTGAGGAACATATATCAGTGAGTTTGTGAGGCAGGATTACATGGACTGAGGTTGGCACACATTTTGGGTCTCTTAATGGGGGATTGACCGACATCATCAAAAGTAGGGAGAGGGAAGTCCGGGGGAAGGGACAAGGGGCGATCGTTTGTTTTTCCCTTCGAATAGTTTGAGAAAGGCAGAAAGAAGTGGCAAAGGGCTGGTGCGAGAACGGTGCCAGCAGCACCCCTGGTCCCGCAGGAGCCGGGAAGGGCGCGATGTGGCAGCGGCAGCACCGGAATGGTGCCCTGGGCCGCGGGGCCGTGCGGGGGAGCTGCGGGCTGGCCCCGCGGGGGCCGTGCCGTGCGGGGCAGTGCGGGAGCCCTGCGGGGCAGTGCAGTGCGGGGCAGTGCAGTGCGGGGCAGTGCGGGGGTGTGCCCTGCGGAGCTGTGCCGTGCAGTGCAGTGCCGTGCGGGGGCCGTGCCGTGCGGGACATTGCAATGCGGAGGCCGTGCAGTGCGGGGGCCGTGCCGTGCGGGGGCCGTGCCGTGCTCCCGCCATGGCGGCAGCTGCGGCGGGGAGGCGGCCGGTGCTGGGCTCGGCTCCGCTCCGAGCATCCCGGCGGGCCCCGCCGCCTCGGCGCTGCGGGCACAGCAACGAGCCGGCCGCGCCGGCGGAAAATAGGTCACGGACGGGCCTTGGGTGGCGGCGAGGTGAAGGGCGGTGGAGCGGCACCGGCGGGGTTAAACTGGGTCAGGGAATATTTTGGGAAGGTTTGGCGGACAGGTGGGAGCAGATAACTGGTTTTTATTAATGCTCGCGAACCGACAGCGGCAGCTGTTCGCTGCGCTGCCCTAAGCGGGATGGCTGCGAGCCAGGCTCGGCGATAACCGGCACCGACTTGTCAGGCACGGCCGGCCCCGGCCCGCAGCCTCCCGGCGGCGAAGACAGAGGGAGAAATAAAATAAATAATTATCCGCGGCGGCAGGAAATCCGAGGTATGCGGCTTCCAGGGCTCGGGCAACTCCGGTGCGAGAGGAAGTGTGAGCGGGCGGGGGCGGTCAGGTGGGGGCGCGGGGGTGGCGCGGGGCCCGGGCGGGGGCGGGCGCGCTCCGGCTCCGCGGCCGCCGGGAACTCCGGCGGAGCAGCCGCGCCTCGGGGATGGTGAGTGCGGGGGGCGCCTCGGGAGCTTCCCCCGGGGCCGGCGGGCCGGGCTGCGGCTGCTGCCCCGCGGGGAGCCGGGGGCTCCGGCGGGAACAGATGCGGTGCTGGAGGAAGTTCGGTCCCTGTGCCCGCAGCAGCACGAACAGCTGCCGGCTCCTCTGCGCTCTAGGGCGTTCCTCGGTGCGCCGTGCTTTTGCCCTTTCCCATTCCGCTTGCCCGCGGGTACTCAAAGCCTCCCGAGCAGCTGGCCGTGATCTGCGGGGAATCCCTTCTCCGGTGCTGGGCGGGCTGCGGGCTCATCCCAGCTCCGCGCTGGAGGGAGGGAGATGAGATCTGATGACATTTGCCGTCGTGGTTGGGAAATACTTATTTCATTAGTTCGGTTCGCCTGCGGTTAGAGGCTGAACAGAGCTGCCTTGCTGCGCAGGAGAATCCTAAGGGCGATGGGAAACGGAGGAGTCGAGAGAAGTTTGGAAGGGGGGACGAAAGGGTGAGGGATTTTTGTTTGATTCGGTCTGTATTGTTTGGGATTTCTCCTTCCTCCACTCCCTGGGTGGGATGAATTACTTAGCACCCTCGTTTTCAATCCAGCCCTAAAGCTTGCGAGGGGCGGCTTTCACGTCTCTAGGAATGCAGTGTGGCACAGAGCAGCCCAGCTGTGCTCTCTGCTGAGCGCTCCCTGCTCTGCTGCGAGAGCCGGGCGCACACGGGAGATTCCCCCGCTTAACGGTGACCTAACAGGAAAGCCTGTTTGTTGTTCAGTGTCTATTTTGCATGAGCTACTATGCTGTAACAGTTGCTGCTTCATTCAGCTGAAAAGAGAGAAGAGAGAGAGGATAAGAGGATTCCAATTTAATTAGCAGTTTGTTAAAACCAGTCAGCTTTGTCTGGTCACATGTTTGTAATTTTAGAACGTATGTCTTAATTGCAGTAAATTCTGGTGTTGTGCATAAAGCAAGTGCCACATGCTGTTTGCGGCATTGGCTGTGGCAGCTCCACGTTTCTAGTTTTTAAATTTACTGCAGCCTCTGTTTATTTGTGCAATGGCAGATTTTGGAGTGTGCTGGGGGCATTTTGCATGAAGCAGATCTAGGAATTAAAGCATATGCTGTAGAGGTTTTTATTACCCAGGGAGCTGCAAGTTGTGTCCTTTCTATTGGAGCATATTCAGGTTGACATCTTGAATACCCAGATACTGCTTTCAGTAATAGGACTGTTGTGTGCTTTTAGCATCTTTATTGGAGTCTGAAATACTTGAAATGTTGAAGCCTTCCTAACTCCTCCTCCCCCTCAATAATTACTCTGGTTCTTCTCAAATAATTTCTATCTCATAGTATTGCTGAAATCAAACACCAGCAGACTGTACCCTGTCTTCTGAGCTGAGAGCTGAGACACTGCTGTGCCTTGTGTTAGATTGAGTTATGTAGTATTGCTGCTGGTTGAACATTGAAGCTCCCCTGTGTATACTGTGATTTATATTACTGTAAATAGGGCAATTAAATTATTGCTTCCCTGCAATGTCTTGTTCTTCTGGTGTTACCAAAGATCAGTCAACTTCAGTCGGGGTGCTAGGCAGGCTGCTGCCTAAATGTTTACTTGAATTAGGCATTTCCACTAACTCTTACAACTGCTCTTGTTTTTCTAAGGAAGTCCTGGCAATGTCTGAAAGCAAGATAGCATAAGGTGTTAACACACATATATGTCCTCCCCCACAAAAAACACAAAGGTAAAATACATGAGCAACAGAGTTACTGATTTTTTTTTTTTGTTGCATGAATTCCTGTATTAGAGGAGAAAAATAACTTGAGATTAGCTGTGGGGTGCATAACAGAAAGAGATTTTTTTACCTTTTATAGCCGTCAGGATTCCTTCAGGGCTTCCACTTACTGGACAGAGAAGGGAAGTGTTCTGTGGATGCTGCTGTAGTGGGGGGAGAAGAGATAATGAAATTAATTACTTGTCAGCTCCTAATCTCTTAATTTGAGGCTCTTAATTGTTGAGGATGAAATGTGCAAACTCATGTAGAGCTTTAGTTTTTGGAGAGGAGTATGTCTTCTCCAAGGCTTTACCCACTACATATGTCTTTTTCTGGTTTATAACCTCTATTATGGGATATTTATTTCTTACTACCTATTTCAAATAAGCTGCTTCCTGCCCTCAACTTCAGCTGACAAACCCTTTGAAATCCAGGACGTGTATTTCTGTCATTCCTAAACCAGTATGAAACCTCAGACAGAGCTGGGACCTCCAAATATGAATTAAGTCATGTGTTTACAAACACATGTCTTTCTAGAACTGGCATTAGCAAAAGGAGTCAGATCTTACAGGATTCTGGTTTGAGAGGCTTTTCTGCCAGCTCCTGCTGTCACTTAACCTCTGTCAGAACCCTAGAGGAGTTTAAATTTTTATTCCCTTCAGCTTTCCATTGCTTTTTTTCTTCTCAACATTGACAAAAGATTCAAGTATTTCTCTGTGCTTCCAGATTGTGTGCACATACCAAAATACCAGCCTGTCATGGAACATGCCATTCTTGTCACTTTCCAAAAGTGTTTTCCAATAGTGAACACTTGAGTGTATTTTTTAGTACTATTCCTGGTATGTATTGCATTTTATATTTCACCCTGGTTGGTAGTGCTTGTTTATATCCGTGCTGTTAAAAGTACTGACAGTTCTTTGTTAAATTCACATATGCAGCACTCTCAATTTTTATAAATAACTTTACAGTCTATTCAGTGAGATTTACTAACTTTTTTTCATAATCTTGATTTGCTCCTAAATAAGCTGCATAACCCCCTACATGTGTTTTGAAGTCTGTGGCTTATAAACTACTGAACATGAATGTAAGGTCAGAGTAGCTTGAAAGAAAATTGCCAGTAGCCAACCAGAGCAGTTGTTCCATGTTGGTTTGTCACTTCCCAGTAATGACGTGGCCCTTTTCTGTTTCAGTATGTACAGTACACAAATATGATTTTGTGTTGTGTCACCTTAACCCTACTTCACTTTTTCTTACTTACCAAGGTCAGTTGAGAAAAATGTACCTACCCAACAGGTCACTGAGGAAAAATGTATTCTTTTGAAAAGTCCCTAAGTGACCTCCAAAGTTAGGTGATGTGGCTGTGTGGTCACTCATAGTACTCTGAAGTGTTTGTCTGAAAGATGTATCTTAGCCAGCAGGCATTTTAAGGAGAATGTTTTGGGTAATTTTTCTGAAGATGTAATTTTGTATCAAGATAAAATTAAAGTGAAGTCTCTTCTCTACCAGTTTTAAGGATTATCACTTGATTGTATTTTATGAGCTGCTATCTGATGCTGCTGTAGAGGGTTTTCTGTTTTCAAAAATTGTGATGGAAATTAGTAGCAAGCATTCTCTGGACATTTTGATTTATGTTTCTTTGGGCTCAAAGATCTCAGCAGGATCTCCTAATGCCATGTATTCCACTGATTTGATACTGACAAGAAAGAATACTGAGTGCTTGATCAGTATTATTTTCTGAAATGATAGCATTTTCCTCTGTGCTGCTGATCTAACTCTCTAGCTTTTGATATTTGCTGAGACTTTGAGTCTAACACAGTGATATAGATGTAAAATGTAAAGGTGGATATGTCACTTTTTCTAAGCATTTTATGAACATGCTAAAATATTTTGCAAACACTGGGATTTTATAGACTCTCATCTTGATATTTTACTCTGTGTGTCATTATGTAGAGGAGAGTAAAAGCTGAAAGTCTGTGCTGTCAGTGCAGGGATGCTGGGTGTCAGCTGTTGGGTGGGAGTGGGCAGTTAAGCATTTTGTTTGTTGAACAGCAAGCAATGTAGGATTGAAGACCAGTTTGTGTTGGCATAAAAACTGGAGTATTTTGGTAAAATAACTTTTTAGCACTCTGACAGCCTAGTTTAAAATACTGAAAACCAATGGGTCTTTATGTACTGGATAATCAGTAATTTACATCTAAAACTTAGTATTTAAGTAGGTGAAAATCTATTTCTTCAAATCCTTCAAGTCTGAAGGATTTCAGGCTGAAATAGTATTAAGTGACATCCTGTACAAGGAGGAGAGACCCTTACTGCAGTGTTACAGCATGAAGAATCTGAACAACTCTTCATGTTAATTCAGAATGTTAATTCTACATTAACAGTGTGCTGAATCTCAACAATTAACATAGCACTTAATGTTATGAAGTTGTTGTCCTCCTTTCCTTTCTAGAGCTGTGTATACTGCACAGGATGATGGAAGCTTTGTAATGCTGGGCTGCCCATGCAGACTTTTAAGGCAGAGTAACCTTAGCAATGCTCTGTGCCACATTCACTATTTTTGGGTGCTACAAGGCATAGTCAGAAATTATAGCTGATAGTTCTGTGTTCTGATGCAGTTTTCAATTTTCTTGCAATTAGGCTGAGGTAGAATCATACAAGTGTAGAATCACAGAATAGTTTGGGTTGTAAGAGACCTTTAAAGGTCGTCCAGTCCAAATTTCCTGCAACAAACAGGGACACCTTCAACCAGATGAGGCTGTTCCATGCTCTGTACAATCTGTCCATGAGTGCTTCCAGAGATGGGGCATCCACCACTGCTCTGGGCTGTCTGTGCCAGTGTTTTGACACCTTCACTGTGAAATAAGTTTTTCATTATATCTCATCTAGATCAACCCTTCTTTAATTTAAAACCACAGGCCCTGCTGAAATGTGTGTCCCCATTTTTTTTATAGGCCCCCTTTAAGTACTGAAAGCTGTGTTCTCAGCTGTGTTGAAGCTGGTCTGTGTTCTCTCCAGCCCTCTGATCATCTTTTTGGCCTTCTCTGGACCCACTGGGTCCATGGCTTTGCTGTGCTGAGGACACAGTACTCCAGCTGGGATCCCCAGGTAACCTTCCTCCCACCAAATAATACCAGTTACAGTGCCTGTGCACTGCTGGCTGTTTCCTTTGTAACCTCTGGGGGTATTGGGACCAGTCACTGTACAGACAGAAGTGTTGGGGTCTGGGAAAAAAAAAAATAAATCTCATAATCCTTAAACTTGCCCTTATCTGGGAGCCAATAGCTTCTCCCAGCTCTGTGTTAACCCCAGTTCTCTGGTTCTGCAGCACCTCCTTTAAGAGTAAGCCTTGGTTTGCCACTGACAGAGCCCAGAACCACCTTGCAAAGTTTCTGGTTGTCATTTATGTCCCCTAACATTTGTCATCTTTTATGACTTGGCCATCATCCTTTGCTTTGAAAGGAAATAGTAATTTCTAGCTTGTAATTCATCTCATGCTGACGTTGAAGCTGTAATAGCTCAGGTGAGCCACATCCCCTAAATGCCTTTTTCCCTCTATGAAATGTTTCTGGGTGATACCATTAAATGTATGTGTCTGTATCAGAGATATGTGGAGTTAGATTAAATTATTGCCACATGTTGTGAAAAAAATGAGAGTTTGTTATGTCTTCAGGGGGCTGATGCAGAAGCCTGCCCACTCTCAGGCTGCTGGATGGACTGTACCAGAGCTGTACCAAGCTGTACCTTGTTTCATTTGCATCTGATGCCAGGCAGAAGTAGGTGATGCTTGTAGCAGATCCACAGAAAAGTCCTAAGCAGGAAAATCCTCTTAATACAAGGAAAGGCTGTGTGTTAGTTGAAGCCAGAGCCCCTGTTACTGTCTAGATGTGCCCTGCTAGCCATTTATTTTGGTGGTGTAGAAATCTTCCTGCTTGGAAATCTGGCCTCAGAAGATGACTAAAGAAATTCAAAATTCTGATAAAGGGTTTTCCCATCAAAGTTCTCATATTCTTTCATTAGATTTCTGCATCAAATTATTTGTGTGTAAGAAGATTTAGAAGCAGTCTGTGTTCTCTGGATTTCTGTGTTTTATATCTTCCCAAAGAAAAAATTCCAAACTGTTTCAGACAGGGACATGGCATAAAACCACAATGCACCTCAAAAGAGGGTACTGAAGGTGGTACAAAGTGCTGAAGGGTAACAAAGGCAGAATCTGAAATTCCAGCATGGGTGAGGAGACACTCCTCAGGGTTTTCTGTTGAGTAGATGGAAGTGCCTGGGTCTCTGGATGACTTCTGCTTTTCTGCATCCCTTTGGCAAACTTGAATTGTCTGCAGGACATGGTGAATGAAACTTAATTGCTGGTAATTTAATTCATAACCAATCCCTTTTTTTCTCTCTCTTAAAATACAGTTGGTAAAAGGGAGCAACTTATAGAGGAAAGATGACAAATCTACCTAAGGAATTTGTTCCAAAGTCTTTTTTATCAGTAACTGACCTTCCAGCTTGAGAAGTTGTCCAGCTGTCCAAAAGGGAACCTTTGTTAATGTTGGCAACAGAAGAAAAGGGGGAAAAATAAAAAGAATCAGTGTTCCACAGCTTTATCTTTAAATCCACTTTTGCTTTAGCGCCCCAGATTTGCAGGTTAGAGGAATGAGGCACTGAACAAGAGGGAATTCTTAGAGTACCCTGGAGAAAGATTCTGCCCTGGCACTGTTGGTGTTAAGCTGGAAAAGCAGTGCAGGAGCAGCCACCTCCATGCAGAGGATGATGCATTATGCACACTCCTCCTGTGTTTGCTGGATTTTCGTGTGGGTGATGTCTGTGTGAGGCACACTGTGCACAGCTCTGGAGGGAATGCAGCTGTGTTATTGTTTGAGCAGGACTGTACCTTCAGGTTTTAAGAGACTGCTCTGTTGCTTCTCCTTGCTTTCTTTTTCTTTCTTTCTATCATAGCCATGCAGTAGAATGGTTTCTTTATTTCCTTTTCTTACAGTCTAGTTAGCTGTTTCCCTTTAAAAAAAAAAGTGATGTGACTCTCTGTTGACATGGTTGTGAAATCACATGGTACATGGGAACCATCTGAGTAAAAACTCCTCAAGCCTCCTGACCGGGTGAACATAAACCTCTAGATTCTGCCTGGCAAATGGCCAAACCCCAAGCTCTGCAAAGGCCATCTGCAGGCCTCAGTTTCTGTTTCATTAATTCCACCTGAACTTGTAACTCATATTCTTAACAAGGCATTTCTGGTTTTATGTAATTGCTTATGCAGCAAGGAGATCATTCCCTTTCCCTGCCTCCTGTGTGGACATCCCTGACTCATTCTCACAGTCTCCCTTAGCTTGGGTATTCTTTTCATAGGGTTAAAACCAATTTAAAGTCAAGTCAACTGTAAAATGATTGTTCTGGAAATTGAAAAGTCTGGAATTTAAGACCCTGCAAATACACTGTATTTTGAAGAGAGAAAGAAGAGGTGAAAATTGTCCATTATGTTTCCTTATTAGCATATGATGATTGGAGCATGTGGAGCATTTCCATTTGTCAATATTTTTTCATGCTGCTGTCTTGCTAAAATAAAGTTACAGAATTCCACAGTTCTTTCAAAATGCATATATGGTATTTATTCATTTCCAAGTGTGTGTGTATTTAAAAGATAAGAAAATAAGGCATTGACAATGTTTGTCTCGTAGACTAGGAATTGTAATCCTGCTTGTTCTTGATTTATTGAAAGGAGGTTGCTGCAGTTTTATCTTTATTTTTGTTTCCTTTTCCAGGCTGATTAAATGTAATTTAGGTATTATCATACTTTTTTAATATATTCTGTTACTATGTAATGACTATAGTCTGAAAAAGTTGGTAAGATTTTCCTGAAATCAGCTAAGTTACAGTAAGCAAGGGTTGCTCAATGACACAGGTCCCTGCAGATAATGGTTTTAATACTCTGAGTATAGCTGCTTTCCTTTCTTAATACTTCTGTGCCCACTTGCATTCCTGTTCACAGAGGCAGAATTGTTCCATTACAGGCTGAATAGCAGTGTGGATGAAATGAGGAATTGAGGAAGACAAATAATAGAATTATCTGTAGTAAAGAAGAAAAGTCAAAATCAGGTGACAGAGTAAAAATAATAAGAGATATGGGAGCATGTTAAGATTGGATAAGGAAGGGTGGTTTAGTAATTTGATAAATGGGGGAGTGGGCAGTGGTTTTAATGGTTGTGCTCAGAGGTAGCAGGAAGTTTGAGTCAGGCAAAGACACACTCCTAGCTGAGCACTAAATAAAGCAATGCTTACAGAGGAGACTGGGGATATTCAGGGGTCTCTGCTGGACCTTCCTAACTTCAGATAGAGAGATCTCAAACCCTGTGTGTTGGATCTGTTCAGATTGAACCATATTCCTTTTCTCTGCAGGCCCCAGAGCAAGACATTAAAATTATATAATGGATATGAGTGAAACTGGTAGGATTTCAGTATGTTGTGCTTAACCTATATAAAAGCAGAGACTTTAGAAAGTTTAGGAAAATTGGAGCTTTCTAGGGATAATACAGCTGTGCTTAGTCAAACTTCATGATTTTGAAACATCATGTAGGTTGTTGCATTATTAATTGGTGCCTTCCCTGAACCACTTAATTAGTTTGCTTGCTAGTTCTGTCATACTTTCTGAATTATTTTCACTAAAGGCTCTTAGCAGGACATTACTGAGACTGACAAATGAAAAAATGTTTGGTTTTGGTTTGGTCACTTGGAATCCAGTTTGTTGTAAGTAGTGCAGCTTGAACTTCCAGGACCCCTTGAACAAAAAAAAAAAAAAAAAAAAAAAAAAAAGAGATGAAAAAGAGGGAGTTAAGTAATGGAAGTCTTTATTTGTATTAGTGTGGGTTTTATGTGTTTGCCTGTTATATGTGAATTGGATCATCTGAAGCATGACTTGCATTTCTCCATTTCGTTGAGAAGTGAAGCCATGGAGCTCTGAGGGAGTAAAGTTTGATCTGTGCTTAGAAAATGGCTCACCCTGGAGCTGTGCCTGGCAGCAGCAGCATCCCCAGGGAGCTTTGGGATTAGCTGGGATCTGTCAGCCTCTCCTCCTCAGAGAGGCATTCCTAAACCCCAGGGAATCCCCTCCCCTAAAGCTCTGGAGTAAGCAGCGTGCTGGAATAATAAGCACTTCCTTCCTTTCTATTTTCAGTGAGTGAACTAGAAAGTGCCACAGTGCTGCAGCTCTGCTCCCAGCACTGTCCTCTGCTGCTCACCTCCTCCTGAGCCTGCACTCCTGCCAGGCCAGGCAGAGCAGCAGCTCCAGGCTGGAAAAGAATTGCAGAAGTGTCACCAGGATTATGGTAGACTGGCTTCATAATTCAGTTTTATATTTAATATAATGTTCAGTATTAAGTTCTCTGCAGGGTTTCACTAGTCCCAGATTTATTTTTCCCTAGCAGTGTGTGGCAGGCTTCCCCCGCCCCCACTCCTGCAGCATGTTTGTTTTGCCAGGAAGGCATGGAGAGCAGCCTGATGTTTTGGATCTTGAGAGGCATTTTGGAGTTGTTGGAAGTGTCTCACTCCTTCCTCTGGTTTGGTGTAAACAGCTCTGCTGGCTGTGGCAGCAGGGAGGAGAGCTTGGAGCAGTGGGAATGGTGGCCAGCAAACACGAGCGGGCGTTGGATGGCAAATCCCTTCGGTGGCCAGAACTGGAGACATTTTGTCAGGTACCCTGAGAGGCCATAACCAGCAACAAAATCTTTCAAAGAGCTGGGAATTTTTGTCACAAGGATCTGCAGTCTTCTGTGAGTGTATTTTCAAAAGAGGTACTTTGTTAACCAATCTGCATTTTCAAGTGATAATGTAGAAACTTTAATTTTAGTGAAACAGAATAATATTTCCTGGTCTTCTCCCCAGTTATAACTTTACAAACTTTGCACTTGTGTATTTCTTAAGTTTTGTTAAAAATAATAAAAGCCTAGCATTGAGCTTCTTAAAAAAATTTGCAGCAGTTGATCTGAATTTAGAAGTGTTCTTCCTGAAGTTTGTTGATATTTAGGAAGGAAAAATGCATACCTGATGGGCTTTAAACTTCTCTTTGGGAGAGATTTAAACAAGACATTCTTTAGATTCTGACTGAAGTTGCAGTGTTAAAAGTTCCATGTGACTCAGAAAATAAACTGTGATAAACTCAATTTACCATCAATGTTTTGCATATTGCTTAATAAAATCACTGATGGAATGAAGATTGCTCTGGTGGCAGGTTTCTTTCTGCTTTTGGCTCGAGGCTGCCTGTGGAGCAGGCAGGTATGTAACATTGGACCCCTGTCTGTTGCTGTTTTGCATTTATAAAGCTGCAAGTCAACACATGAAAAGTTGGTGACTTTCCTTTTAAAATCAGTCCTACTTTTGTAATTGCAGTGGTAAACTTGGGTGCTCCTGATGTGAGTTTTAATTTAACCTCTTCTAATGTGCCCTGTTGTAGAAGACAGCAGCATTCTCCAAGATACATGACTTTGTTTCTGAGGGACTTTTTCTGGTTTTCTGGATGCAGTTTGTATATTCTGTTGTTGAAAGTAGTTCTAATACATTGTTGTAATTTCCAGGGTAGCATTAAAATGTATACTTGGGATATGTGACAAGGAGCTGCAAAATTATTTCCAGCTTATTCCAGATGCAGTATCTGATCCAAGTGATCCTCCTGATTCAAATGAAGGATGAGATAATGCTGAAAAAGACCAGGAACCTACCTACACATTGGCAGTGTTCCACTCCTACAGTGTGCTGGAGTTGACCATAAATTGTTTTGTGTAGTTAAATTGGCTAAGTAGGTTGTTGCAATGTGGTGCCATTATGAGGCATTCACTTGTTTTGGGATTTGGCAGAAACCCAGTTTACATACGTGCAGAGAAGCAAAAAATAGCAGCTCCAGAATGTGTGTTTCATCTGTAGGCTGCAAGGAGAACCATTGTATGGTTTGGGCAAAGAAAAAGCATCTCTTTTTAAATAGAATATATGCTGGTTGACAGAAGTGTCACCTGCAGGATCTGTGTGTGCCTGGGAGCTGATGAACTCCCTGGACAGGTCCCCCAGGCCAGGGAGGTGTTTGTGGACATTGGGTGCTGGGAATGGGAGGAAGTGATGGCTGTGCCTGGGGCTTGGTTCTGGTACAGATTTAGGAACATTCTGGAAAAGGGAAGCTACAAAAAAGAGTTTGAAAGAAAGCTTTAGGGAGCAAAGAGGAAGAACAGCTTTATTGTGATCACTAGGGAGTAAGAGTAGAGGGCATGAGGAAAAGGATGAGCAAGAAAATTTGGCAGATTAGTCTGTGCATTGTATATAGTTGAAGTCACTGTTTTCTGTGTAAAAACACTGATATTTAACCACTCATATTTTTGTGTTGTTTCTTCCTAAGTTCCTGTGCATCTTTTGGAGTGGAGCTGGAGATTTTCTGCAGGCATGCAAGGGAAGGGTCCATTTTACACAGGGGGTTATGGATCTGCTTTTCTGGTCAAGTGTCATTTACAATTGCAGTAATCATTTTCTTTCCTTCCACTTTGTATTAAGTTCTGAAGAGTGTTGATCACACTGAAAGTAAAGCTAAACAAATCAAAGCATGACCTTTAAACAAAGATAAAGGAGTAAATATTTGTATATCCTGCTCTCTGAACAGGTTTGGAAAGCCAAACTCTTTCTCAGTCAGATACTCCTATCAGTGAGACTATTTTTGCTGCCTTGCCACAAAATTATTTACATGGTCAGGGGATTTTCATCTTAGAAAGCTGCTGCAGGAAAAGCTTCAGAACCAAATAAAGCACAAGGGAAGGGTTTGCACTAATGCAGCAGCAGGTTTTGTGAATGATCATGGTATGAGTCCCATCCTAACATGTAAGTATGGTAGTACGTGCAGTTCACTTTTTCACGTGTGGTGCTGACAGCATCCACAATAAACACCTCTGGAAACAATCTCATTAGATGTATTAGGCATGGCAAAATCTGAGCTGACTAACCCTGATTAAATTATATTTGCTATCAGTCTCCAGCCTTGCTCCCCAAAGATTCCCTTGTCCCAGAAATTTAATTAGAAGGATGTATGGCCAAGTATTTGAGTCTGCTACTGGAAAATGGATTCTGCAGAGGAATCTGATGCTTCCTATTGGTCTGGTTTGTCCACAGTGAACACTGATGATATCAAGGCACTAACCATTACGATGTTTAGTAACAGATTACTTGAAGATAGAAACTTGCTGTGACTGCATATTAAGAGCTTTCAGGCCAGGAAAACTTACTTCAAGTTACTCCTTGTTTTTTATGGTTAGTTGAGCTTTGACTTAGTAAGGCATGTTCATTGACATTGAAGGGAAATGCAGAGTATAATTTGGGCTTTGCCTGCTTTTTCTCAGAGCAGTTCAGAAGCATATTTTGAATGTGTGCTCTGGCTTCTGTGAGCTCTTTTGCTCCTGGCAGGAATCAGTCGACTTCAAATCCAGGTCTAAATCCATATCTCGCTGTCTGGGGACCACAGCTTTTGTCCGGCCATTATTCCCCTGGCCCTCAGTGAAATTCAACATGCTGCAGAATGTGACTCATATTTTCATGGTTCTGTCCTTTTCAGTTGGATCCCTCTTTGAAGGTTTCCCTTTTCCTGTCTCTGCAGGGAATCTGGCGCATCCCCGTGGATGAGATCGACCGCCCGGGCAGTTTTGCGTCTCATATGAACCGCTCGATCGTGCTGCTGCTGAACGTGCTGTCCCAGCTGAAGGATTACAACACCTTGCTCAAAGTCTCATCTATGCTGCAGAGGACCCCTGATCAGGGAAAGTATGAGAGATTTATTTTAAGCCCTTACTTTGTAAAGCTTTGAGTGTATCTTGTTCGCTGTATGACTATTTTATTTAAAGCTGCTCTTTGTTTAGGAAAAAAAAAATCTTTAGGCAGATTCCCTTGGGGATATAGTGGAATGATGGCTAATTTTTCTCAGGATTGTGATTCTATAGTGTAGCCTGGAGTTTCTCTGCCTTCTAAGGCTGATCAGGCTTATAGAGGTGCTGTGTCACGTGAGGGATTCTCTGGAGGAGCAGAGCTGTGACTTGGGCACCCTCTGCTCAGTCTTGTGTAAGAGCTGAGCACAGTGCAGGAGGTCATGGCCCAGCATCCTGCCTTCCTGTAATCCCTGATGGCCTGAACAATGGTTATGTGCCTCTTGGCAGCTGATGCTATTTAAAAAGCTTATCCTGTTCAGGGGTGATCTAATTTTAATTGCATTAACCTTATTTAAGAAAAAAGAAGCTATTAATGGGAGCTATATATGGGCTTGTGTCAATGGGAAGACCAAAATAAACATCCAAGGAAAACATTGAAGCAACTGAGGTAAAATTCTGCTAGGTTGTCCTGTGGGAAATGTTGAAATTGGTTTCTGGCAAATGCTTAAGAAATGAAATGATTGATGGCAAAAAGTTGGAGGCATTGAAGATTTCTTCATGTGTTTTTGAGTGTGAGTGCATGTGAATTTGCATGGATTGTGGTGTGTCTGGGAATATGTCACCACTTGTTCAGCAAACTTCAAGCCAAAAATACTTGGACTTTTAACATATCAGAAGAACTGGACCATAGAAGGTTTCAATTCTGTCCTAAGCAAACCCATAGCTGTACTAAAAATATTATGCTATTTGTAAGTCTAGACTGAATTCAAAAAACAAGTAATTTGACATGTTGGATCAGCCAGTGCCAGCCATGGTGAGCTGCAATTGTTAGAGGAACTTAGAAATGCAGATATTTTGGGTGTGTCTGGTATATGCCTGGAACAAGCCTGTTTTTAAAAATAGAGAGGTTTTAGTTATTATTGAACTAATGAGGAGTCATATGTTTATCATTTGCTTTCCAGGCAAAAGATAACAAAATTACCAGTTTAACCTAAAATCATAGATGAAATATGTGTATTTAAAATGCTGGCCTTCTGACTGAAATAGTACCCTTCAGAGTTATTTACTTGATTTCTAGGCTTCTCATTAAAACCAACTAATTCTGAAATAGAAATTGAGTTTTCCATTAAACTTAATTAGGTGGGATTGACAGCTGGAAGTGTTTTGCTTGAAAGCAGACTAAAACATTGTGTCCAAATACACTGAAATTACAGTGCTCTAGTAAATTAAATGAAGCTATGCAGTGAATGTTTTACACATACAGTATTATTTTTTGTAATACTGACTGGGGAAAAAATAGTAGCACACACATGTTTTAGCTCTAAAAATCCTGGGTCCAAAGGCAACTGATATGATCAAAGAGAGAGGATTTGCTGATGTCCTTAATCTCACATGCATGCTTTATCCAGAACATGAAAATCACCTGAGAGTTCAGCACAGCGTTGTATAACTGTGATGCTCTTTTTCAAAAAAAGGATTGAATAAAAAACTTGAAAGGCACAAGAGGCTTGATACAAGAAAACTCTAAATCTGGTTGCCTGGTTGGCTCTGGGTTTGGTTGCTTGATGCCTTCCCATTTCTCCCCTTCCCTCTGTTTGTAGACAGAGCTGTCTTCTGCTTCTTTTGTGTCACCTCTGATGTTTGTGGGAAGAGGAAAAGTGGAGGGAAACAGAGCTAAAATGTTATATCCCCAAATTGTTCTATTTCAATATGCACCTGTAGATGTTTTCTTTGTTTTTTATGTTTGAAAGTTGTCCTGTTGGCTTTTTCTTGTTTTTCTTTCAATATCCTGCTTCTTGCTTTTCAAATGCTGGAAGCTGTTGGCAGCTAACTTCATTTCTGCTCTCTTGCTGGGGCACAGGAAGTACTTGCGTGATGCAGATCGCCAGGTTCTGGCCCAGCAAGCCTTTGTGCTCACAGTGAAGGTGCTGGAGGACACTCTCAACGATCTGACACAGGTGAGCAGCACTGCACTTCATGCCTGGCATTTTTTGCAGTGTTCAGTTCACTCCTTAGATGTCCTGAGATTGAAGGGCTGCATTTATAAGCACTTATTTCTAGTACCTTTTGTTTATATGCCACTACACAGACAATTTTCCTCCAGCATTTCTGGGTTTTGTTTTTTTTTTTTTGTTTTGAAATGCTGTAACAAATACAGTTTTTGAAAATGGATTGCACTAAGTTTGGTTTGACTGTCCCTTAAATTTCAAATAATGGCAGATACATGTAGTGTACAAGAGCTCCATTTTCAGGTGGGGTCTATAGGAAATTTCTGTTTAAAATGAATAAGAGTCTTCTTGCAAAACAAACCCAGACAGCTTGGTGTTACATGCCTAGACACTTTTCACTTCTAGTCCTTGACAGCACCACAATCATTATTACATATAATTATAATCTAGATTTAGTTTTTAAAAGTCATATAGAAGCTAATCAGCTTCCAGGTTAATGGATCTGGATATTGGAGCTTTACTTGGTCAATGCATTAGAGGAAGAACTTGTTCCTAAGGGTTTCCTAAGTTAACAGACTATAGGTTTAACAAATTAAATGAAAACATTGTCAAAAACACTGGATGAAACTATATGAAACAGTTTTTCATAAATCTGGACCTAAGAGTTGTATCATTATCAACTTTTGAAAGAAGAGATGATGTACTGAGGTTTTCTACCTTTGGAACACTGCCAAAGTAATGGTACAAAAAGTAAAATACTATAGCAGGGTTTTCCTACTTCTTGATCTGTTAACAAGAGGGTTATGTAAGAACAATGAAAGGAAAGATTCTTAAACTTGAGCTTGATCTGCAGCTGCCAAAAGAAACAGGTTTGGTTTTGATTTTGATATGTTAGAAATAAAATGTGTGCAATTAAAACTTCAGATTTCATTTAGTTGGATCCCTTAGCATGGACTGAAGTAGTGAGGGAGAATAAACATTGTGGCTTCAGTTCAGCCTGAGCTGTTGACACTTCTCTGTGGTGTTTTCACTTATTAAAATACTTCTAATTGTAAGATCTGTGGCCTGGATTAATTAATATTGAGGAACAAAAAAGAATGAGCATAGAAACAATGCATTTTCTTTAGCAGAAGCAGTAATGAAAGGTGCTCATCTATATTTGTGATAGTCACAGCTGTGCTCAAATGCTTTCTGATTTCAATGGTAACAGAGAAGAATGATTTCTTTTATTAAGGTTTCAGAAGATCAGGGTTCCAAGACTTCTAGCCTTGCTTCAGGAAGGATGACAACAGACGTCTCCAATAAAACTAGTGCTGAAGAGGGCAAAGATGTCCTTCCCAAAAAGCCAGTTTTATCAGATGGAGTAGTACACAGTACTGAAAATGGAGTGAAGGAGGTGACCCAGGGACAAATTCCCCATGCTATGGACATATTGGAACAAGAGGACAGGAATGACAAGGAGATTAAAGAGCTTCCTGGGCCTGGTTCAGTTGAGCCTATGGATCTGGATGGCTGTTGCCATGACCCTGAGAAAATGGATTCTTGCTGCAAGCGCAGCGAGCCGGAGCGCCTGCAGCCCGGCCGGAGCTGCAGGGACAGAGCCCCGGAGAGCCGGACTCCTGAGCTCTCCTTGGAAGAGCTCAGCATCAGCTCCAAACACCAGCAGCAGGCAGCTAAAGGAACTCTTCAAGCAGTATCTGCAGAAGAACCTGTGCAGAGGTCAAGCAGGAAGAGGAAATTACTTGAGGATGTGGAGTCTGGAAAAACACTTCTGCTCGATGCTTATCGGGTCTGGCAGCAAGGTCAGAAAGTTATGGCCTATGACCTGGGCAAAATTGAGAAGATCATGTCTGAAACATACATGCTGATTAAACAGGTATTGTATGATTAATTGTCTTTTCTCTGTGTGGTCTCAGACATGGTCTTAGGATCTAACAGGATGTGCTAAATCAAGCAGTGTGAAATTAGCCCTATATCTGTTTAAAACTTAGGGAGATAAACACCTCCCAAAGAACCATTCTCTTAACAAAGCCATTTGCTGGGGATAGGGAGTAGGACCCTCCATGCTTTGAAACTGAATTTCTGAAATGAGTTAAGAGCTATAATACCAATTAGGTGATGTTTGTTCAGCTAAATGTTAGTTTGAACTGAGAGAGCTGAGTATTTATCTTTGGATATGTGCTCCTGAGTAACTTAAGGTCAACATTTTGCTGTAGAACTGCTGCTTCTTCCCCTTGCTCCCATGCTCTACATCCCCATTTCATCTCAATTTAATTAGATTTATAGATGAGCTAAGTAATTATGACTTCATTAGTTGTGATTCTGTGTTCAGGTGGATGAAGAAGCAGCACTTGAACAGGCAGTCAAGTTTTGCCAGGTGCATATGGGAGCATCAGCACAGAAACAGGTAAGCTCTGAAGCCTTTGAGTGCTGCTAACAAGCTTTTAGGAGTCTATACAGGCAAATCTGTTGCTGAGTGTCTGCAGCATCTAGAAATACCCACTTTCCTTGTGTTGGTGTCATCTAAGTTGGGATACATTAGTAGGAAGATCATCCCCTTTATTAGAGTCAGTGCTGCTGTTTATGTCAGGCTTGCAGGATCGTTTTCATGCCCAAAAGCTGTTGGGGAAACCCCAAATGATCTTCAAACTGAACTATTTATGGCATACTATAATTTTCCTAATGTCCACATCACAGCCCAGCATTTCATGGATGGCAATTATTTCTCCCTGCTCCCTAAGGGCTCCAACTTCATCAGCTCTTGCCTTTCTTGCCTTGCTGGCCTTGCACTCTGCTCCAGAGATACCAGACAGCTTTTCTTTAACTCTGTTAAAAACAAACTGTTACTCACTTTGTTTTTAGCTTCTAGTTTCTGGATTTACTCAGCAAACAATTAGAAGAGCTTTAAAGGGATTATTATTTATTAGTCCTTAAGTGAAATCAAAGCCAAGAAGAAAACTGGATGAATGATGTTGGTATTCATTTTGCAGCCCTAACAAATTTACTAGATTTGTATTTTCCACAATTTTTGTTCTGTTAAAGAGTGCTTTTGTACAGTGCATCTTTTAGCAGAGTAATAGGAGAGGATGCAAGAGGAAAGGTAGATTTTTTTCTTTATTAGGTTTTCATGGAAGTAACTTTCTCCAATTTGTGCCCCTCAGGAAGTCAGTAACATTGTTCCATTGAACTATAGAAATGAGCAGAAATGTCAAGAGGTATTTAGTAGAAGTGTTGGCTTGCTTGTGGTCTGGTATTTCAGGTTTTAAATTTTTTTAATAAATAAATGTTAGCTCAGCATGGTAAGTCTTTTTCAGTTTATTTTGGGGAAAAAAATAGACGTCATCACACTGTGATTTATGACTTTAAAAAGAATTTGCTAGAAAGCTTCTTTAAAAAGTAATGTTACTGTTGCTTTTTTGGATGTGTTCACCTTTTTAAAAAACACTCACCAAATTCTCCTTTTTCAACCCAATTCCTTACTGGGGTTTCTTGAAGGTTCTGGGAATGTCACTGGTGTTCCAGTCCTTCCAGCAGAGTCGCCAGCTCTCAGGAGTGTGACAAAACATGAGAGTGGTGAAAAAACACACAAACTAATCTTGAGAGTAGACACAATAGGTGAGCTAGTATTTAACAGCACTGGCAGCAATAAGATTTCCTGTTAAATCACTTGAAATAAAACATACCCCTTCACATGCTGCACTTGGAAGCTTTCCCTTCTAGGAAGCAGTCCCAGCTAACGAGGTTATTACATCCTGCAGTCTCATTTTCCTCTGCTTCTAGCAGCATCTTGCAAGCTGTGTGAAGCTGCTCCTACAGCACTGTGAATTAGTGTGGAGACACAGGAATAGCCACTCTTGTAGACATCTGTCTGTTTTCAGCAGACTGAATGCTGTTTTATTTAAAATTGGCAAGTATTTGCCTTTTGTAAGCAAATGATGTCATGCACAGAGCTGCCACAGCCAGGGTAAATGCTTTGTTCCTGGATAGCTTGAGTGGGTTTGCAGGGCCTGTGGTTCTTCAGTCACTTAGCCCAAAAAATTGACAGGGGAAAAAAAAAAAAAGAAGGCATAAAAAGGCACCAAATCCACCTTTATGTGTGTCTCTCTCAGCTGGCTGTTGTATTTTAAAGTTCCAGGCATTATATGGTATCTTTATGAAAATTTTCACTTGCTACTAAAATAAGGCATTACTTAAATTCTGGCTTTTCAGCTTTCTTCCAGACCAGTCAGAGTTTCTAACCTAAATATTTAACAACTGTGTTCAATGTCCTCCTCTGCCTCTCCAGGCACAAGCAGGAAACAATTGAGCACTCAGTGAGCGGAACTGGACAAAGTGGGTCCTTACACTTCTGTGAGCAGATCTCATCTTTTTAATGGCTTGGCAATGCTGTGACCCTTTGACTTGCTTGCAGAAATCCTCTCTAGTTGTTATGAGTGATGCACTGCTAACATGTTTCAAGCCAATGAGAGGCACATCACCTACAAAGTCAGCTCAAAACATGGGAAGTAGCTGGGAAAAGTTGGTTTCCAGCTTTGAAGAAGGCAGAAAAAGTCAGTGGTACAAAACCTTGCCAAGATAAGTTCCAGTGCTCCTAGGGAACTGGAGAAATTGGAGTGTTTTCCATTGGGATGTTCCCAATGTAATTGATATAAAATGGTGTTCTGTGTATGTTGCTGGGACACTTCTTTCAGTATTCAATATTAATACTTTTTTTTTTAGTGATATATTCGTCAGCTTCAGCACATTTTGGTTCACAATTTAGAGTGGTGATGCAATATTTTAAAGTGCTGATATGAAAACTGTTGTGGAGAAAGGTGTGGCCAAAAGTAATTCCTCCCCATTTTATCCTTTTCCCTTTAAATCCTTAACTGTGAAGACTTTTGATATATACCTATCAAATGTGGAAATCCAGTGGTGGTCACTGGCTCATTAGCAGTCAAGTAACTAAAGTTACACTGGAGATTGACTTTCTGATCAAGCAGCATTTTGAAGGTTTCTTGTTCTTTTCTTTGATTTTTCTGTTATCTAAAAGATTTGCAGAGATCCTGAAAGCAGTCATCTATTGCTCTGAGTTATATTTTTAGTCTTGCCAACTGTGATTTTCATATGAAATTAATGGTCCCTGGAAATGGAATATGAAGGAGGCCTTGTTGAGGGAGGGTGAAAGATTGAGGCAGACTGGTTTGATTTTGAAGTAGCATTGAACTTAAATATGTGGTCCTGGGTACCAAGGAAGGGACATGTTGGCAGAAAGCAGTTATAAGGATTCTAGATAATTAGAGAATTCCTAAATGACTACCTAAAATTGCTCTTACTAAGTTCTTCATTTTATGCTATTAAGGACATATTGACATGGGTAAGTTATTACAGTACAAACTAGGATGAAGTTTTGCATTGCCCAGAATATTCTATGAATGCATGTGGAGATACTTCAGTTTAAGAACCCATCTGCCTTCTTTTTTCCTGCAATCAGGAAAGGTATTTCTATTACTGTGGACTTAATACTGAATTCCTTAATACTAAAATTGCACTTTTCACCAGTGTTGAAAGTCATGACACTTAAAACTCTGTGGTTGTGTGTTGGGGTTTAATTTATCACTAATCCTGAACTGAATTTATATAAAACAAATACCCTTAAAACACTGTAAAAATCAACTTTGCACACAGGGCTGGATTTAACATCTCTAAAAATACAAGAGTGTTCAGGGGCAAAGTTCCAAAATGCCAGGGAGTCTCTGGTCCTGTGTTGTGACCCCTGAGATTATGGGACTCTGTGTAGAAAGCCCTGGTAAGGGGTAGTGTTGTAGGAGCTGAAATTTCTATTGGCTCTTCAAGGTATACTATATCATCCAAATGTCATGAGAAGGGGCTATTTCAACATTGCTGAGTTATTTAAGACTCACTGCTGCCTTAGCCAAAAAATCCTTGCTCTGGGACTAGCTCCATCCCTGAAGTGTCAGGGAGAGAAAGGAAATTTTTCAACTGCTCTTTCCTGCTCCATCTGCCAAGCCTTGAGCTCTGCCTGCTTGGTTCTGACTGCCCAAATCTTCCCTTTCACCTTTTGCTCCACTCACCCCTTCCACAGCAACACCCCCATGGCCACCTTCTCCCCCTGGCTGATGCCAAACTCCTCCTGCTTTCCCCATTTCCCTGCCTCAACCTACAGTCAAAACACATCAGCAGATTTCTGTGTCAGGTCTAATTAAAACTGATGCTTCATGAAGCTAGCACCAGAATCAAAACAATGAATTTTATTATAAACACAATCAAGTTATGCAAATGAGCCTTTCAGGCTCCTGGCAGGCTGCCAGGGTGATCCATGAGTTTATAAAGTTTTGCAGCTACTGTAATATAAAAGTGGTAGTTCCTAGGGAAGGTGCTGCTTGAGTGCTCTTCCTGCCCTTCTCTGGTTCCAAACCAGGTGATTGGGACCTGTTTTCTCCTCCCAGCAGTGGTTACCTCTTCCCAGGGCTGGTGATGAGTAGTCTGAATCCACAACCTCGTGCTGAAGCCTTTTCTGGGCTCATTGGTGGGTTTATCTCTGAGGGCTGTGCTGAAAGCACACACACACCAAGCTCAGATTGATTCTGGAGCACGGCTCTGGTGGTGGGACAGTCCCTGTGTTGGACCTTACAGTGAATGTGATATTTCACTTGGAATAGGAAAATATTTTCTTCTGTGAGTGAAGCTAGAGGGCACTCCCATGGCTTTTTCCCCTTCTGCTGTGGAATGCAGTCAGCACTGCAGTGACATGGGCTCTCAGGCATTTTTCTTCAAGGAGAAAACTTGAGAGTGACTTGTTTGAACTGCCTTGGGTGTCTAGAGCATTTTCTTCTCAAATTCTCACATTAAAAAACCCCACAAAGCAACAAATCACCAAGCTGTTCTCTTCAGGAAGCAGCTAAAGGCACTTTGCTGGCAATGGGAGGAGATTAGGAAAATATTAAATAATTAGAAAATAATCATCTTCTACCTCATGTGTTTTCTCCCCCTTTTTGTTCCACCCACATGCTGCTAATTTTCATCTTTTCTTCCTGCACATCAAGACGTCAGAGACTGCTTACAGAAAAAGTTGTTTTTCCTGAGTTGTCTGTATGCTTTATTAATGCAGCAAAGATGACAAGAAAGGAGGGGGAAGGAGGAGGTGGGGATGGGGGGGACAAAAGGACGAGCTCTTTCATGGTCTCCTACCAAAGGGTGACCATTTTGTTCACTGTTGCATTTGCCAGTTGCCATGGCATCCCCCTCTCACTCTATCCTGGAGGTGTATTCTTGATATAATTAACAGCTCTCCTCCTTCTGTCTCCTGCAGAAAGCAATCATTAAGTGAACATGAAGGAAAGAAAAGTCACTTTTTATCTTTTACTTTGTATATTAATGTTTTTCATCCTGCTACCTGGTCTCTCTTGGTCCAATAATGATGTTTTTGTGTATGAAGTGTTGCTGCAGTCTGGCTGCCTATGTAGAGCAGAACATTAAGCCCTTGCATGCATTTGTGTTAATGGGGGATTTAGTTAAGCTAGAGTTCAATCATGTGTATATAAACCTTTGTTATTTTCTATATATAAAGTTGTCTGGGGAAATACAAGGTTCTTCAGAATCTTGATCAAGGATATTGCTGGTATTTCTGATGCAGCTAGAAAAAATCTTCCAAATGAGATTTCTTTTAAATGCTGCTGTAGAGAGATTGGGGAAAAAAATAATGGGTAGATATAATTTAATTAAAACACAACACTGAGCAGGAGTTGGAGTGGTAGTACTGTGAAATGTGGCCAGCATATTGTTCAGGAGTTGGTGTGACAGCTTCCAGGCTTTGTGGGGATGTGCTGGTGTCCTAAATAGGAGCACCTTGGTGTGAGGTGGATTCTGACTTCAGTCCCACTAGAGTGCTAAACTCAGCCATGGGAGTAATTGGAAAAAAAAATCACAAGAAAATGTTATGTAACAGTTGCAGCATCTTTCATTAGGAAACTTTTCTTGGGAAAACTGTCACTTTCCCTTTCTTTGGAACATTTGGTTGGTAATTTTTCCCACAGCCACAGAGCACTGAGCCCTCCCAAAAGCAGGAGCAGGAAGGTTGCTGTAGGATTTCTTAGTTTTTCAAAATGTGTTTTGAAAAAACAGTAAGTATGGTAAAACTAAACCCTTGGTCACATTCTCTGGTTTATGACTTCACAGGCTACAAAGTAAAATTCTTCTCATGTTTTATCTTAATGCTGGATTTCTTTTATCTTAATGCTGGATTTCTTTTAGCTGCTGCTGAAATGCCTTGCTGGGAAACTGTAGGGAGCTATTTTTTCCAGTAACATCTGTGAAAAAATTCTGCACTTTTGCTGTTAATTTTATTGGTGGAAGGCTGTCCCAGAGCTGGATTTCCAGCATTTTCCTTACTTGTTTTTACATCAGCTTTCAACATGGGAAGGGTTTGTCCATCACCTCTGTGAAGCTGAATGAACTCTTTGAGAAGGCTGAAATAGTCAAGGTTCTAACAAATAAAGAGATTGATTTTTGTAACCTAAGTCAGAAAGAGTCACAATTCACACAGACATCCATCCTCATTATTCATTTAAATTTCAGCTTTATACATTCTGCAAAATGAAAAGCAGTTTTTGCTAAATTTTCTAAAGAAGAGAAGTAAGATAGTGAGCTCTTTATGGAACCAGTGGATCATCCATGGCACCTTATTTGGATATTAATAATAACCCTTAAATATTTCTTCTATCCACTTTGATATGGTAGTCAATACAAAAGTAGTGCTGCATGCCCTTCAGTACCTCATTTTTTTAACAAATCTAGGAGGAAGTCCAGTCTTGGCTAGAGGAACCTGTAGTTACAATGAAAGGAAGAAGTCAGATAAAAGAGGTTTTATCTTAATTCAGTTATATTCACGTGTTCTGTAAGTAACACTAAATATAAGAAAATACTTCCTCTTGGTGACTAAAGCCACTTTGTAACAGTGGTGGTAAGAGAGGCACCCAGCATGGTGAGATTTATTGGAGAGGGGAAAAGGAGAAGTTCTGAGTCAGTTCTGAGTTTTGGCTTAGTACCACAGCAAAGTAAAAACTAAAAAATAATCTTCTGATGAGAAACCACATAAAACACTGGTAAAGGTTTGTCACTACCTCTCAGTTTCCTACTGTCTGTCTGTGGAAAACAATCTTTATTATGCCTTACTGTTGGTTTAGCAGTAGAGATAGGTAAACATAAAAGGTTCCTGGTAAATCCAGCTTGCAGTAGTGAGTTTTTCTGGTTTTTTCTCAGCTGGGTGTTACAAGGTCCTGTGTTTTGCTGGAGAGCTGCAGGATGATGACATGTGGCCCCAGAAGTCCTGAGCAGTGTAGTTAGAGTCCCTGAGCTGGCTTTTGTGATAGCATCACTTACTGATCAGAGGTGCTGGAATTCTTACCCCTACACAAAACCCAAAATCTTTTAAAGAACATGTGCCTCATTGTGGTGCTCATTTTAGCTTTGTGCTTACAGCTTTTGGATGGTCTTCAGTTTCTGAGTGCAGTAAAAATACACAAAGCAGGTTTAAATCCCTTTTCTTGAGGCTCTGTGAGTTGCAGAATGCACAGTAGCCAACAATGAGTTTTTTTTAATGCTTGGCTCTGATTTTAAAGAAAGCTTTCTCCTTTTCCTTCCACTCCCACCCCCTCTTTTGAGAAAACAAAGTCAGTGTGAGATTTTTTTATTTTCCTCCCAAAGTCTCTGTTTCATTGGGTTGAGGACAACCTGTCTGTTTACAGCAGCCTGAGACAACTCTTCACCAGGTCACATCTGGAAAATTCCCTTTAAAGTATGGACACAATAATCTTTGTGTTGCTTTCTTTTGTATAAGGCTGCACTTCTTGAGTACACATTAGAATTTTTGGTCATGGTTTTCCTGAGTCAGGAACATCACATTAGTTTCAGCTTTATTCTTTTTTGTAAATAAAATGTTTCAGTTGTCTGGGAAAAGAGCTGGGATACTTCATCCTGATGAGAAGAAGAAAAATGAAGGGTAAGGTTATGGAATTGTGGTCTTCTGCAGAAAGGAAGGAACCAGACAAGAGGCACCATTTAAAGCTGCAGCAAGAGAAATTTGGATGAAGTGATTGGAAACAAATGTTCACTGGGAAGGTGGTAAAACACTAGAAAGGGGCCTGGAGAGGCTGAATCTCCTTCCCTGGCAGTGTTTGAGCTGGGCTGGCCCTGGGCCCCCAGTAAACTGATGGAACTGGGATCAGCTCTGCTTTGTGCAGGGAGTTGGACTAGAGACCTCCAGAGGTCCCTTCAGCAGCAATTATTCCATTAAAAATATTCTCTAATAATTTTTCATCTGAATACCATCCAAATACAGCTGAGTTACTTTCCAAATGTCCTCCTCTTGGCTCTGCAAATAGCTGTGCATTTTTGTAGAAATGCAGTTTGAGGTGCAGATCCATTTTTAACACATATGTAGGTAAGTAGTACCTTCATGTGTTTCTCTGGAAAAAAACCTGCATACAATACAAGCACAGAAATGTCAGGTTCTACATCATCCATTATGCAAGTTAATGAAGTGCATGGGTGTGAAGGGCTTTCCCTTTAAATCACAGCTGAAAACATTTCCTCAAGTGATCTCACTTCTGGCTTCAGGCTTTCTTCTGCACTTTCATTCCCCTCAGGTTTGTGTGATCCCATTTGTGTGAGACCTTTAGTTTTGGAACTGATGCTTTAAGCATCAGAAACTTGCTCCTTTCAGAGGCAAAATAGACTTTTTTTGATCCAGTGTGGTAATTGTTGTGAATATAACTGCTGTATTTTTATTTTTTGTGTATGTGTGTGTGTACACATATTATCTGGCAGATTTTAATTGTATGCTTTTTAGAGATTAATTAATCAAGTTCAGGAACTTCAAAAATACATTCTGCCAATTATTTTTTTTAATGTACTTGTGTGCTCTCTACCTTTTGAATTTTAAGTATGCATTTTCTCCACCTGAAAGTTTCATCTGCTCTCTCAGTGAGATTCTACTGACTTTTCTGGCTTTGTAATAAATCTTTGATTATCTAGGACATTAGGGTCCAATTTGATTTTACATTTGACAGCTGAACCCTGTTTCTGTCTCAGACAGTCATACTCTTATCTCTATGGTTAAAATGAGGGGTTTTTTTTCTTGATACAGGTATGAGACAAGCAATTAAACATCTGATAATTCTATCTAACTGCATCTTTTATGGTCCAATAAATCTCCATTAAATGAAGACTCTAAAGAGTGTAAAATAAATGTTTTCTGTGGCCTCAGAAGCAGGAATACTTTATTTGATTACTGATAAAAGTTAGAGAAGATATTCGTTTTATGGGTACTTTCATTCCCTTCTTTGGTGAATTTATGTCCCACTTCTGCCTTCTGTCTATATAATAAATGACACTGCATTAAATTTTTAACACTGGCTTTGGAGGAGAGTGTTGGTGCCTCTCTTACTTGTGCACAGGCAGCAGATTTTCCTGCGCCTGTTTCAAGTGGACCTTGGTGTTACTCAGTTCTGCAGTTGTCAGGAATTTATTGTTTGGAGTTATGCTGATCTCTTATTTCACCAGAAAATACATTTTTCTATTTGCTTCATTTCTTCTCACATCATTCACTAAGAATTATTTCTTGTGATAATTTGCAAAATCTCTTAAAGCACTGCAGATCTGTTTGTTCAGGTCGAGCACTTGTCAACATATTTTTAAATGAAAGAAATATGTTTCTGTTTACAGGAGATTGTAACTCATGCTTAATTACAGAGTTAAGGAAAGTATGTTATGTTGTGAGGGATGTGTTAAATTAAACTTTGTAAATGTGAATAAGTGTTCAAGTACTAGTTTGATAAATGGACCATAAAGAACAGAAAAATAATCCATAAAGGAGAAAAGATTTCTTTAGAATAGTGATTGAGTCCTTGTTATGTTATATTGACTTTAAAGAGAGTGCTTTCTGTCTGTGAAATGTGCTGCTTGCAGTACTCACTGAAGCAGTAGCACAGAGTTGTGCCATGCAGACATTTTCTCACTGCTCCCCTTTTTGTGTACAGTCGACAGGAGAAGCCCCCACAACCCCAAAGCACACCAAGGACACCCGAGAGAGCTTCTTCCCTGTAGCACCAGCCACACTGCATCCCACCCCAGTGAATCCAGACACTGTGACTCCTGAAAACCTCCTGAGACTGAATGATCTGCATTCCAAATCCAAACCAGCCTCTTCCTCTTCATCCTCCTCGTCGTCGGCCTCGTCGGTGCCGCCGTCGCAGGAGCCGCAGCGGGAGCCGGAGCAGCCGCGGGGCCAGAGCACAGAGGCTGCCCCCAGCATGGGGGATGCTGCTCGTGGTGAGTCTCAGCCAGGACAGCCTGCTGGCCCCTCTAACCACGTGCTGAATTCATTAGTGCCTGAGTTCTGCTATGTCCAAAAGGCTGCACAGATTTTTGTCTTGGTCCTGAAGTGTTGCATGTGCATAATCAATACTTACTTTATTTTGTAGGGTAGATTGAAAGAGTGATCAATCTATGTGACTTTCATGTGAAATCATAAAATAGCAGCCTGAAAATAGTAATCTCTTTTAGAGAATTGAAGTCTGTAGCAAGATTAAAATTATAATGATTTTGTTTTCCTCAATGAGTTGAGGATCCAGTTCTTTAATGTTTTAAAAGATTTAAAGTATTTTGAAATGATTATAATTAAACTGCTGAGCAGCCTGCATCTGTCTTAGAAGTGCTTGATAACATAATTAGCTGCACAGCTCTCACTGTCCAGCATATGTGAGTGTGGAGATACATAACACTGATGAACAAGTTTCTACATGGTCTGGGAAGTTAGCTTATCATCATTATTACATTTCACATTTCTGAAAAGAAGCATCTGACAGGACCAGAATGTTGGAATGTGTTATTTATAGCCCTGGTGTGGTTATGTGCCAGCTTAGAGCATAGGAAAGGATTGAAGAAACCAAACAAATGTTATTTATTCTATAGCATGATTGTGTGATTTGTTTATGACTCTATTATATAATTGGTCCTATACAGTCTTCTAGTTGAGGAAAGAATAAATGAGAACACTGTCACTTGTTTTACTGCTGTCATGGCAGGCTGGCTCTTTAGCAGCTGAGAAATCTCTCTGCTGGGTGATACTGATCCACTTTGGGCAATGAAGTAAGATTAGACCCAATTTCAGACTTGCTTTGGGTGCCCAAAGAGGTGATTGGGAATATTTGTGGGACACTGTGCATGATAAGGTGGCAAAGCACCTGCCATAGCCTGTATTTTCTTGCAACTTTAGCAGAAATACTGTCTGAAAAAGCATCTGCTGCTGCCTGGGCTCACTCCATCTGTTCACAAGCCTGGGCCCAGCACTACTCACCAAATGCCTTAGACAAGTCATGGGAGCCCAGATAACTTATGAATGAACCACATACAGAACAGGTATTGTGGAAATGATGCATGAAGATACATGGAAATAGTGTCCAGATTTATGAGACAGGATGTTTTCTTAGTCTGGAATTGGGACTTTGTAAAGTTTTTGTCTTTATACTTCTGGTATGTCCTTTCTTCCCTTATGTAATCAGCCTTGGTATTTGAGTGCTCATAGTCTGAATTCATCAGCAGTGAAGAGCAAGTCAGGGAGAAATAGGTTTTCCCAATTTGCTAATCTCTGAGTACAGAACAAAATTGAAAATTAACATCTAGTATCAGCAGTTGTATTATAGTTGTCTAATTTTCCTTTTTCACAGTTCCAGGGAGAGATTGTCTTAGGAAGGGAAAAGAGAAAAGGGGAGTGATGAGGATGGAATGGCTTAGTCTGTGTGTAAATTACATTTGTTACTGTCCTTGGGAAGCGATAGAATGGAGTTGCCTGGTGTCATAAGATGTCTTGTCTGGCTTGTTCAGCAGGGAGTAATTTGGGTTTGTGCCTAGACAACAGGGGAGGAAAAAATGAATCCTGTGTGAAGCTGTTATGTACTTACTAAGGAGATTGGTGTAGGAATGACAATGCTGATAAGAACTCACCTATTCTTCTGGTTTTCAAACAGAACCAGGAGCATTTCTGATGTGCTTTCCTCCCTGCAATTCCCCAGGCCATGTTGCAGTGATTGGAACATTTATTTTAATCTTTTGACTTTCTGGGCTTTGTTAAGGTTGTAGAGTTAGATATTGTTCATTCTTCTTTGATGTTTTCTGTACATCATCTTGGTTGAGGGAGATGGAAGAGTTAGCTGCCAGAATTGCACTCCTGAAACTGAAGATCAAGAGGCTCTTTCTCCAGAGCTCAGTGCTGAATGCATGTGTTGTATCTGGCTCTCAGCCCTACCTGACAGGTCATTTCTCTAGCTGAGAGAGACACCAATTACTGCTGTGTCCTTTCTTATTTTCTTTTTAATTCTCCTTCCTTTGCATCCATCTCCTCTACAAAGAATTATTTATAATTCTGTTACAACTCTTTTTCATCTCCCTTCCATTAGTTCTGTTTGTGTAAAAACCCCTCCCATTTCTAGAGTAAACTGTTTTCAGCTTTTTTGTTTCACCACCTCTACCTGTGCCTACTTATTCATGTGAAAGTACTACACATCAGAAAGTATTAGCTGCTCTCATTTTCTCTGATTTCACTCAGGGAAAGGATTTGTTTTTCCAAGTATTGTTGATGCTATGCCATTCATTTCTGATGTAAATATTTTCCTGAGATTTTGTCTAGTGCTTGACTGGTACAGAGTAGAGGGTGATGGAGTCCAGCAGCAGAGGGATGGTGGTGCAGTTTCAGCAAGACACCTTCCTACATTTGGGTATAAATGTACTTGGGCCTCTTAGCCTTCCTAGCTCAGCCTAACATTTCTCTGGGGAAGCTAAAATAGGACAATTAAGGTAAAGTCCCTCCAGTCTGTCACACTGTTCCAGTATTACATGATTCTAAATTGCTGGAAAATCTTGACATTTTCTTCTTCACTGTCCTTATTGCAATAATGGTTTTTATGAGGAATGAACTGGAAAACATTCACATTTGAGTTCTGATACCAAGAGAAGATTTTTATACCTGGAATTATTTAAAGTTCTGTGTTTTGCTGAAAGCCAACTATTTACCAAGTTGGAATATAAAATCCAAGTAGAAGACTCCCCACTATTAATTTTTTGTCCATTTAAGGCCTAGGCAGTTCAATATGAAAGCAAGGTCATAGTAAAGCTGTCCAAACCTAGAAATTCAAAGCTAGGGAAGAGAGTTCTTTGTGTTGTGCAGGGAGGTGGCACTCCATAAGCCACGGGAATATCCTGCTGTAATTTCAGATGTTTGTGAAAGGGGCACAACAGGGGAAGTAGAGGTGTAAATATTGTTCAACCTGTAGAACTCTGAGAGTTTCAGAAGCACAACAAATAAACACAAGTGAGGACAGTTGCATGGAAAGATGAGCAGGCATTGCATAGAGAGCAATGGAGTGAAATTGTTTAAGTGTGTGCAGGCAGGTGCAGAATCTTTGAAAGGCAAATATTCCAATTAAAGGGGGTTTGAATGAAGTGGGAAGTCCTAAGAATTCAGTAACATTCAGCAGTGTTGGGATGTAGGATAACTGGTGCTGGGGTCATAGGGGAACTTTAGGTGTAAGGAGCATCTTTTTCCAGAAGTCTGCAACTTAGTTTATTTTAGCAACTGATACATGACTTTAGGTTGATAGTGGACTCTCAGAAGGCTGAGGAGACTGAATGTTTTCCTAAGGCATCACTAGAGAGAATGTAAACCATCATTTTGCATTGTTAGCATCTCTTTGTATCAAAACAGTGCATGGCACAAGGGCCACCTCGATTCCTGGCAGTTTCTAAATACCCAGACATCAGTGACCTGTTTCTGAGGGAAATATTGGAGGTTGTTCTTTGCCATCATAAGTTGAGCTTAACCTTGTACTGATCTCAGTGGCTCCTGAGTTTGCTTGTCTTGAATTTCCAAACACAAACACACATTTTGAGAGTCTGTAGTTCAGTGTTTTGACAACTTTTCTTCTTGCACAAATATCTTTAGCCCTGTTGGCCATGCCTTACTTTAACTATGCATTTCAATTCAAATTTTCAGGTACTTTTTAAATTACTGTAAGTAGTAACATTCAACTTTCTTAATTGCAGTCAGTGTCTTACCTTGTTTTTTCTGTTGAATTCAAAATTGTGCTGTAGAGCACAGAGTTGTTCTCAACAGATGACTCAAAAAGATGAAAAAGAGTAAGTTATGCATGCCCAGGACATGTGGCCTCATGTGAGCTACCTTCACACTGCAGTTACCTGACATGAAGCTTCTCTCTTAAATGCATCTCTTTTTCTGCTCTGTTTTCTTGTGACATTTGTGTGCATCTTACTTTCACTACTTTCTCCTCAATTTCTGTTTTTCGACAGCTCAATTCCCAAGGCTGGATTTCTCCAGGCTTTAAAACCTCTTCTTTAAATGCTTTAAATGTTTTAAATACTCATTGGTGCTGTCCTGGGGTAGAAGCTCCTGCCCACCTGTTAGTGACTGAGGAACCATCAATGGGAATCAGCCAGGCTTCCTCCAGTGAGCTCTGCATGGGCTCTCTCTGATCTCTTGCTGCTTCAGCCTCCCTGGCATTGGTATTCTCACTTCCCTTGTCTGATCCATGCTTTTTGTGAAGCTCTTTATTTTTCACAATGGGTGCACTCTGCAAACAACTTGACTGCTGAATGTCAGCAGGGGTTTCCTGTTTGTGAATGACTTCTTAATTCCTTTTTGCAGTGCTCAGACAGTACCAGTCAGTCATGGCTCTTCCTCTTCCCTTTGTAAAAGTATGCTGATTTGCCTCCTGTCGAAACAAACTCATTCCAGAAGAATTTTTCAGTACACTTAATGTCTATTTCTGATACCTACACTTCAGATTCCTTAAGTTTTATTTACCCAATCCAGTGTAGTGCAGAAAATCCTTTGACATTAAAACTGTGTTTATCATGTGTTTATCATACACAACATGATAAATGTTGTGTTCCTGTGTTGGATCAGTATGAACAAACAGGGCAGGGCCAGCAGCTGCCCAGCAGAGACAGATGAGGTGAGGCTTTGAAGCCAGGGTTTGGTGCACTCAGGGCAGGTCTGTGCTCCAGGAGGCTCTCTAGCCCTGTGTACTCTTAGATCTTCCTGAAAATCCTGGAGAGTCATTGCCCTATGGGTGTCTTGCTCTACTAAAACACTTTTTTTGGAGGTTTTTGTAAAGGAGCATGGTAAATGCTGTATGGTTACAATATGGTTCAGTTTCACTAGTTTTAGATTGCTGTCAGCAACATAACATTTACATATATTCCTGCACAAAGGCAGACTGAAGAGAGATGTAGTTATAAGTCCTCTGTACAGGCATTGTGTTGCTTATAAAGTACTTAGAAAATTGTGGGGTGTCATTACATTCACTTAAGAGGTTTTTCTGCCAGCTGCTCTTGCTAATTTCCTTGTGCTTAGCTGGCTGTCAGGGCAAAGGAGAGTGAAATATTGATGGCAAAGGAAAGGTCTTACAGCATTTGTTGGGTAACTCACAAGAAATTTCAGAAGCAGGAGACTGCAAATGACTGTTCCTGTGCGCAGGTGCTGCTGTGATGCTCTCCAGATGTGTCCTTGCTGAGTCAGCTATTAAACAAATATCAATTGGCTGTGTTTTGGTAATGCCATTTGAAAGTTCATGTAACTGAGTATCAAACTGTTGTCTTTTTGATCTAGGCCTATTGTTTGCTCTTTTAAATTGATGTTTTGTTTTTTAAAAAAGGAGAAAGTTAGGATTGAACTTCATGGTTTTTCTTTAGCTGCATGCATGCCAGGTTTCTGCACCTGTAGGACAGCTGGTGGTGGCAGAAATGTTTTTTGCCACAGGAGTTTCACTGTGTCTGCTGTTAGACTGGCCCCAGCATGGCTGTTAGAGGGACCTGGGAGTTAGTATGGGCCAGGGACTATTTCCAGGAAGCACTTTCAAAGCAGCCACCCATTTCAGATTTCAGTCTCGTTAATGTTCTGACAGCTGACCTCAGCATTAGGAAGAGTTTTGGGGTATGTCTCATTTGATTGTACAGTACAGTCTCCCTGCTCAGGACCTAGTGATAAATATAGCACTGTTCTTTGCTATTGCACTGCAAACTTCTGTTCACCAGGCTGCTTGAATTTCTTTTATCTCTGGAGCAATAGAACTTGTGTTGTGCAGCCTTTCACCTTCAAAATTACTCTGATGCTGAATTTTTTACATACGACTTTGTGTGTCAGCTTTGAATGTAATTTCCTCCATTTGGCATTTCAAGTCAAATACTTCTTTCTACAGCTATATGCACTGAAAGCACTTGGCAGTGCTTTTTTAGAAATAAATTTCATGGCAGGATATTAGGAATGAATTTAGAGAAAGCAAGGCTACGGGTGTACCTGGCACATGCTGTATGAGCTAGGGAGCCTCAATGTCTGCTGTGCTTTGGTACCTTGTGGGTAAAGGCTCTGTTGTTTCTGTGTTTCTGCATCCTTTACTCTGTCCAGCTGAGCCAACCTGTGTTCCAGTTCAGTCTTTCTGACTTAGTAGCACAGCTCACAAGGAAACTCTGAGCTCCTTCAAATTCAGGCTTTCCATGGCCTTTGCAGCTGCTGTGTGGGGAAAAAAGCTGTATTAATTCCCAGCACACTGGAGAGCAAGGCAGATGGAATAGAGAAAATGAATTGTTTTCACATTAGTATTATTCCTTGGAAATGTGGTAGGATACTCCCTCCACTATGTCAGGGAGCAAAGGATCAGAGCCATTTCCATCAGGTGGAAAAAAAATATTCTCTGCCTTGTACAGTAAATGAGCTGTGTGAACAATTGTGTGTGCTGTGGGTGGCCACTGGTGCAGAGTAAACCAGTTGTTACTGGAACTAGGAACATAAGTGTTTCCTGGAGTCTGGAGTCACACAGAATTCAATCCTTACTCTTTGGAAGTGGTTGGAAGGCAAGGTAGCACAAATCAGCTAAATCCTACTGCTGTATTCTCAGGTTTTTTGTCTTGGCACATGGAACTGCTGGGGAAGGTACTTTGCAGAAGGATGAAGGCAAGTGATGCAAGTGCTAATTATTTAAGCACTTGAGGTTGTTGTCTGTTCACTTATCCTTGTATTTTGTTTTGAAGTGATGTTAATATTTTGTCCTGGAGTACAAAGCTCAGCTCCTTCTTCTTTCCTGTAATGAAATGATGCTTCGTGCTTGCACTCTGTGTTGCCTATATTCTTTAACATATCTGTGCTGTAATACTTCAAACTGCTTCTGTTAGAAACTGGGAAAGGTTTTTTTCCAGGTGCTAGTCACATTTTCTGGGGTTATCTTTCAGTTGTAATGTAAGAGGTTTAGTGCATGACTAAAGAATTTTTTGAAACTTCATACAAAATGTTTTATAACACCAATGCTAATGCCTCCTACCTGACAGCATGATGAAATCAAATTATTAAGTGTTCAGTGCAAAGGAACCAGAGCAGCTGCCTGCTGGTTACAGTAGTACTGCTCTTAAACTTTCTCCACATCTTCAAATTGCCAAGTGATTATTTTTGCCGGCGTTATTTTGGATTTTTCCGTGCATCAGCACAGCAGGGCGAGCGGAGTCGGTGTGAGAGCGGCCGCAGGGTTGTGTAATCTGTGTGTTTATCATGTGTGGATAAATGTATGGGGTGCATTCTGTGTGTGAGAGCTGGCAGAGGATATTAACTGGGATGAAGTCATGAACCCAGGCGCCCGCTATAGGCATCTGCAAACACTGGTTACCCTGGCAACAAGTGGGAAGAGGTTGGAGAGGAAAGCTGGAGTAGGTTGTTGCATTGAATTGTTGTCAGCTTGTTTCTTCCTCACTAAAGCAGGGAGATGTTGAAAGGTATGATGTCCCTCTTTCTATGTCGTGTACTATTTTATGTGTGTTTAGGCAGCTGTTGGGAAAGGGAAGGCTAAAAAAAAATACTTGTAATTCAGCTCGATTGGAGGGAACTTTTCAGTATCAATAGTGACGTGCATTGCAAATCTGTGCTTTTCTCTGTGTGCTTGATTTTTATGTGTTGTGCTGTGAGAGTGCTAAATGGGTCTTCAGAGTCCAGTACCTGCCCCATCCTCAGCCTGGGGCCAAGTGTCTCTTGCATATTATATCTTCAGAAACTGGTTTTATTTTAATCTGGGTTTGTAGAGCTAATGTTTGAAAACCTGCAAAGACAGTACAAGTACTGGGTAATACCAAAAGATTTATTAACTGATATTAAATCTGTGCTTCTGAACACCTTCAGAATGTGCTGCACTTATATTCTGGTGTTCTCCCACTTGTGCAGAATATTGTGGCTCACGAGTTAGTGGAGTCTTTACCTCCCTGGGGAAAGTTTTTATTAGAAGAACTAGGACATTATGTTCAGGGCTTTAACAGCATCTTCCTCAAAACAAATATTGAAATATTCTCTTCAGAAATCTGTTTTAGACAAATAATGAGGAGATGCAACTGTGTATTTCTTCTTGATTGTCCTTCCTTGTTTTGACCTTTTTGTCTGTAATGAAAAAAGAACAAATATCTGTGCAATATATTAAAGTATAAATTATGATATGTACACTGAAACAACCAATTCTTGCTATTTTCAAGAAATCTAAAAATATTTTGTTTATTAACTTTATTTTTAGCTTGGCCACTTTAGCGACATTGTTTTTATTTAAATTTTTAAAAAATTAAAATTACACAGTCCTGAAAGAATAAAGTGTGTGACCCAGTCAGGGCATAGAATTCTGTGACTATTGAACATTTCTGACAGCAAGGATTGATTAACAGAACAGTGGTTCTTGATTTCTATTGTACTGAAAGGCACATTCTAATAGAATATTAACAAATATTGTTTCCAGAAGTGCAGTGATAGAAATATACAGTGTGCCAGACTCCTGCCCTTTCATTTCCATTCACTTCTACATTAAAAATTGCTGTCAGATATTTTATTCAAATTTAAATCTAATTTTACTGCACTATAGAACTGCATCTTCAAAACTTGAAAAAATATATTCTGGAAGATGGAGATGTATATGAGGATGCTGGTTGCTCTTGAGAGAGCATAGACTGATACCAGTCTTGTAGCCTCTTCCTAGAATTAGGCTGCTCAAAAGAGCTTTTGTCAGTGGGCCATAATTTAGTTAAAATAAAGTACAGCAAATCAGTTTAAGCAATGATATATCTTATAATAAAGCAAATACTGTAATCAGCATAAGAAGTAGAGTTTTGTCATTAACTAATAATGCAAATCAGAGCTCTTATTCTGCATTGTGAACTAATAAGTCCCTAATGCAGTTAAGTAGTAGAGTAGATACAAAAGTGCTCTCAGTTAGCAGTGTAGTTGAGGCTGTAGGATTTGCAGTTTATTTGTATATAGTTTTGTACCTGCTAAGTTAATTATTGGTTTGTATTCTGGGTTAATAAGCTGATAAGAAAGATTCTGGTAGTACTTACCCTGGATACTTAAGATGGTGATTCTGGAGTGCTGGAGTAAGTTAGGAATGAGTTGGCTTCTCCTCTGTTTTGTGGAGTCATCTGAAATCATCATTTTCATCTTGGTTTTCTTGAGATGTTGTAGTGTTTGCTCCTGTCTTTGATGGAGTGTCTTGTAGCCATTTCAGTGTGGGAGTGCTCTGGGTTTAGCCTGCAGCCTGTCAGCACTGGGATGGGATGGGATGGGATGGGATGGGATGGGATGGGATGGGATGGGATGGGATGGGATGGGATGGGATGGGATGGGATGGGATGGGATGGGATGGGATGGGATGGGATGGGATGGGATGGGATGTGTGAGTGCTGGCCTGGGGCTGCTCCTGCTGCCCATGGGCTCTGCTCCATCCCACCTGGCCTTCAGTCCCTGAGTGCAGCTGGAAAGGGCAGGCAAGACCAGGGGTCCTGCAGCTCTCCTCTGCTGCTTCAGAAGGGAAACAATGCTTTGGGATTTTCCTACTCAGATTCCTGCAGTTTCAGCACTTCCTTCTGCATCGTTTCTCAGCTGATTTGGTCTATTAATACATGTACAGATGCAACATTATCTTCCTACTTCCAGTGCTGTGTTTTGAAGTATCCAGAGAGAAATGTGCAAGAGAGTGCTGAGAATGAGAACCACATTGATGTGCATTAGACTGTTCCATGTTGTGCTTGATAGTGAGTGGAACATCTCAGAACAGGGGCTGCCTGTGAGCTGTGCTGTCGTGGGTGACCTTTCCTTTTTGGGAGCTATTGGACATTTGCTACAAGCAATCTCATTTATCCTGAGGCTTATATGAGCTTTCAGCTACAAGTCTAGGTGATGGGGTTTTTTTCTTTACCTATGAAAATTAGTGGATGAAAGAACAGCCTGCTTTCCTCCTGAGATTTTTTTCATCCAAGTTATTCAAGAACCATAGAAATAATAACTGTGTAAAAAAGTTGCATCTTTCAAACTGCGTAGATCAGACTGTTAAGCTGTGATGTTTTCTGAAGCAGTTTCTGCAAGGGGAACTCTTGTACAGGAGAATATTGCCATGGTAAATTCCAAGATCTTCTCTATATTGGTGGAGATGGAGAAGTGTTTTCAACACTTGAGGGGGTGGGAGCAGTTTTCCAATGAGGAAAAGTTAAAATATGTATTCCTTTTTAAGCGTTGCATGGTCAAAATCCCAAATTAATTTAGAGCATTGCCATACAAAGTATTTTAGAGCAAGTGAGACTGTGAATATCCAGTGCATGTGCTGGTCCATGGGAGCTGCCTGTGCACACCTTATCCATGAGGTGATTCAAATTAGACTAGGCAGCCCATTGTTTTCTGAGGAATGTCTTCATTTTTAAAAGAGAATAAGAGCTTGTTTGTGTGCCCATAGCCTTGAAAAGGTTGCTGCCCTGCCCCACAAGGGCACTGGCAGCTCTCAGTAGTTCAGTGAAAATGACTCCTGTTATGTACAGCATGCAGCTCAGTGTGGATGAAAGCTGGTTTAACACTGCATTAATTAAGCAGGTACAGCTGGTATGTAATACCAGGGCTATACACACATATGGACTCTGAGTTGTGAACATCCCAGGTTCTAGAATGCAGAAGGTGGGAATTTTAGGCTAATATGTTTACAGAGGTACAGTGGACATATCAATGAAGGATGGGCATTCAGTATCACTTGATAAGGGTTTCACAAGAAGTGGATTTGGCCCTGTTACTCGGGGTTCACAGTAATGAGTCTCCTTAGCAGTGGCTGTGCTCAGTGTAGCAGTTACCTGTGGCTGGAGATCAGAGAGGGACCACTGATCATAGCTGGTCCTTTATTAAGGGTGATGGATTTTGCTCTGCACATGGCAGCTCTTCCTTCCAGCCCTCACAGCTCCAAAGGAAATGCTCAGCTCTCTGGTTTTTTTGCAGATGTGCAGACATGACAAAATGTCAGACTCAAAATTTTTTTCCTTCAGTTTTTAAATGACATTTACCTTTTTTTTGAGATTTTGAACTGATGGCACTAAGTATGAAAAAAGTTGCTTTTGCCATCTTAACTTGCCAGTATTTAATTTCACTCCGTCACTTTATGGTTTGGAAATAGAGTGAGGGTTAAAAGGATTTTTCTACCTGTTGATTAGACAGCAGAAGGATTGAGGCTTAGGAGAGAGATCAGGATGTCTCTTAATCTGTGAATTATATTTCATTACTAAAGAGGAAGAAGAGCTTGAAGTGCCTTTGGAGGGGCTTGGATTTCAGCAGCAGGAGTCACGGCTTTGTCAGCAGATGAAAATGGCTACTGTGGCACCATCACCAGAGCCTGGCTGCTGGCAGCTGGAGCCCAGCACAAATTCAGGACATGTTTGTACCCCAGGTAGGAGCTTCCTGTGCTTCAGAGGATTCTGCCATGGGGTGGTGAGCTGTGCAGCAGGCTGTAGGCACTGGTTGATCAGACAGCTGGGATTGGCATGCCTCAGTTTCTCTGCCTGCCTTCCTGTCAAGTATTGCAGGGTTTAGATGCATTCCTGGCAATGCCTGAGCTTCCTGGGCAAGAGCCCTGTCATCCCTTGGTGGTGATTGTGTTTGGTGCATGTCTGGCATGCTAAGTACCATGGCAGTAAAGCCAAATCAAAAACCTCCAGTACCAGCTTTCATGCAATATAGTTCGTGCAGCCTTTAAAGCAGAATTTTTATTTTAATTGAAGTCTTATATGGGGCAGTATGATAACACTTTGGATTACACTACTGGGATATTTAGCAGAAGGAAATGGTTTTTCACAAAACTGACTCAGTCTGAGTAAACATAAAAACCAGCATTACAGCAGTTAATGTGTTCTATCCCTCCTCTGCCCTCTTCCCAAGAGAAGAAGTTGGTGTTTTAATTGAAAAAAATGTAAAACCTGGTATTTCAGGCAAGCATAATCTAGATATTCATGTTTGGGGTATCTTGTTTTTCCTTATTTGTGAGAGGCAGATTATCCTGTGTCTGATTACTGTCTGGAAGGATTGGCTGCCCATGGAGGTGGGTCACTGACCTTGATGGAAAGCCATGCCTCATCTGTTGTGGCAGCTCTTACATTCCTGTGTGCTGTTGAGAGCATGCATTTCAATTTTACATCCCTTAGTAGCTTGCTGTACTGCTGTTGTTTCTCAGGATAGCATTAGGAAACTGGCCTTTTGTTTTGCTGTGTGTAAGTGGCCGTGTCAGTTCCCAATATCTGCCAGAGATGGATTTGACAATCCTGAATCTGAAAAAATGTATATGGACACCTGTCATTATTACCAGACTGAGAAGGGCTCTGGTCTTTCCATTTATATAGTTTCTAAAAAATAATTTTGACTCCATGTGAAGCAGCATTATTAGTAGCAGCTATTAATAAGAAATCTCTTTTAACAAATACTCAGTTTTTAACATCAGAGCATTGTCATCTACTGGTTGTTGTTGTTGTGTATGCATAATTTTGTGATGTGATAGTGCCTAGGGAAGAGCTGGATCCTTCTTGTGAGATGTGCTCAATAAACTCTGAGAAAGTTTGCACTGTAGAGAGCCCAGGCTGGGACACCTGGGGAGGATGTGGAAGTGATGCTAACCAGTGTGGGAGCCAGTGGCATGAGCACACCAAGGAGGGCTAAATGGCAGGAGTTGAACGTTGTAATGGGGAGATTTTGGCAAATGTTACCATCTGTTTTTCTCTAATTGTTGAGGAGTTGCTCTCTCAGTAATTAAAGAGACAGCACTGTGGTGGAGGAGATGAAGACTCCTGAGTAAAGCTGAAGAGCTTTTTTTCTTTGCATTTCAGAATGGAGAGACAGGGGATGCAAAGATGAGATGAATGCATCTGACACAAGTGGGAGATGGTGTTTGTAGTAGATGTACATGGCCAGTGCTACACTGCCACTTGTGCCTGGTCAGGTTGAGTTCTACCATCCAATAAGATATATTTTAGTGACTACTAGTTTCCAGTTGTCATTATACAATCTCTTTTCTGGTTCCAAGCTTTGATTATTGTAAGGCTTGCAGAAAGGCCTTTTGAGCCAGCCTTACCTCCAACAATGAACTCTTCCCTCTTCTTTGACATCTGAAATCCTAGATAACTTCCTAACATATTTTTTTCTTGCTGTTTTCTGTTTAGCCTCCAGTTCCAAGCCTGAACTCAGCTCCAGTTCACAGACTTTGGGAAGTCAGCAGAACAAGACAGATGGCACCCGAGTAAAAACTCGCATTCTGCCCAACATGCCAAAGCTTTTCATACCTTCATCTGTCACCAAATTTCCACCTGAGATCACTGTCACTCCACCCACTCCCACCCTCCTTTCTCCAAAGGGCAGCATTTCAGAAGAGACCAAGCAAAAATTAAAGGTAATAAAAGGGAAACAGTAATTTTTTAGATTCTTGTTTTTGTCTTAATTCTCCCCTCAATAAAATACTTGTATGAAAGAAGCAACAGTTCATGTCCCCAGTTCCTAACCAGAGGTAGATCAGTAGTGGAAGGAGGTGCTAGGTGTTACCAGCAGGAGCCAGTTCTTAAAGGACTGGTGAAATACTGGCTATGGGTGAAATGAGAGCTATTCTAGTCCCTATCCCTTTTCTGAGGGATTTGGAAAAAATTACAAAAATGGCTGAGTGACTCAGTGGAGCCATTGCAGTTCTTAGATTAGTGGAAGCTACCAGAACATTAACTGTGGGGAAGCCTACTGGTAAATGTTATGTTGTTTTACACTAGCATGACATCTTTTATCAACACAAGACAGTTATTAAATGTGCAGGAATAGCAACCAGTGGGCTTTTGTCCCTGTGATCATGGGTTTATCCTGACTATTTAGCAATATATTCTCTCTCTCTCTTTTTGGGATCAGTCTGCTATTTTGTCTGCTCAGTCTGCAGCGAATGTAAAGAAGGAGAGCCTTTGTCAGCCAGCTTTGGAAATCTTAGAGACCTCAAGCCAGGAGTCCTCACTGGAAAGTGATACTGATGAAGATGATGACTACATGGACATATGAATGAATTCTGGCCATCATCAACACCAACCACATAACCATTGTTCTTGTTGCCAGCATCTCTGGAAGTTGAAACATCTTCATTGGCATTACTCTCCATTTAATTGGCATCATTGTGTTCTTCACTTTCATTACCTTTGTTATCACCACAACCACTTGTATTGCCTTCAGACTCTTCACCATTCTGCCCATCATGGTGCTTGAAAGAAAGAATGATTGGTTGTTTACCAGGCAGTTGGTTAATCTGGATCATGCTGTCACCAGGACCTTCAGCAAACACAAGGATGTTCTGAGCTGCAGTTCAGATCTCTCTGCTGTTCCTGCTTCTCCAAGCCACAGCCCTGCGAGTTGCTCCGGTAGCTCTTTTCTAGAGTGTTCTCTTCCTTTTAGTTGTCTTGTATTTTCCCCCTCTAGATAAGTTTTTCTCCCAGTAATTCAGCAACCTGATGTCTGTCTAACCATGCCATGATTAATCCAACAGCTCCTTTTAAGGTGAATGGAGTAGGAAAAATGTGCTGAGCTGGTAGAGATTTTAATTGCATCGAGAAAGTCTGTGGCAAGGAGGGTGAGCTGAGAGCCTGGCAGCTCCTTCACACTGCTGGGTGATTTGTTGGAATTTGACTCTTTCAAACAGACAAAAGAACCAGCTTTTCCAGGCAGACAGAGAGGGTGGTCTCCTGTTTGTGCTCATTTCACACCAATGTATGAGGTCCAGCAAAATTTATCTACCTGAATGTTGGCTTAAAGAACTGATCTTTCCAGAATTGTCTTACAGTCCTTTCTCTTCTAATGCCTTGGACAAGCATTTTGAATTGGGGGCTAGATGATATTTTTATGGTGGTATTGAAAACAAAAACTTGAAAGATTTCAGTACCATTTCAGTAATGTCTGTTTTTTACAGAATGACACGAAAAGGTGTTTTTTATCTATCTGCAGAGGGACTGCTCACAGTTATTTATATGAGAAAATAATGGTAACAAAAATCCTTTTTTTTTTTTTTTCTACTGAATGTTAACTTTGTAAAATAATGAATGCAAACCATGCAAAAAAAAAAAAGTCACACACTATATATACACCCGTGTGCGCCCACACACATATATATATGTGTATGTACATATATATATGTCTGTATAGGAAAACAGAAATGCATACAGCTTGCAATGTCAGATTTCTTTGTGTTTGGGGGGGTGGTTTTCTGTAAAATGCAGAGCTTTGTATAAACTTTTGGGTTTCTTTTCTAATAAAGTTGAAATGCACTGTTGTCTCTGTTTGTTTGAGAGGGCACAAGGTGCCGTGGTTCTAGAAAAAGCACAGCTCCTCTTTCCTTTTATTTTTGGGAAACAAAAAAGGGATTTGGGGAGACTTGATGGGAGCCCCTTTATTTTCTGAGCATTGCCTGAACTCTTGGGGTGGGTTTGGTGTGTGAGACCCAGAACCCAGTGCTGCCAGAGTTGCCTGCAGCAGTTTCCATTTCCCACTGAGACGTGAATTCTTTTTCATCCATCTTGATGAAAAAAAAAAAAAAAATCTTGGTGAAAAAAAAAAAATCTTGGTGTTTTTGAAAGCTGATGAGCAACCTAAGAGAGAAGACACCACATGAGGAACAGGATCACACAGAATATTTGGCTGTACAAATTTGCATTTGATCCGTTATTACAGTGATTGATCTCATTGATAAGAATGATAAATGGATTGTGGATAAGAAGAAGCTACAGCAAACTTTGTGTTGCAAAGTTGTTCTCAAATTCTGGGGCTTTTGTTTTGAAGAAAATGTGGTTTACAAGGAAGTGAGCATGTCCACTTTGGATGTGTTGGCAACTGTTTGTGTAACTTGTTCACAAACAATAGGTGAGGTGAGTGCAATTGATACAGAAAAGATGAGGCAGCTGATGGTAAAAACAAACAAGTGTTTTCAGTAGTAAAATGTTTTCAGTGTTTACTCTGATTTGCTGTAGGTTGTTATAAATGCAGTGTATAGAATACTGTGTAGTCACTGACAGGTGAAAGGCTGAGGAAGTTTCAGGTAAGCATGATGTTTAGGCTTTTTAGAAGAAAGCACAGAATGAAATGAATCAGCTGCTTATGAGAAATTGAAAGGGGAGGGTGTAGTTCTGAAATGAATTTTCACCCAAATGGAATAGACTGCACAGACTGTTTGGCTAATGTGTGTCTTAAATGTATTGATAACTTAAAGATCACATTTAAATGTTTAGCTTGGGTTTGATGTATGAAGTATTTGATTTTCTGATGGAATGTGGCCACTGATAATTGTTGGTTTTCCTTTATTATTCTTAAGGCTTCCTTGGCATTAGGCTTTCTGGTTTTTTTTTTTCTTTTCTCCAGACTTCCTAAAATGCTGGTCTTGAGTCTTGAGCTTTCTTTTGATTTCTAGTCCTGCTTTTTGAGAAGGATTTAAAATTCTGCTGGTTTAGGAAAGCTAGGACAGTAAGTGTAACTGTTCCTGCCAGCAGCAAGAACTGCATTTGCTGACCTGCTCTAAACTCATTTTCACCTTCCAACTACTCAGCTGTGCAACTTGTCTTGTGCTGTACTGAATTCTCTTACTGAATTCTCTTACCTGGTTTTCTTTTTTTTTTTTTTTTTTTAAATCTATGATTTTTTTTTTTATTCCCATTATGCTCTTGAGTAGCTCAAGGACTTTTTCTCAAGCTCAAGAAATTACTGAGACTGAACTAAACAGGCCACCTCCCTGCAATCCTGCCCTTCTGCTGTTGACTAAATGCTGTGTTTCTCAGCTCTGGGCCTTCTTCCACAAGGGTGTTGCTGCTGCACTGAAGGAGCCTTTCTTCTGCATGTGGGAAATCTGCTCTCTGTAAGTACAGCTGATGCAGTTCTTCAGTTCAAGGAGCCACATTCTGCAGTGAAGGTCCCTGGGTGCTCTGAGGTAATGATGTTTGTGTGAAGAACCATCCCTAAAGGTACTTGGAGCAAGAACTTCAAATCCTTCTAAGCAGCTGTTCACTCAGCAATGACCTCGTGAAGCTTGGTGGAATTCTCAAGGAAAGGTATTGCAGTAAAACTCAGCAATGACTTGAAGTTGATTCCTTTATTTTGGTCTAATCCTGATGGTAAGAGCTTGAAATTCAAGCCCAGGCAAGATCCAGTTTACCAAGTTGCAGATGAAATGTAAACACTACATCTGCCTTCAGGATTTACTGGGTAAACCATTGCTTCTGGAATCTGTGTTCCCAGGTGTGGGAACACCTGGTGTGATGTGCCAGACACATAAATGGCACCTGCTGAAGTGTGTTGCTCTGGTATGGTTTTGGTTTTCCCTGTGAAGCCAAAGGGACAGGAATGTCTGATGCCTAAAGCAGCCCTAAAGGTGAGGTCTCTGACCAAGTGGGATGAGACTTTCTCTCTTTTTTTTTTTTTTTTCCTTGACAGTAATTTATTAAAAACCAAATCCTTTTTGGCTACTGAAAAGTCAAACTCTTAAGACTTTCAGGTAAATAGCAAAACCATTTTTATTCCAAAGGATATGGGAAAAGGAATTCTTTTGAATTGGCTGTGGAGAGTTGATACCCTTTCTGTGCTGTTACTGGGCACTGTCTTTGCACACAGGTATCTTTCACTTTTAAGATGAAAGAATTGTTAAGATATATAGTACTGGGGTTTTGCTGTTTGCAATTTCATATCCTGGCACAGGGATTAGATAATCCATGTGTAGTTAAGACCATTGAGAATTTTTCTCTCTCAGGCAAGGACTAGTGTTTTACTAAGAATTAATTTTGTTGAGCACAGCTGTCATTAGTGGCTTCTGCCCACTGTCTGACAAATGCTGTAGCATTTTCTTCAAAAGCTAATAGTGTTTCCTTCCACAACCAAAATAGCAGATCAAGGAAGATACCAAGTATCTCCTTGGTTTTATTATGTGCTAGGCTTTGTCAGTTGTTTTCTCTTGGTTGTTTTTTTTTTTTTTTTTTCTTAATTGGAATGAGATTTCTCATGAATAATGAAATTAATGTCTTTTGCAGCCAAAATAAACACCATATGGTCAGAGAGAAAGGGACCAGGAAAAGATGAGGAAGGCACAGCAGCAGCTGAAGCTGATAAAAGACAAAATGGACTGAAGGAAATAGAGAGGGGCCAGGTGAGACCAGACAAAGTCTTAGCACTGAGGGTGAGATCCCAGCACTGCAAAAAGCACAATATTGAACTGGAGATTCCAGTGAGGGTGAAGCATCTGTGGTGTAGCCTGTGTGTACAGCTACACACTGAGCACAGCTCATTGCTGCTGCTGCAGGTGCTTTCATATTTTAGGGGACTGGGTGAGAAAATGAGTTGAGATGCACATTAGAAAAGAAGCACAGCAGACAGAGATTTTGTGGCCTCTCAGTCATGGAAAGCTGGGATGAAGAGGCTTTGCTGTTGGATGTGAAGATGGTGGTAAGAGGTTCACTGTAGGCTGAGTGCTAATTGCCATCTTTCCCTTCCAGTTAATTACTAGGGATCCACTAATGCTGATTTGTGATGTAATTTGTGGTTTTTGCAGTAACCTCAGGGTGCTGTGCCACAGGCTGTACTAGCCCAGGTCGTGCTCTGTGGGACTCTCACTGTCCTTGCAGGGCTTGGTGGAACAGGTGGGATTGCAGAGAGCATCAGAGCAGCATCTGGAGGATGAGTTACCTTCACCCAAGTGCCTCTTCCACAGTGACACCTACAGAATCCCAGGAGATCTCAGCAGAGATGGCAAAGTGTGTCTCCCTGGACAGAGGTTTCTGTTCCTGCTGCTGTTTGTTTAATGCATCTGTGACTGTGACCATGGCACCCATCACCAGGTGCTGGTTTCCCCAGCTCCAGAGCCCCTGGTCCAGCTCTCAGAGCTGCCCTGAGCTCCCTGGGCTCAGCAGCAGCTTTGTGCAGTCCTGTGCTGGCTGTGGGTGCATTTCCAGCCAGTGCCCAGGAGCTCCAGTGCCTGCTCTGGGAGCACTAGAGGGGGCCCTTGGACAGGAGAGAAGGGAGGGGAGAAAAGGGGAGGGGGATCAACCCCACCCTAAATGGATGTCCAAAATCTATCTTGAAACTACTGAGACTACAGTGCATTGCTGGTTTTGACCCCATTGAGTTCTAAGGGCTTTCTGCTACTGTACCATATGTGCTTTGCATAATGTATGGTCTGGCTGAAGGCAGAGGGAATGAGAATCCTCACAGGCTGGGTACAGGATTGTGTCCCTGGCCATGGCAACAAAAAACAAGAGCTGGCTTTGTCACCATTAATATTGACACTTGGCAGGAAAACAGATCCACTGCCTACTTGCTTTCCACACAAAATCTCTTTGCCCCATTACTGTTTTTCCCTTTTTTCTCAATTCCCCCATAAGAGGCCCCCTGGGTGTGTCCATTTTCATAATGTGCAGCATGTCACACTGAGGTGTGGTGGGTATCTCCTGGCAGTTAGTCTTGGGTAAAGGGCTCAAATAATGTGTTGAGCTTTGTCAGTGTGAATCCTGACTAATTCAGCCCTGGTTCATGGCAGTGGTGTGGGGCTTGTGCTGGCATAACTGTGCCCAAGAGTCAGTGACAAACATGCAATGTCAGATTCTAGTCAGGGATGAAAATGTGTTTGAGAATGATGGAAGGAAGATGCAGTGTTGAAGCTTGGATAGGATCTTGTAAGGCAGTGTCTGTTGTGTGGAGCAGCCCTGAGGTGAGGTCAGGTCCTGCAGCCATCTGGCAGCTCAGGAGAGGAGCAGGGATGTGGATGAGGCCAAGCACTGACTGCAAAATCAGAAAAGCCAAATCACTCCTACCAAGGGGAAAAGCAAAATCACACTTCTGCCTGCATGTAAGATTTATCTGCACAATTAAATGGTTGTGTCTGTAGCTGGTAGAAAAACATTCCATTTTATAACCCCAGTGGGAGGAACACACTGCAATCTCTCTAAGTGCATTGTCTTACTGAAGGAAACTGCCTAGCTAAGGCCAAGTCAACATATATGGTAAAAAGTAGTTTTTGCTCTCAGATTAGACATAGATATCCCCCTCTCAAGTTTTATTTCTCAGCCTATTTTTTTCTCTCCCATCTCTTTTGGAGACCTTGCAAACAACAGTGAATTCCAGTATAAATGGAATATAAACAAAGTTCATATATGGTACAAGCATATGAGAACCACATTGGAATGGTATTCATTTAATTTTAGTTGAGTGATATAATAGCTACAAGTGAAAGGCCATGTAACAGGGCAAAGGTATTTTAGAAACTGCTTCCTGAGAGAATGCTGAATTATTACATATATCCACAGTTGGCCTAAGATCCTCCCTCTATATTCACATTCCTTTCATTTTGCTTCTCTGAGGTGTCTGACAGATACAGAGGGCTGTTCACAAGGAATAATATGCAACTGAGTTTTATTTGCAATATGCATTGCATGAACTATGATCTAATATAGCACTGAACACATACTGTTCAGTAATAATTAGTAAAGGATGTTGTTTGAGCAGAAAAGCTTCATACTCAGAAGTGTTCTTTGATTTCTTGTAATTTAAGTCACACCAGAGGTTTAATTTCCTTAAATTACACCCTAATGTGTATGAAGAGTCACATTTTCTCTGCTAAATGCATGGATATGTATAAAATGCTACTCTTTCAGTAAGATTGCAGTGATAATTTTCCCCTTAAGAGATGGCACTAGATGCTCAAAGAATTGCTTAAGTTGTTAATTGAGCCAACATACTCACCAAGAAACTCACTGTGCTGTGAGGATGTCAGATAGCAGTTTGAATATAGAAACTTGCCACTTAGGAATGTCTTGGCTGTAAGTTAGATCTCCAGGAGGTTAGAGTGGGTCAGGGGGAAAAAAATTAAACTTTAGAAATTCGTAGTGGAAGTTCTGAGCTTACAACACCAATTTGCAATGCTGTTGCTCTCAAGTAAGCTGCACAAGTTCAAACAAATTATTTCTGTCATGGCTCTCCCAATAGGCACCCTGCTGGAAATGATTCCTACACTTAATAAGTAAATGGGCTTTCCTGGGAGCAAAACAAAGAGCCTGACGTGTTTCCTCACAGCAAGCAGCAGTGGCACAAGGTGATTTTTCAGTTTGGCTTGCCTGGAACGTGATAACAGCTTGGGACTGCACATTGTGAAGTGTTCCTGCAAAGGGAAATGCAGAGGGTTTGTGTTGATAACCTGGTCTGTGATGCCATTGCTCTGCAGGCTGGGGGTGCTGCCAGTGCAGTGGAGAGCAGCTCTGTGTCCAGGCAGTGCTGTCAGCTCACGTTTCCCTGGGCTGGGGCAGTCATGGGCCCTTCTGCAGAAACCAGACAAGCCAACTGCATTTACTGGTACACACCTGGGTGCTTTTTGCTGTCTCAGAACTGGGTATTCCAGTGAACTGCACAAGGATTCTCCTACAATGGCAGATTTTACCAGGCCTGTACTTTTCCTTGGAAGTTGTCAATACACTGTTTTTCTCAGTAAGAAGGATGAGAAAGCAGTGCAGGATTGCTGGAAAGCCTGGGAGTTGTTTCAATCCCTCTGCAGTCCTGCAGTGCCTCCCCCTTGCCACAGAGATGTCCCTGTGCAGCTGCCTGGCCTGGCTGAGCCCTGGACGTGTATTGGCAGCTGGGGAGAGCCAGACACAAAGGCTGGAACAGCTGTTAAAGCATAATGTGCATAATTCAGTGCTGCTCTGCAGGAGTCACCCTCCAAACTGGGGAGTTCACTTTAGAGAACTGAGAATTCCCTTAAAGTGCAAGAGAGGGTAAATAGTCTGGGCTTAAATGCACTCCTGCTGCATTGTATTTTTTAATAAGGTGAATTTGTTGCAATGTCAGTGAAACTCAGAAATGCCCAGAATGTAGTAATGTCCTGGCTGGGTGTGTGGTCATGTTACAGCTCAGGCACAGACACAACAGTGCCTGTCATCTGCTGCTATCAACACATGTGGAAAAGTTGCTGAAAATAACATGAAAATATGGAAATGTTATTTCCAAGTGCAGAGTGTCTGCTGGGGAAGAGGGAGAGAGGAGGAGGACAATGTTTCTTCTTAAAGATGTGCCTGATTCAACAGGGTACCAAAACACAAGCAGCTCCTCTTGATTTCAGTGAAGACAGCGAAGGTCAGCCTCAGGTTGTGTGTCACCCTCAGCCTGTGATATGTACAGCTTTTCAGTGACATAAAGTATTTCTACAGCTAAAATTTCTGTGGAAAATAACTGCTTTAAAATAAACAGACTTAAATTCTTTAATGCGTGCAAACTCAAAAGTTTGCAGTTAAACACTGAAAAATGCAAAAGGCCAAGGGAAGGTGGAAATATCTCTGCTGTGAAAAAATTCAGCCCTAATTACTTCTCCCTGAAATTCTGGTGGCTGTGGCATATGGAGGAACTCTGCAGAATAACTAGTGTTAGTTCTGTTTTGTGACACCTTCTTCATGTCATCCCTGAGGCAGTGTTTATTAGCAATATAATTTTCTTTAACAGCTTTTCTCCCCCATCATCCCCCCGTGGCTGATATTGCTCCAGCAAGGAAATCCTGGTGGCTTTCAGAGCAGTAGCAGCAGAACTGGTGAGATGGGTTTGAAGCTGGCTTGTTCTTCCTGAGTTCTGTATCTGGGCTTTGTCAATATTCACTTTTTGCATCTATTTCATGGTTACACCCGTGCTTCTTGGTGAAATCAAAAGACAAAAGAAGTTTTGCCTCAAAGCTTTCCCACTAGCTTGTGAGATTTTCAGTTTATCTTCCATTTTCTGTCTCCATCAAATAGGAACTACTTGTCCAAAACTGTCCCCCCTCCCCAAATGGCCACTGAATTTGCAGCTGGGACATTTTTATATGTCATAAATTGCTTATAATTTTATCTTCTAGCCAATATGGGGTAAAACTATGGGGCTTTTCATCTTGAGTGATTGAATATGGGTATCCACCACTCCCATAATTAAGTTAAATGAGAGCAACACAAAAAGTTACCTGGGTTTTTGTGATGATGAATAACTCCAAATAATCAGAGCTTCCCATGAGCAGAGTTGTGGAGAGGATTAAAAGGTGGCTGCTCATGTAAGAGTAGAACATGCTCAGTTTTTTTGGAGAATCCTTAGCTCTGACTGCTGAGAAATTGGCATAGTGCAGTCTAGCAAAACTAAGTCTCTGTTCTAATTAAGACTTATTTGGATTTTTCAGTTTTTCCCATTCCCTGGCTGAAATTTCCTGTGTCTTGTAACCATTTAACAATATGTTACTAACCATCCATTATGTCCTGCTTTATTCTCTTTTAGATGAAAGAGCCATGTAAAAAAAAAGGATTCACCAGCCCCTGTGACTGAATTTGAGTGATAATGTCAATGGAATTAACACATTGCCATTGTTGAATGGTCTCCTGTGGCTGTATAAACATCAAGGTAACACATTTCCAAAGCAGAAGACATTACTGCTGTGATACTGTTGTTTTGAGAATATTTCTTCACTACCAAAACACTGATGTAGATTTAGCAGAATGATGTTGGAGTGGGGAGGGTTGATTCTGCTGCTTTTATTTTTGCTGAATTCTGGTTTATTTGCTGAAGAAAATCTCCTAAATTGTTTGATTAACATGAAATGAGAGCATAAATACATTGAGGTTTATTTAAGATGACCTCTGATTGGTAAACACATTTAAATGACAGCTCTCTTAAGGGCCTAATTCCATTTCTGAAGACAACCTTCTGGAAAAGCTGGGGCAGAACTGCTCTCAGGAGACCCAGGATCCTTTGGCTTGGGCAGAGTTTGCTGAAGAATAACTTGAGCAAAGTTACTCTTCACACACTATCTTCATCCATTAACATAATTTTTATCTCTGCAAACAGGAATAGACTGAGGTTTGCTGAATAATATTCAGGCTTCAGTTTTAACTTTGGGGATGGCAAAGGCTTGTCAGAAAACCTTTTAATGGGGACAATCCCACTGCAGATTTGTTGGCACTGTCTCACCTAGTACAAGACAGAACTGACTAATGAGGATATGGCACAGAAGCAGTTTGGAATTCCTTGGGTCACAAAATCAGTGAAGATGGCTGCACTGCAGAAGCCAAAGCTGGTCAGGGGGACATGCAGGTAACAGTGATGGTTTCCTTTATTCTGACTGTCCTGATCCTGGTGCAAATTGAACAAGATCTGTGTTTCTGGAAGAATATTTTCATTTGTCTTCAGGCAAGAAAAAATTCAGGCAGTAAGTGCTAAACCTGAACCTGACAAATTCTGTTCCTAAATAACTGTTGTTATGTGAATTTTACTGCTCTGCAAGGTTAAAGCATCTTTAAACAAGGAGTTGATGAGTTTGCTGCATTTCTACTCATCAGAGACCATAACTCAGGTATTGAAGGGTAGGAAGTCAGTCTCAGGTCTGACCTTTCTGGACAAAGATGGACATATTCCTCTCCAGAATCCATGAGAAATACCCACTGCCTCAGGCAGAGCTGTATCAGTTCTGCTCAAAAGGATTTCAGTTTGCAGAGCTGAATCTGGCACTTCTGTGAGCATTGGGGCTGAAACAGAAGAGAGGGAGGTGTTGTCCATTCCAAGAACAGCCCTAGGTTGGATTCCTCAAAGGAAAGGACTTCTCAGCACAGGTTATGTTCTGTTTCTGGCCTGCTCTTGGTTATCAGGTGATAGAAAAGAAAGTTGTGATGGAAAAAGGGAGGAGCTGCCTGTGGCAGGAGTTTGTTAGAACACAGAAAATGACTTGGTGAACCATGAGCACTGTGCAGGAGTTAAATGAGCAGGGTGGGCATGGCTGTGTAACCTGAAGTTCTTTTCTCTCCCCTGAGGGCTGTTTGAAGCCCTCTGAAAGTCCAGAAAACAGCTCATGAACTTTGTGCTTCAGAGCTGCAGAGAAAATGCTTCTCTCATCCGTGGATCAGCCTTTTGTCAGCTCTAACACAATGGCTGTGGCTTTAGTGTATCTCCACTGTCACCCAAAGGCACTTTGTGGGAAATGTAACCCAGTGGCTCAAAACTTGTCACCTGTCCCCTCATGCTGACCTAAGCCCTGGAGTGCAAGAGGGGAGTGCTCTCCCAAGGTCAGTGGTATTTCTGTTGGAGCCACACCTCCCTTGGGAGGCCATAGCTGGTCTTTTGTGAATCATGATGTGCAGAAATCCAGGATCTGTGCAGTGCTGTGACCCACAGTGAGTCAGTGAGCCTGGGTTCCATCCCTCTGGGAGCAGCCTGTTCATGTGCCAGCACAACATCCATTCTTCTGTGTCCCCTGAATTCATTTGGTGCTCATTGGAGGAATCATGGGAATAAGAGAGGAGCAGATCCATCAGAGGCTGCTTTACTGCTCACACCAAGGCAGGATTGTTCTCTGCAGTGCCACTGGTGTGTGCAAAAGCCATGAGAAGCTGTGACAGGAAGGAGTTTCTGTTCCTCTGAGAGCAGGCTGCCCTTGCACAGCCGCAGTGCTTTTTCCTGGATAGTCAAATTGCATCTCTCTCATTTTCATCCCAGCTAATGAAGATAATTATATCCTTTTGTAGAATATTAATTCCTCTGTCATCTGTGTGTTTACACCCTGCAGACATGTTGATTTCTTCTTTGTGAACAGGGCCATCAATCATGGAAGTTTTCCTTAACCACCTCTTCTCATCTTTTCTGCTGTTCACCTCATCCAGTCTCCCTGCAGTTCCCCAGTAGCTTTGATAATGAGGTGATAAGAATTACTTGTGGTTTTACCAGTTTGTTTTACAGCAGGGTCACAGAAAGAGGCCCTGCCACGTTCCTGCTCAACTATATGCCATTTTCACATATGTATCCTCTGGTTATACTGGTGGTTATATTTTCAACAAGGAAATTAAATTACACCTAATGCAGAAAACTCTAGAAATTACCTCTGTGATGGAACCTCCTTAATGTTACCATATTTTTTTGGTGGATATGGCTGAACATCACTGTCCAAAACAAAAGTTTAAGTGATTTTCTCTTAAGGAATTGGGGTGAAGAATTCCAGATTCAGCAATTCCTCCTTTGGACAGCTTTTCAGAGTATGGTGCAAAGGGAAGAGAAGGGGTTAGTTCTATCTTGGAGAGGAAATGCAAGATAAAAAAGTCAGAAAGACATACTGGGGGACCATGTATGGACTTAGATTTCAAATTTTTGCTTCAGGTTTCTGATAATCTGAACCAGCCCTCCCCAGCTGCTGTTGTAACTTGTCCCCTCCTGTCCTGTAGAGCACAAGCCCTCCAGGTCTGGTAGCTTCTCTCTGCACTGTCAGCAGTTATTTGGAAATGCAGGCCCTTGGTGGTGAGTCCAAACCTCCATCTCAGGCAGGCTCAGCTCACCAAAGCTGAGCCCAGCAGTAGCTCCCTGCAGAAACTTAAACCAGTAACTGCAGTGTTGGAGGGTGGCAAAAGCAGTGACCTCATTATTGACAACATCTGATCTGTGCTCACAGGAATCCTTGCTCCAAACATGACTTTGATTTTCTCCTGCACACTCCCCAGCACTTTTCTGAGCAGAATTTATAAATATTTCTGTTGAATTTACCTTGCATTGTTTGTATCTGCATTTGGTTGGCAGGCATAGGTCAGGCTCTGATGTGGCAGTAATTTAAAAACAGTTTTGCCTTGTAAAGCAAAATTTGTGTTTTTAAAAGTGGCATCTATAAAGTGTGTTGATGTCTGCAGGGTTACAGAGGACAAGAAATCTGAGTCATTTATGCCTAAGTAGATAAAATCCAGTGTTTTCAGTATAATGCACTCATTGCACATCTCTGTCCTCCTTCCAAGGGAGGCTTGTCTATATAAGTGTTCTGGCAGGAAAAAGCCATGTGTCACCCTTGGTTTCTCAAGGAATTGCATCCCATATATTTAAACCATTCAGGTGTCTGGTGTTCTTAACCACTTAGAAGCATTTGTTCGATATAGTAGGGCTAATTTTTAATTTATTTTTCTAAGCACATCTATCTGAAATGATGCTAGGCTTTTATATTCACAGCAGGGAGCATTGGGAGGTTTAAATATCCCTTTAATCACTAAGGATGTAATAAAAACAAGAGGAGTTCTTTGAGCTGCAGAGTGTTACCCAGGGAAAAATCTACTCTGGAGCTTACAAATGTGAGCTGAAGAGACAAACTGGGCAATAAAATCCACAAGTAGGGACCAAACCCGCTAAAAGCTGGTGTGTAGCTGCCCATCAGGAGCTGAGAGTCGAGGGGGGAAAAGGCCATTCAGCACCTCTAGAGCCATAAGAGCCAGGTCATAAACACTGACAATCTGCTGGGGAGGGGGAGGGAGCTGGGCTGTGATCTGCCTGCAACAAAGAGTGAGCAGGAGAGGTTTCACTATGGGAACAATGAAGGAAATTGTCTGGAGAGATGAGGGAGTGCAAGGAGAAATGGCAGCTGAGTTTGGTTGTGTCAGTTCATGTGCACTTATGGCAGCCTCATGCCAGTGCTGATTTGAGGAATCCATGAAATCTGACAGGTGCTTTTTTCTATTATCAGTGGTGTTGAAGGATTGTTACCTAAGTATTGTTATTATGGACCCAAATGTTATTTTTCTGTGAGGTGATGAGCAAGCTGGGTTAGAAAAAGTGCAGCTCAGAGTTTATCCAAGGGCTTCCTGCTTTAAATCCATAAATATTTTCAGCTCTTTGTTACTGATTCAGTCTTTGCTGCAGATGATGTGTGTCCCATCATAATGCTCCATATCAGTTTTCAAAAAGCATCTTGCAGGATGTGCTGCAGGAATCTGTCTTAGTGTTCACTTTATTTTCTGGGAGATCCTGTAAAGCTCAGCTCAGACTCTACAGGTCAGACATCCTGTGTGTTCAGTTCCCTTGCTGCTGGGAGATGCATGTGCACTTGTATGTATCCTATGGCTATAAAATTTTTATTTTTATTTTTCAAAGAAATTATGAATAATACTATAAAAGGAAAACAAATATGCAGTAATAAAATCTTATTAAAATGAAACGTGATTTATTTTAAGTGCTCTGAATCAAAATCTGCTGTGTATGGTTTAATTGTTCTCCTGTCATGATTTCTGGTAATGATAATTAACTTCCTCAGAAAGTTCTTTAGAGTCAATAGTGATGTTGGAGGAACTGAGCTCTACACAGCTCTGTAGAGCTCACAGCAGTTTTTATTTTTAAATTCCAAACACTTTAAATCTTAACAATTTTTAATTTGCGCTTTGAAAGTAGTTCCTCTGATACAGAATTGTATATGTTTATTGATTTCCTGGTTTGATTAGAACCTTACTGTGATGAACAGTTTATGGAAACTTCTTATGACAGGAGTGATCTGTCTTTGCCAAACAAAGTAACTTGCACAATTGAAGTCTGGCTTTTTACCTGTTGGTTTCATGGCTTTAAAGTGCCTGATCACCAACAAAAGTAATCTTTTGTGGAAACCAAGGTACCATGATAGTGTATCAGCAATCTTGAAAGTCCATGGAGTTCAGATAAAACCTTGTGGGTCTGAGCTGCTGCCTTTTTTTCTGGAAACATCAGCTTTTGAACAGAGATTGCTGCAGTATTGCCTGCTGGGCTTCTGCTCAGCAGAATCCATTCTGCCTGGGGCTTTTGTCTGCTCTCAATTCATGGCTAAGTAAACTTCCAGTGGTTTTGCAGATCTGCATGATGCTTCTCTTTGCACATGGGTGTGTGCACAGGTGTACAGATACAGAAGTATTTACAGAGGATGTTAAGCCAGGGTTGTTTGCTGCAGCGTTTTCTCAGCAGCCAGTGCAGAGCAGTGAGCCTGGGGCTGTGCAGAGTGCCAGCAGTGGGAGGAAGGATGCAGGGCTGAGCCTGGGGCTGTGCAGAGTGCCCAGCAGTGGGAGGAAGGATGCAGAGCAGTGAGCCTGGGGCTGTGCAGAGTGCCAGCAGTGGGAGGAAGGATGCAGGGCTGAGCCTGGGGCTGTGCAGAGTGCCAGCAGTGGGAGGAAGGATGCAGAGCAGTGAGCCTGGGGCTGTGCAGAGTGCCAGCAGTGGGAGGAAGGATGCAGAGCAGTGAGCCTGGGGCTGTGCAGAGTGCCAGCAGTGGGAGGAAGGATGCAGAGCAGTGAGCCTGGGGCTGTGCAGAGTGGCCAGCAGTGGGAGGAAGGATGCAGGCAGTGAGCCTGGGGCTGTGCAGAGTGCCCAGCAGTGGGAGGAAGGATGCAGGAGCAGTGAGCCTGGGGCTGTGCAGAGTGCCAGCCTGGGAGGAAGGATGCAGAGCAGTGAGCCTGGGGCCAGCAGAGTGCCAGCAGTGGGAGGAAGGATGCAGGGCAGTGAGCCTGGGGCTGTGCAGAGTGCCAGCAGTGGGAGGAAGGATGCAGGGCTGAGCCTGGGGCTGTGCAGAGTGCCCAGCAGTGGGAGGAAGGATGCAGAGCAGTGAGCCTGGGGCTGTGCAGAGTGCCAGCAGTGGGAGGAAGGATGCAGCCCAGCAGTGAGCCTGGGGCTGTGCAGAGTGCCAAGCAGTGGGAGGAAGGATGCAGAGCAGTGAGCCTGGGGCTGTGCAGAGTGCCAGCAGTGGGAGGAAGGATGCAGAGCAGTGAGCCTGGGGCTGTGCAGAGTGCCAGCAGTGGGAGGAAGGATGCAGGGCAGTGAGCCTGGGGCTGTGCAGAGTGCCAGCAGTGGGAGGAAGGATGCAGAGCAGTGAGCCTGGGGCTGTGCAGAGTGCCCAGCAGTGGGAGGAAGGATGCAGAGCAGTGAGCCTGGGGCTGCAGAGTGCCAGCAGTGGGAGGAAGGATGCAGGGCTGCGCAAGGCACAGCACAGCTCTCCCTGTGCTGCAGCTCCTTTCAGCAGCTCCTGTTTGTGGATTGGAGCCGGACAGAGCTGAGCTCTGTCTGGGAAACACAATGGGCTGACAGGAAAACAGTGCACCCAACATCAGCAGTCTGGGAGGACTTTAAAGGGCTTTAGACAGGCATATTTTGCATTTGACTCTGGACTGCAGCCTTTGAGGCCAAACTCAGCCTGCAGTGCTAAGTGGCCGCTAAGTGTTTCCCTTCCCTGCCCCTGCTAAGGGGAGCCCATTGCACAGGGCTGGGAGGGGACAGGGCAGTGTCCTCCTCAGCTTTGCAGCCAGGTTCCTCAACCCAAAACCTGCAAAAGGAAAAGTCCTGTGTTAAGCTTGTAATGTAGAACTTTTTGTCTACCTGAGCTGCTTTCCCACGTTCCCTTCCAGAGCAGATCCTGTCACAGCTGCCCTGTGACCCATCCCCACAGCTCCCTGAGCCCCTGGCTGGGACCCTGTGGTGAATTAGCGTGGGGATGTCACCAACAGGCCTCTCCAAACAGCTGCTTGCCTTTGCCAAATGTCATTTTTGCACTCTCGAGAGCACGGGGGAAATCTGGGGGTGATGCAGCTGGGGGCTCAGTATGAGGTTTTCAGTCCTACAGAGATCTGTAGGGGTCTTCATGGGGTCCCTTGCATTGATCCCAGGGTAGGAGGGTCTGGATGATGCTTGTAATATACCTGAAGACAACAGATAGCTTTTCTCAGAAAAAAAAAATCAATTTAAACCATAAAAAGGAGGGGGAAAGGTGCCATTTGCCTCCATCAGAAGAAAATGCTTTGTTATGTGAGCTGCTCTGAGGAGCTGGGTAGGAGCTGTTTCTTGTGCTGCAGCATGATAGGAGATATGTACCACTTCTTCAGAGGCTCTCAAAACACTCTGCAGGCTTTTACCATTCCTGCAGCCACCCACAGAGACTTGCTCAGAAAGCTGTCCAAGTTCAGGCTGTGCCTGTGCTGCCAGAGCTCAGCAGTTCAGTACTGGCCAGCCCTGCACTTGGATTTCCTATTTTCTGGGTTAGGTGTCAGGCACTAACAAGGACAAGGAGTCACACGCTGGCACAGCTGTAGGAGCAAGAGTTTCTCCAGGCTTTTTCTCTGGAAAAACTCTGCTTTTCCCCATGGCCCTGTGTGCATAAATCAGGCTGCATTTGCCTCACAGTGAGCTGAGCCTGCATTTAAGGAGCCAGTTTGTGGATTCTGAAAAATCTGAGGCCACTTTATGTTTTTAATGAAATATGAAAGTAAGTAGGTATCAGTGTAGAGCTATCTGTTTTATTTTGGGCCCTGTTGATGACATGCTGTCTTTTCACTTTGCAGTGCTCATTCTGTGCAGATGGCAGAGGATCCTTCACAAGGAGTTGCCAAGATGCTCTGGAGCTGTGGCCTCTGTGCCACGTGGGAATCTAATGAGTCCCATTTAAATGGCAGGAAGGCTTTCCTCACGTTCCAGAGGGAAGGATCTCTTAGATGCAGTTTGTGCTGCTCCATGTTCTCCTTTCCTGCTTGTGCAGATCCAGGCAGACAAGGCAGCCTCACTTCATCCCAGTTCATCAAAGCTGATAAGGTAACACTTTCTCACAGAGGGAAGCCTGAGAGTTGGGTACTGGCTACTGCACCCACAAGCAATAATCCAAGGCTGGTTCTTCTACACTTGAGCTGTCTCCCAGGCAGTAATTTTGTTCCCCCCACACTGGAGCTTGCTCTCTGGGCAGAATGCTGCCCTGGGAACGCTGCTGGGCAGAGGTGGCAGTGCCACTCCAACCCCATCAGCCAAAAGCTGACACCTTATCTGTCTCCAGCAGTCTGGGAGCCCCAGGCAGCAGCCAGTGGTGGCAAGATATCCTTGTGCTGGAGAGCTCTGAGGCTTGTGTACAAACCTGCTCCATACAGGGCCCTGCTGAGCAGTAAGGACCCTGCTTCAGGGCATTTCAGGTGAAGGAAATTTAAGGTGGGGGAAATGCCAGAAAACATTTGCCTTACTACAAAACCCAGAGGGGAATGTTTCTTTCTAATCAGCTTCTCAAAGAGATGCAAAGCAAAAGCTCTTGGGCTCTGCTTTTGTCATCACACCTCCCCTCCCTCCTGCCCTGCCCCATCCCTTCAGCATAGGGCAGAGCCCTGTTAGAGCTGGGCTCAGCAGGATTTATCCCCTGCTGGAAACTGGCTCAGAGCAGAGCCGTGGATGTCACTGACCTACACATGTCAGATCCACTCTCTCTCCCATCCCTTTCCATACCCTCAGCCTCCAATTTGCCAGTGAATTGTTAGACACCAACACATTCACCTCTGACTTCCCATCAAACTGCCCGAGGGCTCTCCATGGATGGACAGATGAGGGTAATGTGCTAAATTCCCCCTTTGCTAGGGATGAATTTCCTGGGGATTGCTCCTATTAGCCACGCCTTCCAGCAATAGGAACAAATTCACATTTTTTTCACTTTTAAACGATTTCCAGTGCGACTAGAATGGCTGGGAGAAAGCTGGTTGTTAACTAGTCATGGGTAATTAATGGCTCCACCTTCCCCATCAATCAGCTGGAAGAAGCCAAAAGGATTTGAGTACTTGTAGCAAATGTGGCTCCCCAGACATGCTGATACACGGTGTGCAAATGAAGTGGCAGCAGGAGACCATCTCCTAGCCTTTGTGGGAGCAGCAGCAAGTCATGATACACATCCCACGCTCCTGTCAGGTGAAGTCTGAAATTCCCAGAGCTGCTGCTGCTGTTGTGCAGTTCCTGACTGTGTGGGATGTTGATTCATCTCGCTGCTAGCTTGAATCTGACCCAATTTTTGTTCCATTTTTTCTTTTCAGATTCTGATTGTGATTGTCGTTTTTCCCGCTTTCTACAATTAAAATACTAGCATTAGAAAAGCAGGACATGGAGGGGGGAGCAGATGCAATGCTGGCTTTCCTCTGTAGCAGGGCAAAAAAAGCATTTCTACATCTTATTTTGTGTCTGGTAGTGGCTGTACCAGCACAAGCAGAGATCTGCCCTTGATACCATTCCAGCTGACCTTTTCCCCTCTGATTTATTTCTCCACATATTTAATAATTTCCGTTTGAGCTACAAGCTGACATTTCTCCACCACATGGTTTTCCTCTCCTCAGTGGTGCTGAGTCTCCACAGCTCTGGATGTTTCCAAGTTACCTGAGGGAGAAAAGCTTAGAGTCTTCTGTGTTACCCAGTGGTTTAAAAGGGATGCCAGAAGGCTGGATGTGGTTCTTCAGAGGTGCCAGGAGCCAGTGGACCATCTCTTGCTGGAAAATCCTCCTCAGGAGTTCTCAAATTCTCCAGCCCTTTTATTTAAAACATTCTTCCTTGCCACACTAAGCATTGGTTTTTTCTCTCCCTAGCTAGCACTGGGATGCCTAAAATTCAGTATACCATGGGAAGAGTCAGTCCCTGCTCTGATTAAGCTCCTTTGTCCTCTCTGCATGTCCTTGCATTGCCTGCTCCAAAGGGAAGTAAAAACAGAAAGGAAGGAATGTTATTTGGGTGTAGAAGCTCACTAAATAAATTCAAAATTTGTTTTGTACGTCAGACTGAAGATCAGATGTCCCAGAACCATCACTGACAAAATAGGAAAAAAACGTTAATTTTATTTGGAATAAATGTAGACAATGAAAGACATGCAGCCTTATAGCAAGTTCTCTGTAATGAACAGAGCTCCTAAATCTGCTGTGCAGGACCCAGCAGGCCCGTTCAGAGTGATATCTTGCTTTTGGCCTCCACTTTTTGACTTTTTGTTCCTGTGAATGTTAGTACAGCGATTTCTGTGTGAATGCACAGAACCCCTTCCTCATGAGGTGCAGTGGCTGTGCTGTGCCCTGGAGCTTGAGCCTTGATTGCTGTCTCTTAGCACTTGTAAGCACTTATAAGCACCAAAGCTAATGGTCACACTTGCAGAATAAACTAATTAAGGGGAAATGCTCAAGCCCTTCGATTTGTGCTCAGCCTTCCCTGGGTAAGAGCAGTGCCTTGAGCAAGGCAAAACCTCAGTGCCTGATCCTCCCAGAAGAGAAGTGCAGTTAAAGGCTGGAAATGCAGAACTTGGGCAGATGAGTGATGTTATACCATCAGATGTGTTCATGTTGTTGGAGAAGGCAGTGGGTGAAGGGATGTGTTGCTGCAGCATTCCAGTTGTGAGAGCAAACTTTACACAGATTGTCAGTCACCCACTTGGGAAGGAATGAGCTTGATGCCATCCTGATTCTGATACCAGAAATCAAGAGTAAATGATTCTGTGTGCTGAAGATGAAAATTATCACAAACCCATTGAACAGCTAAAGAGAAATCACCCCTGCTTGCTGTTCAAGGGATTTGTTTTTATTTTGTAGCCAAGTCCTCAGCTGATTTTTTCAGTCTTGTCTCTATTTGTTTAAAAGTGCGTTAGCAGTAAATCAAGGTGCATTTCCCCTGTAGGGTTTCCTGTATGTCAAAGCCATGTTAATTCTCTTTGATTTTCTTCCCCTAGCCCCAGCCATTGCTGCAGATCCTTCCTCTCTTTGTCCCTTTGGACATCAAAGGCTCACAAGGGGACAGCCCTGGCGGGAAGCTCCTCCCTGCTCATTAGCCTCCATAAAACTGGAACTCACCTTGGCTAGCGGTGCTTGGAGCCCCATCCTCACCCCGCTCACTCTTGACACTGGATTTCGGAAGGAAGGGCCTGTGCTTGCTCCAGGAAATCAGACCTGCTTTTGAACTGGACTATTTTGGCTCCCCTTGTAAGAACTCTGGTGGCTCCCTTGGCCCTGCAAGCTCCTCGACATCACAGTACATGGAAAAATGCAAGCTTTACCAGGTAAGTGAAGGACTCCTTCCCTTTTCTCACTGCATGGAAAGATCCCAGACTCATGCCAGAAAGGGAACAAGTGCTTCTGAAGGGCTCACCAGCATTTATAGAAGAGTGCATGGGGCTGGAGAGAATATAAAAACTGGGTTTTTTCATGGGAGTAGATGAAAAATGGTGCATTTGAGTGTTTTTTGAGAGCCTTAGAAGATCTTTTGTAAGGTAGCAAAGGTTTGCTCTTACAATTGTGCCCAAACTCCCTTACCCATGTCACCTTGTGCAGTGTGGCCCTTCAGCTGAAGGCTGGAGGTGTTGTTTGTGTATTGTATTGCAAAGCACTGAGTTCTTCAGGTTGAAGGCCACAGAAAGTTTGGAAATACTTGTCATATCTTTAAAAACAGTTCTGATACAAACTCTCTGGTTTGGAGCTTTTTTTATTTCCTATGCCCTTCAAAAGCCTGAACCCCAATCAGGCACAGCCAACTCCTTCCAGGTTCACACCTAGCACAAGATTTTGGTGATTTCCTTAGGGTTTCATTATGTTTTCCTTCAATCCACCTCATGGCATGCTGTTAATCTCTCCTGTGTGGAGCATGATTGGATTGGGCACAATGACAGAGATGCCTTGGGATACTAAGGGTCAGCCCAGAGGTGCTGTATTTGTCAGTGCAACTGAACCCTAAATTTACTCTGAGGTTTTACTCCACATCAGATAAAAAACCTGGCCCAGTTTATAGGCAGATCAAATGTGACGGGGCAGCCTCAGCTTCCTTTCTCTTCCTCTACAAGATGTTGTCTCCTTCAGGAAAAAAATGCTTGTGCAGTGATTTAGATGATTTCCACCTTTGCTGCTGTTTTGGGTTTTTTCAGTCCCTGCTGTGTTGATGTGATTCATACTGATTTCTGCCACTTGAATTTTAAGTTGAGAAAGAAAAGAGCAGCAATGAAAAAAAATGTAGACTATATTATGGTATTTTCATGTTAAAGATTCCAAATATTGCAGTATTCACCTCATTTTCTTACTGGGTTACTTCTGGTGTATGATGACCCCCTACAGCAGAAACGTTCCAGGTGATGACTGGATGCATCTGAGAGATGAAGCTGTTGCATTTGTAGAAACATCATACTTTTGTTATTGCCAAAAAACTCTCTGGTTCTGAGAAATGAGGCTCCCTCCAGAGAGTCAGGGTGTTCCTGACATTGAGAAGATCAGAGAACATGGGATGGTTTTTTTGCTTGTTTGCAATATGAATTTATTAGAAAGCTTTGTGTATTGATGTGCATTCCTCCCTGGTGGATGCTGGATAGCTGTAAGTGTTGGGCTTCACTTGGAAGATAACAGCAACAAATGTAATAATAACTGATTTTAGTCAAGGTAAGCATAGTTTGTTCTCTTACTGGAGTTTTCCCAGTATTGCAGATCCTATCCTACACGTTTTGGGAAGGCTGCAACAAATTTTCTGATATTTTAGCATTGTTTCAGTAATGAAAAATTAATTGAGGAACTGCTTTAGGTGAGGCAATTGTACTCCAGCATCTTCTATCCAGAGATCTCCCTCCTAAAACTACTAAATTGCCTCACATTTCCCCTTCTTTCCTTTCTGTCCCCAAGATGACAAAAATAGAGGTACAGCTCTTTCCAGGCACAGAAACTGTAGCACAAGCTGCTCCTTTTGGTATAAGGACCTTCAAATCAAGCACAGAATAGATTGAAGCTCTCTTAATTTTCATTGCCTTTACCATAACAGCTTCCTACCTTTGAACCTCATCTGGACATAAAGAACATGTTTTTGAATGGGCCTTGTATGGTGTTACCAGCACAATGATAATAGGAATATTTTTTTAAAAAGTTAAACTAGAACTGGAAAAGGTTTAAATCTCTTTTGGATAAAAACAGTTTTAAAACCAAGTTGCACAGAAGAGGAAACCATAGAACAGTACAGCTCACAAAGTTCCATTCTGCCCAAACCTCTCCATGCCATAATTCCAGCACTCTTTGTGGGAGGGTGAGTGCATGAGCCTGGCCATCAGTTACACAGCCACAAAGTAGCAGGGAAACAGAAATCCAAACAAAATTTGCAAGCAAAATCCAAAGTGGATCCTACAAACAGATCCCTCACTGCAGGGTCCTGCTGCAGCTGAGGGCAGCTGAGTGGATCCATTCTCCAGCTCACTCTTCTGCTGGGCTCCAGCTCCTCATGCACATTGTCCATGTCCTGCTTTTCAGCCCCAGCCTGTGCACACAAAACCTGCACTGTCAAAGGCATTAATTACATTTTAAAACCTTAGCTGCAACATTTATTGTCCCTGTCTCCTGCAGCATTGTGCTCCTACAGGTGTGTTGTGGACTCATTTTGGTAAAAACCAGATTATAACATCTGCCTTTCATTTTTAATTCAGTGTTCAACTCCTTTCACTTCAGTTCCTCTCGACTTTATTGGAAATCTCCCCTCACTAAAGACTCCTGAGATCTGCCTTGCTGTAGTCTCTTTTAATGGCATTGGAATTTGCTTAAAGAAATGTTAATTCGAAAATTCATTTGGGGAAGGAGTGAGCATCTGTCTAGCTAATCAAAACCTGTTTGCATTTATTTGTGACTGGATGGCTCCTGTGGGAAATCAGCCCAATTTTATTGTAACTCCTTTTGATACATGTGCTGCACTGAGCTACCAAATGCATGGTCTCATGGCAGCTTTCATGTCTTTGCAAGAGGATATGGGGGAAGCTTTAGTAAGAAGATGTTAACAGGCTAATCTTGGTGAGCAAACTAGGTGTCACTTCTTGGCCAGTTCATTAATGTTGGATCAAAGCAGAAAAAAGGGTAGAGATTTTTTTTAAATGCCTAAAGACCTCTGCGAACAGACAAAATTACATTTTAATGTTTTCTACTTCATAGTCCTGAGGGAAGAACCACTTAGACTTGTATTTGGTTGTTTTGGTGGAAAGATGTTCCTTTGTGAAAAAAGCTAATTTCTCTGAGAGTAGTTATCTACTTTTTGTGAATACTCTTTTGAAAGTATTACTCAGGAAAGCTGTAATAAGGTAAAAATTCCCTTTTTTCTGTTATTCTCTGAATAAGATCTGATCAGGCTGAGAGGCAGAAAATTTACCTTTTAAACAAATAGCTGTGCCTGGCTGCTAATGCACCACCCAGAGGGGTCCTGAGCTAGGACAGCCCTGCTGCTGTGGGTGCCCTGCTCCTCTTCCCTGCTCAGGGCAGTGCTCCTAAAGCCCTGCTGATCTGAACTCAGCCCACCAGAACTGTACTGGGTCACATCCTGACCTCAAATGGAACTGGGCTTTTCAGCAGCAATCTTGCCTGCCTCTCAATATTGCTGAGAGCACCTAGTGGAGGTTTTAAGGAGGTTTTTAATCCAAAGAGCTGTACAGAGGTGATTGGTGCCATCAACACCCAGGCAGTTCCTCCAGAATGCTTTCCCTTTTCCTCTTCCCCAGTTGGTCCTGTGGCTCCAGGAGCAAGAGTAGCAGATTGCAGCACTGCCAGGGTGTGTTGCTGGAGTGACACCTTCCACCCCTCTCACAGGCTCTTCAGTGCTCCCATCTCCACTCCAGTTCAGACCAGCCATTCTCTTTTCAGAATGTAGTCTATCCATAGTCTCTGTCACCTCCTTTTCTTGCCTTCACTTACATTTAGGGCTTCTGTCTGTCTCATCCTGGTCTTCTGGGGGGATTTTTCACCTCTGCTACCACCTACTTGTCATTTTCCCATTACCCACTGCTGCACTTAAAATCGTTCCAGTCCTTTCAGCTTTCATTGCACTCTCTTGATGAAGTGTTCTGTGTAACCCTGGTCATACCAGAGCAGTGGATTGTGGCTACCTGCCAGTGTGGGTTTTGTAACAATGGAATTTGAGTTGGTACAACACACAGATCCTTACAAAAGGACCTACCAGCTCAAACCAAACCTGTTGGAAAAGGCTCCATACCTCTGAGCCTACTAAGAAACAAAGATCCTTTGAAGAAAAGTACCAGTTTTTCAGAGGTCTGTTTTAAGACCCCGAGGGTCAGTTCCCCTCCTGTCTGTCTGCAGTCCCCATCTCCTCTCTCCTTGCAGACGTGAAAGCGCCGTGTGAGGCCCTCCCTTCCCCCAGCCTGGAGCCCTTCCCACAGAGCTCCATCGTGGTCACCCTCGAGGACATGGGGCTCTGGATGAAGTTTCACCAGATAGGAACTGAGATGATCATCACCAAATCTGGCAGGTAAGGGGCACAGGACAGCTGCCCATACACACCACACCCATTTGAGCTGTTGTCAAAGTCCCCAGGTGCTCATTTTATGAATAGTGGCCCTTGAACTAGTTTTGTAACCTGTTACACAGATCTTCCTGATCCTGGCAGAAGAATTACACTTCCAGGGTGTCATAGAAATCCAAACTCTGAAGTGCAAAAGGTCACTTGTGGGGCTGATGTACTGAGAAAACTCCTGTACCCTTATCTCACCACTTAACACTGGTGTTCTCCCTGTCACTTTGAGGTTGGTTACTCTGGGAAGTGCCCTGGGCTCCCTTTGCCTGGGTCACAGGCAGCAGCAATTGAGTAGTGAAGGTTTGGGTTTGAGTCTGTGTTTGCAGACAGGAATGTGGCCCAGACTCACAAGGATCTGTGTGTGCAGACTCCACTGCAGTATAAATGAGTCATGTATTGTGGAGCTTGCAGTGAAAGAAGATGGAATTGTGAAGCTGTGAAGTATTGTTCAAAGCTGCTGGGAGCTGGAATAATCCCTTTGGGTAGGGAGGTAGCTGTCAAAGCTTTTTTGCAGAGTCAGAAGTTAAAAGTAGTGGCAGGGAGTATGGGAACAGAAAGCTGGGTGTGCTCCTAGATCAGAGCACGTTTCCTACCCACGTCAGATTTAATCCATCCTCCAGGGCTGTGAGGGCTGCAGCAGGCCAGGAGCTACCAACAGCCTCCAAATAGTTCCTTTCAAGTTTCCCACTGTTGTGTTAGAGGAATTGGAAGAACAAAAGCAGTAACAGTGTCAGACCCTCAGTGACTGCTGCCCTGTTAGTGTCTATCCCATCCAAACCCACAGGACTAGACAGTCCATCAATAAGATGGACAAATGGTCAGTGGCTGACTGGAGAAATACTGCTCACAGGGCTTTGCACAGCAGTGAGTGAATATGACATGCTGCTTCATCATTAACAGCCTCTCTACTGAGAAACCTTTTCACTCTATTTTTCATTTCTCCTTCAGACGAATGTTTCCTCAATGCAAAATCAAAGTCTCTGGCTTAATCCCATATGCCAAGTACCTCATGCTGGTAGATTTTGTGCCAATGGATAACTTCAGGTACAAGGTAAGTACTTTGAATAACAGAATTTATGCTGTCTTTTCATCTTTATTTGAAATAGATTAATCTTTATGCTTCACTTGTCACACTGATAAATAAATTCTCTTTGGACAAAGTTCAGAAGTAATTGATGGATTTTATGCCTCTCTGGAGTTATTTGTCAGTTTTGCTTGGGGAGCAGCTGGAAAGGTAACTAATTTTCATTGTAAGCAGTACAGTTTTAATCATGATTAATGTCAGACTTTTCTGGCAGCCATGGGGAGAAAGGGAAGAAAAATGAGGCCTAAACTTGGAGCTGATTTGGTAACATGATCATGGCTTGTAAGGAAGAATCAGCTACTTGTGCTTCAGAGGATTGCTCTGAATTGACAGTGAAGCAAGCTTGCTGAGGCTTTTCTGTACTGAAAGCATTTTTTTCTAAGCTCCAGATTTCTGTCTTTCCCTTCACAGTGGAATAAAGATCAGTGGGAAGTTGCTGGAAAAGCAGAGCCCCAGCTCCCTTGTCGCACCTATGTCCACCCAGATTCCCCAGCTCCTGGCAGCCACTGGATGAAAGAACCTGTCTCCTTCCAAAAACTGAAGCTCACTAACAACACTCTGGATCAACATGGGCATGTAGGTTGTGCTGTGCTCTCTTGGAATTCATTACAGATGAACTCTATGGGAAATAAGCAGGATTTGTGAGCAATTAGGTGATGTAGAAACTAAAAGAGATCCAAGTGTCCTTTCTTCCTCCCTCAGCCCAGCCCTTGTGCCCTCTTAGCTCCCTGCTAGGGAAGGTGTGGGTCTGTGCTGTCACTGCAGGGGCTTGGTGGAGACACAATCCCAGCAGCAGTCCCTGGTTAGAAATGGGTGTCTGGCAGTGTCCACAGGGACCTGCAGTGTGCTGGCACATGGAAACCTTGGCCTTTGTCTGTCCCAGATCATCCTGCACTCCATGCACCGCTACAAGCCGCGCTTCCACATCGTGCAGGCAGATGACCTCTTCAGTGTCCGCTGGAGCATCTTCCAGGTGTTCAGCTTCCCTGAGACTGTCTTCACTTCTGTCACTGCCTACCAGAACGAGCAGGTACAGTGTGCAGGCTCTGCTTCTGTGCAATTCTGACACATTGTGAAATGCTGTCTGTAGAATTCCTGTAAAGGAAGGTGTCTCCTTCCTGTCTGCTCATCTTGGGCATCTGTGGTGGACAGTGGGAAGAAATAGGCACATTGTGGTTCCTGTGGAAAACATCTCCTCTGTGATGAGTCATGCACCTTGATGATATTGAGTGCCCTGTCAGTGACACAGGTCTCCAAATGCAGTAAAAAGTGTAGCTGCAGGTCCAGATAAAGATCCTCACCCTGTATATTTCTCTAGTTAGACTAATCCCACACAAATCCCTGCTGACCCTGGCAAGGTCACTTCTCTCTGTGGGTCAGTTCCTGATCAGTGATGGGAACTCTGGGAGAGCTGAGATACTGTGGCAAGGCCATGTCCAAAACCCTCACACAGTTTATCTGTTGTGATAAATACTGAGGTGAAGGTCTTGGAACAGTGAAGAAGCCAACCAGTCACTGTGATGCTGAGTCTTGTTCCTTTCATTTAAAGATTACAAAGCTCAAGATTGACAACAATCCATTTGCTAAAGGTTTCCGTGAACATGGGAAGAACACTCGAAGGTAAAGTGTTTTTTCATTTTGATTTTTTAATTTGTTTGTAGCTGGAGCTCACTTGTGAATTTTACCCAAGGTCTTTGGCAAAACTCTGCCAGCCAGCTCTGCTGAGCCTGCTGCATTGTGCACACTGCATTTCCCTGTATCTGGGAGTGATGTCCCTCTGTGCAGCCTCTTTCTCAAGAGACTTGGGGAGTGGGAGGTGACAATTCCTACAGAGATGTGGGAGGTGTGACAAATTTGAGACCTGCATTCCCTTGCACGTTGGAGCTAGACTGGAGTCTGACATGTGAATAGCAGTGATAACAGGAGTCCACAGCAGACCATTTGGTCTCTTGGAGATCAGCTTGATGCTGACATTTGGAGGCTCCCTTGTCTCCTTTTCCTGTGGGTGGAAAAGTGTCTCTTCCAGTGGGAGAATTTTTGTGCAAGAGGGAAGATGGATACCAATATCAGTGAGATCTGCTTGGTCTGAGGGCAGCCAGTGGATGAGATGAAAAAAACAAAACTTAAATTGCAACCCCAGACTGACAATAGAGAAGGAAAAAATGGAGGCTTTTTCCAAGCAGAAAATGTTATGAAAATATCTGAGATTTTGTTTCATGTTATTTTACGCCTGAAAAAAAGTCTCTTGTAAAAAACAATTTCCTGACGAAAAAAGGCCAAAGCTGACTCTTTTTCACTTAAACTTTAAAAATGTTATGGATTTTCTTTCTCCTCCTAATAGCATCCCTTCCTATATATCTAGGCAAAAAGCTTACATCCAAGCTACCCCCACATCTTGTTTCTTTCCAGGGAAGGACGAGCCAAATGCCAGAAGCCCAGTCCAGCCAAGAGCCAGAAGAGGAAGCTGCCTGAGGAAAAGGAGCCTGCTGCTGAGGAACGTGGTAATATTGATCACAACAAACCCAGAGAATGATATTCAGAAAGTTTTTTTAAGCTTAATCATTCCTTTCTCCAGCTCATGGTGCTGCTTGAAGTAGCACAGCTAAGGAGAGAGGATAGGGCAGCACTGACCACCCCAGTATTTGGGCAGAAAAGAGCTGAGAGGGGCCATTCCCTTAAGACAGAAAGGCTGCAGGAGGTGGCAGTGTGTTTCCTTCCACCATCCTGTGATTACTGCAACTGCCAATAGACTACTGTGAGCTTTGCCTCCCTCTTCTCCTTTCTCATTCTTTTCCATTCTTTCTTTTCCCTGCTTTGAGTCAGATTTTGAGAAGGATGAGAATGTAGATGTGAAGGAAGAGAGTAACCCTGTGGTGGTGAGCAGTGGATATCCCTTCTGGGGCTCGGAGCAGAACAGCAGCCAGGCCTTCCCTGCAGCCTCACCAGTGCCTGCTGAGCAGAGGGAGGGTCTGGCCAGAGAGCAGCAAGTGCCAACGCCGTCCTACCAGACATATCGGTGAGTCCTGCCTTCTGCTCCAAAGCTGCACCTTAACTGGTGGGATTCCTCTTCTTCTGCTGGGTATTTCCTAGGGAAAACACCCAGCTGGGAATAGGGGGAGGATGCCTTTCTGTTGGACAGCAAATGTGGTTGAGGGATAATAGATTAGCATGGGCATAGCTCCACAGATAGCCTTTCTCTTCTAGCTCAAACCCACTGGTTCTGGGCATGCTCACGTCTTTGTAATGTTCTTTATTGCCCTGTCCCAAAATGCTCTCCCAGCCAGCTCTGTGTACTACAGAGCTTACCTGTCCTTTGGAGGAAGTGTTGGAGGAGTGACAAGACTCCAGTGATTTTTCCTTCCTCATTGCAAAATTGGGTGTGAGTGAGCCCAGACTAGAACTTAGCCAGAACTAAGGTAGTCTGGACTCACCTTCCCTGGAATTTCATTTTTCTGTGAATGTGACCATGAGGCCTGGGCTAAAATCCACAGTAATAGCAAGATGAAGCAGTATGCAAGGGGAAGAGCTTGCCCTGTTTTTCCCCAGGGGATCTTTGTGGGTTTTTCGTGGTTTTCCACTCTGGTAGGTCTGACTCACTCTTGTCTCTGCCCTTGGGCCCAGGTTCCACGAAGCTGGGGACAGCCAGCAGCTTCCCAGCCGCGATGCCGCGACCTTGAACGATTTCCGGGCGAGGTGCCATGCCTTGGATCTCGCCATGGTGCCTGAGCACGACTCCAAACAGCTCCCAGAGGCCTTCACCAACCTGCCCCCCCTGCCCCCACCTCTGCCTCCTCCCCAGGACTACACAGGAGTGGTGAACATGGCTCTGGACTCGGTGGGGAAAGCCGGGGCCCGCGCGCCCGTGTACAGCCCCTATGGCACCGAGCAGGGCCTGGGGCAGTGGGTGGTGCCTCCCCACAGCCAGTACAGGGCAATGAGCTACTCGGCCTTCTCCACAGAGTACAACACACAAGGAACCCCAGGACACGCCCATGGCACCGTGGCAGAGTGGAGCCAGTACCCTCTGTTCCCCTATGCCTGCTGGTGAATGGGGAGGACCTTTCCCAGTGAAAAAACTGAAAGAAAATTGTAAATGAGATTGAGTCTGCTCTGGGGTGTTGGACTTGTGAAGCTTTGCCTACACTAGGCAGAGGTATTTGCTGCAAGCAGTAGCATGGGACACCTTCACTTCCTTGTCTCCTTGCACAACAGCCCTCACTATATTTCACAAGCAGTGGTTAAACTAGTGGCTGCCCCAGCCATGTCATTGTGGGTCAGGCTCAATGTGTTCTGCAGTGGTTTTTTCCCCAGCAGGAGTAGGAAACCACAGGTCTGCAAGGACAGTATTTAAAGAGCTGCTGAACTCACAGTCACAGTGTTGGCACCTCGCATTTGGCAGTTTCCAACATCCCTTCCTCCTGGGACTTGGCACAAGGAGATAGGGGCTGAGGACTTCCAGTAAGCCATCCACGTGGCCAAAAGGCTGTAGAACATGCAAAGATGAGGAAAGCAAGCAATCCTAGTGAACTTTGAGCAGCTTCCTCAGTTAGTATAGTCAAAGTAAAGCTAAAGTCTGACCTTTCTTCCAGCAGCAGATAAGAGTCAAATGCACAGCAAGGTGTGTCTGGAGCACAGCAGTGGGTCGTGCAGGCAGGGGAGAGTTTGTTCCATGCAGGAGAAGTAGCAGCAAGGCTGAGTGTGGTGTCTGCCTGTCCCCGTGCCCATCCCTCCTCTGTCAGCCCTAGATTCAAGGTCAGTGACACTCTTCATTCTGTGGAGGTGGAGGGAGGTTGTTCATGGAATGTGGGGGGCTCCTCTGGGGCTTTCTGAGGTTGTCAGAGGCAGGGCCATGAACAGCGGTGCTGCTGTGCCACTCCAGCCTCTTCCTTTAGAGGGAAATTTTCCACTGTGAACTTACTCCTTTTCCTGCTCCCTGCCACCCCTGGAGAATATAATTTATAGTTGTGGTTCCTGCGCTGCTCTGTGAGTGTGTGAAGTCATCTCACCACTGTTTGGGAGTCCGTAGGGATCTGTCCATGTTCAGTTATCAGAGTGGTTCCACCTCCCTCCTCTCTGGTCCCATCCTGAGCAGGAGCAGCCTGTGCACTGCCGTGCGAGCAGGGATTCTTCTCCCTGCTAGAAGGGGGAGCCTTCCCTGTTTGCCCAAGGCAGATGGCCCTGGCACTGGGGACTTGGTGAGACAGACTCATTGCTTCTCAGGGAGGATAGACATGTTGCTAGGTGTTATTTAGGGAATGTTTTCGTGTCACACTAATAGCTGCTGTGTGCCTGCAGCCATCAGTAGGCACCGAGGTGTGTCATTTAGCCTGTGTGCCAGATGGTTTTCTGTGTGTACACACGTGTGAGGGAGTGTTTGTGTGTGTGTGGAGCAAGATGTCTCTGAGCAGACCTGGGCAGGTTTGTGCCCAGTGTTTCAGGACCCCTGTGCAGGGACACTGGGAAAGGCTGTGCACCAAGTTCTTGGTTCACTGTGCATTTGCACAGTGTAGGGATGTTGAGCCATGTTGTTATTGTTAAAATTACTGTGAAAAGTAGCCCTATAAATCTGTGGACTCAGCTACAATGACTGTTTCCTTATTTAAATTGTATATCATGAACTGCTTTTGTACCATGATTATGATATGTGCAGAGCAGCTGAGTACTTCCCCTGGGCTTCCCAGGATTTGAGGATGTGCAGCATTGAAATAAAGGTCAGACTTTGCCACAGTATGTGTACACAGTGCCCTGTGAGCCTCCCCTCTGATGGCACCCTGGCCAGTAGTGATTTGTACCTGCTGTGCATGACACACACATGTGGATATGAGCAACTCACTTACAAAGAGATCTGGCTGGGGAAACAAAATGTGGAGCAGGGGGTTTTTTTATGCCAAAATATAATGATTTCCTGCTGCCCAAATGCCAGTTGTGTGAAGGCAGGTCAGCTGTAAAAGGCTCTCTCTGGCCATTAGTAGTTACCACAACAGTCCTTCACATCTTGGAAATGAGATGAGCAGAATGGCTGGGGAGGTGAGTGAGCACCATGTGCAGAGACCCGAGGGGGATACTTCGTGCAGGACAGGATCACTGCCAGCAGCATGCCCACAACACAGAGAATGCATTCCCCACAGGCTACCTGGCTGGATCTCTTTCTTATCTTTGTAGCTGGGAGGTGTTTCCCTGTCACAGAGTGCTAATAAGGATGAAAAGCTGCAGTGAAGATGAGTAACAGAGCTGGGCAGCACTGGGGAATTCCTGTGAAAATACGACTGCAATTCTGTTTCTTTCAAACCTTTGGATAGCAGTACAGGTGCTGCTGCCCCCGGGGCCTGGCGTAGAGCTGGTTTGGCAGGCAGCTCTGCACTGGGGTAAAAGACTCAGCTTTGTGCCTAGGACGAGCTATCAATTACTCATCAGCCTTCTGTTGCAACAGAACTGCTTGCCCTTCTCCAGTGAATCATCCAGCTTGCTGGAGAAGTACCTATCCTTTCTCTCTGATTAGAGACTGCTCTCGGCTTGTTTGGGAAGCCTTTGGAGATTTTGCTTGTAGGTGTGCTCTGGACTCTGCTCCCGCCCCCTCCCTTTGCAGTTCCCACTGGCTTGTTTTCTTCAGCTATGGCATTTAAAGTCTGTAGGAGCTCGACTGAAATGCTGGTTTTGCACGCATGTGAGATAATGTAATGCCTCTGACAGCTTCAATAAAAGGAAATGAGACATGTGGAAGTCAGGCCATTAAGACTAATAAAATAAACTCAAAAGTGTAGGTTTTGTGCATCTCTCTCAAGCACAACGTGCTCTGCTTTAGTCATGGTACCTGGGGCCAGTTTGTACATGCATGACAGGCTGTTGATCTCAGCATTCATTGTTCTCCACAGTGTGTTCAGTGAGCCCCAGGTTATCTGCTCACACTGCTAGATGTGACTCAGGTTCTTGCACCAATTCTTTGCAGCAAATTGTTTATTTTCTCTATGTTTTCTGCTCCTCTCCTGCAGAGAAGTTACATAAGGAGGAGGGCAAATGGACTATATATGGGATCTAGGTAAATTTCCTATGGGAAATCAAGATAATGATTTATTTTGGTTTCTCCTACTGGTTTTTGGAGCCTTAAACCTTGTCTGACGCCACTTAAATGCAGATGGGAATGGCAGGAAAATGCTTTCTTGCAGATGCTGCAGTTCTTGCCGAGGCAGCTGCAGGCCCGGGAGAGGCAGCGAAGCTCCGAGCTGTGCCCATGGCCCTGTGGGGACCCGGCGAGTGTGGCCGTGCCCACAGCCCTGTGAGGACATGACAGTGTGGCCGTGCCCACGGCCCTGTGGGGACCCGGCGAGTGTGGCCGTGCCCACAGCCCTGTGAGGACATGACAGTGTGGCCGTGCCCACGGCCCTGTGAGGACATGACAGTGTGGCCGTGCCCATGGCCCTGTGAGGACATGACAGTGTGGCGGTGCCCACGGCCCTGTGAGGACATGACAGTGTGGCGGTGCCCACGGCCCTGTGAGGACATGACAGTGTGGCCGTGCCCATGGCCCTGTGAGGACATGACAGTGTGGCGGTGCCCACGGCCCTGTGAGGACATGACAGTGTGGCCGGGGCCGCCGCTCCCCTCCGGCCCAGGCCGCGGCCTCTGCACTTGGACCTGCGCCGGCGCTGCAGAAACAACTTGCAGCTGATTTCACTGAGAGCTTTTTCTAACTTCCGGGTGCTGCAGGCACAGGAACGTGCCGCGCTGGTGCAAACCAGGCTCTGGGACGCTGCCACCCCGAGCAGCGCCGCTCGGCACCCGGGGCGGGCGAGCCCTCAGCGTGTGGGGCGGGGCAGGGCCTGCCCGGGGAAAGGCCTGAGGGGAGGCTGGGGAGCCGGGCCGGGCTGGGCTCGGGGAGCAGCCGGTGCTGGACCGCCAGGCTGAGCAGGACTCTGGGCTGACCCCTGGGCTGCCCGGGGTGCGGTGTTGGTTGTGGTGCTCCTTGGACTGCCACATGCATTTCCATGCTCAGCCTAAGCAGCGGCTCACTTTAAGATGATCCAAGAAGCAGCACAAACCCCCTTCCAGGAATAACAACATTCTTTCAAGTCTAATGAGTTTTTTATTGCAGAGCTTAAAATCCACTTAATTCCCGAGCCCTAGGGTGGGATCCATGCGGAGCCTCTTAGCAGGGGGAAGCAGCTTTTGGTTGGAGCCACAAGCAGGGCTGGTCACCGGCCGTGAGCGGCTCCGAGCCACATCCCTGCTGCCCCGAGCTGCCCCGAGCAGCAGTCCCTGAACAGAGGGACTCCTCTGGATCGTAGTGGGGTGGCCTGTTCTGTGTCCCTCAGCTGCCCTGGCACAGCCCTTCTCAGAGACACGACCTTGCTGCAGTGCCAGTGTCTGTAAGGGAGGCCTGTTCCTGGCTCCAGGCTCTGTTTGCAGCCCTCTGCTGCTAGCCTGGCTCCCTGCTCCTCCAGGTAAGCTGCTTTTTACTGTCCTGCCTTGCAGCGCTGTAGCCAGGTCTGAATGTGCTTTCTGGACATTACAGCAGGAGGAGCACAGGACACAGTGAAGGAAGTAGGAAAGGCATTTCTCCCCCACAGCACACAACACTAACGTCCCAGAACAAACTCAGAAGCATTCTTGAGACCTGGGCCCGAGCAGAAGTGTCAGACAAAGTTTTATCTGAGGGTGAAGCAAACCTTTGATGCAGGGTTGAGAAGAGATGCTGCAGCTGTGCTGAGCAGTCTTGCTGTTCAGCTTAATTTAGTGTTATTCCTTTTTTGTTTTTCCAAGTCGTGTGAGTTTGTTTTATGACCTGAAGCACTTTGCTGTGGGGTGCTGCATTGCCTCTGACACTTGTCTAATACTCTCTTTTCTTTGAACGTGCAGGTGTACAACTACAGTGTTCCTGCCCAGACAGCACCCTGCTTGATGAGTGTAATGGATAGATTTAATTTTGATCTCCTACAGTTCTTTGGGGACATGCTGAGATTTTTATTTCCTCCTCCTCTATTTTTACTGAAGAGGGCAAATTATGTGCCTCCATAAAGCAGGGTGGGCAGCCGGTGATACAGGATGGATGCTCCCATCAGTCATGCACCAGGCATGAAGCGCTGCTCACTTTCAGTATCCCTGCCTCTCGTTGTACAAATATGACTGTACATGTAAAACAGCAGCTGTTCACAGGAGAGACTTCCTGTGTGCTGGCACTGTCACTCCAGATCCCATCTGTGGGGTCGCAAAGCACGGGCACCTGTGATCTCTGTAACATCCTTGCTGGGAGATGGTGCATTAAGGGTAGTGTGTGGAAGTGCTGGTGCAGAGAAGACAGGGATGAGTCAGGCATGATTCCTGTCACACCACAGGGTCTGTCCCCATGCTGAGCAGCCAGCCCTCTGCTCGCCCACAATCTGGTTTGGGCTCTGCTTTGCCATCTAGAAGGGGCTCAGTGGAGACAGAGCTCTCCAGAGCAGCTCAGGCTCTTCCCAGCAGCATTTGGGTGAGGGGGAAAATAGAAGTTGCTTCAGTAAGTGTAAGTCAGCCCTCCAGGGAGGGCAGTGAACCATAGCAGTGGAGGGGATGTGATCAAACCCGCTGTTCACCAAAAGGATGTGCCGAGCATTGCACTGACACAGGCTGAATGACACTAATGTGCTCCCTATAGAGCCCCTGGGGACACGAGGGCATTTTGTAAATCCTGGATGAGAAAGCTCAGCCAGGACAGCGGTGTTCTGCCCCCCAGGCTGGAGCCCCTGCATGTTCCTCATCCTGCCCGTATGGCTGTTAATGGCCTTGTCTTAACTCCATCCTCAGGGAATAATTGCCTCACACTTGAGCAAATGTGCTCGGTGTTTGAAAGGAGTCTATCGATTTGTGCGTATTCCTGAAAGCCTCGCAGGGCCCCGTTCCCTTTGAAGTGTAAAAGCATCTGTCTGTCTCTGCTTCTCCAGCAGTCTCCCGCTCCATTTGCATCTCCTCTCGGGCTGCCCAGGAATCCATCCCTGGCCCCATGCCGTGCTCAGGTCTCGGCTGCTGAGAGGGCTCCCTGCCACGGGCTTGGAGACAAAGGTGCAAGCTTCACTCTAGGGAGGGGGTTGAGCTCAGCTTGCAGCTGGGGGTACTCAGGATGGAGCTGTTCCTGGGGGCCAGTTTCCAGTAGACAGACTGGGAATGTTCTCGTTGGGTATTTATCTGTGGTGTGTGTGTGTTAATTAGGAAGAGAGCAAGTTAATTAGGAAGAGAGCAAATAGCCTCTCGCTCCTTCCCACCGTAGCACTTCACATGCCAGACAGCACTGGTTGGTAAGGAAGAAAGTCATACCTGGACTGCCTTGGATAATCCACCATGTGGGAGCTGAATTGCCCAGGAGTGACCAGAGCCCTTGATGGTTCTCTGTTATGCATTTGAACAAATACTACTGAAGTGTCACTGAGTCTGTGGTCTGTGTGTGGGAATTCAGGCTGTAACTCCCCACCCCACCTCCCCTGGACAATGGGACTGGACCTGGATGGGCTGCTTGTCCCTACCATGTCCAGTGTCATGTAGGCACAACCTTATAGGGGTGACTGTATCTCTGGAGCTTGGACTCAGAGCTCTGACACTCTTGGTCATCCCTGGAGTGGTGGTGAGAGCACAGTGCAGATAACTCCAGGCTGGAATTGCAGGCCTGCCTGTAGCCACTGCCATCCAGCACCTCCCAGATGGTGACTGGGTTTCCTATTTCAAGGAGGCCCCAGCGGAGCAGCCATGGCACCTCGCTGCTGGAGGCAGTAAATGGGCTCCCATCTGGTTTTAATGATCAGTAGCACTTTGGTGCTTGTTTATTCCCGTGTTTTATGCTTCAGCAATAAAATACTGCTTCAGTTTGTTCAATCCATCCTGATGCTGGATGCAGATGAGTTCACAGCCTCTGACAAAGAGGTCCCAGCGGTATACAGGATGTTGTCTGTTTTGGTTTTTTTTTTAGACAGCTGGGCAGAATCAGGTGATGTAGTGGCTTTTGAAATACAAACATCAGTGGACAGTATGGAAGGCAAGGCATACAGCTCATCATGTCTGGCAAGGAAATAATGTCCTTAGATTAAAGAAGACTTGGTTCTGGAGCTGGAACTGTCTGCCCTTCTATCTCCCACAGGGCAGCACAGAGCTCTGGTGTGGAGACTGGATGAAGTTAGTTCCAACTTTAAACCAGGTACTCAAGGAAATTGAGTCCCAAAGTGCTGCATTGTGCTTTAGCCATGCCACCACAGCCCTACAGTGGAGGTAGCAGAAGCACTGGCAGGGCCACATCTCACCGTGGGTACATGCCAGCTCTGTGACAGGCTCCTGGTGCTACCATGCTCGGGGCACCTACAGAGAGCTGGGAGCTGTACAAAGTTCTCTGCAGTCAATGCAGTCATCTGTTAAATTAATCTGAGGGCCAGCTGTCTGTAAGGGGCTATGGGGCTTTTTTCCTGCCCCCAGCACACTCATGTTCCCTGGCTGGTGTGCCCGGGAGAAGGGAGTAGTTCTGGCACTGAGGGGATTGTCCTCTCAAGGGACAGGCAATAACATCTCTGGCACTTGGTATCTGGGATCCTGAAGTAGTTCTGCAAAAACCAGTTAAAGCTTTTCAGCACCTCTTTTGCAGGATAGGTGGGGGACACTAAGGCAAAGAGATTAAAGACAGTAAACCACAGGGAGAGAAATGGGCTCTTTGTCTCCCTCCTGATTTTTATGGAGACCTGCAAACATTCTGCTTTCCCATCTAATATTCATCTTCTACCCTAATGGTGGAGAAACAGTCTTCTCCACTTTATTTCCTAACCGTATGCTCCTTGGAGGATCTTTAACTCTTACCTCTAAAGAGCATTGATTTTTTCCCCTTTTCCCCAACTGTTTGTCAAGGCTTGGAGCTTTAGGTGGCACCTAAAGAGAGAAGGATTTTAACAAACTAATTAACCTCCCTCCAAGTCATTCAGGGTCTGTTCCCTTGGTGCCACTGATGTTGCATTTGTGCTAATTTCCCCTGGAAGGTCTAATGTAGGGGGAGCGATTAAAGGAGGCTTTTCTTGGGCAGGTTTTACACAGCAGGAAGAGGGAAGGTGGCAGCGACTCCTCTGTTTGGTTACTGCTGCCCCCAGGGTCACCCACCAGCTCCTCCTGGAGCCAGACCCCAGCTCCCTGCTCTAGGAACGCTTGGAGTGCCCCACTGAGACTGGCCAGGTGCCAGCAAGGCAAAGCAGTCCCTCGAAGCTCACCAGGTACCTCTGAAATGGGGCTCTGGGTTACACCAAAAGTGTCAGCCCAGCTTCCCTAACAAACACGGGCTGTCAGTGTCGAGGGAAGGATCTTCTACAGAACTGAGCGGGTTTTGCCATCACAGTGTCAGAAGGGCTCTCTGCTCCTCTGGCTTTCAACTGCAAATGGAGCAAATGGCAAAGCATTGACAAAGGACCTCCCTGGCCTCTGCCCTGGCCTGGTGCTGGGTCCAGCCTCCCGATCCTGGACACATGCTGATGGTGTCAAATCCCCTGGAATCAGGGTAGGACTGTCACGGTGCCCTGGTAAAAGGAAACCCTGATTCTCATGGATGTTCCTAAGAGCCTTGTGCTGCTGGAATCAGATGAGGCTCTGGGTGGCAGGAGACAAGCAAAAGCAGGTATGGGGGCACCGTGCTCATCCTTACACTGCTCCCAGGCTGAAAGTTGGGGTGATGGGCAGAAACAACGCTGAGATTCCTGGGATGTGGGCTGGGAGAGCTTGTGAGCTGTGGCACGAACTCCTTGAGTCCAGACTATAAAGTACTTCACAGGCCTGTCCCAATTGCCTGGCCTATTAGTTTTATGGAGGGGCCTATTGTAAGGATGCAGTTGGTCTCCTTTTGCCATGGTAATGAAAATAAAAACACGGTAGGGAGAGAGAGACCCTGGCAGGGAGGCAGAGGGAATCCTGTGTTCAGGCATTAGGGTCACAACCCTGTGGGCTCCTGGGGTCCCCGAATACCTGTCGGTGCCACCATGGGTGGCACTTAGGCCAGGAGAGCCTTTGCCCCTTGGCCCAGCCGGGAGTTCCTCCGGACACCCCCGAACAGAGGATGAGGCTGGAGCCGGGCATGCACAGGCAGGGGCACAGTGCCACCCAGTGACTGCGTGTGACCTGCGAGGGGACAGCAGGGCCGGCCCACAGGGGGGTTGCTGCAAAGCTGCTCAGGCCTGGAAGCTGCAGCAAGGGGGTCCCCGGGCAGTGTGGAGAACAGAAAGCCAAGAAACCATCCACGTTGTTGCTTTGTGGTTACAGTGCACAAGGGGCAAAGCTCTGGGGCTGTTGTGCTGTGTCTGGAGCCAGGGTTTTGCATGCCTCGCTCAGGTGCTGACAGAAGCCAAGTGTTGGGCAAGTTGGGGCTGAAGCAGCTCACGTTTTAGGAGGGACCTGGCAGCAAAACAAGGGGAGGAGAAAGTGGTTAGCTGGGACGAGCTGCTTTCCATGGGGAGGATGTCTCTGCTTTGAGAAGTGCAGGCAGCTCTGGGGCAGCGTGTCTGATCTCTGGTCTCTGGTCCTAGAGAGGCAAGGCTGTTGCAGGGGCTGCCTTGGAGCCCCTCAGCCTCTGCCAGGAAAGGACCCCTTGTGCCTTGAGCCGTAGGTGACAGCCACGTGTGGTGGATTTGTGAGGTTAATGTAGGATCTTTCCTTTCTTCTGCTCAAACCCTGCCTACATTCCTTGCTCGGTCAAGCCCTGTGCGTTGTGTTCCCAGGCTGTAACAAGGATCAACAGGCAGCTTGAATGGTGGGGGAGAGGGAAAGGAGCCAGGTACAGTGGAGCATGGTGCTGGCATCTCCCGAGGGGGCTCCTGCAGGAAATCACTGCCCCAAGCCATGCCCTGATATGTTTCCAGCAGGGACTGTCTCTTGGAGGAGGCACAGACTGTGGCTCTATTTTAGGTGATGACTGCAGGGCCTACAGAGCATTTGGCAGCAGGGAGGGGTGTTAAATCAACCTGTCCTTCTCCAGGTACACCATCTCCAACCCCTTCCACTTCCCCCAGCTGTTCCAATGCCGTGGGGCTGTGGGGCTGCAGCGTGGGCTGAAATCAGGGCACTGCAGCTAGGGAGGTGTGAGCCCTGCACGGCTCATGATGCAAGCCCCACATCTTCACTGCCCTGTTAAGGACTGTGCACACCTTCTGTTCTTAGGCTGCTCTCCAATGTGTTTTTGTCTATTTAAATTTGCCAGTGTTGATCCTACAAACACCACTGTGGAGGTCTGTGGGCTTCTGCTGCTGTACAGCACAAAGCCTTGCTGGAAATCCAGCACCAGCTGGAGAGCTGTATCCATCCCATCACGCACCTCTGCCTCGATCAGATGGTCACTAGTGAGGGTGAGGGTGGATCACTGAGCCTCATACAAGCAGGAGCTGCTACTGAGTACTTGGAGTAACCTTTTTGTCGTTGCTGGGATGATTTTGACCAAAGATTTCCACTGGTGCTGCTTATCCTGCATGTGGTGGTCAGACCTATGTTAGTGCATTCAGCAGAGTCCCAGACCTGAGTTAATTTTAGCTTTTCTGTTTCAGACTCTTGCTGATGTGTCCCGTGTCCAGGCCAAGGTGCTATTTCTTGCAGGGAAATGATTTTTGTTAATTTTAGATCTAGTTCTCCAAAGTGCCGAGTAGGCACAGCTATTCCAGGTAGTTGGGCACAGTGGGAGGTGTTCGATCTTTGTGGGATATGGCTCTTCCTTACACAACGAAGGCCAAGCCTGATGAATTACATTTCCTTTGTGCCCTGCAGAGCATGAGGCTGATGCTCAGCAGGAATCCAGCCCAGAGCTGTGTATCCGTCGTCACTGCAGACTCAGAGCCAGAGCACCAGCTGTGATACCTGGAAAGAGAAAAGCTCTTTCTCTTCAAGGTCATTGGATTAATTGTATCACTGGTCACAAGAAGAGGGGAAAACAGAGATGGTCTAACATAACAGAAATGGATTCAGCAGGTAGAAGTCCTCATGAGAGCCCCTGAACCACATAATCCAGATCAAAGTAGTAAAGTAACAGAATACATTAAAAACTGGAAATCCACTCTAGAAATACAGGGGATCATTACTTCCCTGAAGAGTGGGCACATTTGATTTTTGTATTTTTTATGACAAGGATAGCAACAGTGCACTCTAAGGCCTGGCTGGGTTTGTCACTTCTGTCAGGAGCATCCCTGGGGATCTCCAGCTTGGCTGCTGACCGGTGGTGGGCTGAACAGCAGTCGAGTGCCAAGAGTTTCAAACCAACTCCTGTTGTTCACTTATGTCAGTCCCTTCTGTCTGTTCAAAACAGTATCCTCTCCTTGGATTTGCCACTCCCCCCAAATCAGTTGGATTTTGGGTGCAGGGCAGCTGGGGGAAGGTAAAGCAGCATGTCCAGCACTGCCCTTCTACCCCTGCTGCCCTCTGACAGCCCAGTGAGAACTGCTCCTGCCTGAGGGTCTGCAGAGGATCCACTGGAGAGCACAGGCTGGGAACCAGTGCAGTGGAGGGGGATTAAGAGTCCCTTGGTATCCACACTTTCACTTCAGCTTTAGTGATAGAGTTCTAGCCCAAATGCTAGTAACAACAGCTTTCTCAGCGCTGACTTTCAGCTGCCCTTGTGCAGCCAGGACGCACAAAGCAGGAGCCAGTTCCCTGCGGATACCCCAGATTTAGCTCTGATCCCAATTGTCTGCTGTGCCAGCGGCGGGTTAGACTAATAACTCGTGCAGGGAGGGTTCTGGTTACAAAATGCCTGGAATGAAGCAAGCAGGTGCTGGGAAGGTTAGCTGAGGGGAGCACTGTGCTCATTCCCCATCGCCTCTCGCTCCCCCGCCGGCCGCGGGAGCCGTGGGATGGATCCTCCGCAGGTGAGGCTGCAGCGAGGGCCTTGCTGTCCCTGGTGAGCACCGTCACAGCTCAGAGTAGGAGTAGCTCAGCTCTTGGCTCGCAGGGCTGTGCCAGTCCGGAGCAGGAGCCCCGGGGAAGCAGATGGGCTGAGTGCCGGCGGTGGGCGCTGGTTCCCGGGCTGCTCCCAGGGAGGAAGGGCGGGCAGCTGGAGCACAGGGATAGCCTGACTCAGGGTGGGCACACAACACCCGGCGTTAGTGAGTCACAACAATCGGTGCCGCTGTGGCTCAGGCAAGCTCTCAGGGCTTGCATTTCAGAGCAGGCGGCTCACTCCGGGACAGCTGTGAGGGTTCCTGTCCCGCTGCAGCGGGGCTCAGCTGCTTGCACAGCGAACACCAGCTCGCAGCTCGGGGATGGAGGGGTCCCGACATTGCAACTGCTTTACCTTTCCCCTGGAGCTGTGACTGCTGGTTCAACAGGTGCTGCAGGAGCAGCTGACCCGTCCTCTAAACAAAGAGGCAGGGAGGACAGTATGGGGGACAGAAATCAGTATCACTCCAAGGTGAGTGTGGCCCTCAGGAGCTTTCATCTGTGCACAGCCCACACTATGGAGAAATGTAGAAATGAACTGTGCTCTGCTGTGGCTGCAGTTTATTCGGTGTATTTAGGTGTATTTCCTACTGGTGAAAGCTCCAACAGACACACCTCTGGGTATGTCTAAAAGGGTGTTTGTCATCACACTGGTTTAGAAATAAAACCTTTTAAAGTAAATCAGTGACAAACTGATGAACCCAGCTGATCCTAGCTTGCACTGAAAAATGGAGGCTTGTGCTGCCTGTTGTTGGACTGAAGTAATTGAACTACTTCAGATTTGCACTGGTAGAAGCCTGAATGCAGGTAAGACAAATAAACCCACCTTGAGTTACTGCTTTCTGCCTTTTAGCCTGAAACAGGATCACCAAGCCCACTGAATGTATCTGACCTATTTTCATCTTTAAAACACAACTGGTTTTCTCCAAAACATAACTTGCCAAATGTGACTTTGATGATAAGACACTCTGCAGAGTTGGCTATGAATGTTTATTAACATCACATGGAAATCTGTACTCCAGAGAAGACAAACACGAGGCTGTCACCATACCTACAGAGTCCAGGGAACCAATACAAGCTTTGTAGGCTTCTTCTTTGCAGCAGTTGAGTGGCTGATGTTCTCCTTAAGTTTTCCTCCTATACAGGACCAGCTCAAGTATCAGCATCTTGTTAATGATTTAACTGAAAAAAACCTTTAGTTAAGTTACTATTGATCTGGATGGACTAAAAAGGCAGAAGATGACCAGGATGTGGGTTCTGACTTCCAAACACAGACAGTTCTGATGTTTTGCAGCAGCACCTCGTGGCAGGGGCCAGAGCCACAGTCCCTGCTCTCCAGTGCCTGCACAGGTTACACCTTAGTTACTCAACCAGTAATAAGCGAAATTCAAACCATTGCATAAACCAGTCATTCTTACAAGCACAGTCAAGGGCATCACAGTAAACAAAGGTCATGGTTTCCAGAGAGCCCTGAAAGCCTGGGCCAAAGAGCACAATAAATACAGCGGTGGGAGAGCAGGGAGAGCACGGCCGTGTCGGGCAGCAGGGCAGAGGAGACAGTGGTGATCTGTGTCTCCCCAGATGCATCTTTCCATGTGAACCTCCAGAGCCCAGCAGTATTGTCTGAGAAGAGGCATGAGGATGGAACAGGAGAGTAGCATTCAGCCTGGCAACTGCATTTTCTCCTGCTTAATTCTTCCTCTGATTCCGGAAAACTTCAGTTGGCACACTCTGTTCACCCTCAGAACAGGGCATTGTAAGGACAGAGTAAAGGCTTAAACACTCTGCTGTCATCATCAAGCTTTTCAGACTAAAGACAACAAATAATACTGTAAGTTGAGGCAAGTTTTATTTAGACTGTACAAACAGGGCATTGGGGAAAAAACACAGTGGCTTGATGTTGGGACCAGTTCTATGAATTAAGTGGAGTAAGAAATTAAAAAGGCACTAATCTTAAGAAAAGACACTCTGTATATTCTAAGAATATAATTCATTTAATACTGTTAATCTTATAGCACAAAAAATAAAACAAGCTATGATCCCCAAAATAAATTTTAAAAGCTTACACTTAATATTATTGCCTGAAGATCATGGTCTTTAAATTACATATTGTGTTTTAAAAGTTTACACAGTGAAGACTGTCTCAAATACAAGGCCACCTTTCCCACTGCAATAATTGTATCCTTGTCCCAAAATACACTTTAACACAAATAAACAGAAAATGACAACTATACAGGAACGCTTTCACTGGTCCCAAAAGGCAGTCTTTTAGGCAGGTCTCACTTTCAAATGCAGGTACTGAGGAAAATGCTTGAAAACTGGACTAGAAAACAAAGGCAGCCCACTCATTCCCAGGATGTTAATACAATATAAAAAATTACTTTACAGGCACATGAAATGGCACAAAGAATGCTGTTTTTCCCTTTACAAAAATAATGCTCAGGCTCTTCAGAGCCTCAACCCAAACAGGATATTCCCTTTTGTTTATTCTTTCCCAATTTGTAAACAATCATGAATTAAATAAGCGCTTATCCAGTGATGGACACTGATTAAAACAGTTTTCATTCAAACTTTCAGACTGCTCAGAGGCTTCAATGTCTATATACACATGTACACAGCAGGAGGAAGCCAAGCCTTTCGTGATAGTTGACTACTGTGGCACCAGGTCATTACATCAGCTCCCAGTTCCAAAGCAAGCACAACTTTAATGGTGCATAGATTGAAGCCATCACTTGTAGGCTCTCATGCTTCATATCAAGGTTACCTTACACGCCCAAGAACATTTACACTGATAGATTATCACTCAGATTTAGGAGGTTTCATAAAACGACAGCACATGTGTAAGCAAGCGACAAGCGATTGAGAATCCAGAGTCCTTCAAAGAGAAACACACACTGATCCAATGCAGTCTTTATATGAAAATACTTGTCTCATAGTAAAATAGCCAAGACACATTTTGAAGCAAGGTTACAATCAGCTTAGGCTGGTCAGTATGCTACATTGAAACCACATTTTACATACCTGAACCACACCGCTGCTACTTGGAGAAACACTGTTCATTCACGGCCTAAAACCAGGTTCATAGAAATTCAAGAATTCTTTTCTTTGCATCAGATACTACTACACACAAATTTTGCATAGTTTTGAAGGTAAAATACTTTGCTTTTCTGCAGTATTGGAACATAATTAAACCTAAAACAATGTTTGTGTTCAAAGCGCACACCTTATTCAATGAGGGATGAGTCAAAATGTTTATTTCAGTAAAAAAAAACAGGTTAAAAGTTATGTTCAAGATCTCAAATCTCACAGTATTTAATTACCACGCAAAGGAAGAATTCTACAGTCTTCTGAAGAGCTGCCTGTAACTAGGTCAGGCCTGAAATAAGATTTCTCTGCAGCAGACTGAGTTTAGTGCAGTTTGTATTCAGAAGATGACTTTCAGTAGTACAATCTGTGTAGTAAACGTGCAGGTATTGTTGGGGCACAGGAAAAACATGACCTTCTTTAGTTAAGAGAACTGCATAGCTTTTCTTTGCAAGACAAAATGTCAATGCCTATTGTCAAGAATTACAGCACCAAACACTTCAGTCAATGCTACTCTACTTCACAGTTAATTTGGTAGTAAAATGCTCTACAAGAACTTCCAGACTGTCAGCCACTTGATCAATACTACAGAAAACAGTCAATAGATGAACGGAGAGACTTCTTTAAAACCCAGCATTTTGAATGTCTGCTTGTGAATGCCATTTCTGCAGTTCTTCAGTGCCTTCCACCTAAGGATTTCATGGCACTCCCACAGGAACTACCAACAACGTGCTTTTATTAGGATCAAGAAACACAAATCAACAGGAAAACATGCTGGAACTTAAGACAATGTTTATATCATTAGACATTTGTAAGATCTGATGACATTCTGCAGGTGTTTGAAGTTTCTCATTTTGCTAAGGCCAACAGCCTTCCAAAGTAGAAAAATGGGAGCTGCTGTTTTCCTGCCAGCTTCCACACTGGACCTCTGCCTTAACCAGGCTGTCTGAAAAGGAAGGTTGTGTAGCTGTGTCTTTGCAGACATGTATTCTGTTAATTCAGTGTTCCATCATTTTGAAAAGAGCATTCCAGTTCACCTACAACACACATTTGAAGAAGGTGGCACACGCTGTGCCTGCGCTTTGGGCTGAGCGGCCGCAGGGCAGGAACAGAGCGGCGCTCACCCAGCTGCAGCCAGGAGCTCCTGCTGCAAACAGGCACGGCAGGAGAGCTCAGCTACACAGAGAGAGGAGCTACACTAACAACAGACACCTCTGTGGCCTCCAGCCCCAGCATTACCACACGGGGAACACAGGCAACTGACTCCAATTAACCATTTTCTAGAGGATGCTGGGAGGGGGAGGGACCTGGGTCATATATAAACCAGAGCCAATGCCTTAGGAAGGGTAAAAAAAAGATGTCAGCATGCAGAGAGAGGACTTGGGATACAAGCAAGGAAAAAGAAAGGAGGGGAAAAAGAAGATGAAAGCAGCTCTGGAAGAGAAGCACAGCAACACAGATGCCCTGGTAAAAAGGTACTGTGTTTGAAAAGGAGCTTTTGATGAGCTGGAGCTGGCATAGCTAGGAAACTTTGGAGAGAGCAGGGAGCCTGCAGAGAAATGGATATAAAAGGTCTTTAAACGTTTAAATAAGAGGATTTTATCAGTATTTACCAAGTTCTTCTGTCCCACTCTTACTTCTCATGGCAATCTGATCTGAATACCAAGTAACAGCTTGATGGCAAGCACTACTGTACTAGTAACACTACACTTTCAACACTGCAGAAGAGCTGTATGTAGACCAGGCCAAAGTGTTTCCCCTTAAAGCTCACTTTCTACAGTTAGTGCTTGCAAAAATCAACAGAAATGCATTAAATATGTTGAAACCAAGTTACAAGTATCAACCCCTCCTAGGTTGCCTTATAAATAAATGCCTCAGCTTCAATGCAGCTCAACCAATGGTTATTTGCATTTAACACACACTGTTTCAAGAAGGTCAACAACAAGCTTAAGAGTTAACAGAAAAGAGCAGTGTCTAATACAACTGCTCAGAATACATAAGCTCCAATTATTATCCTTTAAAGAAACCATCATTTTAAATGTATTACCTTAGGTCATTTCAAAACTAAATCTTCTTCAGTTCTAAATTGCATTTTTGTTGTTGCTTTTTGTTGGACAGTAATGCACAAGTTGCATGTTTTGATCTAAGTTTAGGGCTCTTCCTACTGAGTAAACCAGAAAAAGTCCATGGAAGTCTCAACAGGAAAGTTTTCTTCCCCACACCTCTCTGCTATATTCCGGTTCAGTCTTCTCCAGCTTAAGGCCCAATAAAGTTTTAAAAGTGAAACTAAATTCTGGATGACGCAACTATGGTCTGAAGGTCAGGCAGTGACTTCAGCTGTATGTATTCCAAATGTATATTAAAAGAACTGTCAAACTGCAGCAAGCTGGAAAATGGGCAATGCTAGCAATGTGCCATTAAGTCATCATCCCACCTCAAACAATGCTAATGAGAGCCAGGAAAATGAAGCAGCAGTGTAAATTGGGCAGAGGGAGTCACTCGTTCTCATCTTGGTTTTGAGGGTCAAATAGCTGGACATGTGTGAAAGGGAAGAGCCCTTTTCGACCGTTGACTTCTCCTTCCCACTGCCCGTTTATGTTCATCCTCGTAACCTTCACAATATCTCCAACCTGCGGGATTGGAAACAAAAAACAGCCTCATCACACATGGGATTCTCACCTCTGATACCAATCAAATGAACAACACAAACGAGCCCATCATAGGGAAAGGAATCTTCTTGGCAGAAGGTTCAGTTGAAAAGTTACTTTTACTGACTACAATACCAACACTTTGTTGCTAAACATAATGTTGTCTGTGCTCTTTCTGATTAATTACATGTATATTTATAAAGATTACTGAACTACACCTCTTTTTATAGGAATGCTTACAGCTTCATGCAACAGTATCTTTAGCTTAGATATAAATTCACATCAGTAAAGCTACCATCAGTGATGAGTCACATCCTTTCAAAGAGCACAGTACTGGGGCTAGTTCAAGTAGCAGCTGACTTAAAAGAAATGTAGTTTTTCAAAGAGAGATTCCTAAGGCAAAGGAACCATTACTTGGAGCTCTAGTTCTGATGATCACAGTCTAAGAACCTTCTGTAATTTCTAAAATAATGGTACACTTCCAAAGTGGGGAAAAGCAATCTCAAACTTTTTCTTTTTTTTTTTTTAGCAGTAGATGTAGATTCTAGCTTTATTTGTGGTTTTCACATCTACTTCCTGTCAAAGCATTTGAAGCAGGAATGATGACATGTCAGGCCTTTCCTACCATGACTATTCTCTTCCTATCTGGCAGTGCAAAATGAGAGAAGTCTCAACTATGATCAAGCAAGAAACAACAACCCAAATGATGATAAATTATACTCTTACTGTTCAACACTTGTATTTAATCTGGATTAGGACAATTCACAAAGTGAAATATCCAAATATCCAAAAAGGAGCATTTAAGAGAAGCTAAATACTCGTTCTCCTTGAGATGCTTCTAGAGCTGAACCTGTGGTCTGTTACAGCAGCTCTCTAACTCTCCCCCTCCCTTCCTGTTTACTTATTTGTCTCCATGTGGTAACTACAGTAAATATTAGAAAAGTGACATTAGCAACTAAAAACTAATTTCACACAAAGCAAAACCAGCCCATGACCAATGCCCAACAGTTCATAAGTTTCTTTCCCAAACTGGCTCCAAGCTCTTTGTAATTAAGTCTCAGTTACCAAACTACTGCTGTGAAATTCAAAGGAAACTTGCTTTTATCTTGTTTAAGGAAAAACAGACATTAATACAGTATGTAAAGCAATTTGCCTACATTTTCTAAACAGTATTAAAATTCAGATTAGATGTAGATAAGCCCTTGGCCAACATCCTTAAACTTTCCAGGTGAGACCTGTATATTTTATGTTAAAGAAAAAGCCCTGAGTTCACACAATGATGTGCATGTTACTAGGTGATTTGAAGCCCATTTAAACCAGTTACCATGACTGTAACAGGTATTTTTGAGGATCACATAGAAGCAAGACCCCTTAAGTGAAATTTAAGATGCTATAATAAACACGCTGGCAGTCAGTCACTCAGTGTTATGTCTCTTAAAATTTGTTGAACTTTGACATTCTGCTCAGAGATTTAAGCCTTATGTGTTGCTTTGCCTTCCCTACTTTTTCTCTACTACTCTGGATGTCTGTGTCCTGTCTGCCCCCCCCCCCCACTTGAGACTGTCTCACTTGGAACAATTCTAATCTTGTGCTTTTGAGAGAGGAGAAAACCCTTTGAACTCCCTTAACTTCTTAGGATATAACTGAGGCCATGTTCCTTTCCTAAATGGACATCTTTAAATATGCTGTTCTACACTCAAACATGAAGCCAGCACACAGAACGAAGCAGTTAAACACTGCATGTACACACAGACTTCACCCAACTGCTTTTCATCTCTCCAGGGCCTGCTGCAGCATGCTCTACACTTGTATATTTGCTAAAAAGCACAATTTGTCAGACTTATCACTCAAGAAAGCTTTAAATAGTAACAAGATGACCTAAACAGGAACCTAGCAAATGTCTCTTTAGGAAAAGGCTGATAACATCTATAAATACTCAGTGTTACATTGCTGCATTTAAATGAACAGAGCTAAATTTCAAATTCTAGACCCAATCTGAGGAAGATGCAGCCAACATCACAACAGTTTAAACCAAATGAGTTGCATTTTCACTTTACCATAAACCAAACCCACTCTCAAACCCTTTCATCTTTAAAATAATCTTTTGAATCAAAAACACGAGCATTTTCTGAGAGTCTGGCAATGTAATTCTGTTCATGTGCTGTAGAGATCAATCCATTATTCATTCTGAAGCTCTAGAACAGATATTCTTCAACTTGGTTCTGAAAGACTTCACAATGTGAATAGGTTTGGAAATCTTGCTTCAGCTGAGTGAAAAGAATATTTAAAATGTTTCCCATTGCATTGCAACAAACTGCCCTGTAGATTAATGATGCAAAATGTCCTTTATGCTGCTGGGTGGGCAAAGCTGCTGCACACCAGCATCTGCCACTAAAGAGAGCTGGCTGACAAAACTACTCAAGACATACTCCCCATATGCCAAGAACCACTGGAATAGTAAATTAACTTGCAATAACTTTCTAGTCCTTTTGAGAGTTTTTTTCATTTTATTTAAATGAAGGCTGCTGAATATCCTCTTGTGCTATATTATTTTAAAAATTTAGTTTCCCTGAGAAGACTAAATTAAACAGTGTGTTGAAATAAGATTTTTGGTGCAGGAACCTTGATTTCATGCTAGACTAAATCATGTATCTTATCTTAAAGACCTTAATTTCAAAAATGTCCAGAAAAATCTGGTCAATTAGTCCCTCTATGCATTTTCCCCCCAAATAAAAGCATTATTTTGTAAATACCTTTTAAAGCATCTATAACATGGTCAGCTGAGGTGCAATCTCCCACTAAAATTATTTAACATACTTTTTTTTCAGCGAATATTTTAAGACAGTCAGAAGAATTGTCTTATGATTAGGCACAGGACAGAGTCAGGAGACCTGGTTCTATTCTCATCTCTGCCACAAACTTCCTGTATGACCCTGGACAGCTAATAGCCCTTATCTATAGATGAGGAGAACACTTCCTTAGACTCAGCATCTCTGAAGTTAATTCAGCTGTGAAGCACATCAGCATTGCTGGAATGAAGTATCACTGCTGAAATGAGTAACACTTCTGAAATGCAGCCACTTGGTTACACCCAAACGATAAAATCAAAATGTGTTTTAGATAGCATCTTTCATTATGTCCTTGTTAGAGCATGAATTCAAAGCCCTGGGGAAACACAAGCTGTGGAACATGCCAGTCAGAAAGGTTACTTCATTCACTCTAGACTCTTCCATACCTGCCTTCCATTTGAAGCTGATTCATACTCTGCAAAAGGCTTCCTGCAAGCCATTTTAGTCAACCAATTCAATGAGTTTTACAGATATTCCAACAACTGTATGCTAGTAGTTCTATGGCTGATAAAGTTCTGGAATAGAAGTTTAAGGAGATAAAAATGCATTAAAATTCTAAACTGTCATTTTAGCCCACTGGGTTGGTGCTATAGAAAATATTGCTCTCTGCAATCTACAGGGTGTTGAATCTCAGTCACTATCCTAATTAGTGCCACAGCTCACCTTCTTTGGTTACACTAACATGAATACCAAAACCAAAACAGTTGTTCAGGCCAGCTGCCTGTCTGGAGAAGAACAGACAAGGTCCAGCACTGAGAAAATACCTGACACCCCACTGTCCCCAAAGTGAGGAGCTATACAAGGGGCAGAGTTCAGCCACTCTAAAACAGGACAAAAGGACACTGGAGGAGCAGGTGCTCTCTGCATTGGAAGATCTGAGAAAGCACCAGGCTAAAAGCACAGCTTAATTATCCTTCACTTCTGGTATTCTGGGCCAGAAAATAGCTGATGCCCAAACTGGAGAATCAAACAGGTCAGAGGAAAAGCTTCATCCATTCTTGAGGCATGAAAGGAGGTTCAAGGGCAACATAGAAATTTACAAGTGCTAGAAGCAATTACTCTGGCCTCACCTAGGAACAGATTAAAACAAAGGAACTTTGCATTTCACCAAGAGCCAGGAAAATTGTCAGAGTAGGGGTTGCAGCACAAAAAAGTGCTGCTTTTCATTACATGCCTGTCTCCTACAGATTAAGCCACTGTCGTGACTGTACAGAATTTGGAGAGTTCACTTTCAGTTCAACAGTTACAACAACTAAAGCTCCCTGATGAACAACTCACACTACACAAATATAGGATCAATACTTTGCCTAAAATCCAGACTTTGTGGATTAGATGCATTTTAATGTTTAACACAGCAAGGCTGAGTTTCCTTGGCTTAAGAGAAACACAATGCTTGTTGTCTGCTGAAAGAAGTAGCCTAATTTCCTAATTAAGAAAGTTCTACTGCTAGCACATTTTGGCCTACTTGTCTCAGCTTTCCTTTGAAGAGGGGAAAAAGTTAACTGTAACCTAATTGTAACAAGCTCAAGAGAAATACTGTAAGTCAGTTATATAATTATGGTGGATGGACATTTATTTCACCAAAACATTTCAGTGACAGGTTAACTCTGTACTAGCAAACATACACATGTATGATTGCTACATCACAAAAAAATAAACTACGTAACAATATAATGCTGGTAGGAGTCTATAAAAAGCCAACACTGGTATAAAAACTTTTAAAAATACAGTGCAACTCTTATTTAAAAAGAAAAAAAAAATCTTTGATTCTGTAACACTGTCAGGTGAGTTCTGGAGATGAATTCTAGAACCACTGCTACCTTCACAATTAACTGTGGTGCTGATTAGAGAATTGGTGATATATTTAAGAACAACGTTTTAAACACAACAGGTATAAATCTGGTGGCTGCTGCTGTCCCCCACTGTCTGGTTCCTTACCCTATTTCATTCCATTTTATCAGTGAATACAGAATTTGGTGTTTATGTCCTGGTTAGAGCTTGTCAGCTTGAAACAAGGCTTCATGAACACACTACTGCTAACAGACTGGCTATAGAATTACAAGTTTTTAAAGGCTGGGAAACTTTCAGGTAGACTTTGCTGCTCTCTATCACAGTAACAGTGCCAAAGAGTCTCTGCTCTTATCAAATCCATCACCTTCTTAAAGTGTAAGTGCTTTGAACACGGGATTGCCCTCTTTGTTTTGCTATAGTAATCAGCAGGATGGAAGATTAGCAGTGCATAACCCTGTGGTGCACAGCTTTGGTCCCAATAAGCACAGAACACTGTAACCCTGTCCTTCATACCCCTTCCTCTACAGCACCAGAAAGGAAGGAAATAGCTTCTTGGCAGGAAGTACACAAGTAAAGAAACAGACCTGGCTCGTTGGCTGTTGAGCTTTTCGGTTAGGGGTTGGGTTTGGTGGTTTTTATTTTTATTTTATAGCTCACTTGTTTAGTGGTTAGGGGTTTTTTAATGCAGTATCCATCAAATTCTACACATACTAGTAATGAAGTTAGTTGTAGTGAGAAGCTACAAACTTCAATCTGTAGAATTGAATGTTCATTAAAAACATTAAACCTGAACTGTCAAAGTAATTCAACAGACAAGAGCATATGTAAATCTTAGAAATACATGTAATTTATTGTAGTTTCCTGGTGCAGGGATATGCACAAAATTACATGTACTACCAGCTGTAACCCTTGAGATAGCATCTGTACTTACAACTACCACTTTAGCCTACAAACAGATTATAATTTAATTTTTTGTTTTAGAGAATAAAAGTGGAGTATATAACATAATAGGATCAAGTTAACACTTACACATCAGTAACTTCAATAACACCAATACTGTTACCCAGAGAGGCTGTGAACTCCCCATCCCTGGCAGTGTCCAAGGCCACACTGGATGGGGCTTGGAGCAACCTGGGGTAGTGGAAGGTGGCCCTGCCCATGGCAGGGGGTGGAATGAAATCAGCTCAGATTTCCTGCGGAATAGTCACTTGGTCACTTACATTTTTCATGTAAGAAATTAAAAAACAACCAAACTTGCTTACAAAATAAACTCTGTAACAGGCTATAAACTTTTATCTTTTCTTAAAGAAAAATTCTGTCAGCTTCTGTAAACAGTAGTGTACAATAGAAACACTGGACTTGCAGGCAGGGAGCTTGTCCCACTTTCAAGCTGAACCAAGAAGAATGACATTGCTCCACTTAAAAGGAAGTTGAGCAGATCACTATGCCATGGCTTTATTTACTCCAGATGCTATTCTCTTCCTTTTAAGTACTGTCTGTGTGCTGACCACACAAGGCTACAGCCAGCAAACACATATTTTGTCTTCATATTGCTTTATCAGTTTAATTGAGATTGCACAATCAGCAACCATGTAATTACACTCACAAGGCGTCCTACCTGTACAAGCTGAACTCCCACTCAGGCTACTCCTATACTGAGGTGCAGAACTGTCAAATGGTATTTTTATGAAAGAACACCATCAGCTTTCTTCCCCAAAACAGTCCCATAACCCACTTTTTGTACAACACAACTTTCAGTAGTCTTACAAAACAGAAGTTTCAAATGGTTCAGTTTATTTAGTCATGTGTAGAGCCCTCACGAGGCTGGAATTAAATATTTTATCAGGGTCTTGCAGGTGTTTGGCAAACTAAAGGAAAATCATGAAAAGCCACTATTCTTTAAGAACCGCCCGTGTGACAAAAAATACTGCTGTAATGAAATTGCTCAAGTTCCCTATGCATGGTTAGATATGGAGAAGCTGCAATCACTGATTTCAATGAAAATGTAGAGCAGTTCCCAGAATTCTGCTTCTGAAGCCTCTTGAGAAGCCACAGTGTGGATGAGGTACACTTGAAAAGAAAACAGACTGCATGGGAAGACAAAACATGCCAGTGTTGAGTGACACAAAAACATGAGGCAGTAAGTGATTAGAGGATGAGAAGAATCTCTCAAACAAAACTTCAGTAATTTGATGGTTCAAACCATGTCAAACCTATTTGTTGGTCAGGGAATTAATCCTGCTAATATCCTAGAATACCTAAACTGATGGGGTTAACTAGGTCACTTGAAGGGCAAGGCAGAGAAGTCTGTATGTGAGGACCAACCTTCCCAGTGGTTCTGCTACCCTGCAGCAATGCAAGTTTCCTGAAGTAATTCCATGACACATTAGTAACATAAAATCCATCGCTTGCCTTGCTCTGCTTTCAGAAGCATGAGTAGTTCTGGCAGGAATCTTCTGTACAGTGCAGTTGGCAGTGAATTTACACTTTGTTCTATGATAATTTTCACACATTGCTCTCAAATAACAAGCTGTTAGGTTTCACAAGACAAAGAAATTCCAGTGATTCATATTTAACTTTTAACCCCATAAGAGTAACCACCTGTAGAAGACTTACAAATACAGGAGTGAAACAATTAGGGTGAGCACTCTGAATAATGAGAAGTCACAAATATATCCCTACAAATTTCAATCAAAAGTATCAGCCATAGGTAACACCTTTAACTTGCAAAGTAACTGAGCAAAAACAACAGGAAAAGTTCAAAAGTATTTTGAAGACCATTATTATTTTACTTGCTAAAATGTTGTTGTTTCCTACGCTTGTTTGCTTGCATTTGTTCCTGGAAGTATTGCAGCACACTCAAATTTCACTTCTTCCAGGTGAGACACTTTTGAATGACAGGTTAACTAGCCTTCAGTATCATCTAAATGTAAAAGTAACAGTCTTCTGGATATAGCTACAAAAAACTTCCAGTCAATCATTTATTCCAGCTGAAGTATGATATGAATTCTTTACTATTTACAGAATAATGCTCTAAGTTTTATAAGATATCTCTAATACAAATAAAATTAAAATGCAATAGCAAGCACAGGAACTTGCAGCACTTTAGAGGTTACATTACACTCCTCACCCCCAGTTTAGGTGTTAGGGTTTCTCAAATCCCGTTTTTGAAAACCAAAGTAAAAGGGACTAGAGTATTTCTGATACATTCTGCCCAGATTTCAGCCCTCAGCACAAGATCCTCAAGTGCATCTCACAGCTGAGGATCAGAAACACTCAGTGCACCAGCCAGCAATCTTTACCTTTCTCTGGAGGATGCTGCTGTCAGTTCTTAGCCTGGAACTCTACCATCATTAATGAAACATCTCTTTCCTTCCCCAAGATTAGGTGGAGAAGCAAAGCCATCCTCTCACTAGCACTTCTTCAGCATGTGTGCACTCTGCTACCCTTGTAACCTTTGCAGTTGAACAAGAAGGGAGGGAAAACACAGTCCTAAAGTTACTTACTAGGCCACTCTTCTCAAAGGAAGTGGTATAGATGAAGCAATTCTTGTGGATGTTTCTTCAGAACGTAACCCAACTTCTCAATTCCTTGACATAAATAAGCAGACTCCACATGAAGTCGTCCACACCAACCTCACCATAACAATTTTTAGTTTCTTGTTTCACAGGAAAACTCTGAGACTGGAGGAAAAACTTACCTCTAATGCCAGTGCAGTCTTGTCATAAGCACAGGGTACTCTCTTTTGGACAGCTTTGGCATAGACTGGTCCATTCTGTGTGTTTGGCAGAGGATTGATCACTGCTCCAGGTGTGCTGGATACTGAGGGAAGGGGAGTTGCGGTTTGAGGCTGAGCATAAGCATGGGCAGGTTCTGGAATACCGTAACTGTTGGAATTCCGGTTCCCATGCTTCCCAACAGAAGGTCTGACCAGCTTTTCTACGTAAGGAACAGGGATCATCCCAATGCGGCCTTCCTTGTTTCTGGCACTCCACCACTGTTCTTCTGGCTTCTCCACAATTACCAGCAACTCGCCCTTTTTAAATGGCAGATCCTCGGCATCGTTGCCAGGGAAGTCATAGAGAGTCCGAACATACTCCACGTTCTCTTCTGCAGTGGACATGGCAGGGGCAGATCCAGATCCCATTGGTGGACTGGGGTACCTGAAGATTTGGTAAAAGCAATAGCTATTGGTTGGTATTTCCAGTAACAAAGCTAAGCACCAGGTTTGCAGCAGGAACATCAATTACACAGGAGTTACTCACTTGGATTTGGAACAAAAGTATTGGCTTGGTAGCACTGTGAGGCATTTGATGAGTAACTCACACTCTCAAATAATTACTTAAATACCCAAACTAGGTTCCCCAAAACCCCAAAATACTCGATCATGGGATGCAGAAAACTGGGAGAAATAATGCAAAATCTTCATCCACCTGCTCTGGATTGTTGTGAAGATCTTAGAGTCAAATTAATTCTATAGCTTAAGTTAGAGAGTAATGGTACAGAAAACCAAATTAAGACTACTTGGGTGATTGAGGTGGACGGGCAATACATAAAAATGTGGCTGTGAATCTCTCCAAGAGTCCCTTACCACCCCAAAGTAATCCAAGTAATTTTATTTTGTTTTTAACTTCAGCATCCACTTCTAAAGAATTCGGTAAGTGCTAGACTTGAAGCACTGTGGAGGAAAAAGGGAACAAAAGTAAGATGATATGATATCCTCAGAAACACAGTATGAAACACTTGCATCCACTGATAAGAGGGAACTAAGAAAAAAACAGCTCGCCTTCTATAAATATTCCTTTGCCTATTAACCGTATTATCTTTAATTTATTTACATAATTTTTTATTACTATGTCCATCATTTGTCAAATACAGTCACTTTGTTGTCTGCAATAATACATAAGATTGTCCATCAAATGAGAATGCTTTCACTATTTTCATCATAAATGTTATACATTTTATTCAAAGCAGCTGTCAAAAAGAACCCCTTAATGGATATAGGACACAGCAGATACTTATTATCTAAGCTATGATAGCAGGAATGCATGTCATTAGCCTACTTCACTTCTCTTCTGCTACTTGCAAAATATGATGGAAGTCAAATCCCTGTGATTTTCACAAGATGTGCCAGAAGCCCTGAAGAGAAAGAAATTCCATCTTTCACACACCCTGCTGCAGCCAAAGCAGGGGGACAGAGGGAACCCTTCAGGCAGCAATTGCTCTGCATATGCAAGAGCCCAGAAGCTTCAGCAAGGATGGCCAGAGCTCACTACTAGAGATGCAAAACAAACAGAAAGTTTAAAAGGTCCATTTACAACTGTTCTAAAAGTTTAAGATGTCATCTCCAAGATCTAGAAGTACTGTAGGGCTCTATATAGAAACCACCTTTCAGACTGTTCTTTATGAAATTAAAATAATGACTAGCTTTCAAAACCACGAGCATCTGAGAGCAATGTGCCCAGGAAAATGCCAGAGAAATAAGGATTAGCATAACAGTTCTGAAGCACATACCTGGCCACCTCTACTCTAAATCTAGCCCATTAACTAAAAACACAAAACCCCAAAATCTGGAAATGCTACCTTTCATCCTCCCTCCTGCAGCAGGAAGTCTCCTTTGCACAGAATGTAAAACCATGAACCACATAATTGATTTTTCTGAGTTTTAATAAAAATCATGCTAAGTAAAAACACCCAGTTGATCCCATTTGTAGCTCTATAAAAACTCTGTCAATTCACACAGCAGGTTAGATCCAATCTGTCTCTGTGCTGAGAGAACAATATGCAACCAAAGCCTTGAAAATAAGGTGATACCAAGATGTTCACAGAATGCTTCACGCAGGATCCTAACAAATACCACGTGTGCAAATGCAATCAGCTCTAAGTTCTAAAGGGGTTTGAGAAAGTCAAATTAGTCATGGCCATAAATGATTAAGAACAAGATTTTGCATCCAGAATGTTCAAGAGTATCCAGGTTGGAGAACAGAGGTAAGCATGAAGATTGCTTCAGCATAAGACTTTTTTTTTCCTTCCCAATTCTCCACAAGTTTAAGCATGCATATAATACTGGGCAGCTCCATTTAAGCAATCCTGCAATGGTGAAAATGAACTTTTTTATATATACCCGAAAGGCTGCCAGCAGCCTTGAAGAGTTCCTGAATATTGTGCTTTCTGTCACATCCTGTCCATCACTTGACAGCTTTTCAGAATAACTTTTGAACACTTGAGCTTTTCAACTTGACAAGCTATTGTCAATCTTTGACAAGTGACTGACTGTCATTAAGTAGTGGTCTATGCCAAGGTTCAATTGTGATTATAAACCTCAAAGTTATTCTTCCCTCCCAAGAACTTGCTGATCTGCAAAACACAGTAAGATATTAAAATGCAGAATTCAGAAGTGAACCAATCTGGATTTATTTTTTTAATATGTCACTACTTTCCTCTTATTTATTTTCATCTCATTCTATCCAGGAAGCCCAAAAGCTTTGACAAAAGATACTGAGAAAGGCTTTATCAACTAAAAGTAAGGAATATGTTCTAGAGTTCTTCATAAGCAGGTTACTGATGCATGTTGCAGGTATGTCCCATGCTGGGACCAGGACAAAGAAGGAGGTCATAGCCAAGTCACATTTTCCCATCCTCCTAGAACAGCATTTCTCAGTGAAGTGTATGGTATATGTAGATATAGAAGAACAGTGCTATAAGCAAACTGTGAGAAATAAGTGTTCCACATTTTTTTGGTGCAGAAATGCCACTCTAGAAGTTTGGGAAATGCTGCCCTAGAATGTATTAATGCTGACTTAACAGGGCAAAGCAGTCTAATCACATAAAAGCCAGTTCTATTGTAATCAGTGTAGGGATAGACAGCAAGCTAAGCTCAGAGGCTGTACTTCAATCACAGAGAAGACTGGCCAACCAGCTTCTCAACCACCCTTGGAACGGAGAGACAATACTAGAAGAAAAGGGTAACACAAAAAGGGTGACGTGCGACCACACCCTCTTTCAAGGCAATTACAGCCCGTGGTAGAGGTACATGGTACCTTTACACAGAAGGTCAGCACAGCAACCATGGATGATCTGACTGAAAGAGCAACACTTTTAATTGTCAGCGAGATCCAGAGCGTTAAGAAGGCCCAGTGTTAAAGACGAATGTTTACTTAGTATTTATTTATAGCATCTACATGCAGTGCCAGGTTCCCGGAGCTACTGGGCTGGACTACGACACCTTTACAGGTCTCGCCTCCTCACGCCACCCGGGGCAAAGGTGGCGGTGGGTGTGGCGGGGGCGGGGGACACTCACCTGGGCGCGGGCTCGATGAGGGTGGTGGTGTCCAGGTAGTGGATCTTGTAGAACTCCAGCAGGGCGGGCAGGTGCTCGAACTCCTGGTCGCCGATCTTAAAGCGGCGGTTGGGCAGGGAGTTGATGATGTAGTGGGAAACGCGGGAGTTCTCGGACACCGAGAGGACGTAGTCCCCCGGGCAGGTGGACGAGTCCCGCACCAGGAACATGCCGTGCCGCTGGCCCTGCAGCCGCGTCTGCGCCTCCGCCCGGGACACCGGGCCCACGTACCAGCTGGAGCGGTCCGACGAATCGAAACGAGCGGCGGAGGACATGGCTCCGGGCGGGGAAGGGGAAGGAAAGGGAGGAAGGAAGGTGAGGAGCCCGAAGGCCCAGGCGGAGGAAGAGACCCGGAGAAGGGGAGGCCTGGGCAGAGAGGCCTGGGAGGCGGAGCGGGCTGGGGGCGAGGGGAAAGCGGCTCGTGCTTAGTTCAGGAGAAAGGGATCCCAGGGCAAGGGGGATAAGAGGGAAGGAAGCTGCGCGCCGCTGGAGGCGAAGGGCCGAGGAGCGGCTGGGGTGGGGCTGGCCAGACGCGGCGCGCAGGGCCCCCGAGTCTCCCTCAGCGGCGGGGTGTGCAGGGCATCCTTCCCGCCTCTCTCAGGCCTGCGGGGCCCGGCCAGGCGGATAACGAAGAGCAGCGGCGGCTGACACGGACAGGCGGCCCGTGAAAGCGGCGAGAGGAGCCGGCTCGGGGCGGGACGGGGGAGGCAGAAGCGCCGGGCGCCGCGTCCTCCCGCGGGTTCCTCCCCTCGCTAGCCGAGCTCCAAAATGGCGGCTGCGCCGGGCCGCGCGAACGCTGCGAGACACCGCCCCGCGCACGCGCCATGGCGGCAGTGGCAGCGGGGCCGCGCCCGCCTCAGGGCCCGGGAGGGGGCTGGCGGCGGGGCTGGGCGGGGGTTCGTGCTCCGGGGTCCCGGTGCCCCCGTCCTGGCGTCCAGGGGGGCGGGAGAGCAGCCCCTGGGAGAGCCGCCCCTTCCCCATTTCTTCGGGAGAGTCACTCAGGCCGGCCCCGGTCGGTGCGATGAGTGAGGCGGGGGTGACCCCGCGCCTGCCGCAGCCCCTCACAGGGCCGGGCTCCCTCGCTGCTGCAGGCGCGCTTTCACGCGGGTCACCCCCAGGAACTCCCCAGCCCTTGGCCTTAAGATATCTGAGGGAGACCCTCCATCTTCTGCCCATCCCTCTGGGCATGTCTTCTCTCCCTGGTGCCGCCCAGCCCCGGGTTTTGCCCTCCGGTGCCCCGGGACTGCCTTGGGCCGCTCTCACTGCTCGTGGCTCTGAGGGCTGCCAGCACCCTGACCCCAGGCGCTTTGCAGACAGACACCACCTCCCCTGAGGTTTTGCTGTTTTTTACTAGTTAATTAATTTTCTTTTAAGGAACCAAACGGCCCGCTGTGATAATCATCTCTGATCTCGAGATAAGTTCCTACGTGCTCTGAAGGGGCCGTTTCCTGCCTCCTCATAGCCGGGCTCCCCGATAGCGGGATCAGAGCGCTGTCTGCCCGGGCGGGAGGGAAGATGGTGTCGCAGGCGCTGAAGAGGAAGGAAAGCCCGGAAAGGACTCAGCAGGGCTGGGAGCAGCGCTCGGCACATGGCGCGGATGAGCTGTTCGCGTTCGAGGGGGAGCTGGCGCCGGGAGCCCGGAGCGGCTCCGAGCTGTGCCGCACGTCCCGGGGCCGCAGCGGGCACGGGCGCCACAAAATAACTGCGCTGCCTCCCTGGATGTGCTAGAAACCTCTGCATAGTGTGAGTTTAGCTCAGTCTTGTGACTTTGTTTAATTTGTGCTTTTGGTTTTCATATTGCGTCAGGGCTGGCAGCGTGAAATGAAGCAGCACTTGAAAAAAAAAAAAAAAAAAGCCAATTCAAATGGAGAAATAGATTTAAGACGTCTGTCTTGAAGCCCTTAACTGGAGTATTGTGCAGTGTTATTTCAGCTTTGCTGTCTTTCTTTCATGCTCTGCCTTTTCCAAAAGCTTAGTAATTTTTTTCCTCTTTGTTCCTCATCCTACATTGGCAGCCAGTGCCAACTGAGGTGTCTGGATTGGAACATATGGGCTGTGTCTCTGCAGACATTTAGCAGAGTTCAAATAATCTAAAATGGAAGACTTCTCCAGTGTCATGTTTTAGACAAAACCATCCAGGAAAAGTCTCATCATTAAGATGAAAGGATCTTAAAGCAGCTCCTGAATCCATGTGCAGGTATCATTTTAGCAGCTGCTGACATACAGCCATCTCCTGGGTGGAAAACAACAGCTGTTAGTCATGTATAGCAAAACAGTGACCTAGAGATGAATAATTACATCTGAAAACTCACATCTATGCAAAACAATTCATCCATTACTAGGAAAGCTTACTTAGTAGCTATACCTCTGATCCATTCCTACTGGTTTAAGTGCTTGTATCTGCTAGTAAATCAGTTTTAAACACCTGTAGACAGGCTACAATAGAATATGAAGGTTAGGATGTTTTCTTGTCATTTGAACAGATCTGGCTTGTTTTCTGTTTGACCGTGGCCAAAGTACAGATTAGAAGATAGCACTTGGACTTGCAATAATATGCTAAATAACGTTTAAAAATAATTACAAAAGATGTAAATTAGCAGTGGATTTAGTAACACATAAGATATAAAAAGGAAATAAAAATTCCTGCTGCTTCATTTGTTTGAATTACCATTTTTGTTAAAATAAAAACAAAATATACGTAGTGATTTTGCCTCCATTTTATAGGGATAATACTAGAATCTCAAAAGAATTGGAAAATGTCAGAATTAAGTAATATTAATTATAAACCAGTTTTTGTGCAGTACTGCACAGAGCTGGACTGCTATTGGAGAACCAACACACTCACCTTCTCATTCAGAGAGGATTCCAAGGCATGGAGAGCTTTTCAGATTGGAAGGAACTTTCAAATTAGATGTTCTGAACTTGTATCTATGCAGGCTAAGTGCATCCTTCAAGTAATTCCCTCCTCAGTTTTAGTAACTGTGGTTAAACTAAACCAGATATTTTAGGTAAAAGAGCTCACATTCTACTTCCATATGAGAAATAAGTGACTTGTTCATCATTAATGTTTTCTGATAAGACTGGGATTCAACTTCCTAGACTGCAGACAATCATCTCAGGTGTATGACATCCCTACAAATGCATTTAGGAAGAATGGATGAATGTCTGGTACCACTTTACCTTTTCAGTACATACAAATACCTTTATGCTCTTTGACTTTACCTGTTGGCAGCTGACCCTCAGAGCATGGCCAGCTGTAACACCGTGGAGGAAGGGGGGAGCTCAAAAGTGCATCATGTGTCCATGAAATAAAAACTCAGTTGGCAGAATATTCCCTTGAGAAGGCCCTGTACCCCTTTCCCTGTGCCCAGCTGTTCCTTCTTCCTTTCACCAAAAGCTTTTGATCCCATCAGTTGGGCTGAGTGCCAAATAAATTGTACATGTGGTTCATCCCTAAGTAAGGAGAACTATATTTTTGTCAAGGGTACAGAATAAAAATCCTTAATTTGTTTCAAATCGAGTACTGGGTATGCTTGCAATCCAAAATTCATGATCCTAATTTAAACTATGAGGAAAATGGGAAAGGATATGTTGGATTTGGAAGTAGACAGCTGGAGAAGAAATACAGTAGTGAAAGCAGTTATGAAACAAAACTGAAGCAATCACAATCACTTCTGCAAATGGAGAAGCCTGAAATACTTCAGGATACAAGTCCACTAATTACAAATCTGGCAAATATGCCTGTACAGCTTTACCTCTGTGCTGGCAGGAAATAGGAAAATAGATCATCAAGAAACCTAATTACTATTCTTCTGGACTTCCTAATATATCAGCAGTTTAAGTGTTGGTATTTTGATCACCAATTCTGGAAGAGCTGCCTGATTGTTCACAGACCAGAAATAAATTAAAGCTTTAAAGCTTTCTTAGTTCATTGTCCATCTGTCCATAATGTCTTTTTTTATACTGGCTCAGAGAGCTTACTGTAAAAAAAAAAAAAAGCTTTTTACTGTCAGATACAAAATTGACATATTTAGGACACCAGAGAATTTCTAAATAAAATAATATAAAATCAGCTGGAAATCCCTGAGTACATGTTTCTCTTGAGGTAGCACAAAGCTTAAGTGGGCTCGTGAAAATTCAGTTCCTGAAGCATTATTCTTGATAGAAAAACCAATCAATAATAATTACAGCTCTGTGTATCAACCTGGAATCTTTCCTGCAATTTGTTTGTATAGGTAATGGTAGTAAACAAGAAGTGCTTTATGTCTGCTGAGTAAGAAAAAATTGACATTTTTAAAGCAAAGCAACTTTATTATTATTTAGCCTGTGTGCTAGTTTGAAAAAAAGGACATGCTGGCCTAAAATGAACTGCTAAAAAAATGATTAGGATGGTTTGAGCTAAACTCCATTGTTTTTTACCTAAATGAAATATATGCAGGTAAGATAGTGCATACTGTAAATTTCAAGAGTCACATTATGCTCAGATGTAAAGAAATTTTGGGGCTAAAAGCAACAAGTTCTATTTTTATCAAATATCACCTGCCCTTAGGTTTAGTTATGTAACTTAGGGTTATTGTACCAATAAGTAAAAAAAAAAGAGAAAAATAATGTAGTGCTAAGATAGATGATCATCTGCTTCAAGTAATTTCCTTGCAACTGCATTCTAAGCCTTATATTCATTACCTTTGCACAGCATCCAACTGCAGCATTTAGTGAGTAATGCAATCACAAAATTGCATATACTGACAAATGGAATAAGAGATGAGCTCTCTAGAAATCAGTATTCAAACACAGAAGGAGTGACAGGGTAGAAGCTGGAACCCTTCCCCCCCAAGTTTTCTCAGGATGTTTCTGTCGCTCATTAATTACTCATGAGTGTCTTCTATTCTGTGTAATCTAAGAATTAGCCTCTCAGGGTGGTTATTTGTAACAGTGAGTAATACCCTCTAGTGGTACACACAGGAAAAGGAGCTAGACAAAGAATGATTATTTCTTTTTTCATTGTTAAAGAGGCTAAGTAAGATTTCATCTAAATAACATAAATAACTCTATATCTTTGTATAACACAGGGCATCACTGATCTGTCTAGAGGTGCTGGTTAAAATGGAAAATGCACTGCATTGAGTTAATGTCTATTAGAAATAGCTGGGTCTTTAATCACTTGTTTGCAGAGGAAACAAATTGCCACTTGCAGTCTGGAAGGAATGGTTTTAGGTCAGAGAGATACTTACATCTCAAGGCTACATTTAATACCTACACATTACAAGTAACTCTGTAGGCAAAAAAGGAATATTTATCAGGCTCTAATATTGCAGTGTAATAAAGTCTGTATTTCCAGACTCTGCAGTCCAGAGTTTACCATCAAAAAAATATTTTCTGAAAAAGCTCATAGTCAGGCTCTGCTGCAGTTAGCAGGTCTTTTATTTTATTTGCCAATTGGCAAAGCTTCAGAGATGGAGGCAAAAATGGACAGTGCTGAAGAATAAAGTCCAACAAATGTCCCTCTTACCAAGAAAAAGCTATTGAACTTATTTAAACAAATGTGCAACTACTCTTGAATCTTTTTCCAGAAGCCCAGTCTACTAAAGCAGAGTAATGTAGGTCTGCTTTGAAATCATCTCTGCTTCCATAAACAGAATACCCCAAAGTAGGGGGAATATCCAGGAACTTACTGCATTTCTCTGAAGCAGCACATCCATGTGCAGTATTTGTTACGATGTGATGACACTTGACTAGTCCCATGTCATTCTGATTGTCACTTTTTTGTCTTTCTGCAACCCCATTACTGCTATAAGGTTTAAAAGCTTTTGGTAGTTTTTCAGCATCTTCTGGTGGCACTGATTACTCCACCCCTCCCAGAGGAAGGATCTCATACTGTTCAGTATCACACTGGTTCAGACTTTAAATCAGCTTCTAACCTAATGTTAAGCAAGATGGGGGTCAGGAACCAATTATTTTAAGGCTCCATGAAGGATGGATTTATTGTGCCTTATCTTTCTCAGCTGTAGTTCCTGGCATTAGTTCAGCTACTGCAGGGTCTTGGACCAGTGTAATCTTTCATACTTCTTGTTATCTCATCATTTTTTTTCTTTTGCTGTGGCAAACCAATCTCTGTTCTCTTTATTCTCTTCTAAAGCATATAATAAAAGAGTGAAAAAATTGCCCATCTCCCAGGCTGGAGTAACTTTGCCAATACTGCTGTAGGATATAATGAAACTTTCAGCCACCACATCACTGTGTATAAAATGGAGACAGCAGTTTAAAAAGTTCTGACAAGAATTTATTAATTTATGGTTGAGAACAAACGTGTCTGACAGAGGAATGACGAGATTGCCATATTCTGTACAGAGAGATTTTTCTAGAAATCTTTCCACTGTGTTAACAAAACTTGCAGTATAGAAGTTCAGGAGTGGGTGTCAGTTCACAGATTCTCAGCCAGTTACAAGGATGGCTGCATGCCCAGATGAAGGTTCAGACTTTCTTGCTACTGTTCCTGTTCCTGTATGTTCACTCTTGCTGAAAAACTAATCAAGCTGTCTGACACCTGGCACAGGAGGGCAGCACTAGGCGTTACCTTCCTGTATTAAGCTGGCTAGGAAGTTTTATTACCCAAAAGAAAAGGAAATAAAAAATCTCAAGAAGCTATTTTGAGCTAAAAGCTGGAAGGAAAGAAGCTAGTCAAGCTGAGCCTTCTGTGCTTTTTATTTGTCCATGCTGAAGGCTGAGAAAAGCCTCCTTCAAAGTACAAGAACCTCTATACAACTGGGGGGAAATGGCAGTTGTGTGGTTACTTTAAAAACGCAGCTTTCTGGCAGTGGGCAGGTACTGTAAGTGTATTTTGTGCAGAACACTTGCAGATGGGTATATATTGACTGTCAATGGCATTTTGTGCGGAACACTTATTTTTAAAACCTTTAAATACTTTTATGTATATAAGAAAGACATATAAAATCTCTCAAGTACTTTCCCCAAGCCTTAATTTCCTCATCCACTGGAAAAAAAATAAAATTAAAGTTTTCTAATCTTCACTTGAGTTGTCAAATTCCTCCCAGTCTGATACGCTCATAACTTCTGATGGAAAGTCAAGATGATGCTTCATTCGGTCTGCGTGCCATTCTGACAGCCACTTCTCTGTTTCCATTAAAATAGCCCTGGGCAACGTGAGGACACAGGCAGCCATCCCAGAAATATCATCCTCCAGCTGGGGTCCTTCCTCCCAGCAGTCTCTCTCTGCATCATAAATGTGGACATAGTCCATGCGGATTCCCCTGTTGTGGGATCTGCCTCCCAAGACATAAATCCTGTTGTCCAGGACTGCGATGCCTGGCTCTCCATGTCCTGCAGGAAGTGGACAGACATTTGTCCACTGATCAGTGCTTGGCTTGTAGCAGGCAACCTGCAAAACAAAAAAGAAAAGAGAGAAGCCAGAAATGAACTTGTATCCCAGTGACAGAGCTTGGCCATAAGGTAAACTATTCAGTCTTTGGACAGTGTGTTGATAATGGAGACAGCATATGACTATCTAATACAAGTACAGTGCTCAGCAGAAAATTGTGCATAGCTGCCACATAGCTTTGAAATCACAAGTTCTGACCTTGCTGCTGGAGTAACAGCTGTATGTCCTTCCAAAAATGAACACAAATGTGAAGGAGATGGGAACACATGTTAATACAAACCCAGACACAATGCACCTGTTTGCATTAGAGAAAAAATGCTGGAACATACAAATATGACAAATCTGCTAAGCTGCCTCTGTGCCATATGTTGGGGAGTTTTAGATTTCATTGGGTACCTACTTGGCTAACTCTTTTCCTTTGTAGGCACCTTCTCATCACTCAGATACACTCTTCAGCTAGATTTAATGCTGCCATCTCCACTGGCTCTATAAAAGCAGTTACTTTTTGTGACTTCTTTTCAAGTCCCTTACCATCAGATACTGTACATTTTACTTGGATTATACAACTGCCATCCAACATACCCTTAACAGCTCTGCCCTGCAATTACACATTGGTAATTCAAAAGCTCTCCACTTAGAAAAAATGCATATAAAGACAACATAAAATAAATTTAATTGATGTGCTACTTACTGGGCATATACATGCCAATGAAGTTATCCATTAGAGGTGTTTTAAAATTGGTAAGAATTACAAGCTTTAGTGCTTTGCGAGTGAGCCAAAGTGTTCAAGACAGACAACCATAAATAAGTCATTGCCAGTTCCACAGGTGAGGGGGGAAGAGCTCACCCAGCAGCCATTGCTGAGCAGACACTTTTATTTGCATACTTAGACATTACACCTAAGTGCCAGCCCCCACAAGAACCCAAGAAGAGGCAGAGGTGTGACGTGGCCTCACCTGGTGAACGTCCCTCCTGTAGCCAGAATCGTTGTTGCTGCCCCCGATGACATAGAGCTTGCCCAGCAGCGCGGCCATGCCGTGCCACGCCCGCCTCACCGGGCCATCAGCCAGGACATCCCAGCGGTCAGTCCTTGGGTCATAGCACTGCAGCTCCTTCAGGTAGTCCTCTCCTCTCCTCCCACACGTGATGTACATCTTCCCATCCAGCGCTGCTCCCGCGTGGGCGTACACCTGCAGCGCCACACCAATGGCAAAGCAAGAGGTTGAGGGCTGCACTTATGTATTTCTGCCAGTTTTGAAGCAGGGAATAGACATGAAGGGAGTGATATTTTTCATGAGTTATGCAGAGATCAAAAACAGAAAGGATTTTCTTATGGACAGTTCTGTCTAAGATATTATAATTGTGAATTTCTGAATGAAACACACTGGAATTTCTAAAACTTCAAGAACTGCAGCATTCTCTGTCTTTATTGTTCTTTGATTAGAAGACCATTCATACTATAATTTTACTCCCTGATCTACTTGGAAGCCTTTTTATTGGTGATTTTTCTTACACAAGCAGTGTTATCAAGAATGCAAATTATTCTACTTAGTAGCACTCAATTCAGGCTTTTTATATTTTCATCACTGACACACATTTATTATTTGTTTTATTAACAGTTTTAAGGATTAACACAGTAAAGGTGCAGACAAAATCAACAAGAAACAGGAAAAATAAGCATTTAACTGGAAAATGTAATTTACATATGCTATCATTTCTTGTCATCCATTTATTCCATATACAGAGTTTACCAGCAAATTAAAAGTTACACCTGAGAAAAACATCTAGCAAGGTTAAATCAGGAATTGGGGAACTGTGGTAGTATGTGTGGCTAATGCACTCCTTACCTCCTTCTTCAGAGGTGTCACATATTCCCAAGTGTTGGTTTTAGGGTCATACCTCTCCACTTCCCTCAGGTCTTCATGGTAATCTCGGCCTGCGACGGCATAAATATAGTTGTCCACGACACAAACACTGAGGTCAGCGTGCTCTTGCTGCAGGGACTGGATCTGGAACCATCTGTTGTGTCGTGGGTCATACCTTGTAAAAGAGTGGGATCAAAGAAAGTTATTCCTACAGCCACAGAATCACTGCTGGAATACCAGACAGCTCCATGGATGTGGGTTACTGCACTGTCTTCAGCTGAAATTGAACTCATCTGTAAGTGATGTGAAATCTGGCCTTGTCAGCATTTTATTATTAGCAAACTTGTTTTATTCTATTTATAGAAGATGTATTTTAGCTGACATAATCATGCTATAAAAGCCTAGGTTTTCCATTATCTTGTACACTGCTGTTGGGTTACATATCACAAACTCTGTTTGCACAAAGCCATTCTACAAGGTAACACAGTCTAAAAATAGCACGAAGACTGAATCTGGATCTTCAAGAATACAAGAAGGGCATAAGTATATGGTGAGTTCTTTGACTCCTGTCCCCAAATATCTGCTGCTCAGAGTGGATCTCATGATTCACTTTCAAGTCAAACTATTTCTCCCATCTGGAAATTTTAGTTACAGAGAAAACTGGTTGAAAATTGAAACTATGCATGCCATAAAATAAGAGCAACTCAGCTAAAACTTGTAAAAATGAGCACAATATAAAGGCAAAAGGGCTTATATTTGTTTTTGCAATGTAATGGGCATGAAGATCTAAACCTGATCCTTCCTCCTGCTCTTTTCCCTGTCACACAGTAATATAAAAGGACTCTGCTATCATGCACACAGATTTTTGAAAATCTGATGGTAATAGCATTTTATTTAAAACCCTTCTGTACTGGGACAAAAACAACACACAGAAGACTTCCAGAAAATGCTATTTAGAGAACATCTAGACAACCTAGAGTTCAGGCTCATTACTGCTTCCCACACCTTTAATACTTCCCTCCTCCAAGAAGGCAGAAAGAAGCACGAGTAATACTCCTGATGAGTAGCTGTTTCTACACTGCCAGGCTTGGCTTGGTCTCCTAAGTACTGCTGGGAGTTTCCTGTTACTATGAAGCTCATTTCTTGTGTTTTCTTTCAATGAGGCTCCTGCTCAGTTCCTAATCTTTTGGCTGGCAAGTGTACTGACTGTCTACTGGCTTATTAACTCAGAAATAGGCAGCAGGGTGGCAATAAAATTAATAGCAGGATTATCCTTATCTTACCTCCAACACCTTGACTCTGCTCGAAAACCACTTACATTGTTGTCTCCACCAATTAAATATACAAAATTATTGAGAACAGCAATGCCTTGGTTGGACATTCTGGGGGCTAATGCAGCTGTAAAGTGCCTCCACTCCCCCAACAAGGGGTTTAGATACTTGGCTTGATCACTGAGGACAATGGATGGAGTAGAATGCATCCCTCCAAATCCCACTACACACTGGAACTCTGATCTCAGCTGTGTCTGGGAGCTCTGAAGCATTGGCTGAAGACATTCATTCTTGTGGTACATTAATGCATCTGCAACTGTATCTTTTAAAGGACATGGACTTAATTTGTCATGAAGCCTTTGCAGGATCTGGGGTTCCATCAGAGGAAAACGAACAGTCTCAAGTAGCTTAAGGGGCTCCATCAGCGAGACCTGATCTGTCTCCAGTTCCTCTGGAGAATAATGATAAAAAAGTGCTCCATCATAAACTTCAAACTCATAGTTAACCTCCAAACGGTTGCTGCTGAGAAGGGAGTAGACCTTCTGCAGGGGTAGCTGTCGGTACACTTGTGTCCTTGAGAAAGCTGTAAAGTTCTTCAGAATGTAGGAGTCCAGCTGTTCACTCAAATGCCTCAAGTCATAGTGGTCAGCTAGTCTGTACACATCGAGGATGTTCTCTTCATCTACCCAGGACATGAGGAAATCACAACAGAACTTGATGACTTCTGGAATCTGCAAGAGAGAGGGGTTTTTAATTTCAGACACCACCTGGCCCCCCTGAGAGACAGGGAACTGAAGCCTGGGATGACTGTAAGGAAAATGGCTGCTCTCCTCACCACCAGTCTGTTCACCAAGGTCACTTGTGCCCTGTTCACCTTTCTCCAGAGAAAGAGAACTCAGTGTGGCTATGGAGATGAATATAATACAGCTCTTCTAGCCATGCTGTAGCCAACCTGAGTTTGGCTTCAGGTGCAGCAGCAATGTGTCTTCCAAGACACGTGGGACACTGGACAGCCAGGCTGCCTGCCCTGCAGCCTGTGTGAGACCAGCCAGGAACACAGACACAGGGGACATGGTGATTACAGTCACTCTGTGTTTGTTTGTTCAGAGCACTACAGACATACTAGATCTGAGATTGTATCTGTAACAAATACATCACTCAAAAGCATAGGAAGCCACTGGAAAGGAAAATGAGTATTTAGTATTCTCTTCTGAAAACATTTGAAGCTGTATCTGGCAGGAGGAACTACTGGCAAACAGAACTAACTGCTGTCCAGGAGCCCCTCTGCTAACAAAATGTGTAAAAACCAAGCAAAGCAAGCACTCACAAAGTTCAAGATTTAGTACCAAAGCCTTGTGCAGCATTTAGCTGCAGGGGAAAGTAGACAAAAAAAAAAGAGAAAAAAAACTTGTCTTAAAAGCACATGAACCCTACACTTAGTGCAAACCATAGTGGCAGGATTTTCTGTAGTGACAGGGTCAGGAGAGGTCATGTGCCTGTGGACTCACTTGGAGAAGACCCTGAGCAGCATAACAATTTCTGAGCAGCAAACCCTATTCTTTACCATAGACCAGGGATATTCTGTTTCAGGGAAGCTTTCATAAGCAGATCAGTGAAAATGAATGCTATATAAAGTACTCCTTGAGATGAAATGGGGAATGTTTTAAGTAATGAAACCATTGGCACAAATGAGATGTGCAAGTACCCATTCACTGTTCCTACCCTTCCACAGTTAGTTCCAGTGGATACAGCACCCCAAGTATCCTTATCATGCCCATGCTCCTGCTCACCTCTTAACCCTCCCTCTAACCAGATATCCATGTTTTCTGTTTCTTTCATCACTGCTTTTGTCTCTTGTTTCTTTTTTGTCACATCTCCCAGTACCTCACCTGAAGTTGACAGGCTGCAGCTAAAGTTTCTTGTACACTGTTCACACTGAGTTCCAGCTCAGAAGTGTAAATAAAGTTCAAGATTTTGCACATTGCATTGTAGGAGATGCCATGAATATGAACTTCTTCTTGTTCCATCTCTCTCAATCCTCCTGCAAACATTCCTCTGCAAAACAGACAATGGCACATGCTATGGCAGATTTGCATTGAAGCTATCTTCAGTTTGCTCATCTTACATTGTCCTGGGAACATAAAAAATATTCAGAAATACAAAAACCTAGCTAGACACTTTTATGTGATTACCTCTTTTCTAAATTAAGAGTACAGGCCTTTAGGACCTAAAAAAGTAACTCTTGATTGTGCAGGAAAACAGTAGGGGCAACCTAGAAGGTACAGTTCACAGGTGAAGGGCTTAAATATAGACCCAGTATACATGGATAGTCAATGGTCAAAGGCAGATACTCTGGGTGTGGGGGAAGAGGAAACACAGAGGAACTTGGGACAGTGGGAATTTTTTTCTAAGGAAGAACAGTTCTTCCTTCAGTTAGAAGTTTGTCTGGATTGACTTGGGTGTTTGCTCTATGAAAACAAAGGAACTGCTAATCAAATGGACTGGGGACTGCCTGGTTTAATGGCCAGTGAGTCACCCTACAGGCACTCAACAGTGACCCACCTCCAGAGAGTTTTTGTGAATTATGAAATGATCACCACAACGGGCAAAGTCTTACAATGCTAAGGATATGTTAAAAGCCACTTAGGGACTTAAGCAGAAGACACCAGTTCAGAAAGTCTCTCCTCTTTATAAACCTCCAAGTACCACAGTGAATTTAGTGGAGGTAAGCTCAGTGTGCAGGAACAAGAGCTTTATTTCTGCAGAGAAATAACAGAGAGATGAATAAAGCCATTGTTAGTATTTTGAAACAGCCCCAGCTCCATCTCATGGGTCTGACTTTAGATTCAGAAGGAGTATGGCCACACAGAAGATTTGGATGTCACAGTTTTGACCAACAGTCAGACCAGTACTTGTCACTGCAGTGTACCTGAAGTAGTCACAGGATGCAGCCAGAAGGATGCGATGGGCCTCGATGGGTTTGTCCTCCACCAGCAGCACCACATCGAAGAGGATGCTGCTGTCGCGGAGCGCCAGCAGCCCGCTGAGCAGCGCCTGCGAGTGCTCGGCGCTGCGGTACGTGCTGCTGCTGCTGCTGCTGCCGCCGCTGCGCTGCTGCGGCGCCGCCTCCAGGGCAGCGGGCTGGGCCTGCGGCAGCTCCCGATCCTCCGCCATCCCCGGCAGCGACGCTCAGCCACCACTGCAGCACAAGGAAATCTGTCAGACAACACAGGCAGCAAAGGGTCCTGCCTTCTGCTTTACAAACGCTCCTCTGAGCCTTGCCTGCCGCAGAAAACAAAGCAGCTCTTCAGTCAATGGAGACAGTTCTATCCTGAGCAAATTATTTCAAATCATACTGAAAACAGACAGATGGATATCAGCACACCAAAGTGGCAGAACAAGGTTTTCCAAAAACCATGGGTTTTCAGACCAATATCAGAGCATGTGTCACATGGGTATTTTTTTTTCCTTCGCAAGAGTTTCACTTCCCAACCCATTACCAAAACCCCTAGGATTTTTTTTTTTTATTTCTGCATCATCTGCAACAAATAATGGACCAAATTTTTGCCAAATTCCAAATTGCCTAACATTCTCAGATAATTTTTCTGCAATATAAACTGCACCTTCCATCTTTCTCTTAATATTTTACCACAGAATCAGAAAGCTCTCCTCTCTCCCTGTGTTTGCTCTTTCCATTTTCTGTAGCTGAGCACATTTCCAACTGTAATTGTGCAAAATACTGTATGAAACTGCAGGCTTCAAAACGAGTTTTTTTATTTTGGCAACTTTAAGCTAGCATGCACAACTACTTTCCACTTCCCTGTGACTCCCTGCAGAGAGGAAGCATTTCCTCCAGAATGGGCACTGTCCAAGGCTATCCTGTACCTTTTCCTAGGGCTGCCACTGACACTGGGAAGGTCCCCTATGGCACATTGGGAAACATCTGTAAAAAGCTATCTGGAAGTGATTGTGTTTCATGTCTATGGTTAAGCAATTGAAATCTCATGAGTCCTCTTCTACCATCCTGTAATTTACCCTGTCCATTGTCTTTGAAGAATGTCAGAAGTTGCAGCAGTCAGAGCTTATACTCTATCCAGTTGTCAGAGCACATTAAAAAAACACCCCCCATTAGCAAAAGGAAGTAAGTGAGCTGATATGGCTGCTAACACACTCATAAGAGCCTCTCTTCAGCAGCCTAGGAAATGGCTCAGTGCCACAAGGGATAGTCACAAAGGGTTAGCAGCAGTCAGGAAAGCAGAAGAGAACAAACCCAGCAAATACAAACAAGCAGTGAAGAAATAGAACCACTGTTTAATTGTGCCAGCCACAGACAGTGAGTGCTGCACTGGAGACCTCCCAAAATACTGCAGGTGTTCTGGGTATGGACAGTGAGGAAGGAGCTACCCAGGTGACATCAAGAAATACCAAAATGTTTATTGTTCTGCCTGAGGAAGTTACCTTACACTGCCCAAAAGAAAAGGAAGGTGCTACTGCATCGTAAATGGGATGGAAAAAACCCTGAGAATATGTCTTAATGTTTAATCTTCTCTTTGCCAGCAAAAGCAAGACAGCAGCTCAGAAGAGGAGCTCTGACAAGACAGCCTTCTGGGGAGCACTCAGGTTGATTAGAGAGGGAAAACTATCCATGATCAGCTGAAGAGATGAGTAATGGGTTATTTTTCATGACAGGTTGATGCTTTTCCTAGAAACCAGATGCAAGCAGACAAAACATTACTGTATCATTGCATTTACTCCTGGGGAATACTAAGAGTGATGGATTGAGGCAAGGGAAATAAATAAGAAGAAAAGCAAGTGAAACAGTGAGTGCTATATGATGCTGATCAGAAATTCCCCCTTTCACTACAAGGAAATAAATGCAGCAAAACCAAAGCAGGATGATGTATGGCCCAAATGAGGAAATAATTAAAAGTAACTCTGTTAATGTAGTTTAATGTGGTTAAAGCTCCAAAAGAGATTACATCTTTTCTTAGAGAGAAGAAGTATCAAAAGAAGTCCCTACAGAAGTAAAATCATTGTATCAAAAAACAGAAGTAAAAGCAACAAATTACTGTTTTCTGAAGAAAAGGACATTTCAGGAGTAGAGAAAATAGCATGACCTTTGATACAATTTTATAGTGTATCATATACTGCAGTCATGGGCGGGAGAGACTAAGGCAAGGTAAGTGACAAGGTAATGAAAGTACACAGGCCATTGAAAGTCTGTAACAAGTGTTAGCAAATAAATGCATTGTAGGAGAATCAGGTTACACAGAGAGAGACATGCAGAGTAGAGTGGGAAACATATAATCATGCAAGCCTTTTTTTATTTAATTAATATGACTGTAGATAGTTACTGTTCAGAATACATTCTCTATCCAAATAATCTTGAAAAGTAACAGAAAGGGGATGAAGCTTTCAGCAAGTAAAGCCTCAGAAGAGATCAAATGTGGTAACTAGAACAAGGAATATTAAATGGTATTATGAAAGAGAGAAAATAGAAATAAATTAAAAGGATAAATCATTCAGTGATTCTGTAGCCACTATGAGCACTGGTATCTGAATAGCTCCCAGTGACAAGTGGGGGCTGTCTTGGAGATCTGCAGGGAGTTTATCTCAGTTAGTTTGAGTAGATACAGGCTTGAATTATGCCACAACTATTATCAAGAGCTGAACAAACCAGCTGTGCTGTGACCACCCAGTGTGGTCAAAAAGAGATGTTGGGAGTGCAGCTGAACCATCCTCCACAGCTGATTTTTGGCTGGTTAACAGCTGAACCTACAGAGGCTTTGCTATGCTCTACCTTCTGAATTCTGGCAGTCCTGACCTCTTGTTTTCAACTTCTGCTCCTGGGCTGTACCTTGGCTGTCACTGGTGAGCTGGACTGTCCCTCAGGGTGCTCACTCATGCTTGTACATCATTCTAATGTACTCCCAGCCTAGGAAATTAAAGGCCAATATTTGTAGTATTTGTCTGTAAAGTCTGACATATGTGGTTAAGTCTTGAGCCAAAAGCTAAGGAAAGCCTCTTAACTCCTGCCTAGGTAGTTTCAGGAGCTGCTAGAAAAGAGATGTAAGAGCCAGAAGGGTAGAGGAGCACGGAGTGGCTGTGGGGGATGTGGCCAGCAGGATTCCTTCCCTCAGCTGGGTGTGCTCAGCTCTGGAACTGCTGCACCACCAGCAGCTGGGGTTGGGTGGGCAGGAAGGTAAAAGAGGCTGTCAAGGCTAGGGGCTGTGGGCTTCTTTGAGAGAGAACTTGGGTGGATTTGGCATTTGAGTTTTCAGAGCTGATTGATCATTTTGTGTATTTCTTTGGGTATTGTTCTAAATGCTGATTACAAAACTGTTGAGGAGGGATATTGCTGTTAGCACAGCACCCTTCTCAAACTATGTGGTCTGGCCAGTGTGCTTTGTGCCTTTGTTGCTGCCTAAAAATCTTTTTGCTTAATCTTTATTAAGGACAAAAAAAAAAAAACCAAAAACAAAACCAAAAACAACCAAAAACCCACCTAAAGCAGCCTAAATGTAGTGTAAGCAGGACAGTTCTGGATGGAGAGATAGAACAGGTTTGTTCCCTCCATCCTAAGTTTCTCTACTATCAGCTTCTTGCTCATTGGATGCTCCTGAGGCCTCTCTGCTGTCTTCTACTATTGTGGAAATAGCTCTGTGACTGAGACAAGTTCTTAGAAATTTGAATAATTTGCTTTCTTTCCTTTCTCTTCTCAAGCAAATGTCTCAGTACTGGTCAGATGTTAGCAGTGGGCTTCAGTGGCTGAGTACTGCAGACCTAACCCTGCAGGTGGAAAAGAGGAGGAATTTTTTGAGTTCACTGTGCTTCTTTAACAGCAGCAAAGATAAAAAGTATTGTCTCATGTTCTGTGGAATGTTGACTGCAGAAACAGGGGAAAGGAAATCCTTGTTCCAGCCACTTTGAAATTGCAGAGAAAATGCTGTGCTGGCTGCACAACGTGTTTGAGCCTGCAGTTATTCAAGTTTGTGTTTTAGAGGATGTGGGTTAATGTAGTGATTAATTTTAAGGTATTACAACTGAGTTTCCAGTACATAAAGAAGAAAATATATGGGGTCAGTAATTGTATATGCATGCCTATAGGCAAGTGTTGGAAGATGTTGACTGTTTGGTCACTTTAAATCAAGGAGTTAAAAAAAAAACTACAACAGGCAAAAAAATCCCCCATAAATGGAAAAACCCTCAGGGGTACCTAGAAACACAAGACTGCTCTTTTTCAGCAGACTGAAATCTACATTCTGTGTCTGGATTTCATCTGAGAACCAAGAGAAGGCAGCTATGCCTTGCAATGGAGGGAGCACAAAAGAGCTTGAGTACTTCCTTCTCTTTCCTGTATTATACATAAAGTTCATTGTACCACTAGTAGTCTCTGGTAATAAGCCAAGAATATAATAAACACAGTGAAAGCTCCAATGTCTCAGTTACTTGCAGATAACTGTGTGGTTGTCTTGTATTCAAATTCTATTTCTACAACATGCTTCTGCAGATTACTGGCATGAAGAAAAGTAGGTGTCTTAGGCTTCTGATTATTCAACTGAAATAACTCATACCCATGAAAAGAGTCAGAGTGATTTTTAAAAAATAAAATCCCCAGTCTGATCAACAACAGAATACTTGCTTTCATAATAAAGGTATGTGGCTTATGACTGAGGAAGTTGTCACTGGGACAGGAGGAATTTAGGGAATGCACTGTAGTTTGATATGACGGTTTGCTCTTGTGCTCACTGAAAATCCTTATTCTTTTAAGAACACAAGGTCAGGAATGGAGTAACTCAACTACAAGCAGAGGGGAAGGAAAATGTTAAAGGCATGGCAACACAGATATGGTAGAGGAGAATGTAGTGTCTGTCCCAATGATTAACACAGATCAATTGTCACACCATGGTGTTCTGTGCTGCCATTACAGCTAACCCAGCCTCTGTTGTGGGGTGAGGGATGCTGTGCTTTAACGTGCTGAAGGTCATTTACAGTGCTGAAGTCTCTTGTTGGTGTTGTGTGGTTTGATACACAAGTATTCACCCCTTGTATGGTCAGCATCCAGGTCAGAGAGATGCTCCCAAAGTGAGGTGCACGTGTGGGTTTGGGGATGTCTCTGTAAAGTTATGCTGACAGCCTCAATTCTCTTCTGTAGAGAAATGGCTGGATGCAGGAAGGATTAACCAAGTTAGTTTCTATGGAAACTCAAGACATTTTTGCATTCAAGAGCTCGTGGCTGTCAGTTACATCACTACAAAGAGGTGTTTTACGCAGACAGTGATATTTTCTTGTGCATCAGCTGTGCCCAAAATAAACTTGAGCTTGCTGGTGTCGGGTATCCAAATCTGTTTAGTTTGCTGCCATATGGACAGGTGGCTCCAGCTTGGTGGGGGTCCCATGCTTTCTTAGAAGTGTGGAATAATTTAGACTGGAAAGGAACTTGGGAGGCCTCTAGTCCAATCTGTGCTCAAAGCAGGGAAACCTTCAAAATCAGGTCAGGATGTGGAGAGCCTTGTCTAGTCAAGTGCAAAATCTCCATCCTTGTCAGAAAACATTGTTTAACCACCAGATTGGTTTTCTTCTTTAGCTGTCTGAATTTTTTTCCTGCAGTATGTGACACTTGCCTCTCATCCCTGGCATGGTGTATCACAATTGTTCTACATTGTTCTGTGCCCACTAGGTAGTTTAAAAAATATCAACTGGCTCTGCTCTTATTTTTTATGCCCTGTACTGAACAAATCCAGCATTCTTGTGCTTGTATCTTCTTATATGTAAGTGCTCCTGCCCTGTATGTCTCCTCCACTGAATTCTCAGTTTTTCTTTCAGTAGAGAGCTCAAATCTGGGCACAGTATTCCAATTTTTTGGGATTATGAGTACTCAATAGAGTGGGAAATAATAACTTCACATGACCTACTGGCTGTGCTCTTGCTAACACAGCCCAATATGAAGCTGAACCCCACTGGAGAAATCATATTCAACTAGCTGCTCCTTGAATATGCCCCAGGGTCTCCTATTCCAAAGCTGCCTTGCAGCCAGGCTTGTCTCCTACCTGCTGTGATATCTGGAGTTACTCTTACCCACCATGACTTTGCTGTTAAAGATGTAGTTCCTCTTGGTCCCCTCTTAGAGCTTGCTGTCCTCTTTCTTGCAGGTTATATTCATCAGAGCTTTTACCTGGCACAGAACAACCAGTGTGCTGTGCTGGCTGGGATCCAAACATATTAAGCCCTTAAAAGTCTTAATGCATTGGAGGAATTTGAAAATCTGTGCCCTAAGGCTTCCCACACCACCATCTCTCCCTAGGGAGTAACAAGGATTAGGATTTAAACCAGGCTTCAGCTGCAAGCCTGACAAGACAAGCTACAGGGCTGGAGCAAAACGCTGGTTCTGCTGAGTCTTGGGGGCTGCAGATGCCAGCAGGCAGAACCTGGCTGTGGACCAGAATTTTAACTGGGCAGAGGACACACAAACAAACACATCAAACACATCAATAAGTCAGGGAGTGTGCAGAAAGGGGAGGCAGCTGGGTGCCTGCCAAAATAGTTGGGGAAACAAATGTGATGCCACAAACAATGTAAAATGAAAAGCAAAACTATTGTTCATTCTAACTGGAGTGCAAATAGCAGAATAATTCACCAACTGTGTGACAATTTGTAATGGGCACTTGTGAGACTGCTATACAGGACAACTGAGTTCATGTCAGGTGTAGACAAGACTTAAGGCAGTTTCATGCTTTTTCAAGGAAAAGGGAAGAAAGATAAAGGGAAGGCAGAAGCTTTTATCAGTAATTCTTCTTTCTGAATCCCTCTATGCATTCACAACTGCGCAAAAATAAATATTCTAAAATACTTCATTTTAGGAACCTTCTACAAATACAGGAAGCAATCCAAAAGCTGCTTTTGACCAAGGCCCCCACAAAAAGAAAGGAAAGAGGATATCTGGTATTATAAAATATCTCAGCATTATTTTTGAGCACTCAAATGATGACGTGCTTCTGCCTGGTCTGTACACACAGTCTTCCCTTACATCACTAATGGAAATAAGCAAAAACACACTCTGAATTTACTTTCTGAGCCATTTTCAGTTTCTAGCATTAGCAGAATACTTGAAGTGTGGGAGGAAACCAAAAGGCGTGGCTTGGGAAACAGCTTTTGCAAACTATGCTGTCTCACAAAAGTTGGCATTCATTCCTTTCAGCAAATACCTGCGGGGTTTTGCTTTTTTCTCCCCCTAAACCCCTTCTAAGACATATACAGAATAAAACACCTCATTTAGAATGTATATGACAACACCGCATGAAATATATCTATATTTAAATAAACAGATACTTAAAAATATTTTTTCCTCCCATAAATAGCAGTATAACCTAAAGAATATGAGCTTTCTAATTTGAGTGTTTTACCTTATCTGTAGCAGATTTGTAACTTACCCCCCATTCATAGAACTGTAATGTTTTCTGTTGTGAATTTTTGTGTAATTTATAAATTAGCCAGTATGCTCAAAGAGTTTTGAGTATTCTTAAAAACAAGGAGGAAAAAAATTAGAAAGTAATTCTTTCTATGCCAAACACAACACTTAAATGACCTAGAAGAGAGCAAGGGTCTCTTCCAGCACTTTCCAGTTCCAGTTTCTCACAAACATGATTTTTTTTCATATTATTCACCATATCAATTTTGTTCTAGCAGGCGTCTGGGAGGTTCTAACCCATGACTTAGACATTTCAGCAACACAGAACGAGCAGTTTTCTGTGCAGGGGAAGGTGACCTGGAACTGCACAGCACTCACTGAGGCAGCCTGGCTCTAGACCAATCCAGTGACGAAGAGGTCAAAGCCAGGTCAAGCACAGTTATGGTTTTACTTTCTGTTGCCGGGCTGACAGTGCCTTCGCAGGTCCTGACACCTGCTCGCCCCTCCCGTGCAGGCAGCCCGGGGGAGGCAGCCCGGTGTCCCTGCACGGCTGTCCCTGCACGGGTATCCCGGCCCGGGTGTCCCCGCACGGGTATCCCGGCCCGGGTGTCCCTGCACGGCTGTCCCTGCACGGGTATCCCGGCCCGGGTGTCCCTGCACGGCTGTCCCGGCCCGATGCCTGCACGGCTGTCCCGGCCCGGGTGTCCCTGCACGGCTGTCCCTGCACGGCTGTCCCGGCCCGGGTGTCCCTGCACGGCTGTCCCGGCCCGGGTACCCCCGGGTACGCGGGGCCGGCCCCACCTGCCGGGCGTCCTCAGCGGCTTCCGCCAGAGCCGGGGCGGCCCGGCCCGGAGGGACGCGGCAATGGCAGGCGCTGCCCCGGGCCCTGTCACCGCCCCTGGCCCTGCTCGGGCCGTGGTACCTGCCCCCCGTTATCCCCCGGTGTCCCCGGGCAGCCCCGCGGCGAGCAGGGCAGAGGACACGGCCTCGGCCCGCGGGGTCGGGCCGGGACGCGCTCCCAGGCGCGGCCCCGGGGCTCCCCGGCCCCCGGGAACCGCAGACTGGTGCCGGCAGGGGAGCACCGGGCGGCCCGGCCCGAGCGGGGCCCGCACTCCCTCGCCCCCGCCGCAGCACCTACCGAGAGCGGCGGCGGCGCCTCCGCCTTCATGTGCGACCCGGAACCCACCAGGCGAGGGAGGGGCGGCGGGGCCGGAACCGGGAAGGGCGGCGTGGGCGGCCCCAGCACCGCCCGGGCAGGTGCCGCGGCTGTGCCCGGTGAGTGCCGGGCCGGTCACCGCCGCGGGGAACCCGGGGCTGCCGCGGCCGGGACCCTTAGGGCCAGTACGGGGAGCGCCTGGGCCACCATCGACGAGTACTGCTCTTGAGCCGGACTACATTTCCCAGTGAGCCTCACACCGAACAGGAAGATCCCGCGAGAGTTGGCTGGGCTCACGCCGGGACTTCATTTCCCGCCATCCCTCGCGCGGCGGAAGCGGTGGCGCGGCGGTTCCGCGGAGGAGGCCCAGGGCAGCGGCGGGAGGCGGCGGCGGCGGGAGGCGCTCCCGGTGGCGGCCATGGACGTGACCGGGCCCGAGACCGACTGGCGCAGCACCAACTTCCGCCAGAAGCTCGTCAGCCAGATGTGAGTGAGAGGCGCGGGCTCGTGCTGGCTAGGCCGCCCGCGGGCCGCGTCCCGGCCGTGCCCGCTCCTCTGCCAGGCTTCCCGGGCCTCCCCTGGCTGGCCACCTTCGTGCCCGGCCCCCGGTGTTTGCTCTCATGGGGGGTCCTCTCCTGAGGGGCCCTCGTTACCCGGATTTGCTCAGAGCCTGTTCGGGGGTAACCGCATTAGTTCTTCGAATTAATTTTTCCGATCCTCCTCTTTCGCTTTCCTTTTCTTCAGCAATACCGGCTTCCTAACCTGCTTGACACCGTCTGTTTTAGGGCTTTGATTTTGTCAGTGTCCGTGATGTTGTGAAATTTGGCATATTCAGCCCTATGCAAATCACTGTTATGGGCTTTTTATCTGCCTTTTGGGGGCAAATATGAAATAAAAATGCTCATGATTTAATGTGAAGTTCAACTTGTTGCCTTTTCAGTTTTCCTTTGTGAAACAATTGCTTTCCTTGAATTACTTTCCTGCTCTGCAGGCTTTTTCTATTTTTGGAAGGCTCTTTTACCCTGTGCAAGGTGGTGAGCACAGAAGTGAAAGCACTGTTCATTATTTCTAGAGTAGTGTTGGAGTGCTAGTTCATGTATACTTGGGAAGCTTGATATTCCCTTGTTGATTTTAACAATCAATATCTAAAATATTTAATGACATATAAGTAGTTTGAGTTTTTGTGGGTTTACTACAATTAGGATGCTGTACAAAAATTTCCAGAATTAAGCTGTTGTAGTATTCATTGAAGAAGTATGATGGTGTTTGTCTGTCAGAGCCATGCAGGCTCTCTTGGTGATCACAACGGATATTTCACTTTCTAAACATTCTGTAAAGTCATTAATAAAGTCATTAATCTTCTTAGATTATTCCCTTACTTCTTCTCCTGTTTTTCTACTGCTTTGTCAAAACAAGTAAACAAAAGTGCCCTTGAATGCAGCGTAGCTTTAAGGAAATAAAAGTGAGTAAACACCTGCAAACCTGACACAATAAACCTTGGAGTTTGTATTTGCCCTGCAAACTGGAGTGTTGTTCTCTGAGCAGCAAACAGTGCTCATAAATGTTTCAATGGAAGTGTGCAACAACAGATTAAAAAATTGCTACTACTGACCAAGAAATCTTTAAGGTTAATGCCAAATGAAGAGACAGTAATCCTAAACTTGTAATAAATGCCCTCTGTTTATTTTGTTTTACAGAAGTGCACAGATGTCTCTGTATAAGTCATGTGCTTTTTATTCCAGATGTAGTGATAGTCTTTTTTTGTCACTTCCTTGCACTCCATGCAGTTTTACAGTATGGATCAGATATTTGTATTCATGGCCTCGTTTAGAAAGCAAGCAAAACTGTTACTGGGGTGACTGGGATGAGTCACTACAGTGACTGCAGCAGAGTTTTTAAAGCAATTATTATGTGTTAGATATCTGAAAACAGCCTGGCCTGGTTTCAAGGCACTTGGAGTAAGCTGAGGTTAGCCAGAAGCAGAGTTTGTTGAATGCCAAATAAAAGCAATGTACTTGCTAAAAAGCTTGAGCTCTGTATGCAACAGGTTCCTATTTCTTTCCAGAAGCTCTCAGTTTTGTCATTAGAGGCTGACATAGTAGGTGGAAGAGGGAGGTAATTAAATATCTGGTGAATCATCTGAAAGTTTTTATAATTTGTAGGAAGGTTGTTTTGAGCAGTTAGGGAAAACAATCTTTAATATATGTATGTCTTCCAGTTCACTCTGCAACTAAAAACTGAGATTTGTCAACATAAATGTTAACACTTGGTCTTGAACATTAAAAGCATGAAACCATTCACATAACTCATTTTGTGTCTCTTTGTAGCTGCTGGATATAGCTGTCTCAATTTGTGGCAGTTCCATACTTGGGTTTTCATTACAACATGAATTTAAGTTTTCTGGGTTTTGGCTTTGTTTTCAAGGACCTGTGTTATGTGAATGACCATTTCAGTGTGGGCAGTGGGTATCCTGAGGAATGTGTCAGTGCTCTATGTGTATGATTTGGTTGTGGACATTTTTGGGAATAGTGCTTTTGATGTCCTGGGAAGCCTCTTGCAGCACTGGGTTCTGTGTGACTGCAGGCCTAAGCAGAACTTCCATACTGTTGCAAGATTGAGGAAGCCTGAGCTCCAATGGCTGAGAAACAGCTTTGTCTTCTTCCAGGGTGTTCCAGGAGTCACCAGTGGTGTGGGAGTGTGGAAATACACTTTTGCTTGCAGGGCACCATTTTATTGTGGCCCTTATAGAGAGCCAGTACCCACTGGTGCCTTGGGACTCTCCCTTTTCTTAAAGGCCTTTTCTTAATATGTTTTTAGATGTTGGTGTTGCCTGAAGGACAGACCTGGTCAGGGCTGTAAACTCAGTCTGTGGTTGTGTCCTGTTCCTGCCCTGAGCTGCTTCGAGGCTGTGTCAGAAGGGAATTGTGCTGAGTGTGGGAATGGGATGTACCTCGAGTTGAGGTGCCCTGTCCTGGTGTTTCACTGTAGCAGCTGATTCACAGTCATGGTGTGGACTGGCTAGGGAGCTGGGGCAGTTTTGAGGGAGAACATGTTCTGCAAGATTTTTCTGTTAGACCAGTTAGCCTGAGTGAGAGGTTGCACATATTTGGGCTGGAAACAAGCTTCTTGAGACTGGAGGGGGAATTCCTGAAGCTGATGTTGGTGAGTGCTTCATCTTGTGAAACCACAACTCTTGAGTGTTCTGCCTGAAACAGAAACGCACATTTTTAGTGTACATCTATTAGTGATACATTTACTAGGTGCTTACAAGGCAGGTGAAGGTTGAATTGCTTGGTACCATCTAGTTCCTAAAGTTTTGTAGAGTTGAGTGTTCTACAGGGAGTGTGTTCTGTGCTAAAGCTATGACTCTTTTCTAGCTGAATTCCCTGGTCTTTTAATGTAACTGTTTTTATGTTGATTGCAGTTAAATATGTGAACAGGGAGCAAGTTGTGTGTTTTGTTTCTTCCTAGTCTAAACCTTTATTGGAATGCTAACAGATTGGACATGGAGAGCTTGGAGTGACATTTTCAGTAATGCAGATGTAGTCACAATAATAGATCTTTCATGTTCTATAATGTCAAGAGGAAATGATCCATATAAAAGCAGATAATTTCTTTGCTGTGGATTTTTTCAAGTTCCTGACACCATATTGATCACTGTCTCTATCACATCCACTAAGTGCTACTTACATGTAACTTTCTTGACTTGCCTCTCTGAGCAATCTTTATCTTCTCTTTTTGTCTGCTCAGTTTTCAGTACTCTCAACATGAAAGGCATTGTAATTGTACTGGGACTGGAAAGTTAAGGAGGATTCAGAGTAGTGTGGATTTAGAGGCAGCCTTTCCAAAAAGGAAAGTGTGAAAAAAATTGGAGAGAGAATTGAATATATGTTCTTCCTCCACAGCAGAGCTCCTTTGTGAGCAGTTCACTTCAAGGCTTGTTTGCCCATGGAGGAATAGTTACTCTGCATTATGTTCAGATTCTGCCTCAGTTTAAGTAAGCTTCATATATTAGCAGCATTGTTTTGGTGGCTGCCAGACCCCACAAACAGGTTCCCATGAGGTTCCACTGTGTTCTGGGTTAAAGACTGCAGCAGTTTAGCTGAGAGCTGCTGGTTTGCCAGGTGAAGTGTGAGTTGTGGCAGCCTAAGCTCCTGCATTTTAAGGCTGTAGCATCTGCTCTTCTCTTCTGAGACTGTCACTGAGTTAATTCCCAAAGCTGAACCAGTTTACTTTGCTGCAAGCACCATTCCTGTTGCATTGGAGGTGCTGGAAATTCAGGGGAGAAAAGCAGTAGTGCCTCTTCAGAGTGGCTGAAACTTCCAGGGGTCACTGCCCTGGTATGTATTTAATGTAGGGTAGCTGCTCATGCAATGACAGTCTCTGAGAAATAACTTTCTGAGATGTTAATTACAAAGTGAAAGCATTTCCTGATCACTTGTTTGTGGAATTTGGACTGTAACTGCCAGGATGCTTTAAAAAAAGAGCAGGTTTTGCAGGGAAGTTTCTAGAATGGCAATGCCTAGAGGATTGGAAGAGGGCTTCACCTGGCTGAACTCCTCCTTTTAGGATGTCTTTTTTTCATGTTCCATGGTTGAATTGGTTGCTGCTCTTTGATGTGCTGAGAGTGCCCATTCCTTTGCACTCCTGTCCCCTCCTACCCTGCCCATCAGCCCCTGACCCTTCTCTGTCCCTCAGCAATGTTCCCTCTCATTGTCCTCACCCTCTGCTTAAGCCTCTGTGCCTTTAGGCAACCTTGTTTTGTTTGGTTTTATTCTTCCACCTTATGTTTAGAGAATTCTTTTGGAAAATCCTGATGCTGGGAAGCTCAATCTCATTGTTTGCCATACATGGATTACATTAATCCTGTCATTCAGCTTTGCTCAAATAAACAAGTCCTGGTATTTTGTCAAAATAATACATCAGGCAGTAAAAAAATGGCTCGTTTAGCAGTTGGTCTTGAATTTCTGCAAATAATATTTGTGTTGCCATTTAGAAATTAGTTGGCTTTTTTTCTCCATTATTTGAAGGAACTTAAAAGGGTGGCAGTTTTAAGTAATATGTGGTGGTGGTTTGGTTTGGTTTGATTTGGATTGGTTTTTTTGTGGTGGATATTTGGGTTTTTTGTTTGTTTTTAATCTATAAACAAGAGAGGGGTAAAAAGTTGTTTCACAGACCTTTCTAACTACAGGAAGTATTTTGCAATGTCCTCAATTAATACCCAACCTTGTTTTTTCCTTTTTTTTTCCAGTGATGAAGCTATGAGGAAAGCTGGTGTTGCCCATAATAAATCTAGCAAAGATATGGAGAGCCATGTGTTTATGAAGGCCAAAACAAGGGTAAAGCTCTATTTGCTTCCAGAAGTTATTGAGTGTCAGAAGAAGTTTGTAACAAATTGGAGAAATAGCAAAGCCAGTGGACTTAAGAATACAGAGTTGTTTGAAATTTTTAATTTATGTGTACTGCTTCTTTTACCTTGAGGGGAAGCAAGAAGTTCTGCATCCAATAGATGGGCTTAGTGCAAGACAGCTTTGCTGATGCTGCAGTGTTTGATGCACATATGGAACCACACTTTTCTTACCTTAATATTTGTGTGTAGTGAATTGCATAGAATTTATTTTATCTACAGTGTAGCACCATTCCAGCTGGGTGGTCAGAAAAATTTAGGATATCAATGAAAAGGCTCTGTCAAGAATAACCCCAAGGGAAGAGCCATGGTGTCTGTGAAAGTCTGGCTGTAATGTAGAGTTCTGCATTCTTATAAAATCATAAACTTCTTCCCTGGAACTGTGTTATGAGAAACGGGATACTGTTGCTGTCTCCAAATGAGCCCTGTTTGAAATAGAACTTCTCTTGGTGAAAATGTTACAATGCTGATGTCACAAATCTGCACCCACTGCTGGCATCTTCCCTGGTGAGTTGTTTCATGGGCAGGAGGGCTGTCTCAGCCCTCTGCAACTTCCTGCAAATTATGAAGCACACTAAGAAAATATTTTGAAGAATATTTGTCTTTTCACTTCTGACACTTTCTGTCATGTTAGTTTTCTAAGTTATTAATTTACTTGTATTTGTAATATGAATTTAGCTTTAAAAAGAGTTACTGAAGTACAAATGTGACATAATTCAGGGACTTAAATAATTCATTGTGCCAAGTAAGCAGGTTCTGTCCTTATAAAAAAGGAATTATAGTGGGTAAGAAGTGGAAAATATAGTGGTTGGTTTATAATGTTTGCATATTGTGGTCCTGTTAGTGTGGCTTTCAGGGAAGTTCTTTCCTGTGAATTTTGTGGTTTCTTGGCATTCTTGTACCATCAGCCACAGTGACGTATTAGTAAAAATATTCCTAGTTAATAAACAGGCTGTTTCTTGGAAGTGAACTGCTCTGAAAAGCCCACACACATTGTAAAGTAAAATCCAGTATGTTGAGGAAGAATACTGAAGAACCAGAAAGTAATGGTTATTCTGTTTTCATTACTTATGCTGAAATACTCATTTTTCACCTCTAGGAGGAATATCTTTCTCTTGTGGCCAGACTCATTATCCATTTCCGAGATATTCGTAAGTAATTTTTTAGTTTTGGTTTTACTTTCTTCTCAATCATGGTTACACATTGAATCCTCATAAAAGAAAAAAAACTAAAAAGTAAATCTAGGGCTTCTGTGTGTGATTAACAAGTTACTTTAGAAATTTTTGTGTGGTATGCATGCCTAATTTATAAATACTGTTTCTTTTACACATCATGTGCAATTGAAAAGTTTTTGAGAGATTATTTAAACTTGCTACTTTTCTTCCTTCTTATTTTTTCCTGTATCTTTGCCTTCTTTCCATTTTTATAGAGCATTCTGATTTTCAAATTGGCTCAGGTTATTGTATTTTCTTAGAGCTAATGCATGTTAATGTATTCTATTAGAGACCAGATAGTGTTTTTTTATTTTTAAATTGTGATGTGAATATATTTCTTGTAGAGTATATCCAAAGGGTCAATGTGACAATATTAGCAAAGATGAATAATTGTTTTTACCTTTGCAGACAATAAGAAATCTCAAGCTTCAGTCAGTGGTAAGAGCTCCTTTTCTTCTTTTCTTCCTTCCCCTGTACTCTCAATTTCTAAATGGAACAGCAGTCAGGGCTGTGGTGTACTAAGAATAAAGCATCTGTGTGTTCCCTAGGTGGGATATTAAATGCTGCTGGAGTAAAGAAAGGGAGGCATGAGAGTCCTGGAGTTGTTCAGTGATGAGGGTGACAGGCTTGGCCAGTGCTTTGGATATAACACAGCAGACTTGTTTGTTGCCCTGTTTGTGCTTTTGTTAGCACTAAGATTCATGAAAGCACAAGAGTGACTGAAAATAACCTCCTGCTGAACAGCCCAGGTTCCTGCCTGTTGCCTGGAGCTGTGGCTTCCTCAGGTGTTGCACCAGAGGCAGAGATATTTGTGGGGCCATTTGGTGAGCTTAGATCTGATCCTGGCTTCTGCCTCTGTGCTAATTCTCACTACCCACTACAGTGGGTCTTAGGGACATAAGTCCTGTGGTTTTATCCCTCTGTAGGGCAAATATGCAGTCTGTGATTGATTAACATGCAGTCTAGACTGCTGGAAATTATTTTATGAATATTCTTAAGAAAGAGATGGTGTGTGTTCTGTACCTGGTTATTATTGCTTCTGCACCCCATTGTGTTTTGACCTCCTGAATTGTCTTTCTCTCTTTAACTTCATTTTTCTGTGTGCCCAGGGTTCAGATTATGAAAACTGTCTTGAAAGGCATTGAATTTATTCAGTGCATAATAACAGTGATGTTAGAGGGGGAGCTGTATAGCAAAGTACATCCTCTGGTCTGAGCATTGCTCCTCTGACTGGAGGAGGAGGATCCACAGAGAACTCGCTTGGTTTTTTGAGGTTAAGAGCTTTATATCTTCATGGGGTTTTGTTGGCGGCTTGTTTTGACATTGGAGATGGCTAATGAGTTCCTTTTCTCTGATGTATTTAAAATCTGTGAGGAACTTCACACTGGAGCACTTTAAATCATCTCTATTTACAGAGAGGCAGAGATGTGCTGGAAGCCTTGTTTCACAGGCAGGGCAGTGAATCTGAGTTTGTCACAGTATTGGACCTAGTCATGGTCTGAAGTTGCCAGATCAGAGGGTGGGTGATGGAGAGCAGAGGGTTATGGAAAGCATGGCTGGCTGCATCTCAGTGTCTGTTTGCTTTGCAGATCCCATGAACGCCCTGCAGAATCTGACAGGGGGTCCCACGGCAGGGGCGCCTGGGATGGGCATGGCTGCCCGAGCTCAGGGGGCACCAATGGCTGGGATGGCAGGCCTTGGTCCTATGGCACAGCAGATGAGTCTCCCAGGGCAGCAGCAGCCCCCTGGAACCTCAGGAATGGCCCCTCATGGGATGCCTGGTGTCTCTACAGCTACTCAGCAGAGTAAGTGTTCACTTTGCTTCAGCCACTGAAGTTGTTAGATCAGCTTTTCAGTAAGAAGTCCTTTCCCCAAGGAAAAGGTGCTGAAGAGATGTCATACTTCTGGCTAGATCAGCCAAGTGAACTGGGGAAAGAATTGATTTCAAATACTGCTACCTAATTGAATAATTGAATAAGTGTCTTCCTTAGTATAGCCAACAAAGCAAATTCTGCTTTCATCATGGCAGCTTCAGAACACTGTCTTTGTAGAGCTCACCTATGTTTTCCATGGTACTGTGCTTCCTGCTGGTGACCTCAATGCACATTTCTTCCTGCACATTTTTACTCTCTTTACTTAGGTTGCTGACTCAATAGAGGCAAAGTGAATTCCAAGTTGGTAATACAAAGTGTCATTAATTCTGCTGTAAATGTGCCCCATTCATTTGAAAAAGCAAAAGTATATACAGCTAATGAAGGACATTAATTAATCTCAGATGATTTGGGTATTGTGTTTTAAGTGCAGTCTGTCTCCTCTTTAGCCCAGCTTCAGCTTCAGCAGATAGCCCAGCAGCAACAGCAGCAGCAGCAGCAATTCCAGCAGCAGCAGGTGGCCCTGCAGCAGCAACAGCAGTTCCAGGCCCAGCAGTCAGCCATGCAGCAGCAGTTCCAGGTGCAGCAGCAGCAGGCAGCAGCTGCTGCAGTGGTGCAGCAACAGCAGCAGCAACAGCAGCAGTTGCAGGCTGTCCAGCAGCAGCAGCAGCACATGCTGAAACTGCAGATGCAGCAGCAGCAAAACCAACAGCAGGTGATGGCAAACAGCTATGATGGTAAATGTGGTGATGGGTTACTTGTCAGGTGGGGCTTGGCTTGTGTGGAAGTATCAGCTCTGCCTGTTACTAACACGTTTCCACTTTAGGGTAGGGTTAGACTGGCAAGTTAATTGACAGCAGTGTATTACATGCTAGAGGAAAGGCTTCACAGATGTTTTGTTACTTGCTTCTGTCATAGCAATAGGGAATTAAAATCTTTATCTCTTCCTTTTTATAAACGTCAGGATTGTCTTTCATTCTGACAGAAATTGGGAAAGAGCAGCACTTGAGTTACTCTAGCAAAAGTGACTATTTTGTCATTGTGTGAATAATGTGTTACCACTTTAAAAGGTGTGTATATATACACATGTGTATATATATATATATATATATATATATATATATCATCCTTGGGTAGAAAAGCAGGTGAGGGAACTTCAGCTGTCATATTCTTGTGCAGTTTTTGGTAAGGGGTAATTATATCTGAAAAATTGTATCTGAGCCCATTTGTACAGGAGAAGCTGATGGACTTCACCTTTGCTTTTAGAAGTCACAGGAAAGCTTATAATATGGAAATACAGGCTATAGCATTTAGAGATACAGGAGGGATGAGTGGATAAAAAGGTTGGGCTTTCCCTTTGGGCTTAAAACATCAATCTGATATTAGGATTCTGTTTACTTTTGGTTTATAAAAGTAAGTCTGCTGTCACATTGCTGGAAGCTTTAACATCTTGGCTTTTCCTGCTTTTCAGATGCAGCAGCAACAGCAGCAGCAGCAGCTCCAGCGGATTGCTCAGATGCAGCAGCTGCAGGCAGCACAGGTCATGCAGGCACAGCAGCAGCAGCAGCAGCAACAGCAGCAGCAGATACCACAACAGCAGATACAGCAGCAGCCACCTCAGCAAGTCATGCAACAGCAGATGCAGCAGATGCAGCAGCAACAACAGCAGCAACAGCAGCAGCAGCAGCAACAACAACAGGTTGCTCAGGCACAACAGTCTCAACTTCCACCACAATCCCAGCCTCAGCCCCAGCCCATGGTGTCTCAGCCTCAGGCAATCTCAGGACAAATTCCTGGTCAGGTTATGCCTGTTACTCTCACGCCACAGCAGTTAAAAGCTATGCAGGTAAGGCCTAGTGACCAGCTGATTTCCTTGATTTATTATGACCACCTAGAGAAATAAAATAATATATCTGACTTTTACTAATGGTGAAGTAGGAAAACCATAACTTACTAAGAGCTCTGCAGTTAGCAAGTTATGAGTACAGGATGTTTAAAGGTTTATATCTGGGCCTGCCAGTAGAGAACAGTACCAGTTTTCTGCCTAAGGGTAGGAGTTCTGGAAATCTGTGAAAACCATTAATGCAGCTAATATTTAAAAATAATTTATTGTCTCACTCTTGAATGGAGAAGTGAAAAAAGAAAAAGAAACATACTCTAGGTGAAGAAAAATTACCTCTGTGCTGTTTGCTTTTCTAGAATATGAGCAAGTTGAGATGTTTTAGACTGCAGCCAGTGTTAGCTCTCTACCATGCTGGCTTTGCTTCTGCTGCTGTGTTGGGAGATTTTGGTCACAGTTTATTTAATATGCTAGTTGTTCTTGCCTTGAAGAGAAGGTGGGCAAGACAGTAGTTTTACTCTGCTGAATCTCTTGCTGGGTCATAATCTGAATGGTGCAGCTTTTTGAGGTATTACAGTCATTTTTATCTGGGCTCCATAGGTTGCTGTTGAGTCAAAGTTTTTCTTTGACCCTTACTGGGGAGGAATGGAGTGTCAGCCACACTTTGGAAATGGATGAGTTGATACCTCCACTTTGTGCTCCTTCCACGTAAACTAGGAGTAGTTAAATGCCATGATTGTCACACTGACAGATGTAGTGAATGTATAAACATTGGCAATGCTGGTTATTGGTAGGCTTACAAAAAATTTAAATATCTGTTATTTTTATATATAAGATCTGATAATAGAGGCAAGAAGTTGTTGAGTTGGGTGTGCAGTCTGTGGGAAAACTATTCTAAATGTTATGAACATGGGAAATTGTTTTCACAAAAACCTCAAAACCTTTAGTTTGTGAGGTTGGTGTTGTCTCCAGCTCCCTTTTAATGAGCATAGTCAATGCAGTTGATACAGAGGTGTCATACCCTACTCAGGTGTGTGTGCTCACTTTGGGTTTTGTTCTCATGCTGTAGGTAAGAGCTCAGCTGGTCCAGCAGCAGCAGCAGCAGGCAGCAGCAGCAGTGCAAGCAGCTCAGGCCCAGGCTGCTCAGATGGGAGCTTCAGGGCAGGTAAGGGCCCAGGGGCCAGTGGCACAGGTCACAGGCCTGTGGCAAGTGCATGCCAGAGATGAGCATGGAGTTGGGTTTCTGGTGGTTTCTGATGAGGGGTCTGACACTGGTCATCCCCTCTATAGAGGGGATATGGTCTTCTCTGCTGTTTCTCCTTTGCCTGGAGTCAGAGGCAGGATTTCATTGCCAACCTCTCTGTGCATGCTCTGTGTCCCAAGTAGGAACGAGTGTTGCCTGTATGACACAGGAATGCACATGAGTAAGATGGTCTCCTGTGGGCACACTATAAGTCTGACTGTTGGTGCCTCTTCTTTCATTGAACTCTCTTAGGTGACTGCTTTGTTGTGTAAACTGATTTCTGTACTGTGAATCTTTGCCTGCTATCTTTAATCACGTGATTTACCTTCCATCTTCATGTATTGCCTATAAAAACATAGTATAGACTATGAAATCTCTCTGCACTCCCCTTTCAGTCCTTTCATCTTTCATTCTTCTGAGTGAAATGGGCAGTAGATCTAGATGCTCTTGTTCTGGATGTGGATTGTGAAGAACAAATGGTGTGTGTCACAAGTGCAGAGTTACATTAAAAAGAGAAAAGTGCTGGGTGAAAGCTTGTTGTCTAACATGGTTTTTTATGCTGCAATACACCTGCAGCCCCTGTGGTTGTTTCTTGATGTGTGTCTGGTATGAAGGAGACATGGGAAAAAAACTGGGGAATGGCTTGAGCTGAATCCCTTATCCCATTTTCCACAAGAATATGAAAGTCTTTTGTGGCTTCCCTCTATAGTCTTTCATACTGAGGTGTTTTACAGACATGGGTAAGTACAAATGTCACCACTCTGTAGATGAAGAGAGAGGCAGACAAATGAAATGAGGCTGACTAGGACTAATGGCAGAATTCTTTTTGTATACCCAGACATTCCATGTTTTTCAAGCACCATTTTCCATTAGTGCACAAGTAATTTTATGGATTCAGTCAGAAGTTTTTTATATGGACTGTGATAGCAATTGCTTCCTCAATGTACATCTCTCAGACTTGGATCTGGGATAGTGTCTTGTACCATGGTAACTCTCACATGGCCACATCCTTGTTGTTGTGGCCAAGTTCTGTTTCTGAATTGCTCCTTTGGCTTGTGTCAGTGTAACACAGGATGTAAAAGCTGAGCAGTGGTAAGTACAGTTGGGACAGTACTGGCAGCAATGCAGAATTCTCTTCCTACAGTTGAAATGTGAATTAAAACTTGTTTGTTTCTTAAATAATTTCCAGGTGGGAGCTTCAGGGACTTAGGCTGACTGACAGTTTTTCTTGTTACTAACTTTAGTGGTGCTCTTTTCAACTCTGAAGCAGATGGATTGTGTTTGTGTAGAGTCAACTTAATTCTTGCCCCTTGAGTGACTTCATGTGCCAGTGGCTTAACAGCACAGTGCATTTGAAAAGCTTTGGGTGATAACGTGGTTGACAGCCAGTTTTGCATTGCAGCTTTATCCAGTCCTGTGTAGTAAACTTTATTTTGCTCGTTATCTACCACATATGGAGTTTGGAATATTCCACAAAAGGGCTTTACTCCACTTATCTTCATGCCATTGCAAGATGAGTCTACTACAATTCACCTACCACCATGAAGTCCAGTAACTAAATGGATTTCTTTTACTTGTCTAAATATTTTCTGTATATAATACTTTTAAGATTGTGGCTGTATATGATATTACAATGCAGCTTCAGTGTTGAGAGTGTACAAGGATTTTCTTTATAAGAAGTCTCTTTTAAGACCAGATTTTTCCTTTCTATTTAGTAGCTTTTTCAGTAACATCAGCATTTTTAATAAATCTGCCTTGATTGCTTTATTTGGTTCAGGGAAGCTTTTTTTTTGGTAGACAAACCCTACTCTAATCTTTGCTTGTTACATTTAAACTTAATCTTTAAGGGCTTTCAAACTGGGAATTTTGCTTGCTATGTCTGCATTTTTCCTTTTCTGTAAAGTTTGTAAATCTTTCCTACATAAAAGTAAAAACAGTCCCAGGTTTAAACACAGATTCATGTGAGGAGTGCCCTAAAGTTCCAAAGACACCACAGGGGGTCAATGTTACCCTTCCCTAGTCCTTGTGAGCTTGTAGCTCACATGGGAGCTCATAGCAGTGTCCATGCTACACAGAATGCTTGCAGCACCAAGGAAAAAAAGATCTGTAATCAACTGCAGTGAAGTATTAGCAAAGTTAAGTCTCTGTTCTGGTGCAATTCCTTCAGGTGCTCAGAATGCAAAGTGGCTGATGCTGGTTGAAAATCTGAGCTGCTTTTAGTGCACTGGCCATGGCCCTGTACGTTCAGGTGCTCAGCAGAAGCTGTGTATTTATGGAATGCTGAATGCTTGGATCTTAGATAAAAGAAAGTTACAGGTTCTGGCTTCTATTTGTTCTATTCCACTTCATTTTTATCAAATAATGGGGTTTGTAGCTTACTTTGGAGAGAGATCCCCTTCCTGCTGTCTTGATTTATCTCAATTAACAGGGTCTGTAATTTTGCCTCGTAAGAATCAATTTCACTGTGGAGGAAGATATGTGTTCTGTTAAAATCTTTTCCAAAAGTACTTAAACATTTCTGGTTGTGTTCTTATTTTGCAAGAAGAGTAACTCTTTTATGGACATATTGCTTTGGAACCCCTTTCTGACTCCTTTGTCAAAAGGTCACGGGGTGTGTAAATATAAATGAGCTGGAGAATGGAGGAAAATAGATTCCTTTTGTTAAGAGAGTGGAATTTGTGATATTTTATACATGTATTTCCTTTCAAAAGAACACATTTAAAAAAAAAATACAAAAACCCTAACACAAAATTGTATGTAACCACAATACTACGAACAGCTGAAGCCTTTGAATTGGAGTTTGTCATGCTGGTGTTCAGTGGTTTGCCAGACACTTAACCTTTGAATATTCTTCTAATTTCCTTTGCCTCAGTGGAAGTAATCTAAATCTTCCCACTTTGGTGGTGTGGCTTCAGAACCATGGCCAAGATGGGACATGTGGGTCACCATAACATGCCTGGGATTCCACACACTGCAGAGATGTGTGTGCATTCACGAGGGTCTAAGATGGGGTGATTGTACCTGAAAGGATATTTCCCCCTACCCACCCCTCCCCCAGCAATTTCCCCCTTTTTTTTTGGTTTTGTTAGGGTTATGTTGCTTCACCAGCTCTCATGTTGATACTGTAGCTCTCCAGTGCACTTTGTAGCATCCTGTGCTTCGTGGCAGTGCTGGGTTGTTGTGTGTGCTGTGCATGCTGTGTGTGCACGTGTGCATGTGTGTGTGATGTCTGAGGCGCTCCATCTGTTCCCCTTCTGAAATCCTGTCTCTGACCATCCCTCTTTGCCTGGATGGAAAGGGACTGCATTGCTCTGATGTTGTCAACTAACAGCTGTGCTGAATTTGACACTATTTCCTTTATCAGTTACTGCTTTCCTTTTTCAGTCTTGCTATGTTGTATTTAATTTTATTTATTTTTAACAATTGTAAGCACATGCATTCTTTGACTCTCTAGAGATGTGTTGCTGGCTGCTTCAGTCCATTTACATAAACATCAAGCAGGAGTGCCCCAAACCATTTACAGGAAGGAGACTACATTGTCTCTTAGGTTAGTTAGGATTGTGTAGGTTCCCTGTAACATGTAGGCTAGGAAAGAAAGGTAGCCCAGAGAACTTTACTGTAGATAGTTGAAATCCCAAACAGAAGTTCTTTTACTGATAAGTGAATCTGCCAAAGCTGCCTGAATACTGCCAAAGATACATGCTGTATTTGTTGTAAATTCTCAGTATGTGATGTGATATCAAATTTTAAGTAGCAGAGGGCTATGCAGGTATAAAAAATTAAATCTGTGTGGCTCGTGCAGACTGATGGTTCTGAAAGGTACTTTTGGACATTGCAGAGCAGCATAGCCCTAATACTGTTTTAAAATAAAAATTGATTCTGATGCTAACCTGTGTACTTTAGAGTGTGCTCACTCTATACAGCTGGAGAATCAAAAAGAATGAATAGGCTTGAGCAAGATCATGGACTCAGAATAATTTAGCATGCCTTAGTAGTAGAGGAATAGGTATTTCTCAAAATTACAGTAATTAAGAAGGTATATTTAACTATATATACTTTGGGGCTATAAAAGAAAGGAAATTGATTTTTCAAACCTGGAAGCCCTTTCTGTTGTCTTTGGCATTGTTATACTGGCATAGGTTAGGCTGGTGTGAAATCTGCTCACTGTGGAACACTGTACTGACAGCTGCTGTTGAGCTGTCTGACAAATGTGCTGTAACAGAGGGCCATTGGCCAACACTGCTAAACCCTGAGAGTCCACAGTGGGGGAAAGCACATCAGAAACCTGAGACATTACAGAGCTGCTTATATGGAGCATTCCTGACAGCAATCTTAGTGTATTTCCAGGAGTTAGAGCTAAGAGTTAGAGTTAAGAGTTAGAGTTAGAGTTAAGAGTTAGAGTTAAGAGTTAGAGTTAAGAGTTAGAGTTAAGAGTTAGAGTTAAGAGTTAGAGTTAAGAGTTAGAGTTAAGAGTTAGAGTTAAGAGTTAGAGTTAAGAGTTAGAGTTAAGAGTTAGAGTTAAGAGTTAGAGTTAAGAGTTAGAGTTAAGAGTTAGAGTTAAGAGTTAGAGTTAAGAGTTAAGAGTTAAGAGTTAGAGTTAAGAGTTAAGAGTTAGAATTTAGAGCTTCAAGATGTCAGGAAAAATTTAGGAAAGGCCCTTCATGGAGATGACAGGATAGTCCACCCTGTCCACACTCCACGAGTGTGCATTTATTTCTGAGTGCTGCAAGTCAGCACTGCAGCATAACCTGGCTGAGCTGTGTCCAGGACCCTGCTTGGTGTCTGTTCATGCTCTGTACAGGTGCTTCTTGTGTTATTGGTAAACTTGGCTCATTTCTGTTTGTGCAGCTTCTTGGCATGGTACCAGGGACCCAGAGAAACTTGAGCTGTTCTTTTCTTTCATGGTCATGTAGGAGGAGCTGCCAGAAGGATTCCACTTGTACCTGCATCAGTGCAGGCAGGCTGGCAGCTCCTCTCCAGCTGTTGCTGGAAAATGCATGAGGTCAGAGCACTTCATTTCTTCTCAGGAGTTTGCAAAGGTACTGACAGTGACCAGAAAGATTCTGCAGTCCTAGCAAACACATGAGTTGTCATTTCTGGTTGAAGATGAATGGTCATTCCAGTCCAGGACAGCCATAGCTGTGGAGTCAGAGGAGAATTTACTTTGTGCTCTGCTCACTGTAGCAGTTAATAGATCCTAAGATAATCATCTCCCATCTGAAATATCCACAGTATTTGAAGCTTTCCCATGGGCATTTAAATATACTGTTTAGTAGCAAAAGACTCCTAATTCAACCATTCAGGGCAATTGTGTGATCTCTCACACTGAGGAGCTTTGATTTCTGACACAAGGGAACTGCTCAGCAGGAAGTGTTCTCAGTAGCAGGCCAAGGATTGTGAAAGTGATGTAGAAGGCTGAACAACTCAAAGCAGCAGAAGAAGAGAAATTTTTCATGAGCAATGATTGTAGTGAAAATGGCTCCAAAGCAGGTGCTAAGTGAGTGAGTGAGGTTTACTGGAAACATGTTCTGGAGGCAGTCTGACCATGTTCCATACAGCCATATACCTGACAGCTCTGGGCCAGCATGGATCTCTAGTCTGTCAAAATATTTTGTTCAGGTTTGTCTTGGGGTAGGTAGATTAGAAATTAGAAATGTTGCCTTTTACACCCCTTAATCTTATAAAATGCTGAACTGCTGTTGTCTGTGGGGTATAACTTCCTTGTCATCAGAGCCCTTGCAGCTGCTCACAGCAGGAACTAAGGGTTGTAGCAGATATGTGGTTATGAATCACTCATTTAAGAGCTTGTCCTCTCCTGGACTGTAGTATTAAAATCCATTTAGATGTGGTGATAGGTAGTTCAGGGTGTATTTTCTCTCTAGAAGAGAATCTTGGTATTGCACTGAAGAATGCTTTTCAACAGAAGGACCAGATGTGGTATCAATACCTTGTGGTATTTTTTTTTATCCCATATGACAAAACAGCCTGGCCTTTTTTATCACAAGACTCATTTGATTCTCCAGTGAGTTTATTTGTTTGGTTGGGTTTTTTTGCTTCTTACAGTCTTTGCAAACAAAACAAAAAATTACTGATATGAGGTTTTATTCCACAATGACCTGGTGTTTTGATTTGCAGGAGAGTTAAAACTGAGAGCCCTTACCAGCCTCATCTCCTGAGTGCTGTTCTGTGCCTGAGACTCAGCAAACTGGAGCTAAAACTCTTAGCTGGGTTTGTCTTCCAGGGCAGTGTGCTCTGAACACTAAGCATAGTTTTGATTTAGTGGATGTAAATGCAAACTTTTATCATACAAGCCTAAATACCTTTTGGGCAAGACTTCAGAAAATTAGAGTATGGTGTAATGATCAGGTCACTGCAGAGTCACAGAGCAAATTCATGCTCAGGGCTGTAGTAGCTGTCCATGGACATCCTTTAATGTGCAGAAATTCATATCCCTCAGTGGAAAAGGATGTAGTTGGATTTCCTTGTATCTGTTGAAGAGGCAGGGTATACAAATGATCAGTAACCATGGCCTAACTCTGGAGCTGAATGAATTCAATGGAGTTAAAGCCCCAGAGAGGAGGAGTTTTTTTTGTCTTTTGGGTTCATAGTTTGTGGTGTGTTTGTTTGGTTGGGTTTTTTTTAAGGCTTCTTTTTACTCAGAGTCAGCTGCAAAGAGCATTCCCTAGAAATTGAAATTTTATTAAATTGTTAAAATCCTAATCTGTATCCTTCAAACAATGTAGAAACCTAAATCTGAAATCATCTTTAAATCTGTTCTGTAGAAAGACATCAGAAATTCTGATGTAGCAAATGAACTGCTGTCAAAGAAAACCAAGGCAATAAGTTCAGAATTGCACACTTCTGAATGCATGTTTTTGAAAACATCACCATTTTGCTTACTAATAGACATTGGCCTTTGCTGTTCTGAAATAAAGCTGGCAGAGAACAAGTCTGGAAAGGAAGAAATTGTTTGCCTGTGCAAGTATTTGAATGAGGAAGGGGAGTGCAAAAAAATTGAATTAATCCAGTGCTTATGTGCACAGTAAATGCTGCATATCCTTTTCTTCACTTTTCTGCAGCATCTGTAAATTAATGTCAATAATGTCCTTGGTGCTGGATTACACACAGAAACTTAAATCTGGCAGAAAAACTAATGAAATTCCTTCCTTCCTTCCTTCCTTCCTTCCTTCCTTCCTTCCTTCCTTCCCTTCCTTCCTTCCCTTCCCTTCCCCTTCCCTTCCCTTCCCTTCCCTTCCTTCCTTCCCTTCCTTCCCTTCCCTTCCCTTCCTTCCCTTCCCTTCCCTTCCTTCCCTTCCTTCCCCTTCCTTCCTTCCTTCCCTTCCCTTCCCTTCCCTTCCCTTCCCCTTCCCTTCCCTTCCCTTCCCTTCCCTTCCTTCCTTCCTTCCCTTCCCTTCCCTTCCTTCCCTTCCCTTCCCTTCCTTCCTTCCCTTCCCTTCCTTCCCTTCCTTCCTTCCCTTCCCTTCCCTTCCCTTCCTTTCCTTCCTTCCCCCCTTCCTTCCCTTCCCTTCCCTTCCCTTCCTTCCTTCCTTCCTTCCTTCCCTTCCTTCCTTCCCTTCCTTCCTTCCCTTCCTTCCCTTCCTTCCTTCCTTCCCTTCCTTTCCTTCCTTCCCTTCCCTTCCCTTCCTTCCCTTCCTTCCCTTCCCTTCCCTTCCCTTCCCTTCCCTTCCTCCCTCCCTCCCTTCCTTCCCTCCCTTCTCCTTTTCCTCCCTTCTGTCATTTTTTCAGCCAACTTAAGACACTTAACAAGGGCCTGATTTTTCAGGAAGTGATGAACCACTCCAAGTGGTCTTAGTCTGACATGATGAAAAATGGGTGCAGTATCCATCTAAATCACTTGCTGACTAATAGCACATGAAATAGGCTTCTGAAGAATCAGGGAATGCTTTTTGCACTGTCCATCCTATCTTCCTTCCAAACATGGTGAGCTGCCTGGCATCTGCAGGAGGCAAACTCTGCTTTTCCAGCTGTTGAGGAGACCCATGCTGTTAAAGAATGCACCTCCTTTGGAATCCAGTAAGCACAGGCTCAGGAATTGATTATGGAGAAAGGGAAGATGCTGTATCATTTCAGCCTCACATGTTCTGTGTATTAGCTGTGTGTGAGAGATTGTAAAGGTACTGAGGCTACTGAAGATTGAAAAAAAGTCATAGTATGTTAGTCTGCATTTGATTTTGAATTATTCTGTAATGGGTGATAAACTTGTCTCTTCAAGCTGAGTAGTTTTACACTGAGCTGGGGATTGTCTGTGCCCTGTTTTGGGGGGAGTGTGACCTTTTGCATATCTGCAATGTGATTTACCAAACAAAGCATGTCCTGTTGTAGTCAGTGTGTCCATGCTAAAGTAGACAATGCAATAATTCTCAGTGTGCTAAATATCATGTTCTCTGCATACAGCTGGGTTATTTAGGTGGATATTTAACAAGAGAGTGAAGGGCAGCACCAGTTTGCAGTGCCTCTGATGTGCCTGGGACTTGTGGATTTACTGGAACCTTTGCTTAAAAATGGTTTAGACTGAGGGGAAGAGTTGTTAATTCAAGGATACTAATCAGTGACTTACAGAATGGACACATGGGTTAATAAGCACAATATATTGCCTCTGCAGGCTAATTCCACTTATATTTGTATGTACTTATTTATGGCCCCAAGTCATAACATCTCTGCATGTGCCTTAAACATGATCACTTAATATCTGCATTACAATCCCATGCCTCTGCCATTGCACAGGTTTTCCTGTTTGGTTTTAAGTGATTAAAGGGAAAAATGAGTATTAGAACAAATGTGAGAAGTTGCTCAAATTTTAGTTCATCTGGCTCTGGCACTGTAGAATGTACAGAATAGACTTAATTGTTACCCAGAGTTTGGTGCTGTTCTGGAAATGCTCTGACTTGCCTTTTTGTCCTTTAGGTACAGCTCATCCCTCTCCAAAGGTCAGAAATCTGCTTCACTTTTTTCCCACCCAGCCATGCAGTTTGGAGTTTCTGTCTCCACACAGATTTTCAGAACTCAATATTTAAACATGATGTTGGTGATTTGGCTTACCTAATGTTTGCTTCCTTCTTCCTAAAGAAAACACTTGAGAAGCTGCAGTTGAGTCTGACAGACCTTTGAAGACTGTAATTAAAATTTCTAAATAAGGAGGGGGTTTTGACTCTTAATTATTAAGTGGGAAATGTCTTTGCTTCCTGTTCTAATGAAGTACAGGTTTTTCACATGGCACTTCTGACATTTTAATTGCAACATGATGGTTTGGGCAGTGAAAAATAATTATTATACAGTTAATTCAAGCTATGTGCAGTTTTAATGGTTGTTTTTACTGAGGTTGATGAGATTTGCTTCTCTGAGAGCTTCAAGAGTGATACAGGTGGGAGTGTCCTTATGGGGGAAAAGGAAACTAATGCTTTCATTTCTTGTAGGCCTGAGGATACTCTTCTCTCCACAGGTAAAGCCTTTTAGTTAGGTTCCCATCCTCTGCTCCCTTTTGTTGTTATTGATGGTACCTTTTTCCACATTCCAGGTCAGCCAGAACAATATTACCATGATGTCATCCCCATCTCCTGTCCAGCAAGCTCAGACACCCCAGTCCATGCCTCCCCCACCACAGCCACAGCCATCTCCTCAGCCAGGCCAGCCAACTTCTCAGCCAAACTCAAATGTCAGGTGAGCCACATTGCAGCTTCTGAGCACCTCTGTTCATAAGTGTGAGGTTTTCAGAAACATTCAATAACCTTACTGAAGTGAATGAATTTTAATCCCAACTCCACTGGGAGCACAGGTGAGGCAGTGTTGAATTCACTCTGAAAACTCACATTTTACATAAAGAACCTGTGTATGAAATCTCACCAAGGCAGAACTACAGACTGCCAATAATGATGCTTACTAAAACCATATCTGCTTACAGGCTGATGGTCCTTCCTTGTCAGATTCTGGCAGTTGAATTTTATGGTTATTTTTCAGCTCTGGGCCTGCTCCCTCACCCAGCAGCTTTCTCCCCAGTCCATCTCCACAACCATCGCAGAGCCCAGCAGCTGCACGAACGCCTCAGAACTTCAGTGTCCCATCCCCAGGTCCTTTAAACACTCCAGGTGAGTGATCTGAGAGCTGTACTGCACACCATGGCTTGGGCTGTGCTTTGGTAACTGTAGCAGTTCCTGGGAAACCTGGGAAACTGTAAACAGGAGCTCTGCCTGGCAGCTGGCACTGGAGGTGGTGAACATGTCACCTACACCACATAACACAACTGCCTGGATTCCCAAATCAAAATCAACTGAAACCTCTTTTCTCATCACTGAACTATGTAATGAGTTTTTCTAACTTCCCCAGTCTTTGAAAAAAAGAATGATACTTAATTTAATGCAGCAAGTTTATAGATGCATGATGATTTCTCAGTTCCAATAGGAACCTTCAGTGAGACTGTGCACTTGTAAAGGGCATAACCACTGAATCCCAGGCAGCAGGGACTGCTTTGCTCCAGAACACCTTCCCAGTGTCCTCTGGCACTCTGCACTTCCCTCCCAGTCAGGATAAGCAGTTTGTGATACTGTGAATGGAGATAACAAACTGGTTCCTTCTCATACCAGTGCTGTGTGCTTTGCAGATAGGAAAGCACCCACTTAACAAAAACTGCTGGGAATTTATTGTGTTTATTTCGTGTTTAAGGCATCAGAGTGAAGGGAAAATAAAGACCTAGAAAATGAGTATATGGAACTTTGGAACTGCAGAAAAAAACTGTATTAAGTGGGAATTGCTGTTCTGCCCATAGAACATGTTATTTCTACACAAAGACTAGAGGGTTGGGCAAGCACTCAAACTATGGAGGGTACCCAGTTGTGGATTTGGATATTTGACAAGAGCTACATTTTGAGAGTGCCACATTTCAGATCAAGATTCTGAAATGTGAGAATAATGTTCTGCAGTATCTTTTATCACCCTGTGACACACAGAATTCCTTTTTTGCCAGGAAATCCAAATTCTGTCATGAGTCCAGCCAGTTCTGGGCAGTCAGAGGAGCAACAGTATCTGGAAAAACTCAAACAACTATCAAAATACATTGAGCCACTCCGGAGGATGATCAACAAAATAGATAAAAATGAAGGTGAGGTTTCCTGTATTTGGCCATGCATTTATCTATGTCAGCTCTCTTATCTGCTGAAAGAAGCAATACTTTGTCTTTTGTGGTGACTTCCTTTCCAGGGATTAAAAATGTCAGAGGAAGTTAGCTGCTCTTCTTGCTTCTAACTAAAGATTTTAGTGTGAGGAGTGGGCAAAATCCTTATCCTTAAACTCTCATCTTCTTCTTTTTACTTTTGATGGTTTTGAAACATGTAGAGTTTATGGTTTGGATATAGTTAGGACTAGATGAAAGGTGTTTAATCCTCACCATTTTCTTTAGTACTGGCTCACGTTTTCATTTTTGACAGTGTGCTGTATTTCTGTCTGCAAGAATGGAAGCTGTTCTTGTAGTCAGTGTTTGTGTTTCTCTTACTGTTTCAGACAGGAAGAAGGACCTGAGTAAAATGAAGAGTCTCTTAGATATCCTGACTGACCCTTCCAAACGGTAACTTCCCTGCCAGCTTTCCCAGCTGTTCAGAAACCTGTTGTTTAGCATAACCCAGCCCTGTTGCCATTGAGGCTGTCTCTGGGGCTCAGACAGCAGGAACACTTCAGGTGCCCATTTGGTCCTTGCTGATGTGGATGAAATTTCTCCTCTTCCACAGGTGCCCCCTGAAGACGCTGCAGAAATGTGAAATTGCTCTGGAGAAGCTGAAAAATGATATGGCTGTGGTATGTAATGCTTTGTGCCAGCAGAGATAAAGAGATAAGCAACTCATTCCAAAAGGTCTCAAGACTTGGCAGTTTTTATTACTCATGCTGTTAAACTTCAAGTAATTTGGACAAAATAAGAAAACAGGAAAAAATGGGCAAGCATTTACTTCATGTAAGTCACCTGCACGTATCTTTTAACTGAACCTTCAATTTCTTGTGCTTTGTGCCAAGACTTGAATAATTCTTTCTTTGGACTGTGGCTGATTTCAGGACAGCCTTCCTATACTGCATATGGATTTTTTTTAGTTTACTTCCTGCCTTAATGTTACTGTATACAGCTTTGAGAATCATTTGCATTTCATGCCTTGGAAGTTCTCTGCTATAAAATCTTTTAGAAATCAACAGCAAATATTTCTATTTCTGGTGATGATTAAAGGAAAAGGGGCTTCTGTTGTGTTTCAGCCTACTCCACCACCTCCCCCAGTGCCCCCTACCAAGCAGCAGTACTTGTGCCAGCCCCTGCTGGATGCTGTTCTGGCCAACATCCGCTCGCCAGTGTTCAACCATTCCCTGTACCGCACCTTCATGCCGGCGATGACGGCCATTCACGGGCAGCCCATCACGTACGTACCCGGGCTGGGCCTGGCCCAGGGGCTTCTGCTCCAGCAAAAATGACTCTGGGGGAGTTATTCAAAGAACAGATGGGTTTGTGGGTGGGGGTGACCTGGAGCTTTTCTTTTTTCATGTGTGAAATATTTTCACCTGGTCCTTCTGTGGGCTGTGTCTCACACAGAGCCCCCATTGCCTCCCCTCGAAAGAGGAAATATGAAGAGGATGAAAGACAGACCATACCAAATGTCTTACAAGGAGAAGTTGCAAGATTAAATCCTAAATTCCTGGTGAACCTGGACCCTTCACACTGCAGTAATAATGGCACAGTTCATCTCATATGCAAGCTAGGTAAGAAGGAAGGGGGAGGATGTGCACTCTGGTTCCTCCTTGGGGTTCACAGGCTAGAAATCAAGCTCAATTATGTCCAAAAAGGCTCCTGTGGGGCAAGAAATGCTGTGTTCTGATGGAAGTGTGTTTGCCTTTCAGATGACAAGAATCTTCCAAATGTCCCACCACTCCAGCTCAGTGTCCCAGCAGACTATCCAGATCAGAGCCCTCTGTGGATAAAGAACCCCAGACAGTATGGTATGAAGATGCTGCCATGGCATTTGTTGGGCATGTGAATTGGGAGTAGTGGGGAAATGTGAACACCTAATGTTGCTCTTTTATTTTAATCTTTTTAATATGATTTTTATGACAACTTCCTTTACCTGTTCTCTCTTTTTTCTCCAGCAGCCAATCCCTTTTTGCAGTCAGTGTATCGATACATGACTTCAAAACTCTTGCAGCTCCCAGACAAACATTCAGTCACAGCTCTCCTGAACACCTGGGCACAAAGCATCCGTCAGGCCTGTCTCTCTGCTGCATAACACCTCACCTCCTCAGTCATGAAGCCACAAAAGTTCTCAACAGCTGGCCTCTTCCACATGCCACTGGAAAACCACAGTGTGGGGAGGTTACTCCAGAAGAAAGCAGCCTTATGTTGTTTTGTTTCTAGGTTGTCAGGTTCAGTAGAGAACCTGATGTTAGACTTAGCTTTCATGCTTTCTGTCTTCTGCCTCTGTGGACTTTTGCCAGCATTTTCAGATATACAAAATGTGTATATATGGTTCTCAAGACTGTATTTAGGATGAGTTTTTATTGTCTTCTTAGAGAAGAAATTATTTGTGGACTTCCATCAGGAAGTCTGGTATAAGAGGGGGTAGGGGAAAATGTCCTAATTTGCTTCAAAATTTGCTCAGCGCCAGTATTTCTTTCACACTGTATGTTTTGTGACCTGATAATGCCCCAGAAATAAATGAGCTGCAACTCAAATGTGCTTGCAAACTTCCCAGTGGATGCAGGAAATCTTTCTATTAGTTTTGCCCAGAGATAGGATAAATTAAATCCTTTTAAGGCACCCCTCAAATATGTGAGATAAATCTGAATGATTATACTTGGGGGTGGGAATGTGGAACCAAACAGAGCAAAAAAGGTATTTTATAGCTTATTTTAAATTTGTATAAAGGGTTTTTGGTTAGCATGGACCATGTTTCTCACTTCAAGAGAAAGGCTGATAAGAAAGAAGAGATGCTAAAGTGCACCCTGACTTCCTCTATAAATTCAGTAAATGTGTATGTAAAGATGGGGGGGGAGTATAGAGGCCAAGTGACACAAATCAATGCAGCAGGTGACACAATGCAGCAGGTTTGTAGCTACATTTCTTCTTTTAAGAGTCTTTTTGAGGCTTCCAGTGGGAGTTAGTGCAGTGCACTGAAAATGTTTCTATACTACATCAGTTTGTTTAAACAAAAAAGGCAAAAACAACATCTCAGGAGTAGAACTGACAACTAATCCATTGTGCCTTGAACAGTGATGGGCACTCAAGTCAGGCAGCAGCTGCCTTAGTGTTGGCACTTGGAATGAAAATATTTACCACAGGTAGCTCTAATTTAAATGCATTTTTCTTATGTCCCCCTGTGTCTAAGTTGTTCCTTCTTAAGTTCCCGGGGCAGGAAAATTTCAAATATGAGATGTTCCAATTATATCCTGCCCCATCTCTCTGTATTGTGCAGCAAACCCTAAAGAGTAGCTGGGCTCTCTTACCATAGTGTCAAGAAATTGCTATGACCTCTGTAAATCCATGTGGTGTCATCAGTTTTAGGATGTTTTTAAATGTGGGTACTTAGTAAGCACTGACTGAGGCAGCAGAGTGCTGTCAGTATTTTGTACATGAGCTAATACATTATCTGTTTCTACTGTAATAAATTTATTATTATTCCTGTGTTGGATGCTAACGTTGTATTGCTCTTCCCCTGTTAAGATACCATGGGATGGAGGTTACTGAGTTCTGTGGTAAGTGAAAACTCACAGGCTTTGAAGGTTAGGGGACAAAATCATAAATGGGTCTCATGCACCATATCCTTCCTGTCCTTAGTGAACTGAGGAACTGGGTACGAGGTAAGTGATGGGATCTACCTGTGGCATGACTGCAGCTTCATAAATACTCATGGCTTGTTCTCCCCCCTCAAAAAAAAAACAACAACCAAACCCAAAAAGCATAGTCTCTAGAGTCTCCAGGAACACTTTTATAAAAATAAGATTTACATTGATTATCTCCACAAGGCCACATCAATGTTTATAAAATAAACATGTTAATACCATTAACTTCAGTATTAAAAAATATTTTAGGAAGATCTGGTATAATTAAAAGGTTTTAGTCATGGAATCCTAGGCTCATCCTTAAAACATTTATTTTTTACAAGCCAGGAAGAGGAAACTAGTCTTCATGTGGTTTCCATCTTTCAAAGAAAAAAGTCATTATTACAGCATAAAGAAAATACCCAGTTAGGATAATGAATGTGCAGCCAACTGGCCCAATGTGAAACCAGGATGCAAGGAAGTAGATCATCAGCAAAGAAATCAGAGTCCTGTAGCTGGCCAGAAACCTCAGACTGATCCTGGGTCCCCAGTTGTGGCTCGTTCTGTCCCTCACCATGGGGCTGTACCTGATTTTCTGTGCGAGCTGGGGGTTGGTCAGATGATAGCGACAGAGTCTGCCAACAAAATCCTCCCTGGAGCAAAGCATTGCCATCTGATCAGCAAACTGGGGGAAGAGGCATTTAAAAGTTAGTGTCCTCCTGCAAATGCTGGCATAAAGTAACATTTTATGATTTTCTTCATTTAGAGAATGAGGATTATAGGAAATGGGAGATCAGCAGAACTGTCTCAGTGCAGACTTGCCTTGTGCTTTCATACCTAAGAAAAGAATTTGCTTTTCCTATTTAGAAGTACTTCATTCTGTTCATCAATCATGAGTCCTCTAATCACATTTGCAATGTTTTGTGTAGGAAAAGCAGAATAGAAATAGAATAAGACATAGAATAAGAAATAATAGAATAAGAAATAGAATAAGAAATAGAATAAGAAATAGAATAAGAAATAGAATAAGAAATAGAATAAGAAATTGGAATGGAATGGAATAGAATACAATGAATAGCAGGCCTCATACTACCAGGAAATAGCCATCTGGAGCAGAGTAAGGAAGATGGAGTAAGAACAAAGGGAATGTCAGGTAGGTGCAGGTGGAGGAGGAGCAGAAGTGTGCAGTGAGGGCCAGGAGGCAGGGCTGTGCTCACCCTGTGGTTGAGCAGCGAGGACAGGCGGAACAGCAGCCGCACCAGCGCCGCGTTCTCGTAGCTGCGGATGGGCTGGAGCTCCGTGTCCCCCTGGTACTGCAGCTCAAACCTACGCAGGCCATTTATGATCTAGGAATGGGAAAAGAAACACCTGAAACACCTTTTTACTGGTACCTCTCAGCCCAAGTAAGTTGCATTTCTCTTCATCAAAGAAAGAACATGTTTTTCCAACAACAACCCAGGCAGTGATATGGAAGCGTTTTTCTCTCACCTGGTACCTGCCCAGGGGTGTAAGGATGAGGCCATTCTCACTGGCAATGCAGTCTGGGAGCTGTTTTTTTCCATTCTCATCTTGAGCTGTCCCACACTTCATCATCATCTGAGTCAGCTGGGCTTCACTCAGCTACACAAGAATAACACAAAGTTCTAAAGCAGGTGTTTGATCCACCCCTATTTAATTTATTTCTCACTTAAACTCATTAACACTGGAAGTCTTTGAGAGGCAGCTCAGATACCAAGAACTGCTTAATAGCCCCTCAGTTAGACACTAAAATGAGATAAACCTCTCCAGATTTGTCTGTGCTTGTCCAGTTCTAGAGAAGTGCTCTGGTTGGTACCTCCCTTAGCTCCCAAGGAGTATCAAAGAGCTAAGACAATTCTGTCCAAGTGTGGCTGTAGACAGTTCATCCATAGCTGCAGTTGCATTGTTACAGCTCTACATTTAGAAGATACTGGAGAGTTTTCAAAATTGCCTGTTTGGTATAAAACAGGTTTGGTATAAATTATACAGTCCAAAAGAGTGGTCACTTAAAGCAGGTTTCATACTTAGAAATTCAGAACACCTAATTCCATCTATATGGAAAGGGTTTTTGAAGCAGGTCAAGTTGAGAAGATGTCAGAATTTACTAGCAAGGTCTCTGGACAGCTTTGTGACCCCACAAAGTACAAGGGACACAGATGTACATTTGATGAATTCTGACTCTTGCTCTCACAGCACAAGTTCCTTGAAAAAGGTTACTTACCTTAAAGATCTGGCACAAATGTTCCAGTGCCTTTTCTAAATATTCATCTGTTTTTTTGATGCTGTCCTGCCCACTTTCATCAAGGTCATTGCCTGTGTAGGAACCATTCACCTCAGATGGTGTGAATCTAAACCAGGAGAAGAAGGACTGGCTGGCCATTGTCTCTGCAGAATGGTCTGATATGGACTTAGCTGTCTGCTTTGCCTGACAAATCAACTGGGCCAGTTTTAACACCTAAAACAAAAAACAAAACAAAAATTTGTGTGGGACAAAGATAAAGGACTACCAAGTGTATATATGGATACAATACATGGATAAAACTGTGCCTTGACAGCTGAAAGGGAGAGCAATCCCAGTGAACTCACTCCCTTTGGAGTTGCATATGGACTGGTGCTGTTAGCTGGATTTCCAGTAGGGCAGAGGCAGTTCCATTGAAGCATTTAAGAAACCTCAGTGCTGCTTAGCTTCTTCAACTGCTTTTTTTCTTTTTCCTGCTGCTTTTGTCTGACTTGCTGGTAGGTACTGATCAATCAGAAGATCACAGTAAGCATGTTTGAGAGGAAATACCATACACTATTCCAAGGCAGCAAGCTATTACCTTATTATTTATTAAAGAGAAGCAGATTTTTACAGTTGTGCTGGACTGAGATGCCTCAGAGTCCAGAAGTCACTGTCAGCAAACTAAATTATTCAGTAATGCAGGGTGTGAAGTTTTCCACTCTTAACTTCTGATATGGATACTCAGCACTGAGAAAACATCTGTCACAGTAGAAAGGCAGGAGACAAGGAGCTTGTTGCTTACCAAATTCCTGACTTCTGCACCAAACATCTGTTTATACTGGAAGTCCTGTCCTTCCAGGCTGTAAACATGACTCTTCACCTTAAATGAGGCATCTGTAACAGCTGGAGATCGTGATGACAAAAAACTCCCACCAAGAGTGGGGCTCATAAAAAGTCGGTGTTGACGGTGGGGAATAACAAGTTCTGGCTCCAGGAATAACTGCTCTCCTAGAATTTGAAAAAAGCAGTGAAGATGGTTACAGAATACTGGTCTTGCTGGGGAAGGTCCAGCTGCCCTAAGCTGCTGGGCAACTTTATCTAGAGAGAGTTCTAAGGGGAAGGAGGCCTCAATCATGGCTCATTATTTACTTCTCTCTGCCCAGAGCAGAAAATGCCAGTGTGTATTTAATGCAGACCATACAAAGCAGCATTGTAAGTTTAACATTTTTCAACAAAAGGCAGTGGAGAAACATACTTCAGACATTGGTACTTGTCAAATCTCACCACTCCCAAATTCACTATACCCTAATTATCCTGAAATGCATGCATGACTTTTACTAAGTATAGACTTCACAAGATATATAAAGTTTAAATCCTGAAGTATATAATGAATAATGCAAGTGTAACAAAAACTGACAATTGTAAGTGGGTTCTTTATTCTTTAAAGAAAAACAGTGGAATGCAATCTATGGTGATTAGAAGAGAACTACACACTTATTAAACCAACTGACAAACATTAGTGAAGACAGACTTTTGAATGGTGAAACAGCATGAAAAATGGCAGAGAAGATCATTCACCTCAGTGCTTTTGAGATGAGATTTAACTACTGTGAAGAAAGATTGAGATAGGACAACACAAGATGTCTAAATACCCTTTTACCTTTCAGGATCATTTCAGCTAGATTGGGCTGAGCAAAGACCTTGGCTACTCGGTACACCATGAGGGCGTTTTTTGGACTGACCAAGTCTGTTCGAAGAGCTCTGTTCAGAAATCCCACAAACAGCTTGGTATACATGAGCAGGTTTTCTTGAATGAAGGCAGCCCTGTCAAAGTGAGTACAGGATTTGTGAGTACAGCTATTTAAAGAACTGTTATTTTGCCTTGTACCAAATAAGCCACTAAGGGAATGTATTATACTGTCTCTGGGAAGATGGTCAATTTACATTGAGACAAAAGGGTACTCTCTAACAAAAACTGGTGTTCTAAGAAATCATCCTCTAATCTTGTATAGGAATTTAATTCAGGTTGGTGCATAGTTCCTGAAATCCTGCTGTTTTACTCAGGCTCTCCTTGAGGTCTGGCTCAGATCAGTCCCAGCTGCTCCCCTCCTCACCACTTGTCCGAGACGCTGCGAGGCAGAGGCTCCGTGCTCTGTGGGGGCTTTTCGGGCGCGTACCTCCAGGGCTGCAAGTAACTCAACCACATCTCAAGGACCTAGGCAGAATCACACACAAACCCTCATGAGTGCCAACACTAATTTGGAAAGGAAGGCAGAAAGAGTTTTTTGTTAATCTTTTTATTTGTTATAGGAAGAATTCCGCTGGTCTAGGAAAGAGAGATGTGAAGATCAAGAAACAGCTGCTGAACAGCAATAACTAATTACTAGTTCTAATAATTAGTTCAAATAATTAATAACTAGTTCAGTTGAGTACAGATTGAGAAGCAGATACATACTGCTCTGAAAGAGGCATCCAGAGGCCAGTGGCCAAAACAGTGTTGCAGAAAGATATAAAGCTTCTCCTGAACAAAGCGAGGAATCACAACCCTGCAATAAGATTCAAAGACAGTGACATGTATAAACTGGCAGCAAATTTTGAAAACAAAACACCCAACCCTACCAACCAACAACCCAACACACTTGCACAAGTGCAAATAGAGAAAGAGCTGGGCAAAATTTGTTTTCACCTGAAACTACTTCAAGCCACTGAATTTCAACTCAAATTAATAAATACCAAATACTAAATTAACCTTGGCCAGAATCCTCTGGTAGCATTTTCATTTCTCTATAGACTAGTGCAATAGCTGCTGCTGAAGCTGCCCTCCCTCAGAGGATGTGAGAAACACAATCCATTAGCTCTCATGTACTTTTAATAATGTACTTCTGTATTTAGCATCAAAACAGCATAATTCAACCTCTCAGAGAAAGCTGAGATTTTCATGGAGAAAGCTCAGCTTTTCAGTTCTGTACATTTCAGAGACATGCTCGTGTACCAACCTTTTAAACTCCTCCAGTGGGCTGGCTGTATGGGAGTGGGCTGAAGGGGACAGAGGCTCTGGTTTCAGGCTGTTGCTGAAAGCATGCAGATGTTTCACAAGCAGTCTTACCACCAGCACATGCTCTTCAGTGGGCTTGAACGACTCCTAGACTCAAAGCAAAACAGAGGCAACTAATGAGTGTCATTTGCTAAATGTCCAGGAATTCAGGAAAATTATATTGTCAGATTGAAATACAGGAAATGCTCTCTTCCTTCTAGGTTCTTCACCATAGTTTGGTGCCACCTGATTTTGGACAGGCTTGCTCCCCAGGACAAGCTGCATCAATCTTCTGCCATCAGTTCACTACGAAACAGCAGCATATTTGGATTGTAAGAAAAGTTATCTACAGTACTGTAATGCACTGAATTTTGGGCTGGCTTTAAAGAACAGAATAACTTGTAGATTTTGACTTACCCCTTTCTGAAAAAAGAATATTCAGCCTTTCATTATGGCTGTAAGTTCATTGCTGCAGAAGCACAGCAGGTCCTTTGTTTATGCTCGTGGCTGGCTTTACTGAGTTCTCCTTCCTAGAATCATCCTGGACAGTTACAGTAAGAATAAGAACTGTTTCAAGTCCTGTAAGATCCTGTTGGTTCTAACATCCTCAGGGGGAGAATGGCCTGGGTGGGAGCAGCACAAGGAGTGATAGTGAGCCACAGTGATGTTACTAATGAGCAAGGGAGGTGAACAAGGCAAAGAGTTGCTGGCTCTCCTGGGTGGGTCTGCTGCTGAAGGTGCAGCCAAAGCACAAACACCTCTGCTACTGCCATCTGCTTTAATAGCCAACTGATCTCAATCCACCACTGAAGGCAGATTTTGAGATTTGTATTCTGTTTCACAAAAGTTGAGAAGAATAATGTACATGAAATGTAAGTTACAGCTGCAAGTATAGTGGGAAGTGCTGGAAAGGTGTATTGGATTAGCTGCAAGAAGGTTCCAGTGCTTGAGGCAGGGAGGGAGGGTGTGTCTGTGTCTGCCTTTATGTCCTTTCTCAGCAATGCCTGAGGCAGAGCAGATGTCTTCCTACACTGTAAGATTTTGAATACACTGTGACATTCACTCCAGGCTCCATGACAGACACAATCCCATAGTGCAGCCAGACCTGACACTTCTCTAAATAAACCTTTACCAGTTCTAATGAAGGCTGGGCTTGTTTTTGACAGTTCTGATTTGTATCAGCACAAGTTTTTTCTAGAGTCCTGATGAGTTTATGCAAGAAGGTGGAACTCCAGGAAGTTGTGTGGTCCTTGGAGTCTGGACCAGGATCTCCACAGGCTGAGTACTCTGCTACAGGCCTTGAGAGGGTGTCATTTTAAAAATCCCAAGCCCCCCCTTGAAGGTACCTTTGGAATTTAGAAAGTCACTCTATTTCAATACATCATTTTGGGTGATGTTAGTAGTTTTTCCACATAGTAGTTCTTACAGTTTCCTCTTAGCCTGGATCACCACCATTATGAATGTCACTGGTTTAAAAACTACTTTTCCCCACAAGTGTTTTTGTTGTCAAACAGGATGGATGCACACCATTCTTAATTCTTAATACAGTAATTAAATAAATGTAACAGTAAAAAATATTTAAAGTAGTCCTTTCTGTGTCCCTTTCTAAATAGCACCTCGAGATACCATAGCACTTAATTAAAAAAACACACAAAAAAAAAGATTAAAGAGCAGGGAAATGCCATGTAATGCTGAAGAGCTTTATAGTACAGAAGCTTAGCCCTCCCCATTCCCAGAATGAAGACCCAATGAATAAAGGGCTGAAGTAGGGAAAGAGGAATCAGCAATCTGTTCCAACAGGAATGTTTTTGCATGCACATTTCCTGAACAATCTGCAAATGTACCACTTGTGCTTTTGCAAAAGTGGACAGTCAAGTTGACATTGCCACCACAAATTTAGTATTATCCAATGACATCTCCTTGGCTAAAAACCCCCAGATGTTACCTACCTTAATCTGGGTGACAGCCATGCAAATTCTGATCTTTTCTTCCACGCAAGGTTTGCTTAAATGACTACTGTGTGAGAGGCAGAAATCTGCCAGGGGTGAAGACAGCTTTGGTGCCAAAAAACAGCATAGCTGGTAACTCTTATATTGCAAGAATGCATCTCTAGAAACAGAGTTTCCAATTAGTCCTCATAACATGCTAGAGTTTAACTCTTGTCCCCATGACCTTTGCTAATATCTCTCAGGATCTGTTTGACTGAACAATTTGGTGAATTTCAAATTATAAAACCACACTTTGGCAGAAGAAGCTGCTGTACAGCCAGCACCAATACACTTGGCAGATTATATGATGGAACAAGATTTTTAAAAAGGAAACAAAATGAAAAGATGGTAATACTTGGTATGCGTGGAGGGCCTGGTAGCTGGATTGGGCAGGACTACCGTGGTGTTTACTGGAGATACTGAGTCGGTAGTGGAGAACCTCCAGCTGAGACAACAGAAACAAAAAGGAAGGGGGGAGGGAAAAAAGGAGAGAAGAGAGCAAGAGAAAAAAAAAGTGAGAATGAGCCCAAGGAAGAAGGGTGGGGGGAAAAATGAACATCACAAATACAGTCAGGGACAACATATCACAATAACAACTGCAGCCACAGTATCCTCTTTTATCTGGTGCTCAGTAGATTCATTCCACTGTATTTCTACCCTTTATCAGCTTGGAAATACAACTGGGAGCAGGTGTCAAAAAAGGCTGTTTTCTTTGTTTTGCTCAGAATAATAACAGGTGGGGGATATGGAGCTTTTGCCAAATAAATTCCCCATTTCAGAAGTGAATTGAACTGTAGCAACAAGGATTTATACGGTGATATAACATTTTATTAAAAATGGAGTAGGAGAGCAATATTCTGCAAGCTTTTTTACATCTATTTTGAAAACTTTTGTCATTTTTTTCTGTTCTGCTGGAGAAGCACAGTCTCTATGAAGAAGAAATTCAAACTGGACTTTCCAGAGAAATCCTATGCCTTCTCTCTACTTAAAGGCCATTTGGGAAGGCTGCAGGTCTTGTGAATTTCCTCAGAAGAGGAAATTACTTTTGCAATTAAGGAAACATTACACATCTAAAAAGGCAAAGGCATACCTAGCACAGTGTTAAATGCTGATGCAAAAGGCATCTTGCCATAACACTGAAGAAGTCTCTGCAAGCTCCAGCCAGATCCCTTCTTGAAGGAACAACCTGACCATTATTTTCTGCCTATGATAGTGAAGAGGATACTGTAGCAACAGTGACACACATGTATGAAATTAATGAAAAAACATAAAACAAAAAATGTACACTACACAGACCCCAATGACTGTTGTCAGGCATCTAAACTAACTCTCCAGATCACACCTCTGCTGTCTTTAAACAGCCTCTACCCCATCTCCTCCACTGCCAGTTTGGCAGCTTTTGGTCTCACACCCTCAGAATGGCAGGATTGTTATTGCAGGCTCCCCAGGAGCTTGGGCAGATTGTCTGCTTCCAAACTGACTGCCCTGCCACAGGAATCTGCAACCCTCTGGATTTTAATGGGTGTTCCACATGCAGTGCTGGGGGCTGAACGCCTGGCATTGGAAGTTCAGGAAATATTACATAAAGTTTTATCAAACTATTTGTTTTTAAGGGCTTCTTGTGGTAACAGCAGAAGGGAATAGGAAAAAAGATGCTGCACATTTGGACTCTAGATCATCAGAGAGAGAAAAAACAAACAGACAAAAGAATTGGAAAACAGTTGAAGTGAAAGGGAAAACAGTGACAGCATAGCAAATAGCAACCTCAGGTTCACAGCAGACCCGAAAAGTACTCAAAGTTGTAATGTGTATCTTCTCAAAAGAAATCCTTTACTATTCATTCCCATTCTGTCTTCTATTTATAAAGGGAAGTCTGTGATGACATTAACAAGGTTTAAGGAAAAATCTATGATTCTCCTTCTCAAGAAAGTTACTTATCTGTCTTGGCCCATGAAAGCAAACAAATCTGGCTGCTGGACAAAGAGGCGAGCAAGTTCTGCAGAACCTCATCCCACCTTCCAATACAAACATGCAGCCATTTCAAATCACTGATGGTCAAACAGCTCAAGAGCCAGGACTGAATGGTCACTAATTACCCTTCCTCCCAAACACACAGAAGGCTAAATGGAATCAATGAACCTGCATAATTATCAATAATTTTAAGGATAAGGTATAGGGCCATCTTGGGTTTCTGTGTTAAAGCACAGCTTACAATTCTGGATGCTCTACTTCCTCATCTGAGGAACTACAAGGCAGATTGTTCTCCATCAGCCCACCCAGTCTACAAAGTTCAGTTTAAGCATCACAGGCTAATGAACAGTCCTGCCCCCAGCTGATCTGGAACCTTTCCTCAGTCCTGCAGGAGAGATCCTTCATCCATTTATGTATCTCATGGGGAATTCCAGTCCCCCCATTCCCCCCCAAAGAGGAAGACTTCCTATTTTACATGTTCATGATTACTTCCCATCAAAGATGAAACTAAAATACCATCAGGGAGTTATGGCCTCAGGTTGTGGCTCAACACACCTTGTGGAAGATCCTGAAGTGCTGATTTCAGAGAACTGTAAGCTCTACCTAGGCCCTACTCCACCATAACGTGGAGAGTCATTGTCTGCAACTGCTGCTCCCTAGTGCTAGAAGAGAGCATCTGAAATACAGAGGGTGAACAGAGGAGAGAAGTTTAAAGCAATCATCATTTCTGGCCTAAGCACAGCGCTTGATGCACAGAGACTGGACAGACAGACAGACCAAAGGTACTTCAAGCAAAGCCTTTCCATCACAGGTGCACAGCCATGCTGCTGGGAGTCCCAAGTGGAGACTTTGCAACATTAGTGAGTTTGCACTTTGACCTCAACTTTGAGAATAAAAGACAAAACCCATCCCATTTCAGCTCTCCAATGTTTTTCCCTAGCAAAATAAAAATGTGTTTTATTTCATATCCTGTGGAGTGAAGGATTAGAATTTTTCAATCAACTCTCATATTGCACTTCCACACAGGAATAAATACTGAGTAGCTTTTATTATTTCTCTCCCCTTCTATGAAAGTCCCACTGAGACCCAGAGGGAATTCAGAGGATCAACATTTTCTCCTTCAAATTCCCTTTACATTTATAATGCCTTCAATCTTAGCCTCCCCAACACTTACTTACTTCTTACATGCAGTAGTTTGTTACTGAACAGGCCACCACAAACTGCTTACAACAGGATATTATCTGAGCAAGAACTTCTCAGATAATCTAAATTCTGTAGCTACAAAACTGCTTCTGACACCATTATGGTGAAAAGCATATTTTGGAACATGAAACAATAAAAATGGCGGTTTAATAAGATTTTTTTTTTTTAATTTGGATTTAGGCTAAAAATGGTTATGGATGTTAGAAATTACTAATTGGTATTTCAGTAACAGTTGCTATCTCTGCTGGAAATCAATTTCAGCTGTTTTTAGCAGTCATGTTGCCCCAGTGGGATTTAACACAATGGTTTTATAGTGGCATCTTCTCAATCATTAGTACTTTGATAATGATGTTCAGATTGTTGTGACCATCCCACAAACTCATCTTGAACAAAAAAAAAAAAGAAACAAAAACCAGAACAAAACTAACACAACTTCTGCAATGAAGGCAAGTCTGGATGACACACTTATTCACAACACTCTTTGTAACTGGATTATCAACTCTGACACACTTACGTAGATACTCTGGTAAGTTATTTCTTTCCTTTAGATCAACACACAAAAAAAATTCTGCACAGAACAGATTTACCCCAAGGTAAGAGCTCAACCACCAGGTGATGTTCACAAGTGCAGTACAAACTATTACCTTGACGTGAGGGGACTGCATTTTCTGATACATTTCCAGTGAATAATGATGAAGCCACATTTCAACAAAGATCTGCAAAACAAATATTTCCTTAGCTAAGGAAAGAGTAATAATCCCACACTGTCAGTCAGAAGATAAGTATAAGTAAGACCACAGTATATAGCTTGAAAACTAAGCTGTACTGGTAAATAGACAGCACCTATTCAAGATGTTTCAGTTACTGTGCCAATGGCTGAGATGACAAACTCTTAGCACCTGCCAGGCATCAATTAGCTCAGCATCAGAACAACTGCTAAATCCAGATTTTCTTTTCTTTCCCTTGATAATGAACAAAACCAACTTGGTTGTGTTTAACCTTTGCCTTTGCATAGAGCATAGAATTTGTGTAAGATTTAAAAAAGAAAATCAGATGCAGAAACTTTTCCAGAAAAAATATTTAAATAACTGAGATTAGTTGTTAGATCCTCAATCTAAGAAAAGATATTAAGTGCCTTTCTAAGCTACAACTTACCTGCTTCTCCATGATTCTTTGTTGCACTAACAGGAAGCAGCAGCTGCACTGCTCAATTCCAAAAACAAGCTAAAGCAAACTGGCCTAACTGCCTCTGCTTTAAAAAGAAGAGATCCCTCAGTGAGCAGAAAAAAAAAGTTGCAGAGCATTTTCTTCCTTAAATGTAAGGTACCTGAAGTAGTGTTTCTGATCTCCAGATCTCCTGGGAGGCTGGGTCAGCGTTCACAGAGGGCTGGTGGGCAATGTGCCTCTTCAGCAGGCTGGTGTGGTGCATGCCATAGGAGGAGAAAGGCACTGCTGGGGACCTTTGGAGACAAATGCATGGAAACAGGAAAGTCAGGAAGGCTTGGAGCAGTACAGGGGGGTGTAGGGATGTATCATTGCTTTTAATCAGTATTTTATTAAATCAGTATTTTCTAAACCTTAAAACAGTCTTTCAAATGGCACAATTGATTACACATTTCAAACTTCTGCAACTTCCTGTAACTAATCACTTCTATTACAACCAAACAGTGCATCACTACTCCTGTGTAATAAGTACATACACATGGAAGTGTGGAGGTGTTTTCAACTCGTTGACTTTGCTCTAACAAGCCATATTTAGTCTACACTGTTCCCAAAAATTGCCCTTGACGCTGGAGCCATTACCTGGGAGTAGGGGAAGGGATGGCTCCCCCAGGATTTGAAGAAGGTGGGGGAAGGACACTTCCTTCTGTGGGCAGGAAACACTTGAGGTATGTGTCCACCAGGATGAAATAAGCACTGTTGGAAGGGCTGACGTGATGGGTGACAGGCGAGTTCTGTAACACACACAGGATGCACCTGGTTAAACACTGCTGCTTTAAACCAGTGATGCCAGACCCCCTTAGCATAAAAAAGCAGGAGCCCAGTGCTTAGAAAGGGTGAACTGGCAGCAAAGACCCCTTGGAGGAAAGGTAAATGAGCTGTAAGAGAAAGGCTGCTGCAGCAATGACTGTAATCAAACAGAAGAGAGGGAACAACAGCCAGAGAAACCAAATAACCATAGCCCACAGCACCAAGCTGTCATTCTGACTGCAGAGAAATCCTCACTGGATACAGGGGGAGAAAAACTATTTGAGATCCAATGCCTGCTCCCTGTTGGCATGAGACTGCTTACTGGTATATCCAAGGTGAGCATTTTGTTTATTACCCAGCCTTGGGTCATCAAGTGAATCAAAGAAATAACAAATTCCAGCAGAACAGATGAAACTGCTGTTAATTTAGCTACACAGCACCCCATCAGGCTCTTAGAGCATTATGGAGAAAGGCCAGTACTATTTTGAGGGAAAAAAATGTGAAAGGTACTTACCTTCTGTGTAATCAAACTAATTGCAAAGTAAAACATGTAATATTCAAATGGATCTGGAAAAACAGAATTAAGGATCACATAATAAAAACCAGGTAAAGCTGTTAGATATTGGGAGATGCTGAATAGACACTACATTTGTACTTTGTCTAGAGCTTTTGAGCAAATTCAGCCTTGGCTTCTTCCTTTCCAGCTGACTGAAACATTGGTAATTGAGGTGTTGTCTGTGCTACAAAGTGTGTTTGTGCTACTCTTGGCACATCTGACTACTTCAAACTGAAACCAGTACAGCTACAGCTACACTGCTTCCAAAAGCACTCTAGCTGCAACATGAACATGCCCTTTTCCTACCATATTGCATAAACCACAAGTAGTTACAAAAACAAAAATTGAGAAATACAGGCTCTACTGAGAAACAATGGGAATTTTGTTGTTGACTTGATTAAGACCAGAAATTCCTCCAACAAGGGTTTATAAGAGGACATGTTTATTTTAAATTGTAATCTAAACATTTCTAATTAGCCCTAGGTCTTCAGCATGACCCCCCACATACACAATACATGTAGAAAAGAAACAGCCACAATCTCTCAGTTTTAGGTATTTTAAAAAATAGATACCCAACGATTAAAAGGATACTAAGAGCCAAATTCAAACCTAAACCACCAGATGAAGGAAACTGGACTTTGTTGTGGTATAAAGAACATTCTGGCAGAACTTGCTCTTGTATTGAAGCCTTCACAGGGCCCTGAAAGACAGAGTAATGAAATACTAATCACTCAGCATATTGCAAAGTGTGTTTTTAGAGAGTGAGATTCTGCATTCCAGCATTCTGGGATGAGCTCTGCATTCAGCTCAGTAGGATTTTATTGCACTGCAGTGTTCAAATGCAGGGTCTTTAGAGAACTCCCAACTTTCTCTCTGAAAATGAGTATTCAGTATTTTTTAAATTTAAACTCAATATTTTTTAAAAGCCTTCACTGAGACTTTTCCAGTTGGAGTGGGAGCAGCAGAGTATTGGTGTTTGGCTGTTGGTTTTGTCCAGGTAATTAAGCTGTGGATCAGCAATCACTACATATTTAAATGAGGCTTCCTCTTCTTAAAGACTGTAGGACTATCTGAACCAATTTCTAGATAGCATGTAGGTGGCAGCAGGGGAAGAAACACAGCAAAACAACTCTGCAGATGAACAGTTTTGTTGGAAATGTGACAATTCACATCCAGGACAGCAGTCAGACTTCAAACACATGGGCACACAGCATAGGCAGGGAAGGCACTGCTCTGTGACAAGGTTAGAAAACCACTTTCAGCCCTGCAACTACTAATAACCACACAACTCTCTCTGAGGACAGAGTGAGAATGAAGTGCAGCTTTCTTGGATGAACACACACACATCCAGCTGCTGAGAACCACAATCTCCTAGAGATTTTATGGCTGGGAAATCTCCTCCTCCAAGAGGAGACCTTTCAAGAAATGGGTCTGCTCTAAACCCAGAGCACTGAGGCTACATCTTGGCCTATACTGAAATGTAGGTATAAAGTGCATGCAAAGGTCCAATAGCTGCAACAACTACATTCCTTTCTTACAAATTATTCAGTTACTCACTGGAAGATATGAGACTGGGAAATCATATCTGTACTCTTCTGCTTGGAGTTTGTAAACCAGCTTCATCATTGGGCCACTGCAAACAAGCATCAGAAAGTGAATCCCATGTTAAATACTCTCTGCTGCCTCACTTCTGTGAACTTAGGTTTGCACAATGATCATTTTTTTACCAATTCATTTCTTAACCTGTGCTGAAATGAATGAGTTTACCTGGGATCCAGGAAATCCAAAGCCACAGAATACTCATTAGGATTTGTTCTTCCCTGCAAGCAGCGAAGATTCCAGCCCACGATGATGCCATCCAGGCTGCCAAAAATGCTCTCCACCAGCCATGGGAAGATGCCATGTAGTTCCTTCAGGGAAAACAGACACAAAGAATTAATGTGCACAGTTCCTCATTTAAACAATCTCTACTGCATGTACTAGAACACACAAAAATATGCCTGCCATTTATTTATAACTGTTTCTGGATTATCACCGGGCAGATTGTCCATTTAAAACATTGCATTATAATGTGGCAATTACAGGAGACCTATCCTGATTTCTGATTCTACTGAAGTTGCAACAGTGCTCATCAGCATCACTTGCAGTTATTTGCCATATCTTAAATACAAGTTTTCTTTGTAAGCTGAGGCTGAAAGGTATTAATTTAGAGCAGTGAAATGGAACAACCCTTCCTTTAATGACTATAAACACTGGATTCCCACTGTTTCCTCAGAGGCCCCCAAAGCTCAGAATCACAGAATCAGTTAGGCTGGAAAAGAACTGAGATCATCGAGTCCATCCTGTGACCAAACACCACCGTGTCAGCCAGACCATGGCACTGAGTGCCACATCCAGCCCTTCCCTGAACACCTCCAGTAGCTCCACCACCTCCCCGGGCAGCCCGCTCCAGACAGTTTGTCTTGATAAGACAAAGAGGAACAATGAAAACAGTAATATAAAAAATAAATTCCTTTGAAACCTGCCAAGCAGCGAGGTTCTGAAAAGCCGAGACTGCTCACCTTGGCAGGCAGCTCCTCGATGACCGTCTCCAGATCGTGGCACCTCTGCGCAAAAGGTTTGTTGACACAATCCGCCTTCAGCGTGGCCTGGGACAAACGCAAGGGAAATCCGATCACGGCTGCCGGGCAGGACAGCACTCACCGCGGCCACGACGGGCGGAAATCCCCCCTAGCGCCGCTCCTCCGGAGCAGCATTCCTACCGACACCCGCGGCTGCCGGGCCGACCTGCGGCTGCCCTCACAGGGACAGCGCCGTGGTACCGCGACACCGCCGCGCTGCCCGCCAGGCCCGGCCCGCTCCGCTCCGCGGCTCGCCCCGCTCCGTTCCCGCGGGCCCGCCCCGCCTCAGCGCGGCCGTGGCCGGCGGCGGGAGGAGGCTGTGCTCGCACTCACCAGCAGGAAGCTGGGCTGCTGCAGGTGCGGCCCGGCCATGGCTCCACTGCCGCCCCTCAGCGCCCGCCGCTCTCCCGCGCGCCCCTTCTGCGCCACGGCGCGCGCGGATGACGTGCGGCGGCGTTGCCATGGAGACGGCCCGCGCTGAGGGAGGGCAGGGCCGCGGCCGCTCGGTGCCTTGGCGGAGCTGTGGGATATCCTGAGCTGGGAGCCTCCCACAGCGGTCATCGGGTGCGCAGCTCACCCCAGCTATCCCAGTCTATGCTTGCCTGAGTGCGTTACCCAAACTCTCCTTGGACTAGGTCAGGTTTGGGACCATGGGCGCTGCTCTGGGAGCCTCTTCGAGTGCTCACACACATTCTGCGGGAAGAACCTTTCCCGATATCCAACCTAAACCTTCCCTAACTCAGCTTTGTGCCATGTCCTCGAGTTCTGTCCCTGGTCACCAGCGATGAGAGCAGTGCGTGCCCCTGCACACCTCGTGAGGATGTTGAAGGCAGCAATGAGGTCTGCCCTCAGCCTTCTCCAAGGTGAACGAAGCGCCCTCAGCCGCTCCTCATGAGCTTCCCCTCCAGACCCTTCTCCATCCTCGTGCCTCCCTGATAACTTTTTTATACTGTGGTGCCCCAAAACTACACGCAGTATTCCAAGTGAGCTGCCCCAGTGCAGAGCAGAGGGGACAATCGCGTCCCTTGCCCGGCTGGCCATGCCGGGCCTGATGTCCCCCAGGACACGCTGTCCCTCCTGCCTGCAGGGCGATGGTGACTCATCCACCCTTCCAGGACCCGCAGGTCCTAGAGCTGCTCTCCAGCCTCTCATTCCCCAGTCCGTGCACACAGCCTGTCCTAGGTGCAGAATCCGTCACTCTTGTTACATTCCACACGGTTGGTGACTGCCCAGCCCTCTGATTTACAGAGGTGCCTCTGCAGGCCTCTCTGCCCTCCAGGGAGTGCCCCATAACCCGTGTTTGGGGCACCAGGGGTTTTTTAAAAGCCGTACCCAGAAATGGGTTAAACACCCCGGACAGAGACAGCCGCTCACAGGGACAGGCGAGGCCATCCTTTACTGATCCTGGCATGGGATGAACACTGCGTGAGCAAATTAGCAGCAGTGTTAATTAATTAATTAATTAATTAAAGGCAGACCTCACTGATAGCACACACCTCCTGACTACTTGAAAGGACAGTTCTCCCCACACTACAGCACACGTGTATGTGTGTGTGCTGTGCTGGATGTGATGCACACCCGTGTGCGTGTCCTGCCGTGTTTTACAAATTCCGGTCCTTGAGGGGTCGGTCCGTCCTCCAGGTGGGGATAACGAGCTGCTTTAGCTCCAGAAAAAGCTGCTGGCTCTTGTTCGCAAAGATTGTGCGATGTGTTTATTTGGCTGTAAAAGTTAGAGGTGTGAGTGTCAGGACTTAAGGGAACAGTAGACCTGCTGTATTTTCAGTGGGTGATAGGATCGGAGACAGAATGTGGGTGAATATGTGGAAACACAACACTGGAGGTGCTCAGCCGGGATGGCTCAGTGATGCCTGTTCAAACAGATAGTTGCATGACAGTAATGTATCAAATTATTTTAAGAGCGAATGGAACTGCTGAGGGAACTGTGGAACGAGTCTCGTGTGCTCTGAAGTCTACTGGGATTGATGGTATAGATTCATTATCCCTCTTACATAAATCCTTTTCACATGTATATATCAAGATTGTATATGTATTTTTTTCCCCATTTTGCAGATGCAAAGACCAAAGTCCAGAAAAGTCACCTCATCTAGGTTTCCTCTGATATGCCACTTACCTAAGTTCCCTTTTTCCTTCCTCCCAAATTTTAGCTGCCTTCAAGCAACAGCAATAAGCAAGGCTTTTTTTCTGTTGTTGGTATGTTCTTCCTGAGGGAGTTGGAGGCTGAGCTATTTTCTGCAAGTATGGATTCCATGTTTTGGGGCTTGTTTTATGTTTTTATCATTCGTTGTCAGAGGTGTCTGACAGGCAAAGAAGTGACTAACCAGCCGTACTGAGAGCTCTCCTAGGTAGCCTCACATTTTTTCACCTTGGTGTAATCACCAGAGCATCAATCAAACTCTACAAGGTAATTAAGTTAATGTAATTGTCATGAAGATGAATGAATCAATCTGTGCATAGAAGATTGAGTTAATACAACACCCAGTTACCAGAAAATCCATGAGGAAAAGAGAGTCTCTAAATCCTCCGATGCCAGCTTGCACTGTTACTGATGCTCAGGTTAAACATTTGGGACAAGTTGAGGACCAGACTGTGAGGTTCTGCTGCTCACAGTGCTAGCTCTGGAGCTCAAACAGCCTTTTTTTCTGAAAGCAGCACTAAAAACCTTTTAATTAATTCATATGGGGCATCCATCCACAGGCATTGATGGGAAGTTTGGATTGAGGAGTGTTACATCAAGCCTTTAGTAAGTGGCTTTTCCCCTTTAAAATGAACTGGTGTTTGTAGTGAGAGATGCCATCTTTTATAGAGATGATGGATATCAGAGGGAGAAACAGAAGCTTTGGGATACTGCAGCATCTCTTGAAGTCTGACTCAGATGCAGCAAACAAGTCCAAGCTGGGAACATATGCTGTAACTTTAACCTGATTACATTGATTAATGAAAGGACAAGACAAATTAGAAATAATCTGATTTAGAGAAACAGCAGAGGCATCTGATAACATAGTCAGACCTTGTTGCTTTTGCAGAATTAATTTAATCTCTTCCTATAAATGCAGGTTAGAGTGTTTTAACATTGGAGATTTGTTGAATGTTTTCTTTTGGCTGGAGGGTTGTTTGGGTGTTGATATGTCAGGGATGGGTGAAATGCTTAGAAAACATCCAGTCTGTTCAGCTGTGATGGAAACAAAACCAGACTACCAGTTCATGAGAAACCATCTGGAACAAGGTGTGGATTCATATAGGTGAGGAGAAAAGGGGAATTTTCAGAACTGTCATTATGCTTCTAGCCCAACCAAAGTAACTTCAGTCTCCAAAGCTGTTCAGCTCATGCAGACATCAAATTTATCCTGTCCCTGACATGCACAGGCCTGCTGAGGCTCCCAGGCAGAGTTCCACATGGTTAGAGATGAGACTTCATGGGTAGTCTGAGAAAACATTCACTCACCCAGTGCATGAGATGGCTTCTCCTATGAAGGAAAGGTCAGCAGCACTGAACCATTGCAGGATGAGGCATCCACATTTCCACCCAGTTTGAGTGTGCAGCTCTTTGGGCATCCATTGCCATTTTTCCTAATGATTTCTACAAATTTCTTATATTTTTGCCTGATTTCTGCAGACAGAGATTGCTTAAGATATTGTATGACAGCATGGTATGGGGAGTTCCAGCTCCAACTTGCCTCCCACAGTCTTGAGAGTACCTTAAAAATAGTCTGATTTAATAAGCAGTTTATTGTGTGCCTGCTTATGGGCATACTTGGAGTTTTGCAACTTTGGCAGTCCCATTTTGAAGATTTTCTTCTCCATGTGAAGTGCTAGACATTTAATTTTGATTAAAATTGGATTTCTTGCATCATCACAAGAATCCAGGCACTTGAGACATAAGTAATCTCAGCATTTCAACACTTGGGATAAAATATGATTACCGGTGGCAGAGTGTGTGAACATAATGCATTATGCAGGGGCTAAGGCAGCTCTTGGATCAAGAGTCTGAGGAAGCTGCATGTGGTGACCATTACTGAGTTTTGCTTTTTTATTATAATGGTTGAAGTCTGGGATTGGGCTTTGGAAAGTAAAGCCACGCTTAAGGTACCATTTTCCATTCTAGCTGCTGGTGGTTCATATTCTGATTTTAAGTAAGGTTAGCCTTAACAAGAAAACACTTTGTGCCATTAGTGAGAAGCTTTTCCTGTTGATTTTGAAGGAAATAGTACTTTAACTGATAACTATGCTTTCATTTCCAGAAATTTCCCCGTTTCTAAAACAAGATCTTGTGTTGGTAAGATAAGGCTGAATTGCTCAGCTTTTAATTAACACTTGAAGCATGCAGTAGGAGCTCTGCTTGCTATTTATACTTTGCCAAATTGATGTTCCTGTTTCTCAGTTCCCCAGGTTTCTGCAGAGTGCCACTGGTGGCAAAGTCACCTTCTCCTCATGAGCTGCAGTGGGGCTATAGAACAGGGGCACTGTGAAGGAGGGGGTACCTTTGGCTGCACCCTACCCTGGATGTGCACAGTGCTCCACACAGCCCTGAGGGGAGGAGGGGGCTCCTGACTAAATGATTAAATTATTTAAATGATTAAACACTTCTCTGTCTGTGGAATTTGTAACACAGCTCCAAATCCGCTTCTAGTTCTGTGCATTTCCAGCTGTGCAGTCTGGGTCTTCCAGAGAGAATCTTTATTTGTCAGGTAATTACTGCTTTCACTTAGAACAGAGACCTCTGTGTTCCAACACATTTCCAGCTGCAGGATATTCACCAGTGTGGTGGAGTGTCCCTTCTGAAGAGGGACAGTGACATTCCTTGCTCCACAGTGCTGGGTACCTGTGAATGTGATCACTCTTTCTGTGTCCCTGAAAGGCAGCTCCTCTAGCTACAAGATTTGTGATAGGTGACTGTTCCCAAGGAACCTGCCCAGCTATCACCATGGCAAGATGTTCTTGGATTAGTTAACATCCAGGTCCTTTTATAACCCCAGTACCCTAAAAACCCAAGTATATACAGCTCTAAGCTGCCTAATAAAATGAAATATAATAAAAAAGAAATAATAGCCTTAGGAAGGGAGGCAGTTCAGTGCTATAATATAAATGGAATAAGCTGTAGCTAGTTGGTTTTGTAACTGATACAGTATTTCATGTTATTTTTATCCTTCCAGTTAAAACCAGATATTGCTGTTCTTAAAGAGCAGGGCATTTATTTAATGATACCTTTAATAATATCCGCTTTCCTTTTGAATGCCATATTTTAGAAGCAGAATGTCTCTCCCACTAATGGCTGTCTGCCAACTGGCTTTCATCTTTATCTTTTCTGATTCTGCAGTCTTTTACCCATGTGAATAATTTGCTCTCAGAGCATGCTGTTTTTGGCTCTGGGCAGTCAAGAAGAGAGAAATCAATGTAGATTGCTGGGGTGAGTGACCAGGAGGTGAAACTTGAAAGCCTTGAATATTGGCTGCCTCAGCCTGACAAGCACGATGAAGTGTGCATGAATGGGGAGCTGCATGGAGCCATGAAGGGGGATCAGTCACAGGACCTCACAAAAGACTATAAAAAAAGAACAAATGCATTAAATCCCCTGAGGCAGAAAGTAGAGACTCATGTAAGAAGCTTCTGTGAATACTGAACAACTTCTGGTGTAGATTCACCTTTCAAATCTTTTTTTTATCTCACTTTTATTATCCACCTGCTTTTTAAATTTGGTTTAACAGTGTGGGAGGCCACAGGTTTTCATGAAGATGCTTACATACATGGTATTGACAATTGTATTTAGTGAAATACACTTTTAAATGCAGTTTGGATTTATATGATTTTTAGCTTCTCAGAAGCTGACACTTTCTTGTTCCTTGAAAATAGAAGATGGATTTGTTTCCTTGCAGTACATGAGTTGAAGTTGCTTTTCTAATGTAACACCATTTTGAATGTCACAGATTTATCATGAACCATTATTTGCTTCCTTAATTATATTTCTCATTCCAAGTGCCCAATTCTGTAACCAAAATTGTCACGATAAAATCTCCCAGTCACACAGGAGACAGAATTAAGGATGGAATTAAGAGTTTCTGCATTGGATGCCAAGCGTTCAAGAACGTTAGAAATGTTGAGATGAGAAAAAATGTCTTGGAACAGGCTGTTCTTATCCTGAACCAGATTTCTTGGTGTATTTCCAGCAGCACTGAACAGAACTGAGAAATGGGCCCCAGAACTAAAATTTGGGACCCAGTAGGATAAGCCCTATCCCTGGGGTGCTTTGCTCCCTGGGGTGTTAGAGCCAACCTAAAGCAAACTGTGTGCAGGAGCTCCAGGCTCATATCTGCTGTGTGTGACAGCAGATAGATTACCAACCAACAACATCCCATGCATGTGAAATTCTCAATTGCCAGATTTCCTGTGTTGAAGTTTATTTTGTATCATGAGACTGGATTTAAAATAAACCCTACAGTTCTTCATTGTGTGTCAACCTGGAATACATGTAGGGAGGTCAGTGGGATCATATCTGGTGCAGGACAGTACCTAAGGGCTTAGAGGAATACTGTGAAACACAGAACATCCCATTGTTCTGTTCTCCAAAATACTAAAACTTTATAATCTTGTATCTAAATATGAAATACTGAATAATGAATGTCACAATAGGTGCCTGTAAATCATTCAAGTTTGGAGAATAAGTAAAGTGTTTGCCTGAGGGGAAATATAAATTTTTATTCCTGCTCTGGTGGGAAATGAATGTGATTTGTGGGATTGCTGTTGGTTAGACTAAAATACAGCTTATTGCATAAAGAGGAAGGGATTCAGACAAGTGCCATGTGTGGGGTTATTTCTGTTGTGCTGGATAAGTATATGGCTTAACTATCAACAGCTCCTGTTCTGGGGAGTCAGAGACTGACTGAGAGTAGGAATCGTGCCTGGACTGGGCTGTCATTCAAGGATAGAGCACAGACTGTGTGGCCAGTACCTTATGCCTTCATATCCTGATCTTATATCCTTCAAGTTCACAAGTCTAGGAGTTGCTGAACAAGCCACAATAAAGAAAAAGACACTGGCAACCTTACGTATCTAAGGTGATCTTAGCTGAATGTTATTGAAATGCATAAGCATAAAAACCCAGAAATTTGTGAACATTGGTCAGCTCCAAGGGTTAAAAAATCAGCACCATCAATGTCAGAAGAGCTGTTGCTGAACCTGGAGCCCTGTCAGACATCTTCTCCAGACCTATCAGCTGTTTTGTGTAGCACAAAACATGATGTCATGCCAAGAACAACATTCAATACATGTTTCAGGAGCAGCCTGGGGAAGATTCTTTTTCCTTTAGGTGTCCTCATCTCCCAATCTATTCACTAAATTGTGTATTAGTTTCTAAACACCCTGAGGCACCAATGGATTCTGCACAGATGTTTCTCAAAGTACATCCCACCTGATAGGACAGAGTACTCTTTAAAGCATCACTGGAGAACAGGAGTAGCTCTGCTATTGGGGAAAGCTGGGTCTATTCCCACCTAAACCTTCTCAAGTTTTGCAGTGAATCCCACTGTGTGAGTCTCAGTACAAGACATGGAGTTAGAGTTAGGAACCAAAGAAAGAGAAATCTGGACATACAGTGAGAGAGGGACACTAGAGAGATGTTGTCAAAGCAGTGGGAAGACTGTTGGTAGGGTTTGCTCAACCCCACTTGACCTGGGAGTGTGGCTGTTGTTCTGGCTTAGAACCCAGCCAAGGTTCAAAGTCAAGATTATGGCTCTGACAATGAGAAATTCAGCCATGTGGCAGGAGTGGAGTTCATAATAAATCGAGGGCTGTTACTTGGGCTATCCCCTGAGCAATCCTTTGGGGACTGGAGTGCCCCATGGATAAGGGATATCTTAGGGGTAGTGAGGGATGGGGTCCAGTGGCTCTTGGGCAGAGACAGGGAGGTCACAGAGTCATGTAAGTTGGAAAAGGCTTTTGAGATCATCAAGTCCAGCTGTTAACCCAGCACTGCCTTCTCAGCCAGAGCCTTGTTCCCCTTGCCTCCTTCTGAGCTGGATTTGCTGGGCTCAGTGAGGATGGTGCCCACAGCAGCAGCATCCAGGCACCACAGCTCACCAGGAGTGTAACACAACCTGAGGTGGAGCCTGCACAGCAGCACCCAGCAGGGGATCCACTCATGCAGGAAGCACTGGGGCCATCACTGCCAGAGAGAAAAAGAGCCATGCCATGAATTTTTCCTTAGCATAGCCAGGGTTAACACAGTCACTCTCAACACCCACTTATTTTTCTTGGGACAGAGCTACTCTCCTATGTAAATAGAGATTAAGTTCATTGCATCCTTCTAAAGGACCTACTATCAAATAGTGTTTAGAATTGTGCAGAGGTCCAGGGGAGGGTAGAGTTCCCAGTTTCACTAATGAATTTTGTTTCCAAGCCTGCAACTTTTTTTTTTTTTTTTTTTTTTTTTTAAAAAAACAAAAACAACAACCTCTTCTCTATTTCCCAGAAATGTGCTCTGCTTTTTGACCCTTTGAAACCATATCTCACATTTCTAGCATGTTGAGAGATTCCAGCTCCATACTGCCTTACTTCCTGTCCATGACAGTTTAACCTCTAGGCATTCACATTGCTTCCCCACCATCATCAAGTTGTATCTGTGCAATTCCTTGTCTGCTCTGTCCATTTCATACTGTTCTCTTGCTGTTCTCTGAGTGTTTGGATTTGACATTCCTGTTACTTCTAGTAAAAGGAAGTGACTAAACACCAACTTTTACATCATTTTACTGTTACTGACCTTATGTGGCTGATCAGAAATGCCACATCACAGCCTCAAGAAGAACAAAACTGGTTCTCTTACATGAGCTGTATTTGCAGGATGAGAATTCATGCTGTGCTGTCACAAAGGAGCAGGCATCAGCTTGGAGCATGGAGGTACCTGAAGGCTACTTCCAACATCCAGTCTTGTTATTGACAGTGACAGTGACAGGGGGTAGTATTAGTTTCAGAAGTGTAGATACCTGTTCTCTGCACAAATTAGTCACCACTAATGCTCACTTTGCTGAGCCACTGGGGAATCACCAGTGGAACTTCTTGGACTCTAAAGTAAGTTCCATCTTTAATTTCATGTAGAAACTGGCTATTATGGAGCAGAGCTCTTAACTGTAGTCTGATGTAAGTATTACCCTCTGTCATGCTCTCTGTTGGAAATTAATTCCAGTCTACCACATGTTCTCAATGAGCTGCTACTGCCTCTTGTGGTTGTTGCTTCAGCAGTAATACCTTGAATCTTAGGTGACTTCATGTGTCAGCATAGATACAACCAGGATAGGAGCTTGCTTTTGGGTTTCTAGTGGGTCATGGGAAATGGAGTTTATAATATGTAAGCTATGATTTGAGACGGTTTTGTGTTTATCTTGAACTCCTCTTTCACAACATATTTGCATTTATCAGGAGATCCTGCTTAACTATCCAACACATCCATGAGGCATGAGCTAAACATTGGCTGTAGGTGCAGGGTTGTGGCTGAATGGATAAAGCCTGTGCTTTTTTAGAAGAGGAAGAAGTTGCTTAAATCTCCCTTTTTCTTTCTTGTTATAAATCCTTTTATAGTTCACATTCTAGGACTCCTGCTGGGCTGTGACTGTACTTAAGCCTGTTTTTCAGACAAACCCCAGGAAGTTGGCTCAGTTGCCCAAAGGGTCAGAGGACAGGCAACTCTCAGCCTCAATTTCTTTCTCTCTGATTGTTCACTTAGGGTACTGTTCCCAAAGCTTTTATTCTAGGTTGTAGCACAGGCTGCTCCCTGCAACTTCAGGGTTTAAGGTGCTGCAGTAAGGAGGGTGTCAAAGGGGACATAATTTGCAGTGGGTCTCAGAAGCTGCTGCTTTGAGAGTGGCTCTTTCCAGGTCACCTCATTGCTCTGGGCTCACTGGAGGGGCAGCAGTGGGTGACAGGCCTGGCAGCTCTGAGTCCTATCCAGTGGTGCAGTGACAGTGTTTCTTTGGGTCAGATAAAGCTACTTTGGCAAATCGTGTTTTTCTGAAGCAGAGACTCACCACTGTTATTCCACTGCTGGAGTAACAGCAGTCTAGGGGATCAAAGTGATGAGCCTGAAGGGAAGCAGCACAGTACTCTGAAAACTTTTATCATCCTGTAAATCAGAAGCTGGGTGACACTGGAAAAATCCATTAAACTAAATTATCAAGGGGTACCAGATACAAAGAGGCACCGTGGCTCAGGAAGTTTCTGAATTCCAAGTATTTGGCTGCTGAGAGATCATGTAGGGAAGAATCACTGCACATTTATTGTTGTACTCTTCCTGCTGTAGTCTTCCCTGGGCATCCAGTGCCAACTGCACAGCTCCCACAGGAGCTGTGGGGTTCTCAGTTTGACCCACCTGCCTGTTTTTTGTTCTAATGTAAGTATAGTCAACATCTAAGCCTATTGTTTAGAAAGGGTGGAAATGTAAGCAAATGAGACAAATTTTCTTTAGATGAAACAAGATCTGTGACCATGAAACTAGTACAGGGCTGTGCTGCATGGCTTTACATTTGAGCATTGAACTGTTTCAGGGGGTTCTAGAATTTTTTTTTCTTTCTAAACAATGTATAGAGAATACAAAAGTTTTCTCAATATAACCTTTCTGTTTTTACTGTGTTTATGTTTTCAAAACAGCTATTTGGTTGATCTTGAATAAACAATCCTCCAAAATATGGTGTTGGGTAATCTTGGCCACTAATGTGTGTGTGTTTATGTGTGTCTCCAGCTCTACTCAGACTGACTGAATTTCATGTCAGGCAAGGAAATATAAAACATGTACAGTCTGCTGAGAGCCCAGGCAGCTTTCTGGAATCCTGCACAGATCTGCCCTTGATTCCACAGCAAGTGTCAGACCTTTGGGGAGAAAGCAGAAGAGAGAAAGTCCAAGCTGGCTCCAAGACTGAGATGTGGCACCATTTTAGCACGTGACATGAAATAGAGACTGACATTCAAGAACTGGGTTTCACTTGTCCCAGGCAGTGGGAAATGGGAATAGGCAAAGGAAGGAAAAAGTGCTAGTAACCTTTTGGCAGGAGCCAAGAGCCTGCTGAGGGTTGAGTCTGGAAGAATTGTTTCTTTGGGCCTTGGTGATGGCTACCTGATTTGAAGGATTACATTTTCTCATTCCAGGAGGTGATAGATGCTGGGCAGAGGTGCTGAAAGAAAAGAATTGTCCCTGTGGCAGAGCCATGGCCAGGCTGTGCCGTGTCAGGAGGGAGCCATCAGGGAGAGAATGGCCCCAGGCACCAACTGTCCCAGAAAGGAGAGAGATGAAGTTTTAGTAATAAGGCACTCCCCATGCTCTTGGGCCACCCGGAGGATCTCTGTAACTGATTATGAATTCCACATGTTTTGGGGGTGGAATGCTTTATGGCTGTGCAGCACTCAAGAGGCTGCACCAGGAATCGCCAGCTGGGAAAGCTGTGGGGACAGGAAGCAGATCTCAGAAGAAAGCAGCAGGCAGGAGGGTAGATGCTGATGGGATTATGTGAAGGAAATACCTGCAGTCACCTGGTAGGAGAGCTGTGGATTTCTGTAACTCATCCAGGGACCTGAAGTGACAGAAAGTTTGGTCACTGCTCAGTATCCAAAAGACTCTGTCTGGACTAGGCAGTGAAAGTGGAAGCGCCGTGAAAATTGCTTGTGCAGACAGAAAGGAGAAGAGGGCCAGAAGGGAAGCCAAGATGCCATCAGCCTTGTGGCTGTGGCACCAGGAGCTGGGTTTTGATTTCCTGAATTTCAGAGAGGCTGAATTTCATGTGTGAGGCTGAAGGACCATGTCCGTTTTCCATTCTGCCTGCTGGCATGCAGCTCTGGAGATGCACACTGTCATCCAGTTTCTGTGTTCCAAAAGCTTTCAGATTAATTTAATTTTCATTAAACTAGGACACCCTGTCCAGGCACTGCTGGAAGTCCTTTAATCTGTTGCAGACAAATCCCAGATGTTTCTGTGGCATTATTTATTTTGTCCTTTCTACACTGACCCTAGTGCACCATGTAGAAACTGTTTCTTTCTGTTAAATGCTGCTGCTCCCATTTGCCCTTTGGTATGGAGACCAGCAGTTCTGCTTTTTATGGAAAAAATACAAAACCCAAAAAACCCCAAAACAAAATGAAAACAAAAAATCCCCACTCAACCCAACCAACCAACCCAAATAAAAAACCCAACCCGACCCAACCCAAACCCCAAACAAATAACCTCTCCACCCCACAAACACTTAAGGTTTGCTTGAGTCAACCTTTTCCCTCATGCAACTACCTTTCTTTTGATGACTTCTGTGGAAATGTACACATTACTGTACTGGTTTAAGGTTTGAATCCAGAGGAGGTGAAATCTACTGTGCTGGTACAGCTACTGCCACATAATTTGGAAAGGAACCACATTATTGTTGAGAACTGGAATGCATTGCTGACAAAAACTTACTTGCATTTTCCAATCTGATAAGCTGAAAATGTCTTACTTCACTATGGTAAGAAACTTAACCAGCTGTTGTACAAAGAAAGGTCTTAAAATTAAATATGCAAGGTAGGAAAGAAGGGGAGTATATGCACAAAATTCTGAAAACAACTCATTTTCTATTGACATAAAAATATGTACTACTCAGGTATCTCAGCTCAGCTATTCTTACGCTACATATTTAACACTGATGAAGATGAATATTCAAATTCTGAATGTGGGAAAGCAGGGATTTTTTCCATTCTCATTGTTCATGCTCATGAATAAGCAGCAGTTGGCTTCTTGCATTTTCTACCCCATGTTCCAGCTGAGTAAATTTTGGGACTATAATATCATCATATTCCCTAGAGGAAAATGTGTAAAATTTTGAAGGGAAGAGGGAGACATTTACAGTGATCAGAGTGTGGGAAAGTGGCTAGTGATAAATAGTACAACAGCTCTAAAGGGAATTGTGCAACAACCTAGAAGCACCGTATTTGAGTACCAGGGAATTTCCAAAGTAAAACAGGGGTGAAAGATAAGGAGGGAAAAAGAAAAGTACAGAAAACAAACTCTACAAGACTGACTTTCTCTTTTCCTGCATGCTGCTCTTCCACTTTCTAGGGAGTGAAACAAAAAGTTTCTTGTACTCTTGCACAAGGAAAGGGTTACCTCATATAAGTTCCAGGACCATTCAGAAGGAAGGAAAGTTATTGTGAAGCAATGCTGTTATTCCTGGAACCAAGACAGAGCTAGAAACCTACATCTGTAGTTGCACAGTACCAATAGCCTTCATTTTTTTGCACCAGGACATGGCAAGGGCTGTTTATGGAGCTGGGTTTTATGCTTCTGTCAGCCTCTCCATTGCTTTGCTTGTGAAGTGCACAAGGATCAGGAGGGCAGTTAAGAACCTGCTCTTCCCCCATGCCCTTGTGCAGAAGCTCAGCTTGCTCTGATTTTCCCTGTGTGCTGCTTCTCTGAGATCATTATTGACTTGCAACACTCACACATCTGGCTTCTATTCCCAGGAACTTCTCCTTCCCAAAGAGCTGGAAGTGCAGCAGGGAGAGGGCAGCAGTGCAGAGCCCTTAGGCTGTGTTTGAGCATGAGGGAAGAGTCTGAGGCAAGTGTGAGGGAGTCTCTTCAGCAGCTTGTGGCTTCCCAGGGGCACATTCTGGTCCTTCCTATCCTTCCTGCACCAGCTGCTCCTGTCCTCCCTTTCTCTCATTTTCAGCACCCTGATGCTGCTGGATGTCACAGCATTCCAGTGGGATGGTAGGAAGCTGCAGAATTGCAGTGGGGATGCTCTGTGGATGCTTTTTATGTCTCAGGAAGAGCTGCAGGGATGGGCAAAGGTGGAGCCTGCTGACTTCACAGGAAAGTACAACCTGTTTGGCTCCATTTCACCAGCCCTGCTCCTTTTGGCGAGGAGATGAAATCCAGATGCTAATCCTGATCTTGATTCCTGACTCAGAAATTGCAGTGTGATTAAGCACTTTGGAAAGTCTCTCTGTGCACAGCAGTACAGCTCTGTCATTTACCTGGGAATCCCAGAAAAGCCTCAGTTCTCATTTAGGGGAATTTTTAGAAAATATTTCCCATCCTTGCTCCTTTTTCTGAGAGGATGAAGTTGTTTTCAGATGATCTTTTAAGACAAAAGTCCCTATTGTTTTTATATACCCTTAACACCAGGAACTTTTAAAAAAAGCAAAAAATGAAAAGAAAAATCTTGTAGCAGCTGCATAAACAGCCTGATGCAGATATCACATCCCCATTGCATGGGGCTCAGTATGTGCAGCCCATGGAGTGTTTGCCCCCATCTCCTTCATGGTGTGAGCTTGCATTAACTGACTGTGTGGGGCCAGAACATGGACCAGGGACCCAGAGTGTGTGGATGGCAAGGGGAGGGAGAAGTGGGATTGTTTGGTGGGGGATAAGCCCTGCTTTGTGGAGTTGGGAACCAGGGTGTTAGAGGCTGGAGAAGCATGTGGAGGGCTTGGAAGAGAACACACAGTTGAGCCTGTGGGTTTTGCCAGCATTTCTATAGTCATTTACCTGGATGCCTCTCCAACACAGTGAGCAGCCCATGAGAGAGCCTGTGCTGAGCACGTTGCTCTGCCTGTGTGCAGACTCTGCCCTGCTATGTACCAAACTCATGAGGTTTCTGTTCAAGTTCAGCAAGGTCCCTGTGGATGATGTTCTGCTGCTTGTCAGCCATTCCACTTAATTTAGTCCAAGCCAGAGATTTGCTGGTGTTGCATTTGCATCCTCATTGATTCGCTTTTTGACTTCCAACTTGTATTTCAACAGCACTTCTTTTTCTGAACCTCTTTCTAGGGCTTTTGGCATTAAAGAGTTGAGGATTTGAACATATTACTTCTCTCTGTGAAGATCCCTGGCAAAATCACTCCTCAGCATCCTCAGCTGATGTGCTTCCCTCATGTTCAGAGTGTTGCCCTGTCTGGGCTCTGGGGAGACCAAGGGACCTCCAGCCTGCACAGGACTCAGTGAGCAAACTGATCCAGGCAACTCTTGAATGAGCATGGCAGAAAACCAGTAATCACTGGCTGGGGCTCACTGAGGTCATATAAAGCATATGATGGCAGCTGTATAGGTAATTACATATGCACACTTTACCATAAATATATTGTATTTAGTACTTTCAGTGAGTTTAGTGCTTCCATGTGAGTTAAAACCCTCCACAGATGTCCCTTGGGGTCACTGATGTAATACTCCAGCCTGTTTTAGACAATACAGAGTTCAGGCAGAGTTTGCTGTTGGTGTCTTTGGATGCACACAAAGCTCTCTTTTGTTTTCTCCTGCCAACACTTTCAGCTGTTACAGTAATTGTACTAATGAGGTTTAGTCTTTAAGAAAACTGTTGGATTTGGTCCAGAAGGGCACTCAAGGGTTAAGGACTGAATCAGAAGGTTTCACTGTTAATCTAATATTGAGCATAGCTGCAGTGTTACAGAAAGAATAAAGTGCTGGTGTTTGCAGTAAACTGTGCCTGGATATTCTGATTGAATAAAGTACGTGGAGAAGAGCTTCCCTTGGGGAGTGGTTTGTGCCATGTGTCCCACTAAGTAGAGCTGTGCAAAAGTTGACTTTCATGGGGTCAATGTCACTGGGAAATAGAAGTTGTTCTGGTTTGGGCTCTACAGAGCATTTCCAACAGGCATTACTTTGTAACCAGCAGGAAAGGAAGAGAGAGGCAGCAGCTCTGCCTTTAAGCTTGAAAAATTCAACAAAGATAGAGGAGTACCTGAGATTCTGTGGGTCCCTTTAGGCTTTCAGTGGTGGGAGAAATGGTGTGTGTCCTGTGACTGTCCCATTCAAGTGCTTTCCCTTTGCTCATGCTTACACCCCACAAAGAGAGATTCTTTAAATGGGAAATTGAAGGACAGGTTGGTTGAGGAAAATAGTGCTAGAGTGGTATTGGACTGTTGATACTTGCCCTCTTCAAGATGTAGGTTTGTCCTCTCCTTGCCTTGCTGCTGTGCTTCTAAAGCATGGAATGCTTGTGATCACCCCCTGTCCCTCAAGGCTTTGTTGGATGAATCTGCTTAACCATTACAGCTGGAGCTGGAAGTGTGTTTTCAAGATTAGAGGTGAAGTACTGCCAAGTTTTTCAGCTAGAAGTGTGAGTTATTCCCTGGCATGCTTTCACATTAAAAGGAAAAAAAAACCAAAAACCGTGATTCAGAAGGTACTTGAATGTTAATCTCAGCAAAACATAAACCTATGAGTAAATCAGGAGCATACTTGCCTTTTCTGATTTCAGTAACAAAGGAAGAAGGGTTTGGTTTTCCTTAATCAGGGCAGTGTATGTGTTCAACTTTCATCCTGAATTCTGAGGAATCACAGAAGGAAGAGAAATATGAATGAGAAATTCTTGAGTACCAGAATTTCCTGATTCCAAGTATTTGTTTTTCCAGATGCCCAAACACTTGATTTTTGTGGGAGCAGACCCATGACCCTCAATAAAGTAAACTTGTTTGTGTGCAAAGGAAAACAATGTGCAAAGTTTAGTGTGTAGCAGTTTCTGAAGACAAATGGACTGAGTATTGAGACAAATGGATCATGAGCACCAACTGTGGAACTTGCAGCCATGTCTCTTAGAAAATCTGGACAATAAATTCCCTGAATGTTGCCTATTATTGGGTTATTTGATTATCATATAGAGTTAATTGATATTGCTAGTTTATAAATAAACACAGCTGAAGGAGGGGACAAACATGGTATGAAATACATCCAGTTTGATTTTTGGTTACATCAATCTTGGAAGCTTTCCTAGACTCTTGTCCAACAGTTAAAACCTAATTTAAAGCTGGGAAATGTAAAATGCACTTCTTATTTATTACAGTAAGAGTTCAGTCACTGTAGACAATGCTCTGCAAACAAACACCAGCAGAAAGAGGCATCCTCCTGAGTATATTGCAAAATAATTTGGACAGTGTGGAGACCAAGGCAAATGAGGTTTTTTTGGGCAATAGTGTGAGAATGGCTCATGAGTTTGGTGTGCATTTAGGGTTCTTTCAATTTCTATTTTTAAAAGATGAAATGAAGAGTGATAAACTGAATGTCAACATCTTAGTTTTTCTTTCTTGAGTACAAGTGTCTGACTTTCTGTCTGTTCTTTACTTCCCATCAATCAGTCCAAAGGAGCCTCAAAAAAGGAGGCAAAACACAATGTTTGAAATGTCATTCATGTCACAAACCTACTCTTTTGCTGCACAAAAAGCTGCAACCTTGTTTTTCTTAATCTGGCCCTGGACTGTCATGAATCCTGCTTCAACACAGAGGTCTCCATCTTCTCCAAAAGTGGCTCCTTAATTTGCATCTCCAGGTTTATTCTGCCAAATGAAAAGCATACTTTACACCTTGTGTGGATGTTGGGGCTCTTTGGGATTTTCTCCTCACCTCCAGGCTCCCAAGGCTGGTTATGAGGCATGTCTTTCAACCAGCAGCCAACTTTCTTCTCCCCAAACGTGGCTGATGCACCCATCATCTGAAACCAGCTTTACTGTCAGAGCAGCAGGGACTTCAGATGGCAGCTCTGTGTGTCAAGACATGTTGAAGCTTGAGGTAAAATTTCATTGGCTTAGAGCAATACTCTAAGAAAAGATGTACAACATCTCCTGCAAGGCTGAAGGAGAAGCTTCTGGTGCCTCCAAAGCCTGCCCTGGTCCCTTTGGTCAGCAGATGACTCCCTGTACTCTCCCCACCAACTAAGCCCAATGGCTGAGACTCTTCAACAGCTCTGTAATAACCTGGGAGGGAAAATGAGAAAGAAATTTGAGGATTTACACCTTTTGATAATTTCTTACCCTCCAAAAGACAGCTGTGGTCTGCACCTCAACCTTAACACTGCCTGTACTTCAAATATCACAAAATATTCAAATTTGATCTCTTGATTGCTGATTTGGACAAAGATGTAGCAGGCCCCCAACAATGTAATGGACAATTTAAAGATACTCTGCCTTTTTATAAGCTAATAAATAGTGATTCTGTTAATAATTAGAATTCTAGTTAAAATTTCCCCAAGTTTATCTTGGTCTGTAAGGGTCTTTAGATACCTGAGTCTGCTTTCAAGCAGCATGCAAAGCCCTTCATGCCTGCAGCAGAACACCAGAGAGTGAAGGACTGTGTATGGAGATTTCTGCCAAGGCAAACCATGCTCCCAGACAATGATGGCAAATGTGAAAGTTTTGACAAACAAACAAAAACAGAAAAAGAGAGGTCAAAGTCCTGAATCCCAGCATGTGAACTGCTAAGCAGCTTCTGACATGGGAGGGTCAGTGCAGAGTTTGTAGTGTCATATGGTCAAAGTTGAATGTTGCACCAAGACTGTAAAGGTTACACAGTGAAAGAGACAAAGAGGCTCAGTCTTCATTTCCATATCAAAAAGACAAATGGGTTTTCCTGTGAGAGGCAGCTGTTAGTTGGGATAATCACAACTACATCTTGGCCTTCCCAGGCCATCCTTGGCACCTCCCTTGGTCTGGGACAAGATGCTCTCTTTTACCTTTCTTGCCTCTTGCAGGTCTCCTCCTTGACTGCACAATGATAATTTTCCAAATGCAGAGGTTTGATGTGCTGAGTTAAAACCCAAATCTGGAAACTGGGAGAAATTGGAGGGACTACAGTTGAATTCTCCATGGCATTTGGTGAAAGTGAATAGGCAAAATCTACTTGTCTTATTGGTACTGGGTGGTCAGCCCTGCTATGAGTTTAAAGGGAAGAGCTTTCCCAGAAACAGCAGGATGATGATTGTATTATACTTGAACTTGTCAAAAATGAAACATCAAAGTCACATAGGGATTGAGAAATTCTACAGAATCAGCAATGTTTTGCAATGGAGTGAAGTGAAGAGTCACATCAGAGCTGAGGAGGCTTGTTTCCACATGCCAGGTATATTTGCCAGGTGAAACTGAGGTGTGGAGACCAAGAAATTATTACCTATGAACCATGGTTTTATCTTGGACAAAACAATGCATTTTTCTTGAACTGTTTCCAGTTCTCCAAGGTAAACTTATGAGAAGATTCAACCACAACAAACAGGTTTAGCCTATCAAATCAATTTCTTGAGGTACGACATGTGAAATAGTATTGCTTAGTTATAAGATGAAGTTTAGTGGAAGAAGTTCAAAATCTGCTCTGAAATACATATGTAAATCTGCACAGGTGAATTCCCCTTCTCCCAATTTAGCAGGGAAAGGATCACAGGTAACATCTTTTAGAAACACAGCAGGCAGATGTGGAGCTTTAACTTCTCGAGTGCAAGGAGAATTGCAGGATTAAGAGATGTTAAAAATCCAGCTGGGGTCAGTGGCACTGGGTAGCAGTTCCTGCTGCTCATCACTGCTCTGTGAGGGGTCAGGTCTGTCCCGGTGAGCAGCCGTGCACAGGCTGGACCCCAGAGCTCTCGGTGCTCTGGGCACCAGTGTTTGCAAAGTGCTGCTTTATTCCAGTCCTTCTCTTGTGCTCATTTACAGAAGATGTACGCTGTGAACACTGGCAAGATGTACATATGAAAAAAAGTAAATAAGATTACAATAAACTATCAAGTAAACTAAGTAAATATGAAGGTTCTAGCTTTTACAGTGTGTTCAGTTTTTACTTCTTTGAGCAGTTTTACAGGAACAAAACACCCCAAGTTTGCAGTGTAGGACTGAGGCCACTTTTGTTAGGTAATTTGTGCGTCAAGAATGGGAAGCCAGAGAGGCTGTGAGAAGTCGAGAAGTGTGGAAATGTCTCTTTGAAGTGCTCCAGGAGTGAATGTGTTAAATGTTTTCACCAGAGACAAAAAAAAAAAAGGCGGACTGTGGATCTACAAGAGAAGTTTATAAAAGAGTGAAAAGCCCCTCACACTTCAGAGAGTAGGAAAGAAGGAGTACAGCGCTGGCTTTTTAGCAGCTTTTAATGTCAGAAAGAATGTAATAGCTGGGGGCAGAGCCCACTGCTGCGGGACCTCCCTCCCAAAAGTGCCGGGATAAATCCACTTCCCCCAGCAAGGCAGGCGCCTCCTCGAAAGCACGGAGAGCCTTCCAGCCGCTCCGGAGCCGCGGGAATAGCCATGTCCACCGGGAAGATCTGCTGCCTGGTGCTGCTGACCCTGGGGGTGCTGGCAGTGGCGGGGACACTCGTGGTCATCCTGACTCAGCCCAGGTGCGGTCCCCAGCAGTACCTGCACGGTGCCGTGGCTGCGGACACCGAGATCTGCTCCCTGGTGGGCCGGTAGGTGCACGGAGCTCCTCGGCTCCCTTGGCGTGTGTGTCGTGACTCGGGCTAGCACTCGGGACAGGCACTAACCCCGGGCTGAGCCGCGCTTCTGTCCCGGGACAGGCACTGACCCCGGGCTGAGCTTCTGCCCCAGGACAGGCACTGACCCCGGGCTGAGCTTCTGTCCCAGACAGGCACTGACCCCGGGCTGAGCCGCGCTTCTGCCCCAGGACAGGCACTGACCCCGGGCTGAGCTTCTGCCCCAGGACAGGCACTAACCCCGGGCTGAGCTTCTGCCCCAGGACAGGCACTGACCACGGGCTGAGCTTCTGCCCCAGGACAGGCACTGACCCCGGGCTGAGCCGCGCTTCTGTCCCGGGACAGGCACTGAGCCCGGGCTGAGCCGCGCTTCTGCCCCAGGACAGGCACTGACCCCGGGCTGAGCTTCTGTCCCGGGACAGGCACTGACCACGGGCTGAGCCGCGCTTCTGTCCCAGGACAGGCACTGACCCCGGGCTGAGCCGCGCTTCTGCCCCAGGACAGGCATTAACCCCGGGCTGAGCTTCTGCCCCGTCCCCGCTCCGGGGCTGCTCAGCGATGCTGCAACTCCAGCCAGAGCCTCTGCTCCGCGGCTGATGCTTGCTTGCATTATAGCATCCCAAACATTTGCAGCTGTGCAAACTCTTGGCCTTTTGGAATGTTTAAATATTTGTAGTATATAAGTACAATGCTGGTTTTAAGTGAGGAAGGAAGAAATTTACTTGTTATGGCGTGGTCGATCTGTTGGATAAGTGACTTCGAATAAATCAGGAAGTTAGAGGAGCTGGCAGAGAGCTGCAGCCAGGCTTCAACAGAGACAAGGAAGGGAAGGCAGAGAAAGGAGGACTGGTATCCCAGCATTTTGGGGACGTGTTTCTGGTCTGAAGCCTGTAGCAAGTTTGTCTGCTATGAAGAAAAAAGCAAAGAGCAGATTTAATTGAAATTCAGTCAAGACAGTAGAAGTACAAAGGACATATTTACAACACTTGGAAAGAAAGATGTAGATAAAAAAATCTCTATATGTCCATAAACCTTCAGTTTATGTAGAATTTGTCTCTCAAACATTTTGACTCCCATGTTATTATTTTACTGTTCCTTCAATTATGAAATGCCTATATCCATGAAAGCAGAAGGATGGAAGTTTACATGAGGTGCTGGATGCTCCAGTGATGGATTCTGGAGCTGTGTGGTGTGAAATGAGTCCTGGTGCCATAATACCACACTTTGCCATGTCTCACCCCTGATTCTGGCAATGATGTGCTGGTACAGCATTTGTGAGTATCTGGAGAAAATATACTGTAGCTGCAAATATGTCAAGCAGTGAGATAGGGTTTTTTTATGTGAAGCCACATGTTAGTTCTTCAGAAAGCAGAAGTATGTTTAAAATAACTATTAATGGAAAAAGAGGAAAGTGCATAATTGGATGGCCCAAAGAATCTGATGGGGGAAACCACTGCATTTGTAAATTTTAACTTGATGTAGTGTACAATTGGCTGGAAGATGTTGAAGTGAGAGCCACAGAGATCTGTGGTTAGTGGACAGCTGAGCAGCTTAGTCCAGTTGGTTACTGCTGCTGGGGTCTCACTTGTTTCCTTCCCTTCTCTCAGCAGGAAGCTCCACATGTTTCCCCAGCCCCCACCATTGCTGCAGCTGCACCTCCAGCACTTGCTGGCAGGTCTGTGCTGTCCCTCCAGTCTGATGGACCAACTTAGATTTCCTACAAATAGTGCCAATGATCCCCACAAAACCCTGCCCTTGCTTCACCTTCCCATCACACTTTTCCCCCTTTTGCCCATGCTGGGCCATCTGCACATCAGGTCCTTCTCTCTCCTCCAGCCCTGCCAAGCCTCTGGGTCCTCTCCAGCCATGGTTATTCTCCCCCTTTGCCTGGGCTCTACACTGCTCACCTTCTGCCTCATGGTCAGCTTTACTCCCCTGCTGCTGCATGATTGCTGCTTCTTTTTTTTCCCTTTGCCTCCAGCCATTCTTGGAAATCTTTGTGTTCATTTCATGATGTCCTTAGACTTGGAATGAGACAAACTCCTGTGTTGTTCTCCCAACTTGTTTTGTGCATGTTCTTGTAAAAGATTATAATAAAAGTAAATTTGTTTATAAAAATGTTCCTCTGCAAGAGATCTTGGGATCAGAAGCTTTGTATAATATTTGCCCTTTTCCCTGCTGTCACCTGTGAACTGGCAGTTCATGTGCCACTTTCCTTCAGCAACAAGGTGAGAGCAGGGCAAAGCTGAGCAGCCCTAGATGCCAGTCCCTATGCACTACAGGGCTGGTTTGCCCTTCCTCACTGACCTTGCAGACCCTCTCTCCTGCTCTGATCCCAGGCTGTTCCCCACAGCCACTCCTTTCATCCTGCAAATCCCTCCCAAGCTCACAGGAATCCTTGTGGGGGATGCTCAGAGAACTGCTCTGATGCCTAAAGCTTTGGAATCTAAAAGCAGCACCTAATCTCTGACTTAGAGATTTTATTCTTTAATTAAAAAATCTTGTTTGTTTTAAAGATAAGCTCAAACCACATGCTCTGTGAGTTTTTAGGAATTAAATTCCTGGGGCACTACATGATACTCTGTTGGTTTAAAATTCTTCCATCTGGTAGTCTTTGTGTGTTCCTAAGGGAATTGTCAACTGAACTTACTGAGAACAACTGAACTAAACTTGCTCAAGGAAGAATCTTGTATTTCAGTGAGTGGGGTAGTGGGTTGGGGAAAGCACTCAGGGCCTGTGTGTTTTCCAGATTGTGTTCATGTGCTCTGGATTTCTGAAATCTTTATGCAACTCTTCGGGTCCCTGCAGAAAGTGAGCAATCTCAGTGAGCCTTCAGCCTGTCACCATCCACACTGGCAGGTCCTGAGCTAAACTCCCACTCAGCCATCAGTGCCCAGCTCTCCGTGCTGAACAAGTTTGGGCTCTTGCTGAGTTTTTTCTGCTGGAAACTGGGGGCTGAAAGCAACCTTGTACAGCTGTCTGGTCCAGACTAAGACCGTGCCCTGGGAGAAAACTTGTCCCTGAACGAAGTGAAACACTTTGATGAAGATGGGTGAGAGGCTAAAAGGAGAATCAGAGCAGTTTTTACCCAAGGATGTGGATTTGGTGCCACAGTCCACCTCACTAACTTGTCCTCATGTCAAGAACCCTGAAGAGACAGGACACGATTGGCCTGTGACAGCAAGAGGAACTCCAACTTCACCTCCAACTCCGAGCCACTTGTTCTCTCTTGGAAGAGGCTCTATTCATCAAGCATGCAAAAAGCTCTAAATTCCCTTACAAGTGTGCTCTTTGAACTCTGTCATCCACTGCTCTGCATCCCTTTGTTCCCCAAAGCACAGAAGCAAGAGCCAGCATAAAGTCAGGGTGAGATTTAGGAAAAATGTTCTTTTCCAGTGATGGGATTCACTACAGCAAGGCGAGCTGACCTGGCCTGGCCCAGCAGCCATCTCTGATCCCATTTCTCCAGCACAGCCCAGCATAAACCCTGGGAACTGTCCTTTTTTGAAATCACCACCCCCTGGGGGGACAGGGTGATGGGAAGGGTGAGGATGGTGAGACTTTAACAGTCAGAAAACGTCTGCAGCCCTGGGAAGCTCAGCTCTAGCCAGAAAATCTGATGCAAAAATCCTTTTCAGTGATGGCCCAGCAGATTTCTGAAATATGTTTACATCCCAAAGGATTTGGTTTCCTTCTTGTCGGTTTTAAATTTGGTAACTGTCCCTTTTTCACAGAAGCAGTTGTTTCTTTTGCTCTGCATAAATCCTAAGGAGGCAGCTGCTGTATTAATGGGTGGTCTCCCAGTCCCCAGCCTTCTTCAGCAGAAAAAAAAAGTCAATACAATTTAATACGTTAGCAATTCCAGTGTGTTTTAAGGGGCTTCAGGGCTCCCTCTAGCCTAGGGCAGAACAGCAGGCTTGCAGTCCAGCACAGCCCATCTTTGCTGTGAGCAAAGTGCCATCATTCCCCCTTCCAGGGAGGGTGAGTCCCTGTTTGCTGCTGCTGGATTGGGACTTGGTTTTTAACACCCTCTTCTGCTCCTTATTATAAGGAAACTCCATTAATGACTGAAACTAAATAGCAGGAAGGATATGGGACAAAACATTGTTATCAGATCTTGTCAGCTGCAGCCCTGGTATCTTAAGAGAGACCTGGTAAGGTGCCACACTTGGATTAAGGATTTTGCTCATTGCAGGAGAGATCCATCTAAACGGAGCCAGGTAATGGGACAAAAATCCCAAATGTGGTTTTGCTATATGTAATGGCCCTAAATTCCCCAGGCTTCACTTCCAGCGAAGTGGCAGGTCTCTAAATGGAAGTCCTGACACACAGGAGCCAGCTCAGTGTATTTTCTGTGGAGTTTCAGCCTCTGGAGAGGCTGGGGGGAAAGGTGTCAAGGCTGGAGGCCAGTGTGAATGTGCTGTGAATTTGAGTGAGGATCTGGAGCTTTTCCAGCTTTGGGAAATGTGCTTGATCCTCCACGTTAAGGTCTTCATGCATTGCATTGAAACGCGAACGATACTATCTCCGAGCTTCTTTTTAAAGCTGTTTTTCAGTGCCAGAACCGTGCGGTTCTTTTCCTGTCACCAGGCTTTGTCATGTGTTGCCTCACAGTCAGTTATCCAGGGACTCTGAGGAGCACTGTCCCAGCTCAGTGTAGCAGTCCTTCCCTCTTTTTCCAACATTCTAACACACTGTCTGGGTCTTCTGCAGAGGTGACCCAGTTTTTAGGATGTGCCCTCATGTTCTTCCTTTCTGTGGTCAGCAATTAACAGCTTCCATTTCAGAAAAACACCTCCTAGGGACATTGGTGTGGTGAGTCCCTCCCCTGCTGCAAGGGCTGGATGGGCGAGCCTAAACCTCAGTGTCCATGTTCAGAGCTACAGCCAGGGAGTTCCTAGGGGGCCAAAAGCCATGCATACCCCGAACAGAAGGCCTGATGTTCCCGACTATTTCTTTTCTTCCCACTTGTCCACATGTTATTTCCTTACAGACAGCGTTCCCGAGGCGCTCAGGGAAACAAAGGAAAGCCACAATCAGCGAGCCTGCTGGCAGCATCCTGTTCCTGGACCCAGCAGGTCCCAGACAGATCAGTGGATGTAAAATAAACACCAGTCTCTGTGTGTGCTCTGTGTTCCCATGCAAACTCTGGGAGCAGTTGCACTGCAATTAATGAACTATTTCAGTTTTCCCTCTGGCTTTGCCTTATCTGAGTAATAACCCAGTAAAACAATTAGGAGCCTTCCTAGCAAACACCAGTGCTGGCTACTGGCAGGAAATGCCACCCCATTTCCACTGCAAGGAAAAGTTGTTTTTTAGATGTTCTTGAGGGAAGCATTAGTTGAGAAACAAACGTTTCTCTAGCAGAACCTCATTGCTGCCAGCAGCAAGAGGCTGCCTTAATGCCTGTGCATTCTTATATGAAGCTGTGCCTTGGTAGAAGCAGTTGAGGGGGTTGTTTCCAGTCTGTTTTTTTGTTTCTTTGTTGGTTTTGTCTTTGGGAATACAAGGAGCAGGGTGGGGTATTTTTGTGCTGATAAGCCCAGGAAGTCACACTGTAGGAATAATGAAGCTAATTGACACCTTGTATTGTGAGTTTGCTTCACATGGACCCAGTGCTCCCACTTGAGTGCTCCTGTCCAGTTGACCAGCATATGCCTTTATTAGGAATGGCATTTGGGAAGCTAGAGAGCACTTGCTTGGTCCCTAGTATGTGGAAAGCCCCCCTCTCTGCTCAGAGCATCCTTCTCCATGTCTCAGGACTCCTTGCTGTCCCTTTAGTGCACAGCATTTGTGAGCAGCTGCAGTTCTCTCTGTCCCATAACTCTTTGCCCAGTAGAAGTCCAGCCTCATACAGGTCTGGCCCTGGCTGCTCTTTCCTCCTGAGGACTCTGATTTCTTTTCCTCTAATTGTTCCTTCTCACTCAGCAGAGGAAGGTGCCCCTCTCACCCCACACTGCTGCCACTGCATTTCTCCAGCTGCTCTCCTCAAGTTGCAGGGGCTCCAAGAAGGCATTTTCATGTGGTTCCTCCATTCTGACATTTCTGGATTCTAACAGTGTCTTTTCTTCTTTCCACCACAGGAACATCCTGAAAAGTGGAGGCACAGCTGTGGATGCTGCCATTGCTGGCTTGATCTGCACTTCGGTGATGAACCCTCAGAGTTCAGGCCTGGGTGGTGGGGTCATATTTACCATCTATAATGCCAGCACAGGTATGGGCCTGTCCTGGCCTCTCCATGGTGCCTCGTCCCTCTGCAGACACACAACTGTTGCAGAGAAAACAGAATCCTTCCTATTCTCTCAGAGCAATATTTCTAATATAAAAGCTACATCACAAACCACACTTGTGCTCGTAATCCAAAACATCCACCCCAGGGAGCTGTGATTGTCATTTCACAGCAAGGAGGTGTGTGTGGAGGAAGGAGCTTTGATATAAAATGAAGTGAGTTTGCCTCTCCTTCCCCCTCCAAAGCAATCCCAAAGTACATTTCAAAGTCACACAGCTGACTGTGGCCAGGTGTGAGTGGCTGAGTGAAGCAGGCAGGAGAGCAGTGCTGGGCTGGCAGTGCCTCAGCTGAGCCCCTGTGATGGCACTTCAGGGGCTTGTGCTGCCCCAGCAGCTCTGGCAGTGCCTGCTGACACTGGGGCTGTGTCTCACTGCTGTCACCAGTGCTAGTGTGACTCCCCAAAGCAGCTTTGAGATTTCCTGTCCCAGGAGATGCAGTTCCACTTCAGAAATCTAAACCTAGCAGTGTGCAGTGTCTGTGGGGGAGTCTTTCTGTGTTTGGCTTAAATTCTAGTGTTGTTTTCTTGCTTTTATGTTTTTAATGTGGGAGTTTTTAAGTCTTGGCTTCCAAAAACCCCCAGAGATTATATATTGAGTAGTAATATCAACAATGAACACTGTAACAGTATCATAGTTTTAAAACCCCTGCCAAGTAGTTTCTCAGAGCCACAAATCTGGAAATGTTTGGGTGTATCTTATGCAAGAGCTTAATTTGGCAGAACACCTATATTTTTCTTCCTTTTCCTTTTGGCAGAGCCATGGGACTTTGTTTCCTGACAACGATCTTCCCCTGCTACCTGAGTTATGCTGCTGCACCCAGCCATGCACAGCTCAGACACTTGGTACACCAGGGAGCAGTGTGGGCTCCTGCAGAACAGCTGGCTCTGTGGGCTGTGATAGGGACAGATAAATGCAAGGCAGAGAAGGAGGCAAAATAATAGGCTAGACCTGAAACATGAGTGTATGCAAGTGGAGATTTGGGTTTGGGTTTGTTTTTGTGCTTTCAAGCTCCCTGATAAAAACAGGGCTTTAAATATGATGGACTTGCCTCTTTATCATTTGGAAAATGGCCTTCCCAGGAGCATAAGACTCTCATTATGTTTCTGACATGTCCCATCTGTAGAAGAAGTGCAGGAACCTGCAGATGTGAGGCAGCATGTCCCAGCCCATGAACCCTGGAGGGAACCTTTTCTGGCTGGACACAAGCCCTGGCCATCTCCCTGTACTTTCAGGACCTTTGTGTAGGCAGTGCTTGGTTTACTTTATATAAAAGCACAGGAGTCAAGGACAAGTTGTGCTGACACCTGACCCTGCAGGTGCACTTGGCACATCTGGCAAAAGACTCCAGAGCAGCTCAGCTCTGGGCCTGCAGCTACAGCTGACTGTGCAGTGCTGCAGCTGACTGAAGTGTGATGCTCACCTGCCTCAGGAAAACAACATGATGCATTTCCCTTTTCTTCTTTCTAGGAACAGTCGAGGTGATCAATGCCCGCGAGACAGTCCCACGAGTGTTTCCTGACAAGTTATTGTCTAACTGTGGTCAGCCTTTTGGTAAGGACACAGCCTGGGCCACAGCTGCCCTCCCTCCTGGTGTGCACAGAGCTCAAAAACTGAGCACCTCGCTGACTTGATCTGGAGTTCTTTTTATTTTAACACACTCTAACTGAATTGCCTTTGCAAAAGTAACTAAAAATATTAGGTCCATAAAAATTCCTGTTTGGTAATAACATTGGCAACCTGACCAGCGAGACAGTGGGGATCCAGCATGAGGAAAATCACAATGTAACTTCTCCCTATAGGAAGTCTGCAGTTCAAGACTGGATTTCCCAAAACTCTCATTCCCCAGAAGTTCTTACAGAGAAAAATAAGATCAATAGCTTTCTGGAAAGAAGAAATCAATCTCATGTGCTTGCCTGTGTCCATAGATTGGGGAAGCATGCTGGCACATCAGAAGTTGAGTTGCTGGGCTGAGGCACTCTTGCTTTAGCAGCACATCTTGAATCTTTCCATACTTCTTGCTATATTCATTCTCCTTCCTTAGAAGGTTATCTTTTGGGGTGTGTCCTAGATTTGGAGATGCTCTTAACCTTGGAAGTGCCTGAAAAGGAATCAGGAGCAACTCTGGTTGGAAGGGACAGCTGGAGGTCTGCTTGAAGCAGGGTGATGTCAGGTCTTGCTCAGGCTGCTCAGGGTCTTGTCCTGTCACATTTTTGAATTTCACCAGGGATGGAGAATTTCAGTGCTTCCCTTGTTCTGGTGTTTGACCAGGCCCCATGAGTGCCATTTCTCCAGTGTCCAGCTGGCACCTCCCTTGCTGCAGCATGTGCTTGTTGCCTGTTACACTTCCAGCACACCTCAGGCTTGGCTGCAGCCTCTCTGTACCCCTGCTGCTCAGTAACAGGGAAATACACGAACAGGAAAAGGTAATAAACAAACCAAGCCTGCTTTTGAAAGACTTGTTGCCTCTACCAACTTAGATTTCGATCTGAGAGCTTTCAGAGGGTGGAAGGCCCAAGGCAGTGCCTTGCAGGGTGTGACAGTGCTGTCCTGCTCCTCAGGTTCCCAGTGGATTGGTGTGCCTGGAGAGCTCCGTGGCTATGAGGAAGCCCACAGGCGACACGGCCGCTTACCATGGAAAGCCCTGTTTGAACCAACCATCAAGCTACTTTCAGAGCCACTTACCATTTCCCCACTTGTGGACAGAATTCTCCAGCACCCAAAGTTTTCTGCTCTAGGGAAAAGCCTGTGGTAAGACCCATGAATGAAAGTGCAGTGTGAGGGCCACTGCTCCCTCAGCCTCAGACCCTTCCTCTGACATGCTGACAAGGAGCACAGGCTGCTGCTGTGGTTTGTGCTCAGGGAATATTTGCTGTGGAGTGGGAGACAATCACAAAAGTGGGTTTTTAAAAGAGGCTGCAGTGTAGCACTGCCTTGGAAAGGGCACAGCATACACAATCCAGATCAGCTCTTGGTAGGAAAAAGAGGTCATTAGCCCTGGGCAAGAATGAGCTCAGTTTGTAAAACTGATGAACATTCTTCTTTAACAGCCCACTGCTGTGTGATGGTGACAGGCTCCTGAGGCGTGGTGAGCCCTTCCACTGGCCAGCGCTGCAGCAAACACTGCAAGCTGTAGCAGAACACGGAGCTGCAGCGTTTTATGAGGGAGAGATAGGAAGGGCCCTGGTGCAGGACATCAGCAAGAAAGGTAGGTAACAGCTGCAGCTGGTCCTGATACACAGGCCTTGCTCCCAGCCATTGGCTCACACTGAGCCTGTACTGGGGAAAGCCAATTCATGCTGGTCACTTAGGGTGGTGCCTGACATGGCAGGGGGCCACCTTTCCCCAGTTCCTGTAACTCAGGCCCAGAAGCAGGGCTGAGAAAACCCACAGCTCTCTGCCCACAGTGCTCATGCACTGGCCCCTCTGACTCCTTTAGGCTTTGTGACATGCTGGGCTTGGCAGCACGTGAGGATGTGTGATGGCAGTGCTGTGCTGGTTAAAAGGAATTTGGGCTGTAGGGGATGGCTCTTCACAAACTTTACCAGGGCTCTGATGCAGGCAGTCCACAGCACCAGTAGAAGTTTCTGTGCTAATGGCAGCTCCTGGGTCTCTGTCGAAGGGTCCAGTCTCTCACTGGAGGACCTTCGGGCATACAAAGCAGAGGTGTCCTCAGCTCTGAACATCACCCTGAATGACCACACCAAGGTATTTGCTCCAGGACCACCCATGGGAGGTGCAGTGCTCATGTTCATCCTCAAGGTATTGGAAGGTAAATACCTAATGGAAAAGGGTCAGCAAGAGGTTTTCAGAGAGTGTTGCTCCAGTGTGATAAAATGTAATGGCAGAAATGGAGTTTTTGAGCCAGAATGGAGCCTAAAGCAGCAGTATGGCCATGCTATGCAGCAGGGTGAACTTGTACAGTGGGTCAGCATCACCATAGCTGCTGCAAAGGCCAAAGGATGCATGACTTTCCCAATGCTTCAAAAGAAATTGAAGTCACAGTGGAAATTAGCACTTGGTTTTCTCTGCATCCACATCCTGCTAAAGCATAGGGGAAACCTGGTAAGATCTGGGGTGGGAAGAGGAGGAGGCCCCTTCCAAAATTTTTTTTGCACTGCTTGAAAAAACATTGCCTTGGGTCTGTTAACAAAATAATTTCATTCTGCTTCATAGAGTACAAATTCCATAAAGGATCACTGGCAACACTTGAGGAGAAGGTAGAAACCTATCACTACATTGCAGAGGCCCTGAAGTTTGGCAACATGCTAAGACCCAACATGAGTGACCCAGCCTTCTCTGAAGCTCAGGTGAGCTCCATGGTGTGTTGGTACAGTGCTACAGCACTGGGCAATGCTCTGACATGCTCCTTATTTGCAGCCTGGAAGGAAAGAAAATGCTTAGAGCTGTTACTGAAGAGCAATGCACCTGAGTTGGCCAAGGCAGAGGCAGGATCAGGCTGTTTACTCTGCAGCTTCAGCTGTTGGCTGGCACTGACTTGCCTGGCAAAGGATGTGCACATGCTCCTGCCAATGCTGAGGTGCCTCAGTGCTGAGCTTGGTCCATTTTCTGGGATGGAAGTGGCCTGGGGCTGAATGCTGCCACTCCAGGGCCCCAAGCTGTGACGGTTGGGGCTGAGTTCCTGAAACCCCCCTGTGCCCAAAGACATGCCTGTGCTTTGGTGACCAGCTCAGTGTCCTTGCTGTGCTTGCAGGTGCCTCTGGGGACCCTGTTGTCTGACCAGTTTGCTGAGTTTGTGAGGAAGAAGATAGACACTCGTGGTGACCACCTACTGAGCCACTACAGGCTGCTGGAGCCCCTGTACAGTGCCACATACAGAAGCATGGGCACGAGCCACATCTCTGTGCTGGCCGCCGACGGCAGCGCCGTGTCTGCCACCAGCACCATCAACTACCCGTGAGCAGCCAGGCCTTGGGCACACAGGCACACAGGTTCACAGGGGAGCTGCAAGGGCTGGCTACCAGAAATGCAAACCCCTGGGTTTCACTGGTTTAGGCAGATTCTGAGCTGTGAATGCCTTTTTCGTGTGACAGCAAAGATCTGTGAGCAGCAGCTCCAAGGGCCATCATAATTCAGGAGGATGCAAGAACTTGCTGAGGCTCTTGCTGAATTTCTGTGTGTTGAGCAAATCCCCACAGGCACCAGTAACAGGGAACTTACCTCTGTCACCAGCAGCAGCACAAATTCCTTTTGGACACCCTTGCAGCCTAGGAGGAGATAGAAGTTACTTACAGGGTGGCATGTGCAGTTAATGTCATTCACAACAGGAGAACCCTGAGCACTAAAAAGTTTCATCTTTCCTGCCTGCAGGTTTGGCTCCTTGGTGTATTCCAACCAAACTGGGATCATTTTAAATAATGAACTTGCTGACTTCTGCATAGCAAATAGAAGCATTAAATCAGGTGAGCATCCTCATCCTCAGAATAAAGCACAGGGCCAGGGGATGGGTACACAGGCTGTGTACAAGTGGGCAGGGACAGCCTGTAAACTTATAGGTACTCTTTCCTTTTCTAGATCTGGATGAGAGCAAGTTTATTTCAGATTAAAAGAGGAAAAAGGCCTGTAGTGTGTCTACGTATACTCACGTATCTCCTTCTATGGAAACATGGGAGTTTTGGTTTCTAACCAGAGAAATTAGAGGTTTAAAAATGCTGAAGCTGATCACTGACTGATGGCTAGGGGAGGGAAGAAGTGAAGAAACTACTACTAAGACAAGCCTGCTGATATTTTAGGCTCATCTATGATTCTGAGTATGGAGCTGCTACAGGCTTGCACTGAGCTCTGACACAGCAGTGCTGGGGCAGACAAGGCTTTGTGCCACAAGCTGTCCCTGCTGCATCCCCCTTCAGCCTGCTGGGAGAGGACACCAGTGCTGCTGTGGCAGGATTTCTGCTGAGGGTTCCTCATCTGGTTGGACAAGCTGCAGCAAGTCCTGAATACTTGTAGGATGCCCTATCCTGCATCAAGAGAAGCTTGTTTAGCTTGTACCATAAAGGTCCAAGTTTCTTGGGAGACAGGCTTTCAGTTCAAGAAAATTTTTCTTGAGCATCTTGAGGAAGGAGCAGCAGCTTGTTTTTCTGTGGGAGACAAAAGAAATCTGTGTCCCTCCTACCCTGTTTAGAGCCACATGGAAAGAATAATATCTCTGCTTCTGCTCTAGGAGAGAAGCCTCCCTCAGCAATGGTGCCTTCCATCCTCATCTCCAAGTCAGGAGACATGCTGGTGATCGGAGGGGCCGGGGGGAGCTGGATTATCAGTGCTACCACCATGGTGAGTGAAACCCACAGCAAGTTGCCAGTTCTTTCAGCCCTCCCAGATTTCTAGCCATGGCCAGTGCCAATGCAGCTCTCTTCATATCTTGACTCCTTGGTGCTTTTTTTTAAAATTTGCAATTCAGAAGTCACTAAAGACTGCATGCTCTAGGCCAGGGAAAGCATTCCGGGAAGTATTATGTGCTCATCCTACACTTTTACTTGCCCCAAGAATCTGGTATTGGTCACCACAAAAACAGGACACCAGGCTAGTAGGACTGTGGGTCTGGCTCAGTGTAGCCTGGGTTGGACAGCCCAGGTTTTATGTCCAGTTGAAGAGTATGGGATTTGTTTTATTGCAGGCAATTATAAACAAGCTGTGGTTTGGCTATGACTTGGAACATGCCATTTCAGCTCCTGTCATGCACACCCAGGATGATAATGTCCTGTTTGAGGCATCTTTCAGCAAGGTGAGTGGTCTTGGTGGGAAGCAGATTGCTTCTGTAACTCTCCTGGATAATCTTTATTTTGCCTCTGGCTCACCTCCTTCTTGTTTAAACCTCACTTTCTCAACTTTCTCACACACACATCCTACAGTTTCACACCTAGCAATGTTTAGATCTCAGGCCCCTGCCCCATTCACTTCATTTGCTCTTCTCTCCCCACACAGGAGGTTAAGACTGGCCTGCTGAGAAGAGGACATAAAGAAATGAAATATGAATTTGCAATGAATGTTGTACAGGGAATTTCCAAGGAAGGAAAATGCATCTCTGCTTTCTCTGATAAAAGGAAGCTGGGGAAATCAGCTGGATATTAGTGTGAAGTGCCACCACAACTCACAAAGCCACAGGAGATTAAGAACATGCTTTGCTTGGACATGCCCATAATTTTCTGTTCCCATCAGGATGTCTCCTGGAGCATGGGCACAGACTGTGGTTACATCTAATTCCAGTAGACTGCAGGTCACCCTCAGGCAATACAAGGAGAGGTCAGCCAACCTTGTTTAGAGCTACCTTTCATTACTTATGTGATACACAGAGAACATATTAGCACATCAGTTACTCAGAATGAGAGAATACAAAGTGTGAGAGGAAAATTGGTCCAAACCCCACTGAGAACACTGTGAAATGGCCCAGCTGTATCCTCCATTCCTGATGGAGTCTGGGTTTCTTTCAGGCTGCTCCACAATAAGCTTATTGCTGGGGCTCAGCAGTATGAAATACATAACTATTTTAGCTTTGAACAAGAAGCATCTGAAGGGTGAGGATTTTTAAAATCTGAAGCATTCAAGCTTAAAGTGTGGATTTGGAAAGGGAAGAGAACAAAATTCCACACTCTTCCTCTGTCTCCCCACCCAAAGAAGCCCAGCTTTTCCCCAGGGTGGCAGATGAAATCACACAATGGCACAGGTGCTGCCCTGCCTGCTGCTCTCTGCCTCGGGGGTGCAAAGGACCCCACAAAGGTTCAGGGTAACTGCACCAACACTTCCTCCAGCCCTGCACACTGTGACTGAGAATAGCCTCCCATTGGATATGTGATTTCCCTGCTCCTGGGATGAACAGGCTTCAGCTCAGCCCCCTGGAGCTGCCTCTCCTCTCCCTGTGGAGACATGGGTCCAGGCTGTGCCAGCTCTCCCTCCTCCACACCGGTACATCAGTCTGGGAAGGCAGGCAGGAAGGCAGCAGAAATATTGTGTTTGGAAACTTTAAAACTTTCTTCAAATTGCAAAGTATATGTGATCAGGAGATGTCATTTGTAGCCCTGAGCTCAGCCTGGCCAGGCAAACACCAGAACTGCTGAGAAGTGATGCAGCACTATTGGGCATTAGTAGAATTCTCCCATATCCTACATGCTCCAAATCCCTGTTTACCACAGCTAGTCTCTAGTGCTCTCTTCAGACCACAGGCAGGGCATGGGTAGGACTCTAACAACTACCACAGAAAGAGAAAACTTTAGGAGAAGAGACCTGAACGCAAAAGGTCCTGGATTTTGCACCTGGATGCAAAAGGTCTTTTGCAGTTAATCCATAAATTTGCCCTCCTCAAAATAGCCTAGAGAATGAAACATTTAAGAAAGTAAAACCTAAAACCCTCAAAACCCCCAAAGCTCTTCAAATATGCAGGGTCAAATTCCCAGAATCCTCCAAAATTCCATTTTCTGGAATCTTCTGAGCCTGATTGCCCTGTAGGGGCACAGTGTGTGTCTGAAAGAGAGAGAAACCAGAGCCAGGCACTAGTAGAGCCCTCCCCCTCACACTCAGAGCCCATGGGACTCCTAGCTCTCCAACAAATAGAATCCCTCTGTAAACATCATAACAAGCACACACTGTTAAAAAACACAAAACAAGGCCAGCTAGATTTGGAGCCAATTTTTTTACCCATAATGTCTGTCCAATAAAGCCACCAATTTACTGAAATCTCAGCCTTCACTTGCATTTTAGTGATGGTCTGAGTGAAGCTGAGCAGAGCCAGACGTGTTTTCCTTCAGAAGTTGTACACCAAGGATTGCAAGGGCTGCTGTACCAGTGAATGACTGCTGAGTTACCAGACTGTAACCACAAGCACTTAATCTTACAGCTGGAAATCAAGTTACTCATGGATGGAGCCAGCTCCATGCACTGCCCCACTCCCTCCTTGTCCAAGTGGAATTCATGTTAATTCCCCCAATTCAGGAAGAACTCCTGGTTTCTCCATCAGAGCTGCTCACTCACACTGTGGAAGTGGCCTGGCACCCTGTAAGGCAGCATCACAGTGCTGGTGAATGGGAAAGGAAACAGCCCTAAAAGCTGGTGAGAGGCAGTTTTTATGTTCACTTGGAAGGGCTTACATTGACTGTGACTACCAAAGAAACTAAATCTATCTAATTTGCTGAAGTTTTCTACCTTAACTCCCATGCCCCAGCTAGCATTTCCTGGGTGCATCAGTTCTGATGTCAGAAATAGCACCTGACAGAACTGCAAGGGAGAGCACTGACAGGAGCCAGACACCATCTGCAGCACAGACCAGACTGGAGGCTGGCTCTGGCAAGATCCATAGCTATTTCCAGCCAACCCCACTGAGCCGAGGGTTTACAGTCAGCAACTGAGAGTGGCACTGGCTGGAGACAGGGAGAGCACTCCTGGCTTCTCTACTGGGCCTCAGGGCCACCTTCAGCAGTGCTCTGGTCTCTCTCCATCATGTTTCACTACAGAAAACCCAAGTCACCAAGTAACTAAGTCTTCCATTACCTTTGCTTCTGACACACCTTAGGGTGAAGCACTCTGCAGTACTCCAGCCTATCACTTTTCCAGTGCAGTAGAATCACAGCTACTTCTCAGCACAAGGACACTGGAATATTACCTTTAGTCCAGTACTCACTGCAGTTTAACTGCTTTGCTATTAACTTTGCAAGTGAGCCAGTTGAAAAACCCATCACAGATTTAATTTGCAAGAGAGAAGGGAATGGGAGGGCAGATGTCTCAGTGCCACAGAGACTTCCAGTCCTGCAGTCCTTCCTAGCAGGACACCTGGTGAAGCTGAGATTGTACCTGCTTTGGCACTTCTGCTCTTGCCCCACCACCTCCTCACTGCTGCTGAAATCTGCTTGGGTCAAGAGCCTCTCAGTTTGGTCTCTCCACATTCCTGTTCCTCCCAACAAGAAAGCATTATTTTTGTACTGAAATCAACTTACATGGACTTCTAAAGCATCATTGTACAGAGGCTGCTCTATTTTCTAATGAAGTATTTAAGTTATACTTTTAATAAAGTGTTTTTAAACCTGTCTGGGAATTTCTCCTCTAAACCTGTTGCCTATCCCATCACATGAGCACAGAGGACTCCATGCAGCTGTTTCCAGCAGTAGCAGTTGTTCATTCTGGAGCCTCGTATGCTGCTGGAGAAGCTGAGGAATGGTGCAGCTTGTGCCACTTTTCTCTCACAGCTGACTTTTGTTCCCTTGCAGAGGCTGGATGGTTGCCAAAAGAAAATAGTGCTAATGTCAGAATGAAGAATAGGGGCAAGAGGTGAACCCTCCAGCTAATATCTGAATTGCCTTTTAATGGTACAGCTTCCTTTCCCATCAGCTGGAATCAGCCATGGAATGTGTCCTGCTCTCCATGCCCTGCACCAGAGCAGGCAGCCCACACCAACACCCTGTGTGCACCCAGGAGCAGAGCCTTGCATTCCAAAGGTGGGACATAGAATGATGAGGGACCTCAGAGACCATCTTATTCTGACCCCCCTGTCATGAGCAGGGATGTCACTCACTAGATCCAGTTGCTCCAAGTGCCATCCAACCTGTCCTTGAACATTTCCAGGCATGGGGCAGCTACAGTTTCTCTGGGTAACCTCTGCCAGGGCCTCACTGCTGTCACAGTCAAGAACATCATCTTAATATGTAATCTAAATGTACCCTCTTTCAGTCTAAAACCATTCCCTCTCATTTTATCCAGAAGACTTTTCACTGCAGCTGAAACACCCCATAAGCTGAGCAGCCTGGAGGGTGCAGTTGGAGGTTTTACAGTAGGAGCCACTGACTGACACCTGGCTGCTGATGCACAGCCCCAGCACAGGGTGAGTAGTGGGATGTGGTATCCAAGCAGGTGGCAGAAGTGCCTGCTCCATGTACAGACATGTCCAAATGAGATGCAGATAATTACAGCTTGCAGAAGTATTCATAGCTTTTTAAAAAACGTAGGATGTAAGTGCAAGCTATAGCCCAGTTTAACAAATCATTCCTCTGCAGTGATACTGCTAAAAAACAACCAAACAAATCAACTTCTGCAGCACCAAGAATTCAAATGTACTTATATAAGAACTGTTGCAACTAGGAGTATTTTAAGCTTTCCACAGGGGAAGCTTTTTAACAGAGGTTATAAATAATAGGGGAAATTTCTGACTAGAAAGAAGAAATTCAGGAACATAAGAACAACTGCTGAACCACAAACTGTTAGAGGTAGCCCAGCAGCAGCCACTCAAATCTGTATCAGAAATCAGGATTGTCCAACAGGCACTTCCCAGAAATCAGTTCCCTTCCAATTTTGGACTAACTGTAGCAACTGTAAGATTCCAATAACCTTATTTTCTTTATTGCCCAGGTTACACCTAGCCAAGAATGAGCTCAGCTAGTCCCAATTCCAAAGGCAGCCTGACATTGAGGAACACCAGTAGTGGAATTACAAGAAGTGGAAAAGTGGAAGTCTCAGTTCAGCAGTAAGAGGACACAGGCTTGGCCCCAGACTGGTCTCTTGAGGGAACAAGAGGGAACACGGTGACTAGAGGTCATTTACAATCACTGCCTTTGCTACATCTAATGCAGCACCAGCAGTAAGAGCTCAGTGAAAGGAGCCAGAGCACATTTGGTAAAAGCCACTCATTTAAGTCAAATGATATAACCAAATGTGTATGACAAAGTCGTGACTCTGGTTTAAGCATCATCTGGCTATCACTTAATTCTGTGAAACTGGGCTCTTCTCAGTTCCAGACACTTCCAGGAAAGAGGTTGCATGATGCCCAAAACTTCAGCCTTTCATTTTCTCTTCCGTATTTTAAGGTTCTTACAAACAGACAGGAAGTTTCAATGAGCCAAATAGATGAGTTAACTTACTGCCACTTGTGAATCAAGGATTTCAAACTAGAGTGTGACAACATCCTGGATTGTTTGATTTTGATCTTGGGCTAAGCTTATGTGATGTGAGGTATTGGTCCATGCTAGTAGATGAACACCAAAGCCCCTCATGCAGGTACAAACACTCTCAGCTGCTCCATATCAGACAGGGATTTCTGAGAGGCCCTTAACAGTCTGGTTAATAGTAACTTACCTTTAAATAAGAGTATCCTTTTTCAGAAGTTTCATTTCCCCAAACTCTGATATTTCATGCCTGCAGTATGATGTGATAAAAAGCAAAGTGGAGAAAAACAAGCTTGTTTTGGATACATAATTATTATTTTTTACTCATGACTTCATCAAAGCAGTGAAGAAAAGACAAAAATCTCAGAAGAGCTTCTTTCACACAGACTCTTACCATCCCTTTTTGCAGCAACTGTGCAGGCAAGGAAAATGTGTGACTCTGTATTTATTTATTTTAGTTGTGCTCAGAGTTTTACAGGTAGCATCTTCCCTTTAGACCTTCTCAACAGAAATATAAAAAAAGTTTGAAGCCATTTCCCCATTTCGCCCCACTCATCTCCAAAAATCAACTGGGTGAAATGCAGAAAACATCTTTTGTTAACAGAGTGGTGAGTTTGGCTTACCCCAGTCTAGAGCTGGGCTTCCTGCTATGGCACAGACCTATTAGTTTGTAACTTAGAAAACCCAGTCCCAGAGTCCTGTAACTCCCACCTACTCAACAGGAAACAAATATCTTCTCTAGCAGTGACAGGGACATTCCTGGTAGCTGACACCGTGCAGGGGAAACGCTTCCTGAGGCTTGAGTGAGCTGGACCTTCTGCAGAAACTGGGCACCCAATGTGTCTTCATGGGATGGAGAGGAGGCAGGGAACAAACTCTTCAAGGCAGAACAGACTCTTCAAGTAAGTACTGCACGTCCTGGTGGACGTGCCTGTCTTAGCAGACGGCTGTGGCATGAGGCACTTCGGTCATGGCTGTAGAGAACTGTCCCAGTTCCATCAACAGAATCACAGGTAAATGTGTTCTCTTTCCTGTGAGAAGTCCCTGAGTTGCAGATCTAAAGGCTCTTCCCCCCAAACACACCTTAGTGTCACTAGACCACTGGAAGAAGGAGCTGAGCCAGGTCAGTAGCCTGCAGGGAAGCCCCCTTTCCGTGAGTCGGAGGCCGCAGCCCATCCGCGCTCCGTCCTGAGGATGGCCTGAGGATGGCCTCGTGACCAGCTGCTGCTCTATGCCCTGCAATGCACACCTGGGTCAGCACAGCACACCTGCACCTGCTGCAGGCTGAGACCTCATCTGCCTCCTCTGCTTCAGCTGCTGCTCTATGCCCTGCAATGCACACCTGGGTCAGCACAGCACACACTGCACCTGCTGCAGGCTGAGACCTGCATCTGCCTCCTCTGCTTCAGCTGCTGCTCTATGCCCTGCAATGTACACCTGGGTCAGCACAGCACAGCACAAACTGCACCTGCTGCAGGCTGAGACCTGCATCTGCCTCCTCTGCTTCAGCTGCTGCTCTATGCCCTGCAATGCACACCTGGGTCAGCACAGCACAGCACAAACTGCACCTGCTGCAGGCTGAGACCTGCATCCCCCACAACTGCCCAGGTGTCCAGGGCCTGTGTCAGACAGGGCTAAATCTGCAATGTTGTTCCTCCTCTTCCTTTTGCTTTCTGGGATGCCCTACTTTTGAAGAAGTGGCATTCAGAAGATTTGATATTTGTGGTGTTCAGTGTGCGTTTCCAATACTATTATTGGTCACAGATATTCACACATTAACAGCCAGGACTGAGGGATCCTGTTTGTCAGTGGTGGAAAACACAGGACTTGCAGAGAGCAGGGCATCCTCCCCAGTGCTGGCAGATACCTTCATAAGAAGCTTATTAACAGAGGAACTTCTGCAGAGTTTGATAAGAAAATTGCATTATGTAGGACTGTTTTCCCAAATACAGAGGCAACAGAGATATGAGATATGTACAAAGAGGCAGATACAGAGCCTGTGCCTGTCTCAGGCCTCTGGGACATGTGGTTTCTGAGGGTGAAGGAAGCTGCCAGCTCAGGTGAGTGGTCTGGAGAGAAGGCAGACCTTGCCATCAGCTCTCTGACTGACAGTACTGTGCTAACATCTCTACAGTGAATATATTTTCAAGCCTGTTCCCAGGTCCCTCTGGGCATTCCCCCCTGCTAGCTCTGGGCCAGGCTTTCCAGATTCATCATGAGATTACACAACAGGACAAGAGTTCCCTGAGACTGACTGGATTTAGACTGCTGGATGGTCTGGGCCCTGATGTGGTTTGCTGTTTTGCAAGTCCTTTGTGCCAAACATCACTGCAAGCAGATGCTCAGTTTCAGATACAAGTCACTCTTCGATGCACTGGCTTCACACCTGTGTGACTGAGACTAAAGGCACACTTTGAACAGCTTATTGTGACCCAGCACTAGACCTGTCCCAGCTTTACTGTTGCTCACCTAGGAACATTTGGCCAAACCTGATGATTTTCCACAGTGCTTGCCTTCCCAGCACTAGGAACCCAGCCCACACAAGTTCATGTATGGCCCCACTGAGACCAACCTCCTCTATTTGCTGCTCAAGCTCTGTGATGTTGGGAAACAGCTGATCGTGAATTCTGGGCTCCTCCACTGCTTTCTTCACATCATAACCAAACCAGATGGAATTCATGATTGTCTGTGGGAAGCAAAAATGAATGTTAATCACTTGTCTTCAAAGAAGTCTGACCCTTGGAGCCACACAGGCAGAGGTGCCTCAAGGATGAGCACACAAAAGGCACCATTTCTGGTTTACTTGGCTTTCAGTGGTTCTTCTCGTGGCTAAGCAAAACACAGGTACATTGCAGCTTGTATATGCTTAGGAGGATTCCCACACAAAGAAATCATGGGTGACTAAAATTAACACAGCAGAAGGAGCAGATCCCTAAGCTATGGTGGCTGGATTTATGCTGCTGTAACTAAGGACACAACAGTCACCTCAACAAACACAGCCACAGCTTCCTGCTATTGTACAACCAGCTCCCTTAGGCCTGCTCATCTCTACAGGATTGAGCTGCAGGCTGGAGCTTCTGGGAAGTGAGAACACTCTCAGAGTCTAGGGCTTAGGAAGTTGCTTGTAGTGGTTTTTACAGATTTCTCCTCTACCTCAGCCAGAAATCCAGATCCAGCCTGGTGCTCCTGGAACACGGGACAGTCACTGTGTAGTCACTCTGGGGTGGTCTGAGTGGCTGCCACAGCAGCTCACAGAGGCTCTGCCTGTCAGGCCTGACACTGTGCCTGAGCTGAGCTCTTATTTAGCTTCTCTGTGTGACTTTGATCCAAAGTTTGGGATGTTGGATGGGAACTACGCTAAACTAAATAGGTTCATGAAGATCCAGAGAACAGAAGTCTAACCAAATCTTGTGTAAGTGGTAAGAACAACTTGCCAAAGAAAATGTCACTACATGAGGCACTGGAGGCAATTTAACAGCAGACCTTTTGTAGCCCTGGCAGGAGTTGGTGTTGGAGGTCTGGCCCTCAGAATGCAAAGCAGGAACCTCCTTTTCAAGCCCCTGGCCCCCAGCAAGGAGCCACAGCCATGATCCTGTCGCAGGTGCAGACAGGAGTCCCCCCAAGTGCTGCCTCTCCCATTTTGCCTCGTGTTGTCCCCCATTTGCCCACACCATCACATACCAGTGCTGTTGCTGTAGTTATTTTTGTTCCTCCAGAAGCACCGACCACCATCTTCACCTTTTTCATTTTATCCACCAGAATGGAGGGGCACATAGAGGACATTGGCTGTTTACCTGTTGGGCACACAGACACAAGACAGAGGCTCAGCTTTCTACCTGCAGCTCAGAGACTTCCAGTTCTTGCTCCATGTCTAAACCCAGAGCCTCAGTGTCCACCTTGCTGACTCAGGTCCTGCTCAGTCCTTGGGGATCCCACCATCCCCTGCACTCATCTCTTGACTCTCTCCCACCCCCGTCCTCTGCAGGTCCCAGACTTGTCCCATGGCACAGATGCTGCAGTGTGAGCACACACAATGAAGCCAAAAGACTAAGTCAGGAGGGTCATTTACAGCTACCTGCAGCTATGAAATTTGCTGGAGAAGGAGGGATCCCAAATCCATTGATTATGTAAGGTGAGCTGAAGTCATCCATTTCATCATTAAATATGATTCCACTCACATTGGATCGTACATCAGAGCCAAAGCTGGAGAAACAAATTGTCAAAGTCAGGTCAAAACCACAGCAAATCTAGGCAGAGCTTCAGCTGAATTTACTGCTATTTGAAACCTGGGATTTGATTGGAGTAACGTTCCACTCCCTCCCATTGTAAAGGACTTTCTGCCACCCCTAGGGGGAAGGAAGCAGTTAATACCATGAGTACGCAAAGAGGAAAGGCAGCCCAGAGCCCTTACTGAGAGGACCCCATGGGGAAAACCAGCACAGCACCTCAGTACAACTACTGCCCCTTGCAGGTGGGCAGTACTGCACTCCTTTCAGAGGTTGGCACATTTGGGAATGACTGGGGGTTTGTTTTGATGCGTCAAGCTGGAGGCATTTTCTATGGATAAAAAAATAAGTTCATGCCCTGGCTCCTGGCCATATGTGTGAACACAGCTCTTTCTGACAGCACTCACAGCCCAACACTGCACTTCCAGGCCAGCTGTAGTAGCTCAAATTCCTTCCAAAAGCCTGGGAAATCAGAACCAGCAGCAATAGCTCTGCTTATGAGAAGATCCAGATGCATGAATGTTGTGGTGGAATTCAGCATGAGAGAGGACACATCTTGTCCTCTGACACCAGCACGAGGCCTCAGTGTTGAGCAGCAAGCTCAGCAGAAGTGCCCATCAGCAGCACTGCTGACCCCTGCCCACCCCAGAGTGACAGCTCAGTGGTGTTTGATACCAACCCCAGAACCAGCACTAGGAAGATGGCAAAGGCCTACAGGGAAGGAATGTCTGAGCTCATACTATTGGTTGATGGTGCTGGTGGCGGACACAGCACTGCCATCATCAGCCACAATGGAGATGTGGGATGTACCGGCATTGTCTCCAGTGTAATACACGGGCTCATAGTAGTCAACGGGATGGGAGGTGTTGTCTGTGATTTTCCTCCGGAGACTATCCGCAAAGAACTCGCATGTCATGTTGCTGATTGCCTGTCAGAGAAATCCAGCGCAGTTACTCAGCAGATTTAGACACACGTAGTTGTGAGGCTGATATCCAATACTTCAGACCACAGAACAGTGCCAAATCCCAGCAGTGAGGCTACAGTTTTCCCCCAGAGGTCTTCCTTCTTGGAAGACGGACATTGTACCAAAAGATCATTTTAAGGTGTCACAGGAGCAGCTGTTACAGTCACCCATTTGTGAAGAAGTCAATCAGCATCCATTATTGCAGTGCTATGGAAAGCTGCTCCACACTGCTGTGAGGCAAGAAGGGCTACACTTCCTTCAGAGACAAGAGGAATGGGATTGGATGGACAGGACAAAGACAAGGCAAGGTCTGGCCAGAGCTCTGTAAATTGAAAATTTGTGTTCCTCAAGCTAGGCTGGGTTCAGAGTCTTCTGCTTTTGCAGGCACAGAAGTAAAGCACAAAGTGCAAAGTTGGGACAAGCAGTCTCACCCCTTCCCATCTCTTACTCCATTTTACTACAGGCAGGACTCTGGTTAGAGAGCCACAAGGATGATGGGAATACAGTGAATAAAGCTTCAAACACTATAGAAACAGACAGGGTTAGACCTAAATGTTCTCCATCCCTCCTGGTAAATTGAGGAGTTTGCTTTTCCTTACAGCAGGAAGGTTGCCTCTATTTATAGCCCTCACAGCTCAGTCATGAGCCACACAGGACATCACTTTTTGACTCAGAGCTGTTCCAGTGCCTGTCAACAGCAAGTGGCACAGAGCACGCCTGACAAAGTGGAGTCACCTAAAAACTTTAAGCCACATTCCAGTCAACTTTGGTGCTGCAGAAAGAAAAGGTTTTTGCCAGGTACCTCTGTAATGTTGACAAATTTTGGGTCTCCCAGCAAAGTCCTCTTGGCATAGGCAAAGCGAAATGCCTCCACGATGCGGTGGTAGGTCAGACCTTTCTGCTCCACGGTTTTGATGCTGGCAGCAGAGAAATTATATCCTGGCAACAGAGGACAAACAAGTGTGGACACAAAGCACAGGGTCAATGGATTGCTAATGCACCTGTGCCAAATGTAAAACCTTGAAGCTCAGTCTCTACAGAGATGCAGTCACTGGACTCTCCTGATCTCCACATGGAGAACTCAGGAGCTCTGGGAGTTTTGAGCACTGTGAGAGTCACCAGCAGAATTTGTGCCTGCAGAGGTGTTTTCCAAAGAAGCCTCAAGTACATGTTAGGTTCCACCCATACAAGTATCAGGGAAGCTCCCCTATCAGGAAAATATTTTTCCTCTTGCACCTGTATTTCAGGTAGGAAGGCAACATCCCTGAGTTTACAGCAGAAGAGGAATGTTTCTGCATCTCTGATCTCTCCTGGGCTCTCAGACTTCCCACCTGCTGGAGGGCTGTCAGGGAGGCCTTGCTCCCCCAAAAAAGGTGATGTTTTTGGAGCTCTCCCAGCTCCTGCTGCCTGTGGGGCACTGCTCTGTGGCATTCTCACCTTTCAATATGTTGAAAATGAGGGCCAGAACTGGGCCACTGAGGGGGGCACTGGGTGTATAGAGGGTGAACTCCCCGAGTTTGATCTGTATGGGGTCCTCAATCACCGTGGCACTGTAGTCCCGCAGGTCTTCCATTGTGACAATTCCCCCTGCAAAGAGAAGGAAACCAGAGATGTGGGTTTATGTGATCACTGGTGGGAAGAGGAGGTCATACTCCATCACCATGAATCTCAGCAAGAAGTGGAGGGAGCACGGACAAATCCAACAAGTAACAAGGTGAAGAAAGCAAAGGTGTGTGCCCATGAGATTTTCCCCTTGATAGATCCATCTGAGGCTCAGATAGTCTAAGCACAAAGTTGGGCTGATTTACAGCAGCCAAAACTCTGCTGATCCATCTTTTTTTACAAAGGACACCAGCAGTGTCAGGCTAAAAAATGTCCTTAAGAATTCAGTTTACAGGAGGAAGACACAGTTTTGGGTGCAGATGTTTTGTGGCACCCCACAGGTAAAATAATTTGAGTGTTCCATCACCTTTCTTATCTGAAGGGGGAAGACAGTAAGTAATTATCCACCCCAAACAAAGCCAGTAAATTACTCACAGGAAGTTCATCAAGCTAGCCAGTGCTGGCTGGTGAGGATAGGATACTGCCACCATCTAGTGGTACCAAGGCACCAAACAGCTCAGAGTTCACAGGAGCAGCACATGTACAACATTTTAGATACAAACTGGTTGGATTCAGGCTCTGTGAACAGCCTGTATCTACTCAGCTACAGCCAGAACTGCACAGACTTGGGAGGCTCTGTGCTACAGAAATGCACTGTAAGCACTCTCCATTTCTGAGTTACAAACACATCTGTTAAAGTGCTGCTTTTGGGTGTCCTGTTGCCACAGATCTCAGAAGCAGCTTTCAGGGTTGACCTCTCCCAGGCCTCTGCAGGTCACTGGCTCTGAGCAGTGTGGTCACTCTTGCTGCTTGGCACAGATGTCCTGGTTCTCACCTGCGTTGTGGATGTCAGCAACGATCTGCTTTGCCAGGCTTCCTGTGTAAAAGGCATCTGCTCCTTCTGTGGCTATAGTCTCATAGGTGTTGGCTAGTTTGGCCATCTTGATGGTCTCACCCTCTTGCAGAATTTTCCCTCCTTTGCAGAACACTTCACTAACAGAGAAAGGAGATTGAGAAGATCAGGTCTGAGAGACAAGTTCAAAACTATGTGCATCTGTGGCAGCTGAACCAGCACGAGTGTTTGTGCTGGATGCTTCTTGGAGAGAAGAGAAACTGCCTGAGCCATGGCCCAGAGGTGCTCATATCCTGGCACTGGGACATAAAATTGAGCAGTGTTTCCTGACCTGCAATTCCACATGCTCGGTTTGCTCACTGGAGCCTGCAGCAGAGATTTTCACCATGGCACCAACCTCCCTGCCCACCCAAGGGCCAACAAGGCCTCAAGATGCACAGGAGGGGCCACAGCCCTTGAACTCAGCAGTTCACTGCAGAGCACAGTCTATTAAGCTATGAGGTTCAAAGCTTCCACTAAATCCAGAAGTGTTTCAGTCCCTGTTCATTAGATCACTTTAAGGTAGGTTGTTCCTCTCTAGCTCCCTCATGATGGATCATGATTATGCTGCTGTGGACCTGCCAGATGGAAGGACAGGAGATAGACCAGGGTGTACATTACCAATTGGATAGGAAACAAACCTGCAGCTGGCAGAGATTTTAAGGAGAAGAGAGATTTAAGCATGATCTCCAGCAGGGCTGGGCATAAACACTAAAGGTTTGTCTGTAAGAAGTGAAGGAGTATTTAAAACTCTTCATGCTCCAAGTCTTTGCCACAAGTGGATGGTCAGAGGCCCTTCTTGAGGAAGGCTGATTGTAGAGCAAATTCCCACTGCCTGACAGCAGATGAGATGCTCAAGGAGACTGCAATTACTCCAAATGCAGGTAAGATCAGCTTGGTGCACTTACAGCATGAGGAAAAGCTGGGGATTCAGAAAATACAGATCAGACTGATCCCAGCACGTATCTAATTCCACCTTTGCTCAGACAAATTGACTTCAGGAGTAGAATTTCTCTCCCTTTAAAGGTCAGGACTGAACATTCCCCATGATTTAGCACCTTCAGGCGTCTGCAGTGACAGCAGCAGGCACAGTGAGTGTGGGTACTGCAGGGGAGGCACATTCCTCACAAACACTGCAGCACACAAACACAGGGACTCTGCAGATGGGATGCAGCCACCCCAAATTTCTCTGCAAAGAACAGCAACTGCTCTACCTACCACAGCAAGGGATTGCTTTCAATCGCCTCCTCTTTGGATTTGATGGCTGCAGCAAGGCCTTTCCCAACAGGGAATCCTTCTCTTGCCAGCCTGACACTGGGCATGAACAGGTCTTTCCATGGCAGCTTGCCATGACGTTTGTGAGCCAGCTCATAGCCACGGATTTCTCCTGGAACAGCAATTGACAGTCCTCCTGGAGCAGAAAAGGAATGTGTAAGTCTTCCACAGCAAGAAAAGAAAGCCACTGATGGAGCAGGAGGTAGGGCAAGCATCTCTGCCAGGGCTGGTGTGTACTGTGACCACCTCAGCTTGTGAAAATTAACAGATTAAGAGAATAATTTGGTCCAACATTTGTGCCTATGTATTCTGAACTGCTGAAATCCCTCTGTCCTCTTGTTGTAACTCCAGTTTTAGGGTCATTTCCCTTCAGTAGGCTCTGCACCAGAGCAAAGCTGCTCAGAACACAGAAGCTATCACAGTAAGAGGACACAGACTGTGACATACTTAAGCCAAAAACCTTGTTGCAGCATTGTAACTACAACTGGAACAGATTGATTCCACACCACACAGTGATGCAGTAGTTTGCTTCAATCCTGTTTTCACTTTCCTAGAAGTTCAACACAGTGCTCAAACCCCCTCAAAGGTGCTGTTTCTTCTTGCTTAGAAGAGTGAAGAGAACTAGTTGATATTTCTTTCTATTTCTTATTAGAAAATACTTTCCCAAAAGGAACTTCTCTGAAGGCCCCATGCCATCAGTTGGCCACCACAAGTAATTTAGGGAGGACACCTGAACTGACAAAACCCAAGGTGATCCACACAAAGATTTATTGAAAGAGGTGGAAAGGAAAGAGGGCACATGTGGAACAGGTCATACTCAGTGCTTTGCATTCACCTGCTTTTTCATGAAGTGAAAAGCAGAAAGTGATGGGTCCCTACCTAGTTTAAAGGGCATTGTTTCTAGCTTCTTTTCAGGCCAGAGTTTACAAATTCTGTAAGAGGGTATTTCCAGATGAGAAATCCTGCACGTAGGCAAGAACCTAACCATAAGAAGTGTTCTGGATGTAGACAGGCTGGTAGCAGTGAGTGCTGGTCCCCCCAAAGCAGTGAAACAGCCTTTGCCATACCTTTCAGAGAGAGCTGTGTGTTGTTCCCAAACATGTCCTTCGTTGCTCTTTTTGGAGCCACTTCTCTTGCATTAATGATTTCCACTTTTCCTTTAATGACAGAGCAAGGAAGATGATGTTTAGCTCTGGACTCAGCACACAGGCATGGTCTCTGCTGAAGGACTCTGACCAACGTGAGCCAGTTTCTTGGCAATTATTTTGAGGACATTCCCCCAGAGGCTGTGAGCATCAGTTGTTTACCTTCTCTCAGGTAGGATAAACCACCTGCCTCAGATAAAGTTCTCCAGCTGTTCCAGCTGTGTGTGGCCCTGTCCCTTACCTGAGCTGCTGTAGATGGTGAAGAAGAGGCCTCCTCCAATGCCCATGCTGTGAGCATTCATGAGTCCCACGCAGAGCAGGGCTGCAATGGCAGCATCCACTGCTGATCCTCCTCGTTTGAGGATGTCCCTGTGCAGCACAAGGGAAGGTGACATGTGACAGTGTCTCAGCTCCCTGTGAGCAGTGCATGTACCACATCAGAGCAGCTATGACAGATTCTCTGAGGCACATTTGTCCACACCCAGTCTTTGTGTTCTTCAGGAAGTTTTGATCTTCTGTCACCAGAGAGAATAGACCCTCAGTGTTCAGTGTGCAGACCAGAGCAGCCCTCATTAGAGACACATCCAAACCAGGCTGAAAACAGCAAGATGTGACAGAGTACAAGTGGGGAATGACATTCCACACATTCATTACACTGTCATAAGAAATGACAGTTTTCTGAGGAGCCTTAAATCTGCAGCACTTGAGACTAGAACTGGAGGATATCTCAATAAATGCTTTTTTAAAGGAGCTAGAAAGAAAACTCTTAGTCTCATTGCTCATGGACCCAAAGAATCTTTGCCTGCTATGTTGTCTGTGAGCAACTGCAGTAAAGCTGGTCAAGTATGGTAAAAGCCTGGGGTTTATTAGGATCTCCTCTTTCTACAGGGTGGTTAGGGTTTGACTATCCATGCTGGGCTGTGGATGATTCAAATACCCCTTTAGGGCCCCCTTGGAATCTTCTCCCCTGAGATAAGAAATCCTTCCTTAGGGTGATTCATGTTAGAGAAATGTTCACACCCTGCAGACCCCCGTGTTATCTTTTAGAGTTCTAATTGGTCTTTATCTCTTTTAGGTAATGGTCATTTTCTACCTAAAACCTTAAAGTAATTGGATACCTTTCAACTTATAACTCTATTGGTCACTTCTCAATCCACCCCAACCCTATAAAACCCCTTTGATATTCTGTGTACTCGGATTTGCTGTCAGACCCCTTGGCAGAAATAAAGTTGCCTGTGGAATTTCTGTGCAGCTCTCCCAGATTTCTTTCTCTCACTGGCTAAGAGAGTGCTGCAAGCAGATGAAATCACAAAAGAGCTGATAGCCTGAGCCTAGGCCTGGCTTGCATTGGAGCACTCTGGAGCTGACTTCTGCCTTGAAGCAGCCAGGAGATCTGTTCTATGAATTAATCTGGGCTTGCTGTGGCAGCCTGGGGCAGAACCCAGCCCTGGCAGCTACACTGGGCAAGTGCAAGGATTGCAGCTGAACATGGGGGAAGCAGGAGCCGTGTCCCACGGCAGAGCTGTGGGCTGAGGAGGGGCAGGCACGGCGGGTGGTACCTGCCGATGATGGAGCACGGCCCCGCGTCGGTGGCCACGGCCGCGCTCCTGTAGGTGTGTCCGTCCCCCGAGCGCAGCCCCAAGAACAGCCCCAGGAACAGCACCAGCCCCAGCAGCAGCACGGCCACCAGCGTCACCAGCACACAGCGGGTCTTCATCTTCCTGGGGAAACAAACAGCACTGTCAGCCCTGCTGCCACCTCCTTCCATATCCTCAAACAGCAACAATCCCCTGGGTAAAAACCTGTCTAGAGCAGGCACGAAACATCACATACTGGAAAACCTCCAGAGGCATAGGTGAGGTGGGAAACCCAAGGAGCAGAACACAACTGCTGTTGGTCATAGCTGACATCATCTTCAGGACAAAAAAAAAATTTAAAAATTTTTAAAAATTTAACTTCACATAATCTGCTTTTGAATGCCATGTCTGTGGAGGAGTCTCTGTCTGGAAGGTTGCCAAGCACCAGTGCAAAACACATGTAGGTCCTTAGGAAGCAACCTTGGATAAAGCTACCTGGCACAGCCCAGTGTGAGCACAGCCCCCATTCCTGCCTGGGGCCCTTGGCCAGAGCAGCTTCCCAATGAGCCAGGCACTTCCAGAGGGCCATGGCCAGTGCCCAGGTCTGCATGTGCCCCAGTCCTGCCCTCAGTGCTCTGGGGCTGCACAGGGCTACAGCTCATGTGAGAGTGAGCACAGAACACCCAGGAGCTCTCCAGGTACACGTGGGGATCAGCAGAGTGGATGGAGAGCCACTGCCACCTTGGTGGGACAGGCAGCTCAGCAAATACAGCTTCAACAGCTAGTCTCTGACCCATTTTCTCTTCCATTACAAGACTGTTCCAGCAAAATAGACCTAAATTAATCATATTGCCTTCAGAGACCACCTTCCCCCTTTGTACTGCAGCTCTGGGGTTTTACCACAACTTCAGCACAATAGCCAAGGTGTTCTTTACCTTACCAAAGCATCTGCCATCCTCAGAGAAAAGCCAGTCCATAGAACTGTGGTGAAGAACAGATGCACCAACCCACTGTGGATGCCCAGCAGCCCAAGCAGAGTGAAGTCCAGCAGCCAGAGCAGCACTCAGTGCCCTGCAGCAGCCCACACTCAGGATAAGGCAGCAGCGAGTGTGCCAGCACTGAGCTAACTAGAGAAAGCAGGCCAGGCCAGCCAAACCAAAACTTTTCTCAGAGGGGGGTGATTAGCAAGCAGGCCCCCCCAGCCTCAGCCCCTGGCATAACCCAGGAGGTACACATTTGCTATCCAAGCCCTGTATCTGTGAGTGTCACTCTGAGCACTAAAGATGCCCATCTCTATCCAGGTAAAGCAGCTGTAAATCTACTGTATGTGCTGCTCTGTAAACAAATGTCAGCTGAGGGTAGTAAAAGTAAATGGATGAAACCTCTTTCCAGGTTCTAGAACTTAATTTACACTCAACTACTTTTTTAAAAGAGACCAGTGGTGTGTTTGCAGAGCAATGACTGTGCAGGGAAACAGAGAAGCCATTATGTCCCCAACAATAGCTCACACACAGCCTCAGAGTTTAAAGACAGTTTTGTTTGTTGGCAGAGAGATTTCAGCTTCAGCACTGGCAGTCTCCTCCAAGCTTCACAAGAAATGCCATGGGATCTTTTATCTGTGCCCCAGCTCGGCAGAAGGTACTTTGTTTGGTCTGAAGGCTGCTCTGTGCTGGGCTGTCCTTCAAGCCTGGGCTGGCTCAAGCCCTGCAGTGCTGAATTAACCCGTGGGCTCCTGGCTGGGCTCTGCAGCTCTTCACAGCTGTTCTCTCACTGCTGGGCCCCTGCAGGGGCTTACTGCCTCATCAGGTAAGTGACTGACAGCAGGAGAGAAGGGGAAATTTCAGGCACTGCCTCTGCTCTCAGTTCCCTTCTGGAATGGGATCACACCTGTGAGCATCCCATAGACCCAAAGAGCTCCACGCTGTGTCCTGCAGCCTGCTGAGTGCACAGGCCTTGGAAAGGGCTCTCCAGCCAACTTCATATGACTCAGGCACAGCTCCTGGCCTGCCAGGCACGAGGATAAGACATGCACCAGTGGGCAGCAGCACACACAGGCTGCCATGCAGCAATACTGAGCTGTGCTATACCATGGCACCACCCTGTGCCTCTGCAACTCAAGTGAATGCTCTTAGTGAAGGTGTATCTGTGCAATCTGTCAAACTGATCCTGCCCAGGAAGCAGCAGATGTATGAGCTCGAGACCTGCAGCTTTCTCTTCCCCAGCAACAAGCAGGGAGCAAACCCAGCTCAGGATAATCCTCTCCAGCCCTGCTGCCAGCTCAGCTCCCATAAGCTCCTTAGCCCATCCCACACCTGACCCTAGAGGGAAGCACAGCCCTCACTGCCTTCCCAATGTGGCACAGCAGAGCCAAATGTGTGTTTGGTTTGATGTACAGCAACCAGGAGAAGGATCAGGAGCCTGCAGACATCCACTGCTAACCCACCTCTCCATACTCCCTGTGCCCTGGGCAGGCACACTGCAGAAACAGCTGAGAACTCTGAATTGAGTCTCCATCATGATTTATTATTGGGTGTGGAGCAGCAGCTGCAAGCCACCACCTGAGCAGGCTCCCCAGCTGCTGTCTGCTGAGGTTGGCTTTAACCTCCACATGCTTGCCAATTCCAGCTGTTTGGAAGCCTGGCTTCAGTCACAGAGTGTTTTGGCAGCAGCAAAAGGTCTCCAGGAAAGAGGGGCTATAAAGCAATTAAAAGCAATACAATTATTTCTCACTGTTACAAAGGTCCACCAGCCAGTCTTAAATGCAATTTTGAAAATAGCCTGATTGTCTTAATTTACATTAGGAGAGGGGGTGGACCTGCAAGTACCATAGTTAGGCTTGTACAAGCAGCCCCAGTGAACTGTACTCAGATGTGTCTCAACATGTACAACCTTATTTAAACATGACACTGGGTTTGAATTAAAAGTACCCCAGTGCAGCAGGAGGCTGCTATTTAGTATCAGGCAGGAGATGCAGGGTCTGACATCTCTGCCAAGAGAGCTGGGGCATTCTGTAGAGATGAGGAATCTGCCCTGGTCAGGGAAAGTGCCAGGAGAACTGGAAGAGGAGGAGATGTACCAGCCAGAAAGCAGTGGGGAGAGAACAGTGGGATACCAGAGGATGACAAAGGACCCCAGGCATGATCAGGCACTGCTTTGTTCCCAAATGAAGTAGTAAATGAAGCATCCACTGACAACACCTAAAACTTTAACCACAAACTTTAACCCAACAGGTTTCTGCTTTAGCCCATCCTGCAAGAGCTTCATACCTCAGCACCTGCTCCTGAGAGCTCCCTGTGCTCCCACTCACAGCCCAGCAGCCACTACTGGCCCATTAGCTCTGAGATATCCACCCTTACTTCCCCAGGCAGCACAAGAACTGCAAGGGTAGTGTGGAAACCTGGGTTCTTGTCACAGGACACAGGCCATGCTCTTGTGTCACGTTACAAACAATGACATTCCATCACAAGATATTTTAATTGAAGTCTTACTCAGTCTGCAGCTCCACCAGTGCTAAGGGAACTAAAGCAGAGGTTCAGCCAAGCCATGAAGGCTTCCAAATTCAGACCTAGGCACTGTTCCCACCTGAAGCAGGAGGACAAAGCAGCCCCTGGAGAAACACATCAATTCCATTCAACTGAGTTAAAAGCCTTCCTCACAGATGGTGCCTCCATGCTGGTTCCTGTCCAGCAGCCAGCACCCTCCTCTTGGCTAATCCCAGCACTGGAGACTCATGTGGATACACATCACTTTGCAGGAGAAAAGTCCCAGTGGGGATCAGTGGTCCCTGCTTATTGCTGAGATAATCAACACTGAAAGGAACTGGGAGCTAAGTCTGTGAATGAAGGGGCTGCTCAGCTGGGCCTCAGGTGCTGCTCAAGGAGGGCTCTTGTGACTCAAAGAGAGCTCTTGTGATCACAGCTTGAGACTCCTCCACAGGCACAGGCTTTTCTGAAGCCTAATGGAATGTGGTATTCCACCCAATGTAGATCAAGCTCTGAGTGCACTGAGAAAGAGACAATAATTTCCTCTTGAAGCAACTTTTTCCTCAAAAATCCCTCATGTCGCCCTGCAGAAATTTTAGCATCAAATCTAATATTTTTTGATTTTAAGACACTTCAACATAAACTATGAAGTGGAAAAACAAAAGGCAGAAAGGTGGAATAAACACAGAATTGCCCATTTCACATGGTTTTCAGTGTTTCCTAGTTGAGGACCTCCCAAAAACCCACAACTGGTGAATTCAATCTCAAAATGCAAGTTTTATAAACCCTTTAAAAATATTATTGTTACAGTCACTCCCAATTTAAAGTCAAAATGCTTCATCAAAATAGCTCAGTTCTCCCAACGGTTGCAAAAGATGTTTTCAGGTGTTCTTTTGCCATTAAACCAGAAGTTCAGTTAGACCTGAACTCATTCAGACTGGTTAGTCAGGTCTATCATTCCCTTTTGGCAAGCTTTCATGCTTACTAAGAAAGTCACATTTTCACACATTCTGTTGAATAAGAAATCCCACACAGCACTTTCAGGTAGAGGGGAATGGCTCAATGAAGTAATTCCTGTTTCCCCCTTACCTCTCAAGAGTATTTGCAAGTTGGTCCTGTCCTTTTGCACAGACCTGAGTGTACTGATCTCCTCTGAATGTCCTTTCTCAGGAAGTGAACCCTTTTCTAGGGGGAAAACATCCTTGCAGCAGTAGCAGTTACCACTTACTCTCAATTAAAAGCTCTCCAAAACTCGTGTTTGGTATTTGTACTGCTCTGCTCACAGAGATGAACCCATTGAAACTCATTATGTTTGAATTCACAGTACCAGAGGAATGCAGAAGTAATCATTGACTAGGTGAAGAGTCAAGAACTCACACCTCTTAAAATGCATATTTTAGGATCCATGAAGATTGTTTATCAACAGCAGAATCATTCTGTGTTCCTGGATTTGGTTACTACATGGTACAAATACTTTCCCTAACCCCATTGCTAGCTCTGTACTTCTGATAAGCAACTCAGCAAATACAGTGGGCTCAAGTTGCACCAGGGAAGGTTTAGATTGGATGTTAGGGAAAATTTCTTCACTGAAATGGTGGTCTGGCTACCCCAGAAAATAAGTGGAGTAACCACCTCTTGAGGGATTTAAAAACATGCAGATATGGCACTTGGGGACATGGTTTAGTGGTGATTTGGCAGTGCTGGGTTAATGGTTGGACCCAATGGTCTTAAAGGTCTTTTCCAACCTAAATTGTTCTGTGATTCTAAATACATGATTTCTCCACGTGGCCAGGTACCTCACACCACTCTTGCCTAAATCCTCATGTCCACAGAGAGACTGGATTTTGTGTCTGTCCCTTCATCTTAAACCCAGACACTGCCAGGTTCAGCTGAGATCACACTTGGTGGGAAGGCCCTGTGTGCCAAGTGTGGGCTGGCAGTGCCAGGGCACCTGGGCAGCTCACACACCTGCAATCTCAGCCACACCACCTTCAAATGGCATCAGGTCCACATCAGATTACTGCTCCAGCTGCAGTGAGAAGATGGGATGCCTGCTCTGCCTGGCCTGCTCCCCCAGCAGCCCCCTCTGGCAGGCAGGGATGGGGAAACCTGCCCTCCATCACTAAACCTCACTGAGGATTTTAAGCAGCAGCCCTCCATGTCTGCTTGTGCCAGGTCTGGAAGCACAGTTGCAGCTCCAAGGCTGCAGCCCACCTGCTGTTGAAATGCAGCACAAAACCCAGCAGAACCCAGACTAAGTAAAGAGCTGCACAAACTCCTGGGACTCTATGGACTCAGCTAGTAAAGCTAAGGCCACTGTTTCTATCCATGGCTTGCCAGAAATCCCAGGCCCTCCTTTGAACATAAGCTCAATGCCCATCCAGAAATGCTGAATGCCTATCCAGAATGTACCAAATCACAGCTTGCCTGAAACTTGGGCACAGTGAGGATCTAAGCCCACATCTCCAGCCTGCCTTTCAGCCAGAAGGCACTCTGCAAACACAGGATGAGGCAAAGTCTGCCTGGATGCCAGGCAGCACCTCAGGTGCTAACTCTGGGCTTACAGGGATCAGGCAAGAGGTTAATGCCTCAGCTCCAAGCCAGCCCAGTCCCTCTGCCCCACTCCAGCCTTTGGTACACCAGATCTCCACTTGCTGCAGAAGGACAGTAGCTGTACCACACTGACTCATTAACAACGTTTGGCCTAGTTCCAAGATAAAAAGCTTTAGGGTGATATTTTCTCTGCCTAAAAATATATCTTCTTTTCCATAATAGCCACAAAACAGAGCTCTGTTTAACATTTACATATGGAAAAATCAGAACTATAAAACATGAGCATTTCAGCCTTGAGATATTTTGAAGGAACACAGCCTGTGCCCATCTTTCAAAGATGACTTTCAAATACCCTTTTGAAGTCATTGTATGAAGAGCACAGGCCCCTTCAGTTGTATTGCTATTGTCCAAGAGGTCTTCAGCAAAAAATGGAAGCTTTCTGAAAAGTAGATACTGGCACAGAAAATACTCTGCAGGCTTAGAAGGATTTGATGTATCTGCTATTCCTACCAGCCAGTCTGAACTGCACATTCAGAGCCCAGGCCACATTCAGCTATTAACACACACCCCTCTCACTGTGTATAATTCATTGATGTGAGACTCATGGTGCTCCACAGAAAAGATTGTGACAGGAGCACACAACTATCCTCTGGAAAAGCAGACAGTGTGGAAAGCTATCTGGTTTCTGCCCCAAACAAATCAACCTGCACTTTCAGTCTGTCACACCTTTAATATTGAGAGGGGAATTTAAGATGCAGTCTACTGAGCAGAACCCTTTTCTTATTTTACTGACCCTATAGGCATGACAGCATCAGGTTTTATTCCTAGTATTTTCATAGTTCTAAAGTTGCTATGTCCCCAAAGTGGGTCTGGGTCAGAGCAGAGTCTCCCTGTCACATTTGTCTCAGAGGGTGCAAGGTGAAATGGGAAGGCTAAAGTTCTAAATCATATTTATCCTACTATAGTATTTCACCCCCACTGCTGGAAGGCAGGGTTTACACCAGTGACCCAACAAAACAAAGCAAATTCTGTCCTTCTTCAAGGACAATGCAGTGCCATGTTCTCACCAGCACAGAGCTGGAACAGGTTGGATGCTCCTCAGCAAGTTACTCTTTCACTTATGGATAAGTAGAGTTGAAGATGGGGTCAGAGAAAGTTATGAAACCTGAAGTCAGTGCCTGCAGTTCCAAAGGGTGAACTCTGGTGTGTACAGGTTGTGCTAGGCACAGCTACCTCATTTCAGCTGCACACAATATTTGGCAACTATCAAGTATCTCTGTCTAGGCACTAAAATAATAGAGAGCCCTGGTATAACTCAGCCTTACATGTTCCAAGCTGCAAAGCCACAGCTCAAGCAGTAATGCCATGTTTAATGCAGGTGCATTGCTGATTTGCTCTTCTCAACCCATTATAAATAAAGAAAAAAAAAATCTGAAGGACTTGTTACCTGCTTCCATCTGTCATATTCATGGCATGGTCACTTCTAACATTCCCCAAAAATTAGTATGTGCTATTACATTGAAACTTGAGCAACCCAGGAGTGCATCTTTCAGCATGTGAAGCAATGCCTTCATACCTCTTGTCATGGAACTCACAGACACTGAAAAGCATCAGGCAACCCGAGGCACTTCTGGGGAGTCTTTGTTTCTTCCCCCCACCCTTGTTGATTTTTTCATAAAGCAGCCCCAGCAATGACTCACAGAGCACAGACCACATCTACTGTTTAGACTCCTTCCTTTTATGGCAGAACAAGCAACCCAAGGCCTCCATTTCCCAATGAATTATTGGAATAGATGCTATTACAAGATTTTGTAACTTAGGTTTACCTCTTGTGGCAGGTTAGTTTTTTTTTCCCATGAGGAATTCTTTCCCCTCTAACAGAGCAGTGTTGCAATCCAATACTACCTGAACATGAGCATCAAAAAGAGCATTTTGGGTGTCCACTAACACAGAGCTCATGAGGCTTCTCCCTACAAAATAATAGTTCCGTTTTTGACTCCTTTCTCTACTCTTCCATGATGGAGGCAACCAGTAGAAGCTAAGTACCAGCTGTATGGGTAGCAGACAATTCCAATTTAGGCTAAACATGGCTTAAGAAACACTGACTCAAAAAAGAGAGCACTGCTGAAAAAGCCCTGAAAAGCCACTAGAGGAGACTCTTAGGGGAAAGATACTTCAAGAATGGAAAAGATACCTAGTATGCAAGAGGTCCAGCTGACTAAGATCAGGGAATGAAAGTTGCCTTACAGAGCTGAAAATAAACAAGCAGATGTTTGTCCACAGCCAAAGCACCTCCTTCCCCTCCAGTGAGAGCTGCTTTCACTGTAACACCTCTGCTGCAATGGAGCCACCCACTAAACCCAGGTGCTTTCATTTTATGGATCTGTTTTCCCATCATCACCCACAGGTGCACAATTTTCCCTGGGACAAAGGTAAGCAAGGGGAAGATAACTGGTAATCAGGGAGGTTTATTAACCCTTTCTTGCCAGCCACACTGGTTAACCAGTTCTGGTTGTATCCTTCTAACCCCAGAGGCAGCTGCAGCAGCAGTGCTGGGGCAGTGCTGTGTGAACTACTGGGTCTCCTCAGTGCTTGGAGGTTGTTGGTTGCTGTTGCACAAGCAGCTCTTCTGCTTCTCCCTTCCAGAAAAGGGTGGCTGTCCTCTGTCCAAAGTTCTGCCTTCTTTTATCATTTTTCCTCAATTTTATCTCTCTGCTATCTAAACTAAATCTTACTCATTAATTTTATTACAAGCTCTGCAGTTTCCAAAACCTACATCAATCTGTACCATTTATCTACCAGCTTTATAAGGCCCTTTAATCTTTGCAAAGCCTTTCTGCCAGGCCACCAAAGGGACTGTGTTCTTGCAGCTGACAGAGCTGCCTTTCCCCAGCAGCCAGCAATGAGCTCAGCAACACAGTCCCACACAGCTTCCCCTCAAATTCACCATCCCCAAATAAAAGGAGAGAGGGGAAAGAACAGGGAATGACACAGGGAAAGTAAGAAAACCTAATATGGTGAAGAGAAAAACAGAGAAAGTGGAAATGAAGGGGGACAAAATAAATGAATGAAGATAGGAGGACAAAAAAAAGGGAAAGAAAAGGGGAAACTGAAGGGCAAAAAATGAGCAATGCCCTCTCTCTCAAGGCTAGAGGTTTTCCCCAGTCTCGCCTGGCTGCTGCACTTGGACCTGTCCTGCACATGCACATTGAAGCTCTCAGATCACAGATGAAGTTTGGACTTTCTTGGTGCTCTGCAGAAGGGTTTATGTAATGTTTTTGTAAGGTGGATGTAAAGTTACACCTGCCACAGCAGGTAACTGTGTATTTTATAGTTATAGAGCATCTGGATGGGTGGGTGAGGCCACCAAAAACCCTGGATTCCAGTTCTGATAAATGAACTCAAGGCTGCATTCACTGAAGAGGTTTCACAGACCTAAGGTGAAGCTGGAGAAGAGTTTTTTGAAAATTATTTTTTGAAAATAATTATTTTTTGAAAATAATTTGTAACTACCAGCTTAAATTCACTTGTTTTCACTACACCAAGACTGTACAGGTAGGTGAATACCTTAATGACCATAGAGTTGAATGGCTTTGCTTCTCCTGACCTCGCTGTTTGCTGTGGATGCCTGGATCAGGAAATCCACAGCAGCCCAGGGCTGGGACCTTGAGAGGGAAAGCCCTGGTCCTGCAGAGCCCACCCCTGACATCTTAGAGGGGATCCCAGCCATGAGCAGCAGCACGTTTTGTTTTCTCAACACACACAGGAGAGGGCCATTCTTTTTGTTCTGGTAATGAGCAGAGAGTCTCCCAGGTGCTCTTCTGGTCCTTCATGTGTCTAAATATTCATTTTCCTGGGCAGAATCTGCTCATTTTCATAACAAATAAAGTTGCCCTTGATAGTTCTTTGCAACAGATTTTTTTTTTTTTTTTAAACAAAGAATTACATGTGGACTGGTTGATTTATTCCAGAATATTTCTTTCTCCTTCACAGGTCAGTTTCCACATAGATGAATGATCCCCTGACCTGTGCTCTACTGAGTGCTCTGCCTGCTCTGCATCAGGAACTCTGTTCTCTCCCACAGCATTGACCTTCAACCCTGCTTCTGGATCACACCATCAGCATCATCCCATTGCCCCTGCAGCTTTTCTGGTTCTGCACCTGCCTCCTGACCTTTCCCCTAAGTCCCAGGTAAAAAACCTGCCACACCAACAGAGCTTACTTACATTTTTCAGCAAGCACTGAATGACATGACAAGAAGAGGGATCCAAGATCTATGGATTTCAGCCTATTTCTTAGACCTTGATTCCTCTGATGAGCACCACCTGCCAGAGGGACATTGACTGAAGTGAGAATTTCTCATCTTTAGGACCCCATGAAATCTGCCTTCCCATATTTGTGTAGCTCTGACCTCTCTGGTCATTTTGGGAGCCTTTCCTGTGTCAGCTGGCCAAAACAACACTTCTCTTATCAGCAATTCTCATCACTTATGCTACCTGCAAAACCAGGGTCAAACTGACCCTCAGGCCAATGACCCTGCACTAACCTTTCCATAGACCTTTATAACCCAAAAAGGAGCAGAGACCAGCATCAGCTTGGGTGGTAGACAGTACCTTCAAAGGGTTGGATGGGCCATGCAGAGGGGAAATGTCTACCCCAGAGATGGATTGAGATCCCAGCTCCATAGACTTCCAGCTCCTTGCTCTGATCTCAGCCTGTCAGAAACCCAAATCCTTCCTGACACCATCAGTCCATGAGCTGCTGACCCTGTGAGAAACCCCAATCCTTCTTGAAGCCATCAGTCCACGAGCTGCTGACCCTGTCAAGCTACAGCATCACCCTAAAGGGTGGCTCAGCAGCTGTTCAGCTTGCCTGGACAGAGACCCTGCTGCTTTTGCAAACTGAGGCAATCCAAAGGCAACACAGTAGATGAAGTCCTGCCAATCCTTGCAAGAGAGAAACACTTGCTCTTCAAACCTGATCCTGTAGGCTTGTGAAACGAAGGTACCCTTTAATAAAATAGGATTAACGAGCTGGAAAGGTACGCAGTAAAGGGAAAGAAACAACTCCCCTATTTCCCACCCCAATCCAACCAAATATGGAGATGATAAGATAAAATCACACTGTTTACTCACCACTTGAAAAACTCTGTTCTCCCTGGGTGCAGTTCACCCTCAGCCAGTGACACCAAAAGAAGGCTCTTCTGCCTGGTTCTCTTGCCCCTATTCCTCAAGAGTTCCCAGAAGCAGGGGCTCCAAAAACAAGACTGGTCACACAGAGCTCAGTAGGAGCAAGTCTTCATGTATGGGAGTGGTCAGAAGGGGAGGGTGATGTAATGGAGCCCTATCTTTGAGCTGTAAAGGCATGCCACCCTTCCCCCTCCTGTCCCTGAAGAATTGCTGGCTCACAGGGCAAGATGAGAACAGAGTGGTCCAGCACTTTCCGTGCCGTGCTTTCTCACGGTAAAGGGAACAGCGTGGAGGGTGGGGAGCAAGCAAAGATCAGAGCTGAATGGAGACAATACTTTGATGTTAGGTAGTCCCAGGAGTGAATCTGTACTGGCAGAGCTGTTTCTTTTCTTCATGCATCAAACAATTCTCTGCCAAGTTGCTGGTTTCCCCTGGCACAAGTCCTGACAGGGAGGACACCCTCTGCATTTGAGCACTGGTGACCCCAAGCCCATCCTGACAGAGAAAATCCCAATCCTGCACTCTTCCAAGTTGGCAGATGCTGCAGCACTGCCCAGCTCCATGGCCATAGGGGCTGAGAGCTCTGTAGAGGAGAAGAAATGTTCCTCCCATAAATGGTGGTGTCTTGGACACTGACCTGGGAAGCTCTTGAGAGGCACATCCTGCCCTTCTCCATCAGAGGAAATCTTGAACCTTGTGAATGGAGAGGAAATCTCTCAAGGATACACCACTGCTGTCCAAAGGGAAAATCATTCATTTTGACTTCCTTCATTTCAGTTTTGTTGATCAGTCACTGCAGGGTTTGTTTGACTGTGAAAAGCCACATCAGGCATTGGGACGAGGTTTGCCTAATTCAAAGGTTATAAACAATCAGCTGTAATTGCTGTATGAAGGGAGAGTCCAGATCTATCAAAAGGTTTCTGTGTGCTCTCAGATGAGGCAATTGGAAAGGGCAGGAGCCAGTCCAGGCTTTCACAAAGTGGAATTCACAGAGTTACCTTCCTCTACCAGGAACTGCACCAAGATCCACAGGATCATGCAACGACAGCCAAACACAACCACCAGCTCCAAGAACCAAAACCTCCTACTGACAGGAACCTCCATGGGTAATTCTCAGATTTGGGTGGGGAAGGGAGATATGGGAATGACTCTTGCAAGAAGGGCTGCTTGTGCAATGCATAGTGAACTGAACTGGAGAACAACAATGCCTTTACACATTCACAGGTTATTTTACTAGCCAGAGATGTCCCCTGTCCACACAACACTATGTTATCTCAAGTAAAGGAGTTTTCCTGTGCACTGTAAGGAGCATTCCTGTGCACATCACAGTCTGAGTCTCTCTTACTCTGAGGAATGGGTCTGTTTTGATAGTGCCAAGGGACTTGAAAGCAGATACAAACTGAGAACCCTTTTTAACTGCCAGGAATGCTGCCTGAGAGAATTTTTCAGATCCAGGACAAACTAGGTCTCTCTTCCCAATATAAGATTTGCTCTACTATATTTGCACTACCCTGCAAAATACAGAATGTCAATAAACTGCTCCCTCTTGTTCTGTTGTTTTGGCGGGGGGACCTGGCTGTGGAGCTTTTGGGAATGAAACAGAAACAATTAACATTGAGTTGTTCTGTTATCCTTATTGAAACAAGAATCTGCAAGGTATTTTTCAGTGCAACCACAACTGCAGCAGACCCTGTCCATCCCAAGGAAAGCTCCCCACTTGCTCAAGGTGCAGGATTTTTTTACAGGATTGTTTGGAGACAACCTAAACACCCTGGATGGGTGACAAACTGACCAAACTGCAAACACAAAGAGGAAGAACAGTCATAATAGGTCCTTTCCTCTATTTCTCCACTGATATTCATGGTAAGACACTGAGACACAGGGGAGACTGTGTGAAGCTGCCAACCAAGTATGAACCTCCAGCATTTGCTGCACCTGCAGGAAGATCTCCAAACTCCATAAACTGTCCAGACTGCCAAATTCTTATCATCACCACAAAAAATTCACTACTTCACATAATTTTAATGCTACTATCAGGGCCAGGGAGCCTTAGATGATAAAAGAATTCATACCCCCACTTCAGAGACAGGACAACAGAGACAATCTTGCCCAGGGCTTCAGAGCAGGTCAGTGCCTGGGCTGGAACAAGGAATCTTCCCCCCAGATTCCTTAACCATGTTCCTAGACATCACCTTTCTTCCCTGTCACATGCCTGATACATGCAATAAATCCAGAGGCAGCTGGCAGTGACAGAGGCTGACACTGATCTACTGCACTGTGCCTAGAGCTCCATGGGAGGTTGTGTTCAGTGCTCCTCACTCCTCCACTGTAAACAGGAAATTAATAAAACGTGAAGGTAGCAGCCTCCATCTCCTTGTGGAAGAAGACAGCAGATTAGATAGCAGCAGAGGAGCTGGGGGGAAGTTCAAAGTGTTTGCCACTTAATGGAAAACTCATAGATAATTACAGAAAGTTGTTGTGTAACTAATCACTGTTAAAGTCTAACCTAAGCAAGAGGGCCCTAAACCCAGAAGAACACAGACTTTCTCAACTAGACTCAAGGTCCACTTCCCATTCTGCTTAAGAATCAGTGGGACTTGGAGATGTGAGGCTCAGGAGCTATTCTGGACATGAATGAACACTGACCCACAGAGATCTGTGTGTGCAGCCCAGCCAAACTTTGCCTTGTGAGAGCTTCTCAGGAAGCCCCACAGCTTCTTGTTCCCTTCTCAGCAATTTCTGCTGAAGAATCAGCTCTGCTGCTCTTGGACCAAAAAATGAAACCTCTCAGCATAAAATACAGCACTTCCTGGTAAGCCAGAATCTGCCCTGGGTTATTTCAGGCAAGATTTCAATGGGATCATGTGGCAGGGTGAGGGTAGCAGCCTCTCAGAGGGGGATGGGGCACAGCAGCAGTGCAGCCCCCCCAAATCTGTTATCCCCACTTGTCAGCCTGCTCACACAGCCCTGGGGGTGCCTTCTGCCTGCCCTGCAGGGCCACTCAGCCCATGGGAATCAACCAGCAAAGAGCCAGAGCTGGCTGTGAGGGGCTGTGAGGGAAGCAGTCCCACTGAGTGCCTGAGAAGGCTGTGGATGAAGCTCTAACTTGCTCTGAGTGGGCAGGGGCTATGCACATTCTGGCTTCACTATGCCAAGCTCCAGAGGGCAAATCTGTCTCAGGGATGAGGACCCAGAAGCAAGAGTTTCATGGACCTTTACACTGGCAGCCCTTTCCCTGCTGTGGGCAGTGAGGAGGGTGCTCAGCAGCCATACAAATAGTTCATATTGCACTACACAGGAAAGGTGCACACCATGCAAGACAGCTCACGCCCTAAATGAGAATCTGGATGTACAACTCTTTTATTTCAGTGTTCTCAGCACTTCATACTCTCTGGGTTTGCTCCCCAGAACAACAGCCTCAGGAAATAAATGAATTTTTCTTTCTAAAGAAATCACTCACTGCAGATCCACTACTACCCTAGTGCTTCAGGCTCACATTTAGTCCAGCTAGGGCTTGGGTAACACAGTTCATGTCTGTGTGAATATTTGCAACCCATCAGTTTTGACCTCAGGAGAGAAACACAGAGCACAGGTTCAGTGTTGGTGCACTGCTGTACAGTGGGACAGGCTCCTCTCAGCCCCCCAGGGCAAAGCAGCTGAGTGTGCTCAGTGCCACCAGCCCAAGGCTGTGCATGAAACCACTGGGTGACTGTGCTGTCCAGAAGGGCAGTCACAAAGCTCCTACAAAAGAAGCTTGTCTTGACTGGCCTCTGCACCTGAATGCACAAATCTGGCAGGACTGGTGCTTGCAGCATCTCCTCCTCTGGGCAGAGCATAACCCAGGACTGAGGAAGGGACAGGTGCTCAAACACCAACCAGTGTTGTGTCCTGAGAGATCCTCATGCTACCAGGAGAACAGGACTCACACCTCAAGTACAGATCAGAGAAAGAGTCCCTGGCTGGTTCATGTCCTGCCTGTCCCAGTCTCCTTCAGGGCTGTTTGTTCAGGTGCTGCAAAGGCACCAGAAGTGACCATTTGCTAATGAGAGGTCAGAATCACAAACTTCTGCCACAAAGCACTTGGAACCTTTGCTGGAAAGTGTGAGGGGGCCAGCTGGGCTGGAGGCAGAGACTGTTCCAGCACAGCTCTGGGAACACACACTTGGCTTTGGGAGAAGCACACAGGCTGCAGGGGTGGACACAGCCCTGCACAGGAGCTCGTCCCCAGCAGCTCTCCCCTCCCTCCCCCACACAGGGGCTGCTCAGCCTTTCCATCACAGCCTCTCTGGGCTGGGATGGGGCAGAGGCTGGTGCTGAGCCCATCTGCTGAGCCCACACCTGCTCCCATTTCCACTGCCAGTTGTTTGCCATGTTTCCATCTGCTCTCTGGGGAAGGCTTGGTTTGTTTGCCCAATGTGCCAGGGCTGCAATCAGCTGGCAGAGAGGGCCAGTGGCACCTGCATGGCACAGCACAAAGCTGCTGAAACCCCCCTCCACTGAGCTGGCCCCCAACCTTCCCAGGGGGAAATGGCAATGCATGGGACACCACAGGCAATGCCCTCTCAGAGACTGGGGTGTCTCAAACAAGTCGAGAGGAGAAAACAAACACAGACTCCTCCTAAATCTTGAGAGCCACAGCAAGCAGTGCCATCAGGCACAGATGGACTTTGCAGGGGGGTAAAGTGGCCTCCCCTGGGAAAGGCTCTCACCTTCACTTGCAGATAGAGGCAAAAAGGCTTCCCACAGGCTGCAGCAATGTTCCCATTCTCCCCACATCAGCCAGTAACTCTGGCCCTCTGGTGCTGTGGGTATAACCATTTTCTGACAGTGCCATGCCTCTGTCTCCCACCTTGTCCCATCACAGCTGCCCCACAGCATTGAGGAAGAGGAACAATTTGCAGTGAGGTCAGCCTGATGTGTCATGGGGGTGTGTGGGAAACAGACCTTGGGTTTAACAGGGCAGCTCCCCTGGGAGAGCTCCCACAGCCAGAAATGAACCTTGAACTCCAGCAGGGCAGGGCAGAATTGTGCAGAGACAGAAGACTAGATAAAAGAGATTATCCTTTTATAGATATGGATTTTTTTTTTTTTTAAAGAGAGCAGGAAGGAGCAGGAAAGAGAGGCAGAGTCCAGAGCCTGGTCTGACTGCTCAGATCTGAGGCTACCAGAAATGCTGGCTGCTCTTGAAAAGGCTTCCTGACTCCCCCATGCCACCCTGGCTGCCTTGCTGGCCTCTGCCACTGAGATCCCACCAGCCTCGAGCTAATTTGGGCTCATGGGTGAGAACACAGAAACACAATAGTGACAGGAATGAAAAGCAAGGGGGAGGAGGACACCCAGGAGACTTATTTTATCAAAACCCAACAGTATATCAAAGGGGATCTGTGAAGAGAGGGAAGAGCCTTTTGTAAAAGCCACAATTGAGGCAAATCCTGCAGTTTTTAAATGCTGCAGTTTTTACATTCTCTTGGGAACCCCATGATGAAGACTGCCCCAAAGGGGGACCCCTGTGCCAGGCCAGGCCATGTGCCAGGCACTCTGCACACTGAGCAGTCCCACACCCATGGATGGCACAGTGGCTGTTTGCCCTCTGCATGTGCTTTTTAATTACAGCTTTTATTTGCAAAGCATCTCTTACAGAAAGGACAAATTGCATTACTCTCAGCTTATTAAAATCACACTCAGATTTTTCTCAGCTGCTAATTACAGCCAGGCAGCAGTGTCAGTGTAATTAAAGCTGGGATGGACGTTTGGGGACACAGCTGTCACACAGCCCCTTGCTGTGCCAGGCTCAGCTGAGCCCTGCCCAGCTGCTGGCCCCCCTGCCCAGCACAGCCCTGTCATGCCATGAGAGGAGATGATGCAGGTAAGGCCAAGCACCTCCCCAGCACAGGGGAGGGGGCCCCCTGCACCAAACCTCCCCATTTCAGCTGGCCACCCACCCTGACTCTGCTGCAGGGGCTGGGGGAAGGGACACCTGTGGCCTTGGGGTACAGCACTGAGGTGTGGGGACTGAATGGGGGTTTTCTCCTGTTTCTGGTGCTAAATGATTGCAATAAATCACATTGCCTGTCCAAGCCTCCATTTGCTTTCATGCAAAACAGAGATTTTGGGCTTCCTTGTTAATTAAGCAGCTCTGGGAACAAACCACAGAATGGGCTCTTGCTGGCACCCAAACACTTTACAGCCTGACTGTGGCACATAGCAGACCTGGGAGTGGATTGCCCAGGGGAAGGTGTGAAGCCCTGGAGACTGAGTTCCAAAGACTGAGAGACAGAGCTGAGATAAAAGAGCTCCCAAACCTGTGAGGAGCTGGAAGCCTGCTGGAGAACCAACTGTGCCTCTGCAACACTTGGTGTTGGCAGAAGGGCCAGCACAGGTGTGCAAACAGCTGTGTGCACAGCACAGCAAGCACCTGCCCCGAGCTCAGGCACCTCGGGAAAGCTCTCAGGGCACAGGACCAGGTAAGCTTTGGGCAAGTGGGGACTTTACCCCAGCACTGGCTTCCTGCTGCCAAGGGGATGCTGTGGAGAATATCACCTCCAGGAAGATAGAGTGCTAATTAGGGAAAGCAGATAAAGACTGTGTCTCTTTCAAGATGAGTTTCCTTCCCACTGAAATCCTCACAGTTTCAGTGCTCAGCAGGATGCAAACACATCCTTAAATGATTTCCTGGAGCCTAGTCTCAAAGATCAGTCCCTTCAAAAGCAGGAACATGCCAAGATCAATAGCAGACCCAGGAGAGCTCTAAGCATGCCAGCCCCAAAACCACCAGCCCTTCACTACAGCAGTTACCTATCAGATGCTGAGGGGTACTGCTAGATTTTTATATTTGAAAAGGCTACCAAGACTTCCTAAGCAATCTGCTTCACTTAAGTACTAAGGGGAAAAAAGAAATCAGCAGGAAATTTTACATTTCAGAAACAGCATGATGTGCCTGTGCAGTGTATCCTGGAGAGGCAAACCCACAGAGAGAGTTCACAAAAGAAGAGGAGCAGAGCTCACAGATACTGGATGTGATCCCAAGAACAAGGATATGCTCATCTGCTCCATGAATAGTTTTACTGCTAACTCCCTAAAGTCACTAACTAACAGGATGCCCTGGGAAGCAGCTATCAGGTGATCATTTTCAATCCAAGTTACAAGAGAAGAGTGAATGATGAAAACTTCATGTGGAAAAAGCTGAGGGGGGCGTCCTATGGATGCCAGAGGCAGCACGTTCATGATATTTACTTGTGGCTCAGTAGTGAAATAGTAAACAAAACATATGGAGCTAGCAAAAGATATCAGGGAAATTCAAGTTGTGGGAAACTTGAAAACATCTGTGAAACAGGGCAAATAATATCTGATTAAACTCAATATAGAGAAATATGTAATACCTGGCTGTGATAACCCAATATGAAGGATAGATATATATTGATGGGTTTGGGTTTGAAGTTCCCTACACCACCGTTAAATCTCTTACAAAGATTTGGTGAAAAAAATGCAGCAAGAAGGAAGCAAGAATTTGCTAGCTCCTGATTCACTGGCTGTTACTTAAAGCTTATAAATGAAACTGGGTCTGTAAAGAGGAAAAGTATTCCTTTGAAAAGGATAAAGAGGACAGAGGCAGAGTTAAGAATCAAAGCTGGCAAATCAAGCAACATCTATAGAAACTTTTGAAAAAATTAATAACTTAGTACAAGGAACTTACCTAAGAAATGACATAACAAAGATTATGCCCAATACTGAAAAATAAAGTGTTTTCAGTCTAGGGTGTTCACTCAAGTACAGCTAACAGCCGCTCCCTTGGAATAGCATTGAAATCTGTCCAAATAGGAGAATTCCAGGCAGAGGTCATGGTTTTCATCCCTTCAAACCCGCGTGCAGCATCAGCGCATGCCGCAGGAACACAATGCCTGAGCAGAGGCAGGATTCCCTGGAGCTTCGAGCCTCGCTGTCCCTACCTGGAGCCGGTGGCAGGAGGGGCAGCCTCACCTGCCCGCACTCGGGGAGCGCCTCCCTCCATCCCCCCGGGCACACCTGCGCGCTGCGAGCCTACCTGGAGCTAAGGGCACCTTCCGTGCGGGCGCGGCGGCATCTCAGGGCTCCGACCAGCACATCCCTGCCTGGCCCGGGCCTTGGCGGCTGCCCAGCGAGAGGAGAGCCGCTGTTCCAGAGCAGCCGGGCCGTTCCCCTGTGGGTGAGAGGCTGGGTCAGTCCCAGTTCTTGCGCTGGGCACTAGATGGCACCGACGGGAGGCGGCTCCGGGGCAGCACCGGCGGTGCCGCTGGCCCAAGGGCAGCTGCTGCCCTGGGGAGTGCGCTGCCAGCAGCACCAGCCCGGGGGGAATCCCCTCCTCGGGATGTCCCCTCCACGGGGTGTCCCCTCCACAGGGTGTCCCCTCTACAGGGTGTCCCCTCCTCGGAGTGTCTCCTCCATAGGGAATCCCTTCCACGGGGGTATCCCCTCCACGGGGTATCCCCTTCACGGGGGTGTCCCCTCCTCGGGGTGTCCCCTCCACGAGGAATTCCCTCCTCAGGGTATCCCCTCCACGGGAGTATCCCTTCCACGGGGAAGTCCCTTCCACGGGGAATCCTCTCCACGGGGCTGTCCCCTCCACGGGGTATCCCCTTTCACGGGGGTATCCCCTCCGTGGGGTGTCCCCTCTACGGGGTGTCCCCTCCGTGGGGTGTCCTCTCCACAGGGAATCCCTTCCACGGGGGAATCCCTTCCACGGGTGTCCCCTCCACGGGGTGTCCCCGCTGCCACCGCCCTGCTGCCCCCGCTCACATCCCATCGTGTGCGGCCGGAGCTCCGCCTGTGCTGCAGGGAAGCTGCAGAGCCCGGCAAGGGCTGTGCCATCCGTGCCTCCATGCCCTCTGCTCCTCACCGAGCTCAGGCTCACTGCATTTGCCTGGGTCACAGAGCAGCCCTGCATGTGGCTCAAACTACATCAAAAAGGACAGAAATCCTCCCTGGGAGAGCCTGTCCCGTGTCACTGTGAGGCTGCACCTTGGACAATGAATAGTACCTGGTCCCCAGAGTGTGGAGGGACAGCGAGGCCAGGTACCCCATGGCTGGTTCCTCTGGGCTCAGGCCAGCTCTGGGAGTGGCACCCAGCACTTTCCTTTGCCCTGTGGGACCATGGTGCAAAGGAGACAAGCCCTTACTCACTGCTCCTCATGCATTTGTCACAAGGCAGCTCCTCTAAAGCAGCTCACTCTTCCTCCTGGTTTCCTTCCTTTTCAGCACTGCTGCCTGCAATCACTGAGGCAGGACCTGCACCCCAGAGCCTCCCCAGCCTCATCTTCCTCAATTTCTTTAAGGTGTGGATGGAATTCCTTCCCAATGAACTGTGTGGACTGACGCGATGAGGCAAACACGGACCAAGCCACACAAACTGCTGTGGTAAGCACAGAAAAAGCCAAAGCACTCTCTGTGGTGACAGAAAAAAAAATCATGGGAAGGTGGAAGTTTGTATGTTGGCCTCTGCTGTTCTGACATTAGAAATTCAATTTACTTTAAAGGTTAACACAGTTAGTGGCTCTGCTGAGGATCACAGGCTCTGACAGCCTGCCTGGAACAGCTGCATCCGTGGCAGGGCACGAGGGACAGCATGTGCAGGGTGGCACTGAGGTGAGCAGCCAGCTCTGTGCACAGGGCACAAGTGGCACACATGGGTGTTATCCAAACCAAACCTGAGCCTGGCAGAGCCCAAAAGAGCTTTTGTGCTGAGCTGCTCAGTGATGCCAGGCATTAATGACAAAGACAAGTGTCCAAGGAAAAGCCTGTTTGCTTTTCCAGCAGCTCTACCCTTTCCTGTCTGTCTGCTCATGGCCCTGCAGCCTGCAGTGGGGCTAGGGGTCACCTAGGTCAAACCCACAGGGAGAATCCCTCAGGGTGTTGTAGGTGAGGGACAAATCATAATTCAGATGCCAACACTGTAAAATCCAAACCATCCATGGTGTAACTGGGCAGTAGGTCAGTTTGGCTCTTAAAGGCTGGAGTGGGTGACACTGGTGACCTGGGCAAAACCTGGACAGACTCATGCTGGATCCTGGGGACTGCTCCAGTCCAGCCCAGAGGCTGAGAAGTACAGAACAGCCAGAGAAGCCCCTTCCACACTGACAGACTTGGAGACCTGCTTGGGTCACTGGCCTGAAAGGCTCCTGGGCAGAGAAGGAAATGCTCAAAAAAGGGTTTTATGCTTCAATTCCCACTCCAAATTCTGCTTCTTGTACTCTTCAAGCATTTGGGGTTTTTTAGACAAGACATGTATTTTTATCTTTGGATATAAATGCAAAAAAAAATAGTCAAACTGAAAAGAAATAAAACCAGCTGGTCTCTTTTCCAGGCCTCCCCATGGGAGAGGTCTTTGGAGAACATGAAAGTCTTAGAGAGGCCACCCTCCTCAGCAGGACACCTAATGTGTCATGTGCAGGCTGGGCTGGGTTCCCTCTGCCAGAGGCAGTGATGGAGAGCACTGAGCTTCCCTGCAGCCAGCCCTGGAGCCAGCCAGCAGCACCTCCCTGCTCTGTGCCTGCCCAGGTCACACTCACAGCCTGGCCCCAGTGCCTGCCCCCAGTACTGCCCCCAGGCCTGTGCCTGCCCTCAGCAGTTTAGAACTGCTTGCTAAGATGCTTAGAGCCAGTATAAGCTGTGCACTTAGTGGTTTCAAATTCCAAAAGAAGCTTAGCAGCACCAGGTGCTGCCTTCAGCCTCTCCTGCATGGGCTTAAGATGGTTTAATTCTTTTATGAAAACATAATTCCAGCCCATAGCTTTCAATTGGGGAGCTTCTAAGCCAGGTTTTGTAAAAGCTCTTCCAAAGTATTTTTATGACACAAACACAGACACACAAAAAGGGATTCCAGAAGGACATTAGATCAAACATTTCTGCTTCTTAAAAGCTGGAAATGCAAGAGCCCCATGGCAAGGTACATTTTAATTCCTTGCAAGGCTTTTCTCCAATGTTTTTCCTGTCTTAGGTCAGCTTCTTAAATGGTCTGATGTATGGTAATGCCTGGAGAGGTCCCAGGGGCCTTCCCCTACCTTTTCCCATCAGCCTTGTGAAAGCATCCACAGGCACCTCTGTGCTCCAAAAGCAGGTGAACAGAAAAGCAGCCCCTTGGGACCACAGGCTGCCCCTGGAAGTGTCACTTGCCAGCATTTGCTTCATTAACTGCATTGCTCTGCTGTTGTTTTAACTGTACTGCTCCCCTTTACAAGCTGATCAAAAGCACAAGGTGTTACAAACTTGTTACCTTGTGCTGCTGCCTTGAAAGACCTCCTGCTGCTCCCAGTGACTCTGCCTCCCTTCCTCTGGAGGGCTTCCCAAGGGTGTTGTGTGTCTGCCAGGGGGAAGCAGAGGGCTGGCAAGGACAGAAAAGGTGTCTGGAAAGCACACACAGGTCCAGGTGGCAATGGAGAGGTGCAAAGGTAGAAGGAAAGAGAGGGGAAGTGTGAGCCTGGGGCAGAATGTGAGAAGAGCCAGAGCTTCCCACCACCTCCCACAGCACAAAGCAGGTGTGTGATTCCCTTCCTGGCTGGGACAGGAGAGTCTGGCCAGCCCCACTGCTCCCAGAGCAGTGAGGAACATGTCTGTGCTGCCTCCAGAGCTGCCTGCCCTGCCCTTCTGCCAGGGACCACAGCCCCTGCAGCAGTTCAGTGCAAGGTTTTGAGTCCAAGCCTCACAGTATCTTCACAGCCCACCCTAATTTAATCAAGATAAAATTAATCTAAATGAAATGGATGCAGTGTGCTCCCAGAATAGAGGTAACAGAAATCCTCCTCCATGCATCTGAGTTCCCTAACTGACTGACCATGAAAGCAGCAGAAGCTCAGAATCCCCCCGTGCTGAGAAGTCAAGATAATGCCATGTGTCACTGGAGCAGACTGGTGACCTTCCCTGTGCTCACAGCAGTGCTGTCCAATTTCACTGTGACCACAAGACCACAGGTGGTTAATATTCTCTATGCAGGCAATACAGAGCCCACAAAATCTGCTTTTATGGGCATGGTGAGAACTTGATTAATTTGTCCAACAATGAGCAGGCCAGTGTCCATAATTCCATAGCAGAGCTCTGTCCTTTTGAAAACCCATCACTGCCTCAGACCCAGAACCCACCAGGGGCCTCGTGGGCTGCAAAGAGAGCCTCAGCTACAAGAAGCAAAAGGTTTTAGACTTATTGAATGTTACATGGGCTACTGCTAGCATTTCTCCATCAGATGCAGAGCCTCAGCAGCACTGATGCTGCAGGAAGTCCCTAACACCTCAGCCCAGCTGATGCTGTGTCCCTCTTGCATCTCCTCATCTCCACCTACTCTGCAGTCTCAAGGAATAAATTCTCTAATGGTTGTCATTAAGAGGATTTCTTCCCCAAAGCTGCACTGTCAGGGAGAGATGAACCTTCTCCAGGTCCTGCTTTGTTCAGTCAAGAGCTTACAGGTGTTTGGGATAAGGAGCTCCCACACGAACAGCTCATGGCCAAACAGCAAGTGCATTAGCCCCGAGATACAATGGAATTAAATCTGGAGCCTGCACTGGCTCCTTGCATCTATCTCTCCAGAGCTGCAGCTCCCTTCCCAGCAGGAGGCTTGGCTTTGAGGGATCTGCCAGCAAGCTCAGAGCCACGAGAAATAACAACTTGGGAGCTCAGACAAGCTGGTTTGCAGGCAAACAAAAGCTGAAGCTATGAAAGTGTGAGGCAGTCGGTGCCGGGTCTGGCAGCACAGCCTCACCTCCGCCGTAATCCTCTTCCCCTTCTTAAGCACTAAATTAATCAATTACACTTCCAGCCCGGCAAAACCAGTCAGAAATGAAACCTTCATCATACACAAGGCAAACATAATTAGGATTGTCACTGGAGGCCAGCCTGCCCAGCATACAGATGAGAGCAGCCCGGGAGGGGCAGGGCCATTGGGATTGCGGTCACAGCTTTGCCAAGGGCAGCGCCTGCAGCCCAGCCCAGCCCAGCTCTGCAGGGACTGCTGGCACCCAGCCTGCCCCCAGCCAGGCCAGGGCACAGCCAGGCAGCCCCTCTGGCCATGGCAGGGAGGAACCACCACCCTCCCCAGCCATAGATGGGAGCCCAGACTGCCAGTGCTGCACAGGGCACAGACCCTGCAGGGGGGGACAGCATGGAAATGAGGAAATCCCTGACCATGACTGCCAGGGTGCATTCATAAATGGGGCTGCTGGATCCCAGAAACCTGGGGTTCTGAGCTTTCTGTGCTTTCTGGCATTGACCCCCTGGAGAACACTGCTTGTGACCTGAGGCCTTGGAAAGGCTTCCAAAGTGGTGGAGTTAAAGTCACAGGTGTGTAGTTAAATAGAAGAGTGTGATTTCACATATTGAAGGGTTTTAAATTTGAAGGTTTTAGAATATAGTAATAGGTATGGACAAGATGGAGGATTTTGGGTGTTGTCTCCTTTCTGTCTTCTTCCTTCTTCTTCATGCTTTCAGGCAGTAGTTTCTGGTTGGACAATCAGTGCTGCAGGTCACAGGAGTTTGGTTATTGGGTCAAGAGTATAAATAACATAGGTGTTAATTCTCCATTGGGCTGTTTAGCTTTAAAAGACCATGTAGCCAGCTCAATTCATCTCCATTTTGCTCACTTTTAGCTGGTAGCTAAAGTGTTGCAGAACTCTCTGTACTTTAGATAAGATTTAATAAACAACCAAGCCCAAACACGAGAAAATTCATCTCCTTCATGTTTTTAATCCTGACTCTGAGTGAAGACAGAAGAAAATGAAGACAAGCCACTAATAAAGTCACCACCTTTAAGGGATGAGCAATGGTTATCCCCTCCCCAGCCTACAAGTGGGAAACTGAGTCACAGGGGCCAAGTGATAGGAAGAGCAAGGCAGGAGTGTTCAGTGAAGCATCAACTCAAGGCTCAAGTGCAAGCAAAAAACCCAAGTGAGCCAAAGCAAAATCACAAACCCAGTGTGTTCCCATTGTGCTCCCAGGGTGCAGCTGCAGCCCCATGGCAGCAGAGGCTACACAGAGCTAGAGGAGAGGCAGGGACTGGGGTGAGGATGAACCAAGGGCTGAAATGGTTTCTGTACAAGTCCAACTCTTCAATTTGAGAAACAGAAACCTGAGAGGGGACACAGCAGAGGTTTATCTGAGAGTGACTTCAAGAAAATGAATGAGGAATGACTGCCTGCTGCTTCTTCCAATATTTAAGCTACAAAAGCATCAAATGAAAACCGTGAGTGACAATTCAGAACAAAGTAAATATTTCTTCACACAGCTGAACAGTGCCATAAGTTGCTGTGGATACCCAAAATTTTCTCAGGCTCAAAAAAGGGTTTAGGAAAAACTTGCAAAGACTATTAAATGCACTGATCCACATCTCAGGAAATTCCTGACTTTGGATGGCTGATGGTAAGGAGAGCATTCAGCAACACACTGACCTACATCCCCCTCTGCTATCCTCCTCACTGGGCATCCTCTATTAACCACTGCTAATTGAGGCTCCCAGGGGAAAGAGATCTTTGTTCTGATCAAGTGCAGTTGCTCTTCTGTCCTGGCACTGATCTGAGCTCTCCTTACTTGCCTGAAAGATTAGGAACTGGGAACATTCCCACTGCTGGGCACTTGAGTGACAACAAGGAGATGTGCTTATAGCACAGAACTGGAGTGAATACAGAAATGCTTTCTGTTTTTCCCATTTCTCATGTTAGGAGCAATTTTTTGGTAAAATTAACTCAGTCATGTTGCACCCATCTAGATGCAGTTGGCAGCACCATGTAGCCTGTGTTCAGTTTAGAAACAAGATAACATCCTTCTGAGAGGTGCTAAAATATCCACAGGGATGGGATTTCCAAGTCTCAAAGCCACAGCTTTGTGAGAAACCCCACAGTTCCCACTCTGTTGTACCAAACAAGCTCATGAGCTGATCTGTCTCTGAGTAAAGTTTGTGGGTGCCCTTGACACTGCAGCAGAGATGAAAGAAAGGTGGGGACACTCCTGTAGTTGGTGTCCCCCAGGTCCTGCATGCTCACCTAGTGCCTCACTCTCTCCTAGGGTTGCATTAGGGGATGCTGACTCTGACAGAAGAGTCCACTCTTTCCAGGCAAACTCCTGCCTCCTGGCCTTGCTGACCATCTCAGCTATAGAAGCACATCCACTGGCTCTCATGTGCCCTTTGAAAGCACACACAGATAGGGCAGGATTACCTCTCAGTCTCCAGAGCCTTTGGCCAGGCATTCTCCTTCAGTGGAGCTCTGGGGTGTTTCTCATCAGCTCCTATTATCCATTATTGTAGTGCTCCCAGTGCTAGAGCACAGCTGGGACACAGCTGGACTGCCCCTGCAACTGCTCGTTTGTTAAGAGGATTTGCTCTGTGGATATTTCAAAGTCACATGCAGAGGAGGGTACACTGGTGACAGTGCCATCCTCTGAGCCACTTGTGTGCCCTGGGTCTCCCACTGCCTTAGAACAATCCAGTTGGTTTCATTCCCACTAAACTGCAGGTTGTGTTTGCTTCTGACTCTCAGAGATAAGATGTGAGACAACTGTGCCTCACAAAGCCATCCCACTGCTGAACTGATCCCTTGGTTCCAAATCCACTGTGGCTGCTGCTCCTTTCAGCAGCACTCAGAGCAGAGCAGAGCAGCAGGAGCACAGATCTGTGGCAGAGGGAGAGGCATCGTGCACCCCTCCTTTGGCACCTTTACCCACTGCTCCAGCACTTTTCATCCTTCCCTTTGTTCCCAGTGACAGCTCTGCAGCTGTAGCACTGCACCCCATATGAGTGATTTTCTCTTGACCCAGCCTCTCTCAAAGCTCTCTGACCAGATTCAGAAGTCCTTACTCAGCATCTACTCCCTCCAAATGGGATTAGCCTGAGTCAGTCTCAGCCATATCTCAAGATCTGTTGATGCTAATTTCCTTCATGCAGGTGCTCAGAGCAGGGAGGGGACTATGGGGCAGATGGACAGTCAGGGCTTTTGTCTGATCAAGCACTGAGTAAAATTCTGAGAAGGGCTTTCAGAATCTGGCCTGCCATGGTAAGAGAGCTGCCCAAACACTGGGACAAAATGAGTGCATTAGCCAGGCTGCTTTAGAGTCCAGCCCCTTTTTGTCTCTGTCTCTTCAAGAGAGGGTCACCAGCAGAGTATTTGAAAGAGGCTATCATGATGCAAAGCATCCACATCTCCATCCCTATCCATGGCTCAGAGGAAGGCTGAGAAGGAAAACGATCCTTGCTGGCTCTGTACCACAAAGAGCCATGGCCATTCCCCCACAGTGAGAGCCCAATAGCCACAACACTCTCACAGATGCATTGGATGGTGCTTGTCTAGGGATGCACAAGGCAGTGGGAGCCCCAGGTTGCTCCTGTAGCTGTTTGCCCTCACATTGCAGCTGCCAGACACCCTGCCCTGCGTGCAGGGCACAGTCTGCCATGGGCACCTGGGATCACTGTGCTGAACTGAAGTAAGCTTATGGCTCCGATTCCAAAAAGTAGGTCAGGCTGAGCCACTGGTTGTGCTGGGAGCATGACTGAGCTGCCTGCAAAATCTCGGTGGCTGGAGATGGGATCCAGGCTTTGTTTTTTACCATCCTGTTGGATAGTAGTGATTTTGTCTGAGGAAATGCATGTGCTAAACTTGCTGTGCACTGCTGGAGGAGGGAGGAATGCATACAAGGAAAACAGTTCTACCCACAGCAGGTGAGGAACAGTGCCAGCATCTCACTATTGCAGATGATGGGTGGTGGGCAAAATTCCTGCCACTTTCTAGATTAGTAAAACACCTCCTCTGGGTCCAACAGCAGACTGATGGAAAACACAGCCCACAGAAGCAGTCCCTGCAGATGGTGTGCTTTGAACTACTATTAATCTAAACAACCTTTTGCGATGTTCAAAGAGTTTGTCCTCCCCAAAATGCCTGGATGGAAGGAGCAGTCCCGGCAGCATCCGCGCCTCTCTTTGTCTTCCCCACCGAGCATCTCGGGCAGAGCGGAGCCGTGAGGAGGAGGAGGCGCCTGGGGAGCGGCGGGAGCCGGGTTTGCCCGGGCAGGAGGAGGGCGCTGAGCGCCGACCCGCAGCGCCGGGAGCCGGGGCGGGGCCGCCGGGCGGGGCAGCGGAACCCGCCTTGCCCGCACCTCCCGGCCCGAACCCGAGCACCGAGCCCCAGCGCGGCCATGGGCTCCCGGCTGAGCCGGCAGAGCAGCCTGGAGGAGGAGAGCGGCGAGCAGCCCTGTCCCGGCCGGCCGGAGAGCGGCCGCGGCGACTTCCAGCTCTCGCTGCTGCTGCACCCGCAGAAGCTGCCCGGGGTGCTGCGGAAAGCCTCGCCCGCGCCCTACGTGCGGAGGGTGGGCTGGCTGCGGGAGATCCAGGCCACCATCCGCGAGCACAAGCGGGAGCACGCCGTGCACATCCTCCGCCTGCTCAGGAAGGTACGGGGCAGGGCGGGAGGGAAGGGCGGTGGGGCCGGGCTGCAGCCCCGCTCCGTGCCGGAGCCCCCTCCCCAGCGCTGGGATCTGCAGCTCTCCGTGTTGGGGCTCTTTGTGCTGCCTTCCCCCGCTCCGTGCCCCGCTCCTTTCCCCGCTCCGGGCCACCCCCGACCCCCAGGCTGAGCCCCCGGGGGCTGGGAGGGAGTGCGAGGGGTCTGTGCTGCCCGCACAGAAAGGGGTCCGAGCCTGGGCTGTGCTCACCCACCCCTCCGTGCCAGCCCTGGGTGTGCTCAGCATTGATGCCTCCACCCCAGAAAAAAGCCACTGCCGCCCCACTGCCCGCACATCCCATTATGGCCACTCAGCCACAGCGGCTGAGATATGTCTGGGAAAGCCCAAAATGGTTTTGGAGGGGACCTCTGGGACAATGGCGGCTGAGAGGAGAGGTAAAGGGGTCAGTGTATCAGTGGGAGCATGTTTCTGTCTGCCGCCATTCAGGAGCAGAAAAGGCAGTGTGCAGACAGTGTGGTGCCAAACTGATGCTGAGGACAGAGCCCTGCTGCTGGAGCAGAGCCAGCTCCTCCATCACTCACTGCTACCATCGCCCTCCACCAAACTCAGCTGCCCCAAACTGCAGGAACTCTGTAACTGGCAGCACAGAGGACAAAGCCCACCTCTGATGTGGTCCTAAAGCACCATCAGTTTGTAGCTTATCATGTTGATTCATTAGATAACAATCTACTTCATCTCGGGAACATAGATTATTTCTTGCCTCAGTAGCAGGTGACCTTTGGGTGTGAGTGCAGTGGAGCAGGGCTGGCTCCCTGGATGCTTGTTCACCCACAGCAGCAGCTGCAGGGAGCTGCATGAACAGCCTGCCTGCTCTGCATGTCCAGGGTTTACAGCACATCTGACAGTGCTGCTCACTGCCCTGGGCTACCAGCCAGCTGCACACTCACAAGCAACAATTCACAGGACCAAAAATTACATCTCTGCTTGTCCTGTCCACTACTTTAGCCTTCACTTGAAGATTGCTACCAGCACCACAGATAAACTCTTCTTGCCACACATGTAGACAGATAAACTCACAGCAGAGAGCCTCTGTGTGTGCACCAGTATGGCAGACAAGGGTTAGATTTGAATAAGATTTCCAAGGCAGTTTTGGAGAGGTGCTACTGCAAGAAGCTTGTGAAGAAAGAGAGGCAACCACTCACTTTATGGAAGTGGCAATGTAACATGAACAGACTTTACTAGGGTATGCCAGAGGCCAGAAATACAGAATATCATCTTGTAGTGCTCAGCACCTCTCCTGGAGACTGATGCTCTGAAAGTCCCCACAGACCCTGGAGGTCTCCACAGGGTCCATCCATGAACAGACAGGGTTTGAGTGCTAAGTCACAGGGCCATATGGAATGGAGGGTCGTTTCTAAGCTCCTTTCAGGATCAGTTAAATACCTGGCTTCCCCACATCTGCACTTGAGAATTACCATGTCCTGAATATTCACGTTTACCTGCTGCCCTTCCAGTTCCCCATGTTATTCCTGGTCCCCATCTCTGCCTGCCCGTGTTGAAACAGTGGCTGTCTGTCCATCTGCTCACAACAGAACAGTGGGATTACATCCTGTAATCACATCTTCTGCCAAGCAAGGTGGGAACCCACCCAGCAGCACCCCAAAGCCTCTGGTTCACTGAGTGCTCAGAGGTTTCAGAGACAGAGAATTTACACCACTAACATGTGCCACACCCCCAGCTGCCACCCGGTCTGGGGTCATGTAATCACCACCAGTCCTCCTCACATGTCCCATGCCAGCCTCAGGGCAGCCTTTTTGCCAGCTTAAAGATTTTCCTCACTCCACAACCATGCTCACCCCTCAGCTTGGTCCCCAGCAGGTTCCTCCTTACCTTGGCAGTGTCACGCTCTCGGGAGTCACGGGTTAGTGTGTGCCAGGTGAGGCTCTGTGTGTTACCTGTGAAAAGAGACATACCTTGTTCACTCAGTGGACAGGGGGGACACTGAACACCACACCTCATCACTGTGCAAACACCCCAGGGGAGGCAGAGAAATGGTGGGACTGGAACTGCAGCCTCCTGAGGTCACAGACAGCTCAGCCAGAGCAGAGGACACGGATCCCACGTGTGCCTCCTGCTGCTCCCAGCACACACCCCCTGCCCAGCCCGTGCTGGCACCCTGCTGCTGTACCTGCCTGTGGTTTTGACCTGTGGTCTGCACGCTTCAAAAGGCTGCAGACTATTCCTAGGATATTCAGAGGGTGTGATGATGTAAAGCAAGCAAGGCAGAAGCAGTTCCACTAAGAGAGATGAGAGATCCCAGCATTGGAGAAGACTGCAAACCACAGGGGCACATGTGCTTTGTACATGAGCACTTGCACAGCTCCATTGCACATCATCTGCCCCAGAAATGCCCACCAGCAGAAAGCAGATCAGCTTTCCTGCTGATCTAGGTGGGCATCACTCAGCTGAAGCCCAGGGAGACATTAGACTTGCACCAGCAAAAAGTCTGCTATAATCTGTTTGAGACAGTGGCAAAGTGTCATTTTTAAGACAACAGCGCTAAGCCAACTGAACTGGCAAGAGTTATAATATTCTGCTGCCTGCAGCCACTCTTTAGGTGGTACAAAATTTTCCAAGAAATGAGTGACAGAGGGAGTGAGATAGGGAAATAACTAAAATGAGCCAGAAAATGCCTCTAGGCTAAGAATTTATGAAATATCAATGTGAAGTGAATATTTACAGCTATATTACTTACAAAACCCTCGCAGGCAAGATTTATAATGGGAATGCAGATTAATCTTAATGGTACAGCTCCAGCTGGGGGAGTTTAATTACTGCTCTGACATCCACTGCTGCATGCCCAGCCATGCCATCCTCACAGCAGCTTTCTTCATCTGTGCACATTACACTTGGTGTAGGAGGCTCCATTTCCCCAAAGCCTTATGGTTAAGGGAGACACTGGCATGATGCCTTGCCAGGCTCCTGGCCCACATCCAGCTGTGGCTGTCTGTCCTTCAGACTGATCCACTGCTTAGATTCCTTGCCTGCTCACGGGTGTGGTTTGTGTACACAGAGTGATGGGGCTGTCAAGTATTTAATTCATTCTCCCTCTCTGTGTCTCTTTGGGATTGTGCTTCCTGCTCAATCCAGCATATCCAGAGCAGGATACAGCACTGGCTTTGATTGGTGCTCAGAGTTAAGATCCCAAACCTCTGCCAGCTATGGCTCTGTCCCCGTTGGTGATGTATGTGCATACATCCAGCTTTTTTTCCCCTCTCACTCCACTTTTTTTTTTAGCTCTCAGTCACTGGGTGGTGCCTGAAACACACACTCAGTAGAGCAGTGTGAACATATGGGGCACCCATTTGCTTATTCATTTTTCCTGTTAGATGCATACAGAATGGGGAGAAGATTTGTTTCCTCCCTTAGCTGAGCCCTCCTTATCAACTGAATCAAACCCAGCATTATCCCCACTAGGGAGTTTTTCTGTTCTACATTTCTACTTCGAGGGTATTTTTGTTTTTGCCCCTGTGGCACTTCCATGTGAATATGTGATCTCTCTTTCCCACATTTTAAAAAAATCTTGTTTTTCACAGCTCTGTGGTACCTTTTGCTTGTAACAACTGTGTCAGTATATTAGCTCTTTGCTTTCCTCTTAGCAAGAAACTGCTTAGTTCTTTGCAGTATCATCCATCTGGCCCCAAGGAGGCTTTTTGTTCCCAAAGATGCTGAGGTTTCCTCCAAAGGTGCCACATCCCCTGGTCCACACAGATAAGTTGCATGGACCACAGACGTGGAAGATGGAAGGAGTTCCTCTGACTGTGGTGTAAAGCCACCTCTGAATTTGCCATTGCACCCCATACTGGCAGTGCTGAGTTCTCACTGAGAAATTCACAGCTAAACTCATACAGATGGGCAGGACTTCTGCTCAGCCAGCCACCACCAGGGATATGGCAGCATCTAAATACCTGAGAAAGGTCTGATTCTTCCAGAAAAGCTGAGATTGGAGAAACAGCTTTAGAGCCAGCCTTCCTGCTTGGCTTCTTCAGCAGATTCACACATAGAGGATGACAAAACTGTGTTTCTCTGAAGTTAATTCTCTCCAGGCTCCAGCCTGGAAATGATAGAATTCTCACCTTCCTGTGGTAGGTGGAAATAAGGTGGTCAGCCATGGCTGACAGCTCAGATTAACTCTGCATCTCATTCAGCTCTGGCTGCCTGCACCCCCAGCTCAGCAATGCTGGGTCAGACGTGGCTGCTTCACCTCTGCTGGAGAATTTCTGTACTGGGCATCCAGCTGGCACCACATCAGATTTACTTTCTGCTTTCACAACATCCCATGGATATAGCTCTGAGGAAGCCTGTGTGCCTGACTGTCTGTTTTTATTCTAGGACCTAGGGCTGGAAGGAACATTTCTCAATGAAGTGCTCTACAAAAATGCAACTTTCCTCAACTTGGTGGACCCCATCTCCCATGACCTGCTGATGAGCCTTGCTAGAGATCTGCAATGTCCCAAAAAGGTGAATTCTCCCTGAGCTCAGTGAATACTTTGTGGCACAGCACTGGTGCAGGGCCTCCAGAGCCAGGCTCTGTGTGCCCTGGGAGGGGCAGCATATGGGTTGGGGGGAGTATTTCTGTAGAAATCACATAAAGCTACCTCACAACATGAGTGCAAATATTAGGAAATTACTTTTGTGCCCAGAGTAAACTTAGTGACAGGGCAGAGAGCCATAATCACTGGTATCACAGGTGTTCAAAGCAACCAGAGCTCATGGGGGGCTCATGGGCTGCAGAGGAGAGCAGAGATCTCTGCAGGAAAACCACCTCTCTGTTCCTGGGCCCTTTGCCATATGTAACTACCTCACCCAGCATTATTTCCCCCATAAACTCTCCGAGTTCCCCATAGAGAATGGTGCTGGAGGAATGTTTGCACTGGGGGTTCAGGAGGTAAATGTGTTATGTGCACAGCATCCCTGCATGCTCCAGCACTTTCCTTCAGAGGATGAGGAGAGCAGAGACAGAAAGGCAGGGCTGAGAACAGACAAACATCACAGATGTCCCAGTCCCACTGCAACAACCAGCATCTATTTCTGATACCCTTTGCCACCACAAGCACTTTGATTTGCAATGTATCCATTTGCTCATTAGGCTTGGCAAGTGTCATGTTTGCTTTATAAGGAGAGGAATAAAGTGAATTTCCCTATTCAAAGAGAGATATTAAGTACACACAGCTCAGAGCAAGCAGCAGTGCCCCAGGGAATACACTGAATGCCTGGTGCAGATTAGTGGCATTTCTAACCTTGTTCTGCCATCTCCTGAGGCTCACTGATAACAATTAACCAGCCATGTCTCAATAGACAAACTACATTTAGCCAAAGTTTAATCATCATTATTGGGCTGCAGCACAGCCTGAAAAAAATCTTTCCAAGTGTAATGTCTGTGTAATTCCTGTAAGGAATTACATGAAGGAAGGGGTGATTGTAGCAGTAGCAGCTTTTTAACCACACTTCACTTGACCTCATCTCCAGCTGTTGTACCAGACCATGTCCAAGCCTGTGCTGTGCCCTCAGGGCAGGCAGCAGGAGGGGGTGTTGCTCTAATTCAGTAGCCATGTGTTTGGCAGATAAACACAGGACCATTTTTATACTGCTGCTTATACCCCCACTCTGATTCCTTATGGGTGCATTGACACGTTACCACTACATAAGAAATTATTTTCCCCATTCCTAATGAAGATGTTGAGCACCTGAGTTGCCCTTCAAAGCCAACAGGAGTTTAATGAAGTGTTTGTAGAAATTCAGTGCTACAGCACCAGCACCTTCCCAGAACAGCACCAGACCACATCCCTTCTCCAACCCTGGCTGAGCATCTGGTGGGTGTAACTGCATTAGAGGCAAGCAGGCAGAGTGCAATTCCCAGTCTGTCAGTGGAAATCAGATCAGTGAGGACACAGGAAAAACAGGAGGGTAACTCAGCTCCCAGAGCTTGGTGCCAGCTGCTGTCCTGGAGCCTGCTGTGCACGTGCACACACTTGGGGAGGTTTGCTGCTGCAGGGACAGCAGGGTCAGCCCTGCCAGCACAGTGGGAGCCTAGAACAAGGCACCTAAGCCAAAGGCATGGGCCAGTCCCTATGGCACTCCTAGGGCAGCTGGGATGGGGATCAGGGGATGTTCAGCTGAGCAGGAGGCTGGGATCCCTCTCCCCCTGGCACAGGAGAAGTGCCACGTGCTGGCACTGCATCCCTGGGGCTTCAGCTGCTTCAGGGGCTGCTGAGCAGAGGCTCAGTGCAGCTGTTGGCCCCAGTGCAGCACAATAAGAATAAATCAGTGCATTCCCTGGCAGCTTTACAGTTTACCTGTCAAATCCCTAAATGCACCTGTGGCACTGTGGCTGAAGGGCTGAGGCCTGGCAGTGCAGGTATCTGTCAGCAACTGGAAAATACAATAGAGAAGTCCCAGCCTTCAGCAGCTGCCATTTGCCATTCTGCTTCACCAGAGGAAGAGGTTCTGTTCCAAGTCATGGCACTAAAGAACATGTGCAAAAATAACCCTGGAAGGCTGCAGCTATGTGGGTGCCTTCTTTTCCTGATGAGTTAGTGCAGGGCAGGAGGGAACTGCTGGCATTGGAGCTCCCAAACTCAAACCTCCAGTAGCAGAGTGGACTGCAAGGAAGTAAGATGGACTGTGGGGAAGCAGCCCAAGTTCCCTGTCCTGACATCTCCCAGCTAGAGCACAGGAGGTGTGGAGTCAGTGTGCTCTTAGGAGGAGCAAGAAGCACCTTGGGGAGGGGGCAGGTGTGCCAGTTACTGCCCTTTCCACACCAGGGTGTCAGATATCCAGAGACAGAGTTTGGGGAAGCATGGCAACAAGGTAATTAATAGGAATTTAGCACTGCCCTGTAGCACAAGGAGTTGGCAGTGTAGGGGTCCCTGCAACAGAACATTGTCAGTCCCCCCTGCCATAGCCCTAGAACATGAACCCCTCTTTGAGTTTCACTTGTTCCTGGGTAGGCTGGGCTGGGGTTCCTCCTGGCAGTGCAGAGCTCCTCCTGCTCCTCCTCCAGCCCAGGAGGAGCTGGCATGTGGCAGAGGCATCTCAGGCCTTCTCATCTTTCCTCCTTCATTCTCTCTTCTCTTCATCTCCTCCCTGACACACATGACCCTGCTCGCTGCCATCTTTATTCCTTTCCCATCCTCCTCTGCCTTCCTCCTTTTCTCACATTCTCTGGTGCAGGCAGTCTAAGCTGTCCCTTTGCTTTCAGGAATATGACCCCTGGAAATCCTCAGACAGGATCTGCAGGCAGCTCATCTATCACCTCACCCCGCACTCCAAGTGGCACCGGCACGGGATGCCCCGCAGGAAGTCCCAAGTGTGGTAAGGACTGGCAGGGACCAGGGGCTGGCACAGGGGGATGTGCCTGGGCAAACTGCAGCCAAGCACCACCCCAGCCTGCCCCCACTGCCCACTCAGAGAGAGGCAGGACTGAGCACAGTGCCCAGCCCAGCCCCAGCACCCCTGTCTGGGATCTGTTTTGCCATTTGCTCCTTTCTGTGTGGTGTTCCAGTTCCTCACCCTCTCTGAAGAGCACTGAAATCAATCCCTGTGAGTGCACAGCACACACAGCCCTCCTGCAGGGCTTGGCCCAGGAGCATGGCCAGGGCTACCAGCCTGCAAAAACACCCATGTGCCAAACAGAGGAGTTTCCAGCTCTGCATCACACCCTGTCCTGTTTACAGCTTCCCTGACAGTGGGAAAAGTGTCCCATTACAAGGCACCACTGCCAGCTGATCACCCCATTGGGCAGGAGTCACTCTGGGATGGCAGAGGTCACCATCCTTCTTACTCCATCCTTCTTACTCCATCCTTCCTACTCTGCCAGCACTGGGACAGGGCCCTGGCATGGTGCAGGTGCACAGAGAGCCCAGCTCAGAGCATGTTGGTCACTGGCAGCTGCTTTGCACTAAAAGTATATTCAGACACCCACACTTGTTCCCTCCTTGACACTTGCTGGTTTTTCTGCCCAGATAAAGAGCAATCCCCATGTCTTTTAAATCCACCCCTCCTCTTGTCACTTTCTTGGAGTTCCTGTGACACAGATCACCACTGCTGAAGAAAAGACAGAGAAGTGACTAAGAAAAGAGCTCATGTCAGCCCCATTAGCTTCACAGGAATAAATGCAGGATTGGATAAAAAGAAATGCAAAATCAGCAGCACTCTGAGAATGGCCTTGGGCTTTTCTGATGCTTTCAGTCTTTGATGTGTGTGCCAGCAACTTAAAATCCCCCATGGGAATTGACATTTCCATCCTACCTTTCATTCTGGCTCAGAGGCAGGTTCCCAGTGCATCTTAAGGAATAAAATCCCTGCTACCATGATTTCCATCTGCCTCTTGCACTGTAGCTCCACTTTGCCACTGAAGCCCAGCTCTCACCCCCAGTGCTCTCACCCCCAGCACCCCACAGGGCAGGACTGTTTGTGCTGCTTTGCAGTAGCAACCACAGCACAGAACAAGACTGAGGTTTCAGAGCTGAGGGAATCCTTTTCCAGCCCCATTCAATGACCTTTTCCCTATAGGATCCTGCAGAATACTGGAGATGCAGCATATAGAGGGCAGTTCTGACCTCACCCCAAGATAAGTTTAAAGACAAGAACTTCAGAACTCCAAACTCCTGCCTGCAGGCAAACCTCTTCTCCAGCTGGATGTCAGGATGAAGAGTCAAACTGGAAGTGTTCCCTGTGATGGCACAGCCTGGGGACAGCAGAAGACTGCAAACTGCTGCAAACCCATCACTTAGTAACAGCAGGGAGAGGGTTTGTGGCCAGAGGAAGAGCTCTGGGTCCAGTGAGCCCCCCACAGAGAGGGGTCAGCCCCAAGTATTGCCCAGGTACAGAACTTCTGGGAGCACAAGCAGGGAGAGAGCAACAAGGCAATGTGCAGTGGAGGGAAATACAGGACTAAAGTGGGCCACCCTGCCTGCCTACCACACCCAGTTACAACGTGTTACATAAGGCACAAATTAATTTTGATTAAATATTTAACAGCAGAGCTTCCTCTTTTAAGTGTGGAGATGAAATGGTTTTGCAGTTTGCAGCAGGAGACGCCTACAGAGTTGGCATCTGAGGCCACTGCAAGAAAATGGGTGTTGCCAGTAGCAGGAAGGCAAGAAATAGCTGCTTCATTTGGAGATACTGGGGCCTCAGTTTGTTTAGGCAGGCTGTTTCTACATAATCCAAATTCTCTCCAAATTCCCTCTCTCTGCTAGTGGGAGTATTTTACTGTAGTGTCTGTCTCAAACCCTGTGCCCCTGGCTTGCACCCTTCTTGCTGCTGGGGTCCTGTAAAGAGCACAGGTGCAGCAGCAATAGTTTGAAGGAATTTCTAAAATCTGGTGGGGGTTAAGGACAGCAGGGAGGAATCTGTGCATGGAGACCACATCCAGAAACCAAATTCTGCTCTCTTGCAGCCTTCTGGGCTTTGGCATCTGGTTTTCACAGAGCTGATGTTGGACTCCCTTGTTCTCTGAAATGCAATTTCTGCTTTCTGGCAGCATGTTAGATGGGTCCAGGAGATAATTAGCAAGCTCAGCCATACAGAGAGCTTGGGGCATCTGCCAGGTTTTAATTACATTTGGGCTGTTATGGAGATGTGGAAGGGGAGATGGAGAGGACCTGCAATACTGGAGTCGGGTCACGCACCAGGTGTTTGTCCCCACTGCCAAACCAGTGGGTCACAAACAAACTGAACAAACACTAGTTACATCCCCAGCTACTCTCAGTGACACCCACATCCAGCAGGTACAAACCTGAGCTATCTGTGAGCTGGTAAACAAAAAGGGTAAGATACATCTCTTCCAGCACTGCTGTTTCAGCTCGCAGGCAGAGCCCATACAGAAATGTGGAAGGAAAAAGCTCATTGCAGGTCCATGGAGTCAATGCAAGCAGCTGCAGGGAGCAGGAGACATCCAGCCCAGGCTCTGTCTGGTTTTTGTGCTTAGCTAAACTGCTGAAGGTGAAGCTGGAGGGCAGCTTGCCCTCTGCATCCCTGCCTGTGGGCTCCATGGAGTGGCTGCAGCAGGAAGGGCTGCAGTCCCAGGCTGTGCAGTCACCCAAAGAGACTATTTCAGCTGCCCAGGTGATACTCAGACAAGTTTGCCACACTGAAAGGAAGGGGCTCCTTTCCTGCAAAATCCTGTCTCAGGTTTGCAGCCAACAGCCTGCACCCCACTGGCTCTGCCCTACTTGGGTTGGCTGCCCAGCCAAACTAGGAAGATAAGCTCTTGCAGATTTACTCTGGGAGTTTTAAAATTAAAAGCTCAAAAGCTGGAGGATAAGATTTCTAGCATAACTGCTGCACAATTTTCAGTCCTTTATATCCTAGAGGGAATTTAGTTTTAGCACCATTTTACAGTTGTATAGATCACTCCCACTTAACGAGCAGAATACATTCTAGAGTGTTGTATAACTCCAGCTTCACTTTCTCATTAAATTGATGTTTAGTGTGTAAAGAGTAATGGATTAAGAAGTGCTCCTTTATACAGACACAGACCTTTTAGGCCATCAGTGCCACTTACTGTGGCATTTTGACAGATGCAGAACTTTTAGATGTTATTAATTCTTGTTTTCAGAATTCCTGGGGCTCCTGCCATGCTGAATTCAAGAAAACTGTCACCATCTGCTGCCAGAACAGGGCAGGACCCAGAGGGTGTGCTATTTTTTGAGGGCCAGACACACTGGGCTGCAGTTCAGAGCAGAGAGGGAGAAGGGTATCAGGTGAAGAGAGCCTTTGTCTGGAGAGCTGGATCACAGTCTGCTGCTGTGATCAGGAAACTCTGGATTACAGCTGAACTGTCTTGGCAGGGCTGTGTCAGGGAACCTTAATGTATCTTCCACTTGCATCATTCCATAGCTGGCTGCTTCAGTGTAACTACTTCCTTTCCTGAGTGCAAAGGATCAAACCTGAATCCACAGAGCAGGCAGGCACAAACACAGCTTTACAATTGTGACAAAAAGCCCCCCAGATTTTTCACCCAGTGGCTGTTCTGGAAGAGCAAAGGCAGTTGTGTGTATGGAGTTAACTCCCAAACCACATGCATATGGCTTTCCTCTCCACAAATCTCACCACAGCTTTGCTTTGCTCATCTGAGTGAATTTCATCAGGGCTAATCCAAAGTGGGTGGAGAGCAGAGTATCCTCCTGGGCTCATTGCTCCCTTTTTATTGATGTGCATTGGCCAGACACTGCGGCATTGGATGCACTTTTAAAATGCAGTGAAAGCACTCGTGTCTAGAGGACTTCAAGGAAACAGCTCTAAAGGGCTTCAGATCTTTTTTTTTTTTTTTCCCTGAAAACATCTCTCAGCACTGAGGCTGACAGTTCTGGCAGATGAGATCCCAGCCTTCACATGGCATGAGGGGAATATTAACTACAGCTTCATGTCACCCTTATGCAACAGGGTAAACAGGCACCATCATTCCTGCTTCAGTGAGACAGCCAAGTCACTTAACTAAAGCCACATGGAAAACATCATATGGGAGGACAGGAACTGCCCCACACACTGTTTCCAAGAAGCTGCTGCTCACAGAGATGTCAGATGTCAGACATGAGCTGGTGGATGAGTGGTGGATGGGGGAGGAATTGTGCCCTCATTTTACAGTGCAGAGCATCCCAAACACTCCCCTGAGGAGGGTTCCCAGCAGCACAGAAAGCCCCACACATCTGGAAAGGCTGTCAGAGGTGGCAGAAAGAGTCACCCAGCAGCTTGAGGCTGCTCTGTCAGAGCCAGGAGTAAAAAGGCCAAGACTGACAGGCAAGAGAAGCAGGGCACTGATGGAGAGACAGGAAAACAAGAGGCTGGGTGGCAGGTGGTAGCTAAAAGCAATCAGCAGAGACCTGTGACTCTTCAGTTGAAGGTCTGACAAGGACATGGGTCAATACATGGTATTTCCAGCAAGGAGGCAGCATCATTCCCTGCTTTGCTAGGATAGACCTAAATGCCTAAAAGGGAAACAATCTGAGATTAAGTAGCAGCAGGAGGAAAGCCAAGGGTTCACAGCTCTGTTGAACAACACAGTGACAGCAGAGGCAGGAAGAGAGAGGCACTCAGCTGCATCAACAACTCCAGATTCCCATGTCCCACCCCAGCTGCAGGGGAGTAGGATGGGAGAGGGGCTCCCTTTGCCTCCTCTCCACAGCTGGTCAGGCTGGGCACAAGGATGGAGGTGTCACTGGGGGGCTTCTCGTGGCAGTGCCCTGTTTGTGCACAGCCTCTCTCTGCACTGCAGGGCTGGGTTAGTCCAGGTCAGTATTTTGAGGCTTCTCTCCTTTTTCATATTGCATTAGAGGCAGCTAAAGCCAACCCTGCACAGCAGCACCCTGTGTCACTGGGGAAGCAAAGCAAGCAGATTATGCTAAGTAGGCAATTAAAGAGCTCAGAATCCATCCCCTAAATCAGTGCTCAAAGCAGGGAAGCCATCCAGACATGCCTGAGGTTCTGTGCAAGAAAGAGCAGCTGAGAGATACCTGACTCATGGCTAATTAGCCACTGCTGGCAGTGCCTGTTAACGACAGAGGGGATACACAGTAATGGGAATTCCTGGCATCAGCAAAGTTTTATATTTGGAGACAAATTTAATGTAAAAATAAAAGACAGAGTGGTAGAAAGCTGGTAATTCTCCAGAGAAACAGACATTAAGTAGTGAGCACCCCTCATTAGCAAAATTCTCTCTGACCCTTACTGTCTCCTCCCAGCTTTTCTCCATAACATGGAGACAAGGAAATGAGCTGAGACTCCAGGAACTTCAACATTCTTGGGCTGAACGAGCTCCCCCAAACCCCACAAAGCTAACAAGGGGCCAGACACCACTGTGAGTGCCACAAGTCCCAACAGGGCAACACTCAGGAGCCATTACACCCCTTCCCTGAAGCCACCAAAGAGTTTAGCTGATGAGCAAGAAATTGATGGGATTCAGTGCTAATAAAAAAACCAAAATGTGCTGAGCCTGCAGCTTCATGGACTAGAAGAAGGACCTGGAAGATGGCCTAAGGGTTAGTTCTCTTGGGACAGGTCCTGGAGACAAACCACTAGCAATTAATTTCAGGTCTCCTAATTGTCCCATTTCAAGACAGCTCTGTATTTGCTTATGCTAGCTGAGTTCCCAGGAAGCTGGAACAGTGGCTGAGTGTTAGTGGAAAGAGGAAGATTTTTATCCCAAAATAAAGCCTGGGGAGGCACAAGATGGTTTCACCTCTTTCCTTCCCAGCCCACATTTCTCATGGAGAGGGTTTTTTTTTCCAGACACCCACAGGTCCCTCAGGCCCCTGCTCTGGGTCTGGACTGAAACAGGGTGGATTTCCCATAGCCAGGCTCAAATGTGGAGCCAAGGGATTGCTGGAATTATCCCAGGGAAGGGGTAAGTGGCAGTGAGGGTGGAAGGAAGACTGCCTGCTTGTCCATGGGAGAAAGGCCAGACCCCAAGAAGGGAGTTGGGAACAATGCAGAGTAAAACATTTCACATGAGAAACAAGGAGATGCACCTCAAAGAGCTCCCATCCCTCAGCAGGGCTGGACAAGGGTTGCAAACAGGGTGCTGATCACTTATAAACAGGACTCTGGGCCAGCACCATTCCTCACTGGATGCTGCATCCCCAGGTAGGGGATGGGCTGCTGATTGCCCTTGATTCTTGCTCAAAGATTCCAAGAATTTCTCACTTGCAGCCATTTCTGCAGCATCTAAGGGAGTGGAGGGTTGTTTCCTCTCCCAGCTTGCTGCAGCCTGCTGCCCTGCCTCCAGGGTCCAGGTCCTGGTTAGATGCAAATCCTCACAATTGCAAACGTGCCCTGAGCAGCAGCTCCAGGAGCAGCAGGTTAATCCAGCCCCCAGAGCTCTGCAGCCTCTGTCCACAAGTCCCAGGGGCACCAAGAGCCACATTGCTAAGTAGCTGCTCTATCTCACACAAAGGGAAAAAAGCCTTCTGCAGCTCAAGCAATCTTAAAGCCTGTTTCAAGTGTAGGAATTAGGGGATAATAGATGATCTATTTCCTTGGAAATAAACCTAGTATTTTCTCAGCTGCTGCACAAGTGACTGAGAGCTTGGTGCCCTGTGTATGATGCCCCTCTCAGAGCTCAAAAAAAAAAAAAAAAGAAAAAAACCAAGTGTCAGATAATTCAGAGTAAAGCATCTACCCACATTTGCTTGACCCATTTCAGACTGGAGACACATTTACCTCTAAAGCAACAGAGAGAGTAGGCAGCTATTCTGTGCCTTGCCCTAGAGATGAGATTTAGCTGTGCCTCTTGGAGCTGCACAGAAACACCAGGGAGCTGAGGAGGAGGCTGCCAGGGGTCACAGCATGCTGGGGTGTTGTATCTCATGCTTCAGCACTTACCAGAGACTGAGGGCCTGGCTGCAGCACAGGGCTGTCTCCACCAGGATGAGGCTCCTACAGACACAGCCCTACAGGAGGCATTTTTATAGGCAAGAGAACAGCTTAAAGGAGGGAGCCCCCAGTCCTGAGACAGGAGGCCCAGTCACCCTGGCAGGTACAGCAATGAGGGCAAAAGGAAGCAGCAAAAAACACAGGAAAGGAAAGAAAAACAAGCCAGCAAAGAAGGGAGGGCGGGCTCTGGCACAGGACAGGAGGGTTTAAGCACATTCAGCCAGGAGCAGTCCAGTCTGGAGAATCAATTATGGGAAGATAATTTGTCTGCTTGATTAAAGCCTCCTTGGGGTACTGGCTCGTTGCTGGGGAGAGCAGCAGAAGGTGTCTGCTCTGGTGAGAGCAAGATCTGTGACTTATTGCTGCAGCCTGCACAGCAGCCACAGCAGGGGAGGCTGCACAGCACAGACACATGAGCACACTGCTTTTGTCTTTCAGACATTCCCTTCAGTCATCCCTGTCTGCACTCAGAGCCAAGTGGCTCCAAAGGGGACCCCCAGAGCCTTTCAAACTCACCCCTGGTAAGAAAGCTGCTGCTGCAGACGGGACAGGAAAAGCAGCACCTGAATGCTGAGGGCTGCAGCAGCTCAGACGTGCCCTCCAGTGGTCCCCACTCCAGCCTGGCTCCAGCCCCACTCCAAACCAGGCTCCTGCCCTGCAGCTTTGTTTGGAGGAAGGTCTTTGCACAGATGGAGACAAGGCTTAGGGCTGGGGAAGGGGCCCCCATGCTCATGTCTCCTTTCTGTGTCCCCCACCCACCCAGGATCTGCCATGGTTTGGCAGCACTGGGGAAGAGAATTTCCAGGAGCCACAGGCTGTATTCATACAAAACATGCACTGAAGTAGTTACAGGCTTGTTTCTGTGCTTGTTTATCCTGTAATCCCCACACTCCCAAGAAAGCTTTATTCTAAACCCCTAGAGGCCAGAGAAGGCTGCTGTATCTCTTGTAGCAGCCCTTGTGGATACAGGGGACAGTCACCCTGTGCACTCAGGCTCACACTCCATTCCTCCCTGTCCCCCTGACCCATATGAATGCACACCTGCACTGTGCACTGGATGCTCTGTTCTGCTAGAACAAGTACTCCAAACACCCAGATAAAACACCTAGCATGGCTAAAACAATAACTCTTGTGCTAGGGGAAACCTGAGAGGTTTCCAGCTTTGAGGCTGGTTCCTGATAAATTTCATCCAAGATGAACCCTCCTTTGTGGTGGACTGTGCTACACCACTGCCAGTGATTGGTGACAAACTATCCCAAAACACACACATTGTTTTTCAAGAGAGTTGAAGAAATAGAGCTCCCAGACAGCCTGGGCTGATCTCAAGCATGTCTGGGATTAGCAGGAGAAGGGAGACTTGCTCAGTGCCACCCAGACCACAGCATGCACAGTTCACAACTGCTGCTGCAGGTAAAAGAACTGCACTGCTGCTACAAGGATTAATTCTTCACAGTCCCATCTCTGGGGCCCAGACAGGGGAGGGATATCAAGCACCATCTTCAAGGCTCTTTGGTGACCTCCCTCATGTGCTCAGACCAATTATAATTCCCCAGCACATCAGTCCCTGCTGTTTGACAGCACAGACAGGCACTGCTCCCCTTGCCCCTCCTGTGATCCACTGAGGTGCAGTGTGGGTCACCTGGCGTGTAAATGTTTAGTAAGTAATACATTTTACATACAATACCTCAGGTCTGAATAGAAGTTATTTCATGCTGTTATTAGCTCTCTGCCATGAGAGCTCATTAGTCCAAATGCATGCTTGCAGATACAGTTTCAGCCTTGCACAGTGAATTCCCATACAAGGAAATACAAGGACACACTGAAGTAGTCTGAGCAAGGTACTGCTAAACCCAGAGCAGGAATTTTTGGGTTTAAGAATTGACAGGGCAGGCTATGAGGTCTTTCTGCCTCATGCTCCTACAAGGAAGTGCTGCACAGGTTTGTGCCAGTGTTCAATGTGTCCAGAAAGGGCTGTTGCCTGCACCAGTGCACATTTACTCCCTTGAGTCAACACATGCTTATAGGGGATTATTAAGGGCTGAAATTTCTAGGATGCCATGAACTGCATATGTAAAGCAAAGCTGGAGAGGCAGTGCCACATCCTCTGCACAGCTCCAGCAGAGCCTGGCAATACTGAGGCTTGGAGGGACATTCTCACCTGCCACGGGAGCTCCTGCGGTGCTGAAGCCTCCTCCAGGAGATTGCATGTCCCCATGTCCCCATTGCTTTCAGGGACTGGCTGTGCCACAGGTGTGCAGGACACTACAGAGAGCCAGATAGGAAGAGTGGGGACCTTCGAAGTGGTGGTTAATGCTTAACCCACCCTGATCCTCCCAAAGTCAATAAGGCACCTACAAGACCCCCTGAGCACATGGCTGGGGTTCCTACTAGGGCTCCCATGTCCTTAAGGCAAGATGTGTCTGAAAGAGCAGCAAGATTAACACAATTTACACTAAGGGATTAGGCTCTCCTATTTTATACCAACACACTTTCTACTCAATTTTGCAACTTATTCCCCAGCAACTCCTGTAGCCCCACAGTCCCCACTTCTCACAGCACTCTTACCAACCCACAGTCCATCATTAAAGTCTGCAGCCCACTCCCTTTGCATACCCAGCAACCTCACAAGCTTTCCTACCTCCTTCTCACTCCCTTGGCCAGGCAGACAAGAGAAATGGCTGAAGCCATCTCTTAGCACCCTTATGCCCTCCCCGCCTCCTCATGGCTGCAGCAGATCCCAGATGATCTGCTGACCACAGAGACCCAAACAGGCAGCCACGGGTGCTGCTTACTGACTAAGTGCTGCTTGTGAAGGCTTTTAAAGGTACACGCAGTAAATCCATTCCTGGAGTGCTCTTTGCCTATCTATTGTTTTCCTGATGAAACATCCATTTCTCAGACGTTTAACACTGCTCTGCAGCACACACCTTGGCATTCACCTGGAGAGGCAGCTCACAAACAGCCCCCAAACCAGTGCTCTTGGAAAGTTTGCTTGCCTTGGTTGTTTTTGCTTTCTATGCACAAGCGCCTGTATGGGCACATACAGACAAACCCTTTGACATCTGCTGGTGAGACACACTTTAGCAACCTGTGTTGAGCCAGTTCTGGTGAAGTTTATGTGTAAGTGCTGAGAATACACAGCAGAGCCCTGGAACAGTTTGCCCTGAGGTACGGTGCAAATGCTTGTTCCCCCAGTGAGCTCTATTAACCCTTTCCTTAACACTGTAGCCCACGTTGTTACGAGCTCTCCCTGCCCCTGGGTGAGGTGGATGGGAGCACTCCTTTAACCATCCCCCTGTCTCCCCTTGCCCACCAGCAGCCTGAAGAGCAGCCTGCAGAAGAAGGTGAGCCAGGACTCCATGGATTTGTCGGGGATCCCCCTGAGCATGCGGGACGTGCACCGCATGGCTTACTACCTGCAGAGCAACGGGGAGCGCCTCACCTCGGTGGACCTGAGCTTCACGGAGCTCAACGACGACATGGTGCGGCTGCTGCTGCCCTTCCTGGGCGCCCTGCCCCGCCTCACCCACCTGTCCCTCAACGGCAACCGCCTGACGCGGGCCACCATGCGGGAGCTCACCGACACCATGAAGGACATGAACAAGTTCCCCTGCCTGGCCTGGGTTGACCTGGGCAACAACGTGGACGTGTCGTCCATGCCGCAGCCGCTGCTGGTGGGGCTGCGCAAGCGCCTCAGCCAGCAGACCACGCTGCCGACCATCTACGAGGCGCTCGACTGCGACTCTGAGCTGGCCGGCGGGCACGAGGGCAGCCAGCCAGGGGATGGAGCAGCCCCGCCACGTGCTCTTTCTCAGCAGGGCTGCGAGAGGTGACTGAGCAGCGGGCCGGCGCTGGCGCGCTGAAGCAACCCCAAGGAGAAGTTTTGGGTACCAACACCGAGCGGAGGGGCCAGCTTGACCGGCTTCCCTTGGCTCCTTTCTCTCGCCTTCCCTGACATCTTCCCCCCCTCCTGCTGTGAGACAGAAGCCTGTCGTCCCCCCACAACGTGCTCCGCTCCCGCCCCTCGCTGCCAAACCCGCTGCCCACGTTCCAGAGAGGAACCCGTGACTTACAGTGAACCTGGTCCCCAGGCAGGGTCTCACTGGAAGACGGGAAAAGACCTGTCGGAGTCAAGAATATCCTCCAGCAGCCATTGGGTTGAGGGAAAGGGATTGGGGGGAACCTAAAACAGAAACAGGCTTGTAGTTTACTTCCTTTCTTCCTTTTCCTATGCACTTTGGAAACCTTGGGACCTGCAGCCTTGAGTGTGCAAGGAGGTACCCCAAGAGCCTAGTGCTGTGGAGCTTAGTGGAAGGGCTCAGAGGCCAGAGCTGGAGCCCGGCAGTGTGTCTCCCTCTTGTGTCTGGCTCCTTTTGTTTTGTTTTTTTCCTATTGTGTGTTTTGTATGAACGTCTGAACAAAGGGACCTGGTCAGAGACCATTGGATCACATAGGCTGGGGCGGACACATGGCTTGGAACTGCAGCATCAGGATATTTGCTGTGTGACCGGGGTGAGAGGGAGGGGAAGGAGGTATGTGTTGGTGGGAGCATGGGGGATGGGATGAGTTGGGATGGGATTGGGAGGAGGGGGGAGGAGAGGGAAGGGGAACGGTCTTGTGGATTAGTAGGATCGGTTTCAAAACCTCTCCTTTTGTACTAAAATTACAAGTTCCAAGGTACTACAATTGCGAGTTCCAAGTGAAATTGAGGAAAAGCTGACAGCTCAGCACCTAACTGTGGCACTAGAGGAGCAAGCAGTGAATGTGCCAGAGGTGGGAGCTTCCCAATCAGAGGTGCAAAGCTTTGGCTCCTCGTGGCACAGTGCACACCTCGGAATGCCGACACGACGGGAGCAGCTGCATCGCCATTGCCAACGCTGTCCAAAACCCAAGCCACTGACGCAGAATTTCCAGTGTTTTCCACATTGCCCATGCTCTATGTAAACATAATAAAGAGTTCTCTTGGACATGAGCGTGAAGCACTTCAGAGTGTGATATCTGGGTTGTTTGTAGATCTTGGAATAGGGACCAGAGCCCTCCTGCAGTGCCTGAGGGACAGGATCAGGTACCATTCACATTGGGCAGTGTGGGTCATTCCTTCAGGGAAAGACAAACATGGGTGTTCATTTGTGGTAGGCTGCCATCCTTCATATTGCAAGGGGCTGGTAGAAATAAAATTATGAGATTTAGCTGATAAGTCAAGTCCTCTCAATTATCTGTCCCCATAGGAATTCAGGGTGGATGAGTTTTTGAAAGAGTTACAAGTTAAAGAAATGAGACATATTTTTAAAAAAAACCCATAAGAATCCTCACCCTTCTCAATTAACAAAGGCAACTTTGCCTTCCTCTGCTGATTGTCTCTGTGAGTCTCAGAGCAACACATACAAGCAACACTCATACATGAAAACAACCCAAATTCACATGGAACAGATACACCTTTCATGCTCTTTACTAATTTTACAAGACATTGCAAGAAGTAAATTGGTGATATTTTTCAAGTGATTTATTCTCTTTGGACTAAGACTGTGAGGACACACTGGAAGGTATTGGTATAAAAGCCCCAGATAAAACCAGTTCCCTGAGGAAGAAAGGTGGGATTAGGCACTGTGCTGAGCACAATCTGACAGTGCAAATGCTGGACCCAGTCCTATCTGCACTCCAGTCACAGGTGCAGGGCCTCATAACCTTCATGTTCACCTGCACAAAGGTCACCACCTGCTCTCTTCTCACAACTCATTTTTCCCTTCTCAGTGTAGTATCTTAAAGAGTCATAAAATTATTTCAGTTGGAAGGGAGCTTTCAGGTCACTGAGTCCAAACATTAACCCAGCACTGCCAAGCCCATCACTAAACCCTGTCCCTGAGTGCCACAGCTGCACCCCTTTTACATAATCCAGGGATGGTGGCTCAACCACTGCCCTGGGCATCCTGTCCAATGCTGGACAGCCCAGTCCTGCTGGCCACACTAAGGCATATACAAGCCAGGATGCCACTGGCCTTTTCCACTCAGCAGCTTTCCAGCTGCTCTCCCTGAGTCCTGTTTGGGGCCCAGGTGCAGAACCTGGCAGGTGGCCTTGTTGGATGTCACACAACTGTCCTTGTGTCCTGCTGGATCAAATCCAGCCTGTCCAAACCCTTCTGCAGGGTCTTCCTACCCTCCAGCAGGTCAGCATTCCCACCCAACTCAGTGTCATCTGTGAATTCAACTGAGGATGCCCTTGATCCCCTCATCATAACCAATAAAGACATTGAACAGAACTGGCCCCAGTGCTGAGCCCTGGGAACCCCACTGGTGACCAGCCCAGCTGGCTGTAACTCCATCCACCACCACTCTCCAGGCTCAGCCCTTCGTTTCCTTCCCTGCTATGGAAGAGATTCATTTTTTCTTTTCCATCCAAAATACCTTTCAGCAAAAATGAAAAGTATTTCGACTGTCAGCAAGATCTGCTTAAACTCTTACAGTCTAAGCAGAGCAGCACTCTGCTCTGTGCCAAGAAGAAAACTCGGGCACAAAGCATTTAAATGAAGGCTTGGAGCTGCCTGGGGAGCCAGTGCATATCTACAAAGAGGGAGCAGTGCTGCTGAACATTTGGGGTTTGGCTCTGAGCACTGTCCCCCTAGGGCTCTGCATTGAGGCATCTTCACAGCTTTTCCATAACAACAGCACCCCCTAAAATGAGGTGAGACCCTCAGTGTGTCGTGCACCCCTGACACAGCTCTTCCCTGCAGAGCCCCTGGCTCAGCCCCAGCCTCTTCCCAGCCCTGCTCAAAGCTGTGCTTTCAGTCTGAGCTCTGCTACCCAGCAGGACAGGGATGAGACATTCAGCCCCTTGCAGAGGAATTCTGTGCCAATCACTGGTGATGCCACCTGCCAGTTGGCAGCTCCAGGATCTGGGGATAAAGCAGGGAGCACGCTGGTTCAGCTCAGCAGCTGGGGCATACATGCTTATTCCTCTATATGCACTTGGTTGCTTTGCCACAGGAAGCTCCCCATGGAGAACTGGTTGTGAATAAATATGTGAAAATGCAAATTATTAAGTCCTGCCACTGCTTCTTGGATGAACTCTGATGGGCTGTAACTTAGCAGAAATGACCCCAGCACACCCAGCTATTCCCTGCCAGCTCCTGGTCACAGGGATAGGTGGGGGGCTCTGGGCAGCACAGTGCACCCAGCTCCAAAGCTGGGAAGTGCTCCTGGGCCCCCTCCAGGTGAGCTGCATGCTCAGGGAGCAGACCTGGAGGCCCCAAATCTGCAGTTTTCATAAAAGCTGAGTTCACCAGCCAGAGAGGGCGACACAACCAATATGAGCCTTTCCTTGCACGGAATGAGAGCACTCAGGGCTCTCAATAGGTATTGAAGGGATGAGCTGCTAATTCAGCTCTCCTCACAGCCAGAGGGACCAGCTTGGTTATGGTGCTGAATCAGGAACACCTGCCCTGCAGGGAGTCTGTCTCCTGTCAGGTAACACAGCAGCACTGAACACTCTCCTCAGGAGGCACTGCTGCTGCAGGGCTGTAACCTCAGGTGCTTAAAGCAGCACCCAGTATCAGGACCCAGACACCAGCCTCTCTCCACCATCTCCTGCAGCTGCAGATGGCCAGCCTGGGCTGGGACCTGTGTTGTGCAGCAGGAAGGAAGCTGCAGCTGCACAGATGTACCACAGCCACCTCCACCCTCCCACCAGGTGATCAGTGCCACCACAGACCTCAGTGAGACACTCAAGCACAGCTTTCAGACACCTTTCAGCAGCAGTCTGCTGGAAGGAGAGGTCACCAGTGTGAAGCATGTCCCTTGAAGATGCTGTGAGCTCCATGTCAGCTGGGGCTCCATGGGGCTCAGGGAGCAGCAGAGAGATCCAGCAGCACCAGCCACACGTGAGATAACAAACAGCACCACAGCTAATGAGGCCACTGGGGCCTGAGAGGGAAGAAGGAACAGTTATTCCAACAGAAAAGCACTTGTTCTCTCCCTACCTAAGAGGACAACACCTTCCTTGCACCTCCATCCTGTATTTTACCTCTGCTTCTGACCACAAAACCCAGGCAAGCACCTTGGCATGCTCCAGGCAGCAAGATGCTGAACACTGAGTTCAGCAAAAGCTTCCCTCACTTCAGTGACTCATCTAAATAAGTGGTAATTATTTTGTTGAGGTAAGGATGCAAAAAGCAGCTGGAAGCACAGGCTTGTGTAATCTATTTTTTATTTCACACACTTCAAAACCTGTCAAGGCCCTTTTCTTTTGCACTGCCAAGGCTCTTTTTTCAATTATAATTCATTTCTCATCACAAGCACTAGGAAGATAAAGGAGTTTGCACTGTTTGGGGCAGGCTGACAAGCTCCTTAGTGGACAGCTGCTGACAAAGATGTCAAAAATATAAATTGTTTCATCTTAAGAAAACAAACAAGAGAAGATTAAACATTGCCCTTAGAGATTGCTCTGCTCCCTACCAGAGGATGTGATTCAAAGCTTGGAAGAGGCAAAGTGCCTCAACACAAACTCTTATCATGCAGTCCCTGGCAGTGCAGGTGAGAAGCCTCCAAGGGCAGCTGGCAGGAAGCCCAGCCACCCAGCTGGGGACATTATCCATAGATAAGAGAACCTGTTTTGCAGTTTACTGGCCTTAAACAGGCTCTCAAAATAGATGCAGTAGCTGGTTTAAGGCTGCCAAGAGGTTGTTCATAAAACAGAGCAGGCTGGAACACTGCCAGCTGAGGCTGCAGTGATCCACTTTGAGACACCAAGTACCTGACTGTGAACCTCTCAGAGCTGACAGTATCCCAGTTCAGTGATGCTGATTCGAAACCAGAACAGCCACAAAACACAATAAGCACACAGGAACTCTTCTTCAGCAGAAGAGATCAGAGGAAAGTCAGCTTTTCTTCCATTTACTCCTTTCCCCAAAGCCCAGCACTCCCCCTGCTGTATCCAAACAGGCCTCAAAAGCAAATGAACCTAAAGGCACTGACATTTCCTTGCACAGCAGCATTCTGCTTGCATGCAGGATGTGTCACAAAGGTGGAAGAGAGACACTTTCCTGCTTTCTGATCAGCCAGTTCCTCAGCTTCTGGGAGGGTTATTCCTCCTAGTCCATTTTTGTGTCAATCTGGCCCACACTGGACACAATTTGAAAAGATATCATAAAGGACATGGACCTTATTCAACCTGAGGAATTCCCCTGAAACACATGGTGTCTCAACAACAAAAACATGGCACAAAAAATGGGAAAAAGGCCCTTTCCCACATTAGCAGAGGCAGCTGCCTTTGGGTCTCCATGTCAGACTTCTGAGCAGAGCTTTGTTCTTGATCCCCTGAAATCTTTTGGTTTGCAGAGCCAACAGTTTGATGTGTGCACCTTTGTCTGAACTGTGCTGCAGCTGAAAAACTGAGCAAGTGACAACCCATCCACTCCTTTTACCAACAGCTCTTTGGGGTTTTAGTTTTTCAGAAACTGCAAGGGAAAGAGAGCCAAGTGGAGGCCAAAGGAACAGGTTTGATGTGTAACCAGATACTCAGAGACAACAACCCAGAGGGTCTCCAGGCCCCCTTGCCTGGGTCTCAGCCCTGGACTGGCCCATCCCTCAGCTCCAGTATCAATCCCAGTGTTTTACAGTGTCACTGGCAGCCCCCAAAGCTCCTGCTAGCACAGGGCCAGCTGCTCTGGAGCTGGGTGAACACTTGGCTTTCCCAAGCAGGACAGCAAGATGCATCCCCAGAGCTCCTTTCCAAGGTATCCAGCTCAGCCAGGGGCTGCAGGGCCAGTAAAAGCCAGGCTCAAATGAGGCCATGGAGATAAAGTGAGATCTCCTACATGGACCTTCTCAACAGCCTCCAGCCAGAAGATTCAGCATGGTATAAATCTCTGCATTCAGCTTGCTATAAATCTCTGCCTAGGTTAGGATTAGATTTCATGCATTTGGAGTCAAATTCTGACATGAAAATCCTCTAATGAGATCCCTAGAGCTTCATCCACTTTCTCCATGTCAAATTTGGATCATTAACTGGGAAAAAAAATAGCAGTGAAAAGACAAAACAAAGACAGCTGATGCTAACAAGTACCAAGAGAAAAGAAATAAGCAACATTTCCTTTAAGGGTAGCCACTCCTTTCCCCAAACCCCAGCACTTCTGCTGCTGTAGCCAGACTGCCCTCAAAAGCAAGAGGTGAAAAAGACTGCAGGCAAATGACACACTCCTGACTGGTTCTGAGGATGCATCTGATGTGCCCTTTGATACAGTGTTCTTCAAGGGGAACAACATTGACTTTTGGCTGAGCTTTGCAAAAAAAGGCTTGTTGAGGAGCTGTTGCAGAGGCATGAGACAGAAAGGAGCTCGTTTGATCATGAAGCAACAAACAGCAACTCCTCTTTGTCAGAGAAAAGTAAAAATCTCTGCATGCAGTTCTGTGTCTCAGCTGGGTATGGTGTCAGGGAAAAAATACCCTGTTCACCCTACAGTTTACTTGAGATTTTAGGGGAGTGTGAAGATATCAATAAGCATTCTAAAATGCCACCACGTGGGTCTATGCATTGTCACAAATCAGCTTCACTGCATGTCTGCTGAGGGCCATCAGCTGCAGTGCTCCAAAACCTCTCTGAGCCTGTGGGCTCCACTCACTGCCTATTAACATTTCAGGCACCAAGGGACAAAATGTAAGAAGTTTTGCCTCACAAGCAGTGGTTTGCTCTGGAGCAGATGTACTAGCATCTCTTCAGTCAGCTGGAATTAGGGCAAACCCCCAACCACACAACAGATTTTAAGTCCCCAGGCAAGGGAAAATGTAGAACAAATTAAATGCTCACTGCAAGCAGTTCACCAAATAAAAGAACAATAATAGTGTTTTTCTGCAATTCTTTTCATTTCTCCCAGCATAACTACACATCTTCTGGATACAATCTGTTTCTTTGCCAGGGTTTCAGCATTCTCCCCTGAATTAATGATGCTGGAAAATCTCCACTTTTCATAGGCTCTGATAGTCTCTGCTGAGCAGCAGAAGGCTGCACAATACTTGCTTATGCAATGGCTGGTCCTGTGCCAGGAATAATAGCCAAGCAACTCACACACAAACCCCAAATACTTCTCTCATTAAACATCTGAATTAAGTGGCATAAACCCACCCCAAACCTACTACTCATACTGCACACTAATGTCAGCCTCCAAGAGTTAAATGATCCCACACCCTGGTCTGTGAGGAACAGTTACCATGAGCAGGGAAGGGTGGCACTTCCTTTTTCATCACCTCCAAAAATACTATTGACTCTATCAAGAGCCCTTATTACAGGTCTAGGCAACAACTGGACACCTGGAGCAGTCAAAACACAGCTTGACCTGGAAAATACTTGCAGGCAGGCAGTGCTGTGGCTGCTTCAAGCACCAGCACACTGCAGTCATCTGGTAGCTCCCCAGTCTGCAGGTGTGAGCAGAGGACAAGTCTCCTCTCACTTGCAAAGTGATCTGCACACACTGACCCATCAGCATTTCTTCAAGGCTGTTCCATGACCATGCTTTTAACCTGGTATATCTGTATTTCCTTCCAAAGAATCACTGAAGGCAGGAGGGTCCCATAAAGTTTTATCTAATGTTACAGGAGGAAGATCAGGTCTATCTGAAATCAGTTTGGCTGCATTAAGGTGCAAATCCAGATATAAATTTTTGCTTTTGTCAGGATGGAAACATCAAAGGCCCCTAGGAGAACTCCTTCCCTGCTTTTGACCCTTGCCTGAGAAATAAACAACTGGCACTTTCTTATGGACTCAGAATCCCACCTGTTTTACCAAACCATTACTCCACTGGGACATCAGTCTTCCACCCTTGCTCACATTTTACTGGCAAAAGAAATAGGACACATCTGCTTTACAGGAAAGCTCACTGTAAAGCTCAAGTAGCAGTGAGCTACAGACTGGATAGTTATCCTGACTACCAGCACCAGAAATCCACATTTCCCACTCCACTCTGCCCTTCTAGAAGAGCATTGAAATATTAACTAAAACAAAGTAAAACTTTAAGATCAAATAAAAGTTAGACTCACCTGGAAAGAACTATGCATGTATGGGATGAAAGCACCTGGTGAGTGAGGAAAAATCCTACAGTTCTGTGCAAAGCAATTTTTTCCAAGTGATACTTTAACTCTTCTCTGATGTTATGTCCTTTTTTTCATACTAGAGCACAAGTATGGTTTTGAGCCTGGAAGGCTGGGTGAATTTCTACCTGCACCTCTCCACACACTACTTTGCACAGATTCTCTGTCCCTTGAGTACTTCCAAGGCACCTACACTGGTGTTAACAAAGGGGCAAGTTTAGAACCAGGCTTTAGGCCAGTACTTGTCTCAGTCAAAAGCAGGAAACTATGGAGAGCCCTGAACCCACTGAAGAGCATGGGATTTACAAGCCCACACACAGTGTGATGGCAAAGAATGAAAAGAAATGCTGCAATCCGTGATTTTAAAAGTGACAAGTAAGTTGCAGATGTTAAGAACAGCTGCATCTCTCCTTCCATCCCAGGCAAATAGATTGCTTGAGTTACTGAACTGAGGAATCTACATGATCAAAGTGTATTTGCCCAATTAGCCAAGTACCAGGGAAACACAGCATCAACCAGCAGCTGGAATAACCCAGCACTCTGGGAACACTGTAGAAGAAAGAATATAAGGTGAGTATTTTCATGCTAGTTTATAATAGCCCTTGAGTTTATGACTTTACAGAAGTCACATTTCTTGCATTTTTCTTTTCCAGAGGGTTCCGGTTTCTTGAGTCTCATTCTCTTCCCAACAGAGCCATCTAGTGGGTGAGGCCCCGTCTGTGAGAAGGAAACTTTTGATTTATCACACTCGAAGCACACACCCATCACAGGAAGGCTCTGGAAAGCAGCCTGTAACAAACTAGCATGCCAGTTACTCCAGTCAGAAATTGCTAAGTGATGTTTTCTTGGCCGGGGTTTTCCTACCAGTGTGAAACTTCAACATTTTTAACACTAAATTCATGGTATCTTTCTGAACAGTTCATCCTAGACTCAGCCTCAACTGAAGCCATAGTGCAAAGCTTTTTGTTCATGCAAAATCCAGTATCTTCTTCAAAGCTGATATGCATTAGAGATGTTACTTCAAACTTCTTAAAGCAGATACAGAGTTTGTTCAATCAAACCCCCTGAAGAGGGTTACTGTTTCTCTCCAAAATTCGTGGTCCCCCACCCCCAGTGCTGCTGAATGCCACATCCACTGCTCCTGAGAAAACAGCAGCTTGGTGTTTGTTGCTCAAGGAGGAACAGGGACTTAAAAAAAAGGTGAGCCAGTCACCATCAGTGGAAATGGTGTTTGTGAGGATTGCCATCTTTTGGACACATTCTTCAGGAGAGGTGTAAGATGACACTCCAATGCTTTCATAGTTAAGCTCAAGCTTAACTTAAACACATTCGTAGGAGGTTTCCACTGGAAATATTTAGGATCATTACCACCCAGAAGAACATGCAGCAGGGTTTTCCTTGGTGATGTGAGACCAAATACAGCTTTATTTACACACAATTCAACAAGTTAATACATTAGTCCAACTTTCCTGCCTGCACATAAGGGAGAGTCTTCACAGCATCCCAGCAGAAAAGCAAGAGCAGCTCTTTTGTGTGTGGACAGACCAGTAATTGACAGAATGCAAGTCTGTGATTAGGTACAGAAGGGTTACACTGAAATGTTTCAACCATTTAAGGCAGTAAAAACATCCACACTATACTTCAAACAAAATAAGCTGAAGCTACATTTGGCTTTCTGTAGATCAGCTGATCTATAAACTGTGTATAGATAATAAGATCAAAAGTTAATAGTGAGTTTTGTTCAAAACATCAGCCTTTGTACTGAGTTGTGTTTAATGGATAACTCTTTATAAGACTTCCCTCATATACCTGAACTGCCTTTCAAATCTAAAAAGCATTTCAAATTTATCCTGGAAAATGCCTATTTTATGTTCTTTTGTCTTTTCCCAGGCACAGGGAAAATTGCTAAGAAAGTCAGAACAGACTTTTTCACTGCAAATATAGATTCAGGCTATCAAAGTTGTGTGTTCCTAATGAAAAATTCTCCCCATATCTAAAGAGAAAAATAAGAAATGCAAGAATACAAGTTCAGCATACACATCTGAAGATGGACCTCTATCTATTGTAGGTCCATATAAAGCAAAAGAACACAGTGCTCTGCTTCTCAGGAAGCTGCCTCTGTTTTGCTGTATTTTCCATAAATGCAGCTGCTAATAAGACTTTATAATGTATGACTTAAAATTATTCATTAAGAACTACTAATTCTTTACAGAATAAATGACAGCAGGACTAAACAAGAAAAAGGAAACAAAATGATCTTTCAAAACCAACACATCACACAAAGTGGTCAAAACTAGATATAATAAAGTTCACTATTTTCCAAAGGTGGCTTGAATTTGAATCAACCTACAGTGTATTTACCCCAAAATTGCCCTGTCAGGTAAGAGCAGACGAGTTTTTGTCAGAAACATTTATTAAACAAAACAGATCCCAACTCATGTAGTCAAGTTAACACCCCTAATAGAAAAAGCAATTTGGCCAAGACCAAAATTATCTTCGCTTCTGGAAGATGTTGCCACGGCCCATACCACGGCCTCTTCCTCTTGCAGCCACTGAAGAAAGAAAACATCAGGGATGACATGAATTTGACATACCTGCACATTTATCCCAACAACTGACAAGCAAAATATCAACAACACCCAAGGTCTCTTGCCAAGATGCAAGAAAATGCTCGGAAAGTGATGTGAGAGCAAGAAGCTTTCTGGGAGAAGAATCAGAACCTCATGGTCCCACAGTCTGGCTCCTCAGAACAACAGCAGCAAATATTCATACACCTCATGCTCCTTCTGACACACAAATCTGTGTCACCCAAGAGATTTGAAACCCCACACTCTTGCAAGGTTTTGCAACATTACTCAGTAAGTTACTCCCCCACATAAATGTTACTGCACACTGAAGTTAACTAGGGGTTTGTGACGCATGCTTGTTACTCAGCTACCTAATAACTAGACTGATCCCCTGAGAAAGGCACAAGTGAGAGTGAACTACAGCAAAGCTAAATAATTACAGCTTGCCAGTAGCTCAAGTAGCATCTTTATAACTAATGTTGTTTTCTTACAAATGCTTAACAAGAATACCCAAATCCTTCCCAAAGTATTCCAAACAGCTGGTGGCCACAATTGCAGGGAAACAGAACTCTTAAGTTTAACAGAGAGGCTCTGTTTGACAAGACTACTCACTAAATTACTAAAATTATTAGCATCAATATTACATGTTCAGGTAATTGGGACAATTTGAGTCTTGACTCTCACTGTAAGACAAAACATACAGAAAAATACTGTATGAAGCAGTAATCTTTTCACTTCTTACTGCTTAATCTCAATAACAAAGATGAGTTTGCCAGTTCTACAGAAAAACAGGGGGAGGGACAATGAACAAACTGTACATACCTTGAGCTTTGAGAATAGCTGCTTTCCCTCGCCCAGCTCCAGAACCCTGGTTTTTATTCTTCATGCTCTTTAGCATAGGAGCATTCTTCAACATATCTGGTAAGATGAGAAACCGTATCTTGCTGCCCCTGATGTACACCTGCTCGAGCTGTGCCACCCGTCCATCTCTGTATGTCACTGTTATGTTGGACATCTGGAAGGTAAAAATCAGTCAGTGCTCAGCCAGGCCTCAGCTGGGACACAAGGCATCATCATTTAAACACACCCCATGCCTGCTGCACAGGACTTCTGCTTTCTCCTCCAGTTTACAAATTAGCTTTATCAGCATCATTATTTTTGTTATATGCAAATAGTTTTGATAAAGCTGTTCTAGCACTAACTATTAGGAAAGTATTCTGATTTCAATGGTCACTTGCCTGAAGTGAAAATTAGGCCCCCTTGGAATGACTGAAGTAATGTGCACTAAATAAGTTTCAGTTTCTTAAATCAAGGGTTTTTTTTTTATTTTTACACTCAGTGGCTTTAAAAAAAGAACTCTGGGAAAACACTGTTCACAGGACAGAACCTTAAAATCTCTGATCCTACTGACAGGCATGCCCAATCCTATTCTGACACTGGAAATAAGCTCTGGCCTCTTTGGAGTATTCTGTAATGCTGAATCCACCTCACCACAGTAAAAAGCAGCAGCACCGTTTTCTTTATCCCAGAACTAAAACTGAACAGAACTAAAAACAACAGTCTTTTAATCAAATTTTCAGCCTTCCCAGACCCAGATCAGCCAACCTTCCCTCCATTCTTGTGAAGCAAAAGATACCTGACAATTCATGTTGTCTTCAGCTTCGATAAGTTTGCCTCGATAAACTTCTCCTGTGTTGGTCTCACAGGTGACAATGTGGCCCTCGGCCTCGTGCAGGACCTTGATGGGCACCCCAATGGACATGGCTGCAGTGCTGTGCCTCTACACCTGCGGCACGAGGAAAACAAAAGCGTTTATTACAGGGAAAATGTAGAATAAGCTGCAAGCACACAGCCCATCATCCTTTCCAGCAGTGTAAAGCGCCAATTCTCTCACATCTAAACACAACATGCGCTTTGACTATGCATCGATAATGCTTCTGTAGAGATGCGCCCATGGAGAGACTTTAAATAGCAGCAGCCAGTCTTTTAAAGGTCTCTTGTAGGAAATTCGCTTTTAAGGACCACACAACAGCCACCCGCACGGGAAGAGCCCCAGGTAGATCCCACAGCGGTGCGGCCCCTGCGAACCCGCGGGCAGCACGGCCGCGCTCGGGGCCGCGGGGCCGATCACCGTGAGGGGGCGGATCACCGTGAGGGCCGATCACCGTGGGGCCGGGGCTACCCCCACCTACCCACCCACCCACCCGCCCGCCCCAGAGCGCCCGGGAGCGAGCGGGGCCCGCGGCGCGGGGCCGGCGCTCCCTCACTCACCGCGCTCTCGCTAATGGCCTCCGCCGCCTCCCGCCCTGCTCCGCGCGCCGGAACCGGAACGCGGCGCTGGGGCGGCGCGGCCTCGTCCCGTCCGCTCCCACCGGGGCCAGCGCGGCAGCCCCGCGGTGCCCCCAGCCCAGCCCCGCGCAGGGCCGCGCGGCCCCCGCCCACCGTGTCATGCCCTGGCCGCCCGCACGCCCCGCCGCTCTCGCCGCCGCCACGGCGCGGGGCAAGCGCCCGGGGCCCGGCCCCTCAGCCCCCGCCTCCGGGAGGAGCCAGCGCCGGGCCCCGGGGCCGCGCCGCCGGCTCGGCGGGGCCGGCGCTGAACGGGCGGCGGGTGCCGCCACCGCCATGAAGAGCCCCCGGGAGGCCGGCGAGCCGCCGCCAGGTCAGTGCGGCCCGCCCAGCCCTGCTCGGGCCGGCGGGGCCTCGGCGGGCCGGGGGCGGCGGGGGCAGGGGAGGCCAGGGCAGGGGCCCGGCGGGAGCGGGGAGTGGGCGGCTCCTGCGGGCCCTGCCGGGGCTCCGGGGCCTCTCGGTGCTGCCGAGCCGCCGTGCTGCGGGTCTGGCCCGCAGTACCGAGGTGCGCAGTCACGGCTCCCTCGGTGAGGTCGCGGCGGCGGGAGCTGGCAAAGCGCAGAGGGTTCGCAGGGTGGTTTACAGGCACGGCCCAGACCGGCTGGTATCGCGTCTCGGTTCAGCTCTTCTAGGTGTCAACTCACCTACAACTCCGGGTGTGTTGGGAAACAGGTGAATGGAAGCTGGATGGGCGAGAAAACTTGTTATTGCTCTCTGGCGCTTTAACGTAGAAAACGTACCCTAACCCTTGGTTAATGTGGGACTTGGTAGAGGCCCTGGCTGTTTACAAAAAGGGGTCAGGTTCATAACGTGCCGAGAAAAAATGATAAAATACTTGAGAAGTCCTGGTTTGAGGGCAAGTGGGAATTGTTTTTTTTTGTTTGGTTGGTTTTTTTGGTTTGTTTTTTTTTTTTTTGTTATGATACTTGAGAGCACCTTAAACTAGATCAATTAAAAAGACTGAATGTATCAACTGCTATGCCACTCTTTAAAGTCATGATTAAATGGGGGCACAACTAGGAAAAATATTATCTGAAAAGTTCTATAAATAGTACTACACCAAAACTAGATGAGTCCACATGATGTCAAATGCATTTTTATTCCCGTCATAAAATGCAGAGGACCTTGTTAACAAAACTTCTCAAAGGCCTTTTCTAGATCAAAGGTTACTGAGAAAAGCCCTTTGTGACGAACTCACTTGGGTTAATGCTGAAGTAGCAATGACAGGCACAACTCTTCAAGTTCTGCCAGTGGTGAGGGTATAACTGAAACCACCACATTGCCAACTCCACAAAAATAAAAAACTGAGGCACAGGATGGAGTTTGTATTTTGGGACTTTTTGGCAGAGATTTATTAATTTTCCCTCTCTCCTGAGGTTTTGACAGAATTAATACAAAAGGACAACTGGTGCCACTTGTGAATTTTAACTTGTGAGTTTTGTTTAAATTCTCTAAATTACCACCTGGAGAAAAAAGACATCTATAGAAGAGGCTTAAATCTGTGGGGCTTCTAAGAGATTCCTGCCCAGAGATCTTGGTATGTTTTCTCTCAGTTTGGTTTAACTCTTCTTGTGGCACAGAAGTACAATCAGACACAGGAGAAAGGATGAATACCTGTGTCTTACCTGCTGTTATCCAGGAGGAGACACAGCTTCAATTGAGGGGTGGTGGGTACATCACACCAAAATAAAAATAAAAAATAATTTTAAAAAGGCAACTTCCCAAGGGAAAAGGGGATGTAAAGCCAATGATCTAGGTATGGAACAATTAAGGAGTATGAGGTTGAACCAAATGTTTACCTGTACAGAAACACTAAATGCACGTTCCTCTAAGAAACAAACAAAACCACCTGCCAGTCAGACAAAACCACATTCCTAAGTTTCAGTGGCTGTAGTGCTGAGGACAGGCTGACTTTTAGTGGCATGGACAAACGTTGCTGTGTGGATTGACACTGTTTGTATTCTGCTCACACAGTTGACTGCATCCAGCTGAAAGTGCCAGTGATTCAGCAGCTGTACCACTGGGACTGCGGGCTGGCCTGCTCCAGGATGGTGCTTCAGTAAGTGGCTCCCTTAGAGCAGGAAATCCCATTCTCTGGGGAGGGGGAGCAGGAAGCAAATCTCAGGGAGAAGAGGTGTGTTGAAGCAGCCATGAGTTCAGTCTTAGGAGAGCAGCAGTTTTTGAGGTACCCTTGGACAGTGACTGCAGCTTGGGCCTGGCCCAGCTCTCCAGCAGGAGCAAGGGAAAATAGAAACTGAAGTGAACTTCAGACCCTTTTGAATTACTGACTCATTAGACAGATGCAGAATACCTAATCAGCTCTATGAACTTTGCAGGCTGGCACGCATAAGCTCAAAGAAAGTGTTGCCTCTTTCCTGCTGTTACAGTTCAGAACTGGTAGTTAGCTGTGACTCACCTGATTCCTTTATGTGTTTTCAAGTGCTAGGTAGGTGTATCCAAATTCATGAGTGTGTGCTGTACCTGTACTACCTCTGTCCTGCTGAGCCCCAACCTGTGGGATGAGTGTTTGTGTTCCAGGAGTAGTTTCAGTTTCAATATTGTGTTGCCCTTTGGGTTTTTTTGTTTGTTTTGGTTTTACCTTTTTTTGAACTAGTAGCTGTCCTGCTGAACTCCTCTTTCCTTCCACAGAGGAACATGAGCTTAGGTGCAGGAGAAATACCTATTTAGATGTCCACTTAGTAGATATGAAGCAGAAGATTTTCATTTCTCTCCATCCCTTCTGCCAAGACGTTAGTCCGTGTTCTGGTAATTTCCCATCTTGACTACTGTAACCTCTATTCCCTTTACCTCTTTGCCACTCCAGTCTGCCCAAAATTCAGCTTTCAAGATTACTCTTCTCACCCTGCTGATCTGACCTTGTTTGCCCTGCATCCTCAATTCCAGTTGCTTCCTATTTTTCATCATTTATTTCTCTTTGTTTTCTTACCTTCAGAACTCCCTGTAACTACCTCACCCCACTTCTTTGCAACCTGTCCCAAGCTTCCCCCTGACTTCATCTCCCCTTTTCTTCCTTTTGTGTCATCAGTGCCTAAGACAAGCTTCCTTTGAATATTTACATTAACTTTATGGCTCCTCCTTTTGAAATCCATCTATTGTGTGAAGGAAGTTTTAGTCTTTAACTCTTCTTTCTGTGTTGGCTCTAATACACTTGTACATTACACTGTAAACCCTTCAGGACAGAGTTCTATACCAGCTTGACTCTGGTACAGCACCTGTACACTTCTAGCACTCTAAAACAGTCAAGGCACCACATGTTTCCAATTTTAAGAAGTCAGCAATAAATCCAGTTAAATATTCCCTACTCCATTCCCTTAAATTTCTGTCTTCTTTGTGGGTTGGTTTGTTGTTTTTTCTTTGTTTTTTTTCTTAGCCAAGCCCATTGTTTCTGTTTTTATGTGCTGTGGTGTAGAGGCTTGGCTACAGCATGCATTTTGCTTCTCCTAAGATCTGTGCTTCCCTTCCCCTGCCTTTCTTGATAATATAGGTACCTGAATCATTTGGACAATGATGAGTTTCAGAAAGCCATCCAAGAACTCCAGTTAACAAAGAGCATCTGGACTATTGACCTGGCCTACTTAATGCGGCACTTCGGAGTTAGGCATAAATTTTGCACCCAGACACTCGGAGTGGACAAGGGCTACAAAAATCAGGTCAGTATTCTCATCTACATGGGGAGAGCAGGGAGCTTTAAAAGCCTTGAGTGTCATGCTATAAAAGCTCTGGTGTGTTACTGGCAGTCAACCATGGTAAATTTGACTTGCTGCCAAAACTGGCACAGATCTGTTCCAAAGGCAGTATGATCCCATATTGATTCCATCTTTTGAATTTTAAAAAGTCTGCATGTAGTGTTCATGAAAGGTTCCAACCTATTTGACAGCTTTGGAGACTGAAGCCCTGTATTTATCTACAGAACAGGTACAGCCTGGGCAGCAGCAGTGTTTAGCTTCCACACTTTCCCCACCACCGTGCCTCAGCTTTGACCTGGAAGATGCACCTCTAGAGGTGAGAGGGGAACTCAGCCTCCCACCCACCGAGAGCTTGGCCTCTCCAGGACTGCCAAGGAGGGCTGTAGCAGCAGTGATTTCACTGCAAGCTCCTGCCCAGTTTCCCCTGGGAAACCAGATAGGCTTCTCTCATGTAGGCATCTGAACAGCCAGTGGATAGAAACTGCAACAGTAACTGACCAGGAACAAATTTAATTTGCAATCCAGGGTGGAAATCCTTGTCCTGTTTCCACTGAACTAAGGGAGAGATTCTTTATTCCATAGCAAGATCTCCAATTTGTGCAGGCCCTTGCTAGCAGACTAAGTGGTGGATTACCCAAGGTAAACACCATTCCAGTTCAGAACTTCTGTTATTTCCCCAGTCATTTTACAGGAAGCATTTTGACACAGAAGAGAATCGAGTGAATCAGCTCTTTGCACAAGCCAAAGACTGCAAGGTGCTGGTGGAGAAATGGTAAGCTCACTGTTTTCTTTCTCTTTGGAGATTCTGTGGGCCCCTGCTTTTCTTGGAGGCACCAAGCTAAACTCCTGAAACAGAATGAAATCAAGCCCTAAGCCTTTTTTTGCCAATTAGTGTCTTTCTACAATAACTGTCTCAAAAAAACCCATGCACATCAAGAGCTAATAAATGAAGTTTGAAGAAAAATTAGTCATGATGCACAATAAGTGACATGATAATGCTGATAGGAGCTGACTGTGTTTTGAATTTGGTTATCCATTACACTTAGGCAGTAGGGAGTGCCTACAGCACTCTAATTTGCCATTGTTGGAATTAAGGAGAATGCTGTGAATACAGAACTCATTGTTCCCAAAGCTATGCAAACATGGATCTCTGTTCCCAGACAAGCTTGCAAAGTACAAGTTAGCATAGGAGCTTTTGCCAGTGGGACCATGAAATAAGGAACTTTGTGAAAGAATGCAAACCCAGAAGAAATGGAAAAACTGCAGAATTTCCATAATCAGCAGTGAAATTCTATTGTGGAATGACTAAGCATCCAACTTGAGCTGCGTCCCTTTTTATAGGGAAGCTGGATTTGGATGCCTGTTGTCCAAGTGGGGTAAATGATACCGAGTAAGCAAAGAAGAGAGGATATGAGGCAGCCACAATAGCATTTGAATGCTGGAATGTAACTTATGTTTAGCAGAATCAAGTGTCCTTTCTAACACATGTGGAATCACCATCACTTTAATTACAGCTGTGACAGGACAGAAAGGACACTCAGTCCCTCCTGCTTTTGCAGCCTTAAGATTGTGGCCTTGATCAGGGCAGGGAGAGAGGGCATATCTACCTGTGCAGTACTGGGGCTGGGGCATCAGGGTTGGGAAGGATTAAATGAAAAGCACCTGAGTTTAGTCAGGTGGTGCACACAGCACAGACATCTGGAACAGATCCAAGTGATGAGTTCTCACGCATATGGAACACGCCATCTGCCTCGGTGAAGGACAGCTTTTAACAGATGAGGTTATAGGTTATGTTTGGTGGATACTTAATCTCTGCAGAAATAAAGCCTCAAGAGTGTCAGGTGATTCAAAACTGCAACTGAGAGAAACACAGTCCTGTGTGACACAGGCAAATTTGGGCACATCTTAATTTGGTTAGTGGTTAGACAATATTTAACCACTCAGTAGATAGAGATTTGGTGTTTCAGAGATAGGCTTTTCTAACAGCAAGAATGAACACTTCACTTACAGTTTTCCCACAATAGAAGTCCCTCAAGTTACTCAGTGAGTTGCCAGCTCCTTTACTCTTCTCTGGGGCATCTCATATGTAATCTCAGAATGTATCACTGCAGAATCCAGAGCCATTGCCCTGCACTTTGCACTAGCAGCAATGAAATGAGAAGGCCTTGAATGCTACAGGTTCTGTCAGACTTGGTCACAGCAAAGCCTGCAGGGTTTAACAGCAAAGAGCTGTACCTGTGATATGGCAGTTTATCTATAGTGTATCTATAGTATATCTATAGGAGTGCCAGCTGCACTGTCACCATCAGGCACTTCCTTTACACCAGCCTCTTTCAATAAGCAATGTGTTTTTTCCTTGCAGCACAGTAACCGTTCAAGACATCCAAAACCACCTGTCCCAAGGTCACGTAGCCATTGTCCTTGTGAATGCAGTCCTGCTACTATGTGATCTCTGCTCAAGTCCTGTCAAATACTGCTGCTTCCTTCCCATTGGACAGAAGTGCTTCTGCAGGAGCCCTGACTACCAGGGCCACTTCATTGTGTTATGTGGCTACAACAAAGCCTCAGGGAGTATTTACTACAACAACCCTGCCTATGCTGACCGTGAGTAGCCTGTCTCTTTTGGAGGGATTCTCAGCCAGTGCATTACTCACAAGTCTGACACAGAGCCACAGCTGGATCTCCCCTCACGGTGCACAGGCATTTCAACATTCACTACCCAATTTGTCAGAAGGGGTTTTGCCACATTAATTACATCAGTGCTGCATTTTGTGGTGTGATTTAGTTGAAGCATTCAGGTAGGCATTCTAGCAATTGGCTTGTTTGGCTTTCAGATGGGTTAGAGAGATGCTGAAATGTCTATGTGCAGAATATAACAGAAGGGCCAGTTTGGTACCCATATGCAGCATTACTTCAGTGAGCTCTTTAGGGTGAAAAAATCTACCTGAGTAAAGCTGTAACCTAAGCTGCTGGGTGTAGTCTTTGGTTTGTGGATGCTGTTACATCCAGTGTAAAAACCTTTCACCTGCAAATCTTTCTGAATTTTTGTAACATTTTGTTCCTCCTTCCCAGGAACATGCTGCACCAGCATCAGTAACTTTGAGGAAGCCAGGACAAGTTACGGCACTGATGAAGACATTCTGTTCATCTACACAGACAGCTGACACTCACCCAGGACACTCCTGCTCCTTCCTGCACAGCCTGCCAGCAGCTGGCTGCTCGTCTCAGGGCTCCCCTGCACACACCTCACTCCTGACCTGCAGTGGGACCTTCAACTAGGGAGGCTTTAGAGATATTGACAGGACTATATTGCAATGCTGTCCTTACCTTTCTTTTTTTTTTTTTTCTGATGATATATCTGATTTTGCAATGTCTGTCTATTTTCTTGGGTTTGTTCTTTTTTTCCCTAATTTTCAACATTGCACATTTGACAGCAGTTCTAAAATACAGCCCCAGAGCCTGTTCACTTTCAGCTTATTTTCAAATCAAACACATAAGGAAAAAAGCACCAAATTTATGAATTTTAACACTTGGTAATATTTGCATAGGTTTAGGTAAACAAAGAAAAAATAGAAAATATCTGTTTCTCTCTCTTTCAAAGCATCAAGAGCTGCTCTTCATCCAAAATCTATGGATTTGAAGTTCAGCAGAGTATTATAAAAGGAAAAAATGTTAACTCAAACTACTTCTAAATAACAAAAAAATGCCTTGCTGGCTCATCAGTATTGTCTGCAATGTAGGAAACATCCCATGTACCAAATTCACAGCTGCAGCTGCAATACTGGAATTGCTCCCTTGCACTACAAACTCAATCTCTTCTGGCTAAACCATCTTGGATGACTGCTCAGAGCTCCAGACTGCTCCAAAACTTTAAGTGGAAAGATTTTATATGCACTTGGAAGTCTTTACTGCTCTTTGCAAAAAGCTCTGAATGTTATGCCACCCACATGTGCCAGTTTCTGCAGAATCCATTCTTAAATATGAATGTTCTAAACATTTAAACTTACTAAGCAAATGCAGAAAATTATCATCCACACTAATGGTATATATTTTATGTGTAAAGTGTAAATATCTGACAGCATCTACTGCATTGTACCTAAAATGCTGAATCATAATTTGAGCCAAATTTTGCAATTTTGTTGGTATTAGTTCAGTGACCTTCTAAGAAGAGCTAGAATCAAGTAAGAAAAAAGGAAATACAAATGTGTCTGCTACAAGTAAGAAGGCAGGAACTTAGATTTCTCCATCTCTTTTACTACAACTGTATTTGGATTAAGTTGTTGCTGTATTGAGACATTAAGTGAAATTGGTAGCAGCCTATCAATAACCCTTTCCTCTGTTACATGAGGAGCACTCTGAAGTGTAAAAAAAAGCCACTTATTTCAGCTTCCTTCATCCTAATTTCCTGTACCTCAATCTTAAGTCTTGCCTGTATGAAAGTGAGTAGGAAAATCAGCACTGATGTAAAACTAGGAAAATTTGCCCTGAAGATAGAGATCCCATGTCTCTGGTATGGGTTTAGGAAAAGAAATGTTCAAGTTATGGAACTACATGGAATCACAGGAAAAGGACACTGTTACTTACTGGTGGCTATAATAAACAGGAATCTACTTTCAGCATAGGAAATTTTTTTACCAAGATGAACATTTTCTTTTATCAGTTGTTGACTATCTGAAAAGTATACAGTGTTGACTAAGTACTTAGTAGAATCAAAAGTGCTCCTTTGTACAAAGGCAAAAAATAGTAACAGACATCTAAAATGCAGTAACCCTTAAAAAATTCCAAACAAAAGTGCACAGCAGGAAATTTTGTGCATCAAATTTTGCTTATCATTGGTGAAGTTTAAATACATTCTGGCACTGATGATAACAGGTAGGATGTGATTTGTGTAGAACTGGTCCATCAATGCCATCAGCAGAATCCCTCCAGAAGAAAGGTACAGAACCTGTTGTAGATAATGCCTTTCAACTCCTCCACAGTAAGGAACCAGAAGACTCCTGATCTGGGAATTTTTTTTCCAGGGCCAAAATCATGATGTGTGATTTTGAGAAAGTGTATTAGCTCTGTTAATAATTAACAGGTATGGAAGCTACAGGCTGTTAGAGTACTTCCTTAACTCGTGCATTTTCAGGTAGGTAGTTCACTCAATACTATTAAACTGACAGAGGATTTATCTTAGAGCAGGTTTGATGAGTTTAATAAAAACAATTCTTACAAAGGCTTGTAATTGACATTTAGCATCTGCTGTTTCCATTACCAAAAGTCAATCCTGGGCAGATAGAAAATATGAACTTGAGGGCAAGCTTAGTGTTCTGAAGTGCACACGCAGGTGTAACAATACTGACTGGTAAGTGTTTAGCACCCAGGGTTTAAATGCTTCAACAGTGAAAGATAAACAAAGCTGTCTAAGCTAGTGCAGACAAAAGGAGAGGTCACTATTGGATCTCGTACAGCTGCCAAATGGAAGATGGACACAAGAGATGAAAACATGAGGAAGCAGCAAAAGCCAAGTGAAAAGACTGAGTACATGACACAAATGCAGCTGAAAGAGCAGCTCACTGCACAAGCATCCAGAACATCTGCATTTTCTGAAACTTTATTTCCTATTACAAGATTGTCTATCAAAACTCTTACTCTGAAAATGTCCTGTTGCTTTGTTTCTGTCAGGATGTCAATAGCAAAGGAAGGGGATTTTACATGCAGGGATTTTATACATAAATATATTTTTATTTGTAATTAAGCCATTCTCAATAAAGGTTAAACTCACAAATAACCCTGTAACATAATGTAGCAAGTGCATTTATTAACACGTTCATTAGGAAAAATGTTTTTGAAAATCTGAAATTGTAATTCAGTAAAAAAGAAACAAGAGTTCAAATATTTATTTCAGTGATAAATTCGTTGTTGCTGGGGTGTAAATTCTATTCAGTCTGCATTGCCTGAACACCTATTGCCATCACCCAAATCATATGAAGCAAAATTTCAGAATATATTACTACCTAAGAACAGCAAATGTATCATTACTACCTTGATTCCACAGCTGGTTTCTGTACCCTGCAGCCACCACATAGCCCACTGGAGTGCACTCCAAAGGAGTTTTCCTTACCCATCTGAGCTTTCTGTTCACAGTGAAAAGCATGCAGCTGCCCCAGCCTAGCCTGTGCACTGGCCAGGGTCTCTATTTCTGCTTCCCATAAGGGCACTGAGCTTTGGAAGACACCAAAGCATCTCTGAGCATGACTTCCCACCTCGAAGGGGCCCAGCAAAGACACTGCTCCAGCTGTGAGTGTGTAAAAGGCAACAGAACCAAAGAGGTCTTGCTTCACAGCACCCACAGACCTTCAAACAACTGGGACGTCTGGGATGTTACTCAGCTGTAACAGAACTGCATCAGGGAGTTTGTAAGAAAACAACCCAGATGAAAACAATTTCTCCCTCCTTTCTCCCTAAATTATGCATTTGGGCAGAGTGTAAAAAATGGAAAGCAGAAATAGATGTACAATGCAAAGTTTAGGTAAAAATTTTCATGTCCTCTGATCTCATCAACTATATCACACAGTACACTGTATGTGTTTCTACTCTAGGAAAACACTGGATGTACTTCTAGCAAGGAACAAAACTTTGGACTCATTACTGTAAATAACAAACCCTTCAGCCATTTTCAATTATTTTACGTAATGCAGTTTTGAATCTTATTATTTAAAATTGGTTACATGAAATTAAACTGACATTAAACAGCATTAAAAGAGCACCTTGTGATTCACAATATAGCTATAATCCAGCAGCAACTTCGAATTTGTCTTGTAACATTTGCGTGTAATGAGATGCTCTCTCTTACTCTTTGATGACATTGGGTATAAAGAAAGGCTGGATTGCTTCAGCGAGCTTTTCTGCATACATTTCATATCTACCAGTCATCTGGAAAAAAAAAAAAATCAAAGCTTCAGTTCTTTCAGTAAGCTACAAAAGTACTTCAGTAGAAAATATTTATATCCACTGGTTGTTTTTTTCTATGACAATATATGATTTAATTGTCCCAAACATCAAAACAATAATTCCCTCAAAATTCAAGATCTCCAGTGCCTTAGCACAAACTATTTTTTTATAAATGAACTCTTATTATGTTGCCTAGGACTGTATTTCTATCCAAAAAAGAAGTGTAGTTCCACCCTGAAAGGTCAAACTTTTAAATGCACACCTTCCTGTTTTGCAGCTGTCCTTCAGTGACAGTCATGTCTGCTGACTTACTGCTTATTGTAACTATTCTGGAGAGCTGAAAGTTGAATGTGAAAGGTGGACTTGCTTTCTTCTGCATCAACAATTTTTAAAGTTATGTCAGTGAAGGCAAAGGAGTGGCTCTGTGAATTAGGGCTTCATCCTTGACGACCAAAGAACTCTGCTGCCAGCAGTAAGTTTGCATTTATGCCACTGACAGTGTTGGGGTTATTCTTACTTCACCCGTTAACAATATGAAATATCAATGGTTTGGGCAACAGAGCAAGTGCTGGAAGTGTTGCAATGCAGCACCTGATGTAATGCTGCCATCCTGTTCTGAAGTGCACATCCCACAACACTGGCTCTGGGAGGGGCAAATTACATCTTTATTTAATTTGTTTAACCTCTTTGCTGCTGCAAGTTTAGCAAAGACATTCTACTGAATGTGCCTTTCACGTATCACTGGGTGCACACTGCAGATAGCAGAGCAGGTTGAGTAAGTTCCTACTTACTGTTAAAGGTTTTCTGCAGTGGATAACCTGTGACCACCCTCCCTCATTCCCCTCAGCAAGAACTATCTCTGTCTTGGCCACAACTGAGAGGAAAAGGAAACTGCTCTCCCCTGTCACATAAACAAAACCACAGCTGTGCCTTATGTACCAACACCCAACAACAGCACTCCACACCATCAACGTGAAATGAAGGTGCTGAAAGCACAGGACTTGAAGATGACAAAAAATACACAATTCTACACAAATCAGCCAAAGGGCAGTGTTTTGCTTTTACTGTTTGTTTTTCCAAATAAATACAATTGCTTTTGTTCAGATACCTTTCCTAAGCTGGTAGAAGCAATGCTCCATGTGCTTCCTGACACACCAAGCCTCTACTCTCACAAGGGCCTCAGACTCTGGTGGCAAAGCAGAACTAAATGCATGCCTGACTTAAACTAAGACTCTCTGCACAACTTAATTCCATTATGGCAACAACCACATGCCTACCACAGGCATCTGTAAAATAACAAATGCAATTCTGTTCCAGATGACCTGAAATTATTTTTTGGTTTTAGTCCCCCTATATGGATTAGCAATATTAGCAAAGAAATTAAGCTCTAAATAAGAAATTACTATTTTTTTATCAGAAAGCTTATTCAGCATTTCAAATCCACAGAGACTTTTCATTTTTATGTCAAACTGACATCAAAACATGTTGAGTTTTGCACCATACTGTAATACACAAAAGGCAAATAAACCAGCTCCATAAAAGAAATGTCTGCTTGCAGTAGCATGATGTTCAAAAACTGACACTCCTTGCAAATGATTACTTATTTTAAATACTAGGTGATCACTGAAGAACCCACATATATCATACAGCTGCTAGCCAGGCATTCTGATCTATTTTTGTGGGATTCAAATCCTGCTGATCTAAAGAGTGACTAGGAAAAAGTTTAGTCTTTAGCAGAACTGAGGACTGGAACAAAAGATCTGTCTCCACAGAAGCATGCAAGATGCTTTCTTCATCAACAAAGCCTATTTCCAAAGTTGTCACTTCTTTTGTTTTTCTGTTCCAACAGGATCTTTGTGGTGCTGTTGTAAACTTGATCAGAATAAAAAAGAAGCTAGAGTGCAATTTGTTTAAAAAAAAAAAAAAAATCAATCTGGGCACTCCACTAAATCAATATATAATATAGCACCCCACATAGCTTGTACTGACACAACTGAAGGGTTAGCAAGCTGCTATGCTGAAGCAGCCATCTCTTCAACCAGCACTGCTGCTGGACAAATTAAATCCAATTATGCCCTCTGGAAAGATGAACCAAATTAGCTTTACCTCAGAATACAAAAAAAATAGTAATAAATAAGGTTTGTTAAAGCCATATGGAGTGGCTTGCAGCTATCTTAATCTGATTTAGATAAATTCAAGCGTGTGTTAAGATGCTTCAGAGATTAATATATACAGTACACAGTTCTTTCCCTGTAGTTTCAACATATCCACAAATTCAGGAAGTCAACATTGCAACAATTTTGCCTTCAGAAAGTTCCCAGAAGCTTGTGGGTTTGGGTTTTCACTAAATGTCACCAAAACTCACAATTAAGGCCTTTAAGAATATACATTACTACCATGTTAGAGAGATCCAATGCCTGGCTCAGCTCAGCAACAAATGCCTACGTTCACTGCATAAGGAAAGCATGAACTCTTCCCCAGCAACCCTCAGAGCTGCTGGCAATCCTCGTTGAGGTCCCGAGGCTAAGGTTTTCATTTGAAAGCTACTGGCCTAGTTTCCCTGAATTTAGCTACTCCTTTTTCAAATCTATTTATGCTTTTGGTCTCCATAACATCCTGTTAAATTACTTCAACAATTTAAGCTCGAACTGCTAAAATAAAAAAATAAAGAAAAAAAAAAAAAAAGAAAGGCTGCCTTTTACCTATTGTAACATCACAGAATCATTATCAAAGCTTGTTCTAATATTGTATTTTCTTTACAGTGAGGCTTACCTTAAAATTCCACTTGTCACTGACTTGCCTGCAGAGGTTGAGGTCCATCTCTGCCACCAAGAGCCCGTCCTGAGTGCGAGAGAGCCCCGGGGTCCTGCTGCCGTCTGGCGCAGCGACGTAACTGGAGCCGTAGAAATGGCCCAGCTCGTGGTGTGCTGAAAGACATTTGTCAAAAGCATCTACTGCCATCTGCAAATAGGAACGTCACTTCACATGCAGTGTCCCAGAAAACCTGACTCCGTTTCTTGGGGACTCGCTGTCCTTTAGGCAAGATAATCATCTTGGAGAGTCACAACATGATCCTAAAATAACTGCAGTTTTGGCCAGTTATCATGCACAGTACACTATCAAATTATCAGGAAAATCTCACTGCATTGCCTTTCAAATAGTGTACCATTATGCTTTCCCATTATGAAGTCTCTGGACTAAAGGCTTTGCTTTCATTGCTTTTTACATAACATTTAAATTAATTCTAATTGTCAAATCACGCATTTTCAAAACAGCTGACAGAGATGCACACATTCATTTTTCAATAAAAGGTCAGAGGTGAAAATACTGGGATTTGAGGCACAGGAAAGATGTTATTTCATATTGCACAACTCTGAGTTGTGCCAAAAATCAATCCCATCTGTTGTACTACTAAGCAATGGATGCCACTGACCTTTCTCATGCAGCTGTTAAAAACACTTAGCTCCAAAACTGGCTGAAAAAGGCTCACGTCCACTCTGGATGGAGCCACAAGCAACCATGGTTTTCACAACACAAACCACTTGTTTCAACCTATAAGTACATACAAGAAAATCTCATAGTCCTCATAGATTGTTCTCTAACCTCCAGCAAATCTGGGAACTGGTACGGAATGTGATTTCTGAACATACCTTTCCCACCATCTCCAGAAGTAAAAGCGTTTTTGTAGTACTCCTGTGAAACAAGAGGAATCCATAGGTGGCAGTGTAATTCCATTTCATTCAAGAAATCCTTGCCAGTCTATCATATTTGGGAAGTTTATATAAAGCTACAAATATTTTTTTCTGGCACATGATCAGCATTGTCTAAAGGGACTCATCAGAGAGGCCTAGTTTCTATGATGGATAGCAGAGGACACAAGGTCTTTTTGTATCACTGCCTGTTGTTCATACACTTTAGGGAACATGCCTCGTATCCGTTTCACAACTTTAAAGAGGGAAAAGAGGAGATATTTAACCAAACATATCCCTTTGGATCACAAAGAAAGGCAAACATATTCACAGCAGCAAGGACAAGTCTGGAATTTTGCAGGGAATCTAATTTTAAAAATCTACACGTAGCATAATTGGACTCATCTGAAGGTAATAATGACCTATTGCATGCACCATTAAATTTCATTATAAATTTTACAGTCCAGAAAGAGGTAGTATCTGTACAACAGCCACAAGTTGTGCACTGCTGACTTGAGGATATATTAAATTTTCAGTCGTTTTGGCTAAAAGAATATTGATTTCACCAGATAAAGTGGGAAAGTTAGCAAAAGGGTGGGTGCCTATTACAAAGATTCGAGAACAGGAAGCAGCTGCAACCAACAAGTAGGCTGCCAGCAACAGAGGCAGCTCTCAATCTCTTCATCACTATCCATCTTCAAACCACACCATGAAGCCCAGCACAGTGGTTACACAGCAGAGGAACCCAAGCACTCTAGTGCTATCCCTGCCTTGAGGGAACTCATGCTCCAGCCCCTGAGTGACGGAAAGAGATGAGACACGAAGACACGAACCGTTCCCACTCTGTTGATGGGACAGGTGAAGCAGTGGTTGGCTATGGCAGCGTTCCTGGCTTCGATGGGCCACAGCGCCTCGCTGCAACACAGAGAGAGAGAGAGAGAGAGCAGCTGCTCATTACCTGCACACTTCAGGGCTACATCTGCATTTCACTGTCTCACACTGCACATCTTCTGTCAAAGAAGCCAAAGTTAGCTTCTAGAAAATCAAGTCAGTAGAGTGCAATTAACGTTAATCTGCAGAAGATTCATCTCAGGGGACAGTTTATGTTGGTCCAGTCTGGTTCAAGAGGCCTGATAATAATAAAATTGCCAAGAGTTTTAAAAAACTGTTTCTGAGAAAAGGGTATCTCAGTTTGGTTCTGAAAACTGCAATTTCATACCACACTTCTAGGTAAACAATGCAAGCTGGTACAATAAGCCTGAATATGACCACTACCTATTACACAGAAAAAATAATCACATTAAAAATCTAAATAAACTCTCAGTTTTCAGAATACTAGCTGGATACTGGTTAATGCTGTCTCAAAGACAGGAGACATGCTGATGCACAATAAGGTTCTGAAAGAGAATCAGTTACTGGGAGGAGACTGGGAACCCAAAATTCCTAGTGGAGAATGCAGGCTCCTTTGTGAAGACAAAACAAGGAGGCTACACCTCCTAGTGCAAGGTTCCTTTTAGGCCCCAGTGAGGGGCTCAGAGGTTCAGCTAACCCAGAAAGGGAGCAATGGCATAGATCAGTTTGTATTTTACCTGAGTGTCCCAATAGTGGCTGAAGGGTTAAAGATGATCTCTGCTCCATTCATGCTATACATGAGCCAGTTCAGAGGGTGGTGGCGCCCATAGCAGATGTTCACAGCAATTGTCCCAAACTGTGTCTGAAACACTGGGTGTCCTGTGTTTCCTTCCATATAGTAAGTCGACTACAAACAAACAAAAGAAAAAAACAAACAAAAACCCCAACCAACCAACAAAACCCACAAAGGCAGATTTCTTAAAAAAGTCCAAAGAAGTACTTCCAACTAAAAGCTAAAAAAAGAACCTTAAAAAAAAAGCTAAAAAAGCTTTTTAATCTATAGATGGAAGGAAGGCTGAGGATAATATGATGAGATCACTTAGGCAGTAGAAAAGATGAATACATAAATGCCAAGGCAGCAGCAGGAGGGTGTATTCACTGAAATTACACTCTTATACCTGCTTTCAAGCAAAGGAATTCTTTTTATGCAGCAGGCAGTGCACTTCCAAAATGTGCTGCTTTCTGAAAACATCATCACCAGGTTCAGACAGGGAAAAAGACAGTGATAAAGACCCACAGATAAGGAGACCAAACATGGCACCCAACATTCCTTGTACAATATGAGGATGCCAAGGGAGTACAGAAGTTTTAGTGGCCAGGCTGATTCCTGACAGTATCCTTAGGTGTCAGTCTGAGACAGAAGAGCAAGAGACATAACCCACCAGTCCGATACCACAGGACATGTCTCTCATCAGGGAAGGAAGGTGTGTTGTAAAGCAGACCCCTTTTTCTGAAATTATCTGTTCCTTGTAACCACCACTGCCATTGATCCTGAAGGAAGCAGAAACACCTGAGGCCTAAAGCAAGCAGGTAGAGCTGGGGAATAAACCTGGGCCTCCTGAAGTGTGATACAGGAGGCTCACCTGAATCCAAGAGCTACAGGTTCAGTATGTCCAGTAAAATAATCATCTCATGTTTCTTATTTATTATCAGGTCTCATGAAATTGCAGCCCCTTGGGTACTGATTTATCTCCTTTCATGTCTGTAGACAGCAGACCACATGGTGGGTGCTCACACAAGCCTTTTGCAAAACAATTCTGCTGAATGAATATATTTCCATTTTTCCTCCTATTCTCAGTTTCTTTTCTTACAATAGGAGAAGAAAAACAAGAATGCTGTTGCTTCAGGGAATTCATCAGCTCCTATTTCTTTATTTCACACCAGAGAACACAGTCCTCTCCACAGCAATAAACTGTGATGTCTCAAGAAGGATTGATTTTTGTTTATATGGCCTCCCACACATGGCTGAATAGGCCACAGACCAATCTCTCTGCCCTTTCCATTTAGCTCTTACTGATTCAATGGACACGATTTTAACAAGGCTCCTTTCCCATCTGCCCTACAGAGAAAACCCACCAGAAATAATTTCAAACTCGATATTTCCTTGAGGTTTAACTTTGTTGATAAAGAAAACAACATTAAAGTAACACAGATGAATATAATCCTTTCCTGTAGCCTGGGTGGTTTCTGAAGTTGCTTTATCAGAATTGTTCAGCTCACAAGAGTGGACTTAATGCTTTTCTAACAAAGCCAGCTGAAGACAGTGTTGTCTTGGCTAAACACTACTTGATTCTGTAACAAGATAGATACAATAAGAAATGCCAGATCATTATAATATATCTGGAACATATTAACAGATTGTTTTGTAGTAATTCTGGCATTTAGGGTTCTAAGAACTAACTTATTTTAGCAACTATGCAAAACTCTTAATGGAACTCTATTTATACTTCACATGATAAAGTAAAAATACTTTCTTTTTTTAGGTGTCTCTCATTATAGTTTCATAGCTGGAAACAATGAGTTTCTTGGAATTTGATGATTCTCCATTAAACATTGTCAGGAGAACTGAAAGACATACTTTAGCACAAGCAACAGGAATTTACTTTTTGCTGGATTACATAAGGAACAAATAAAATGTGGAAAGCAACCAATAGATTTGTTAGTTACCATTTTTGCTACTAAAGGACTATGAATAAATTTTTTTTAATTAAAAAAATCAAAATACTTGTTAAAAATACAAAGTAAGACTGGTGATTGACAGATCTGCCAGAAATTCATTGTGTAGAACTCTATTACAGCCTCCTCTGGAGAAACTCAAACCAGCCTGATCAGGTCTGGCAGCGAGGTCAAAACTTCAAGAGGTCTTTAAACACAAAGTTTTAAGACACAAAAGAACTTTTTACATTAATAAAAAGCACTTTAGTTCTGAAGCCTCAGTCTGATGACTGGGGTAGCCAGGGAACAAAAGCAACTGCAGGTATACAGCAGCCTTTGGTGCTTAGAAAAAATGTCTCTGATAATTACTCACTTTAGCTGACAAGGAGAGATTTAGTTAGGAAAGACAATGTATTTTTAGACTTCAGTTAATTTTTAATCCTGATCTTTCTGCTTGTGATAATTCTATGGATGGATAAACACATCTCAGATCTACCAGTCACTGCCTTTACTGCCAGTTCAGTTTCTGATTCTGGAGGATGGCCCAAAACCTGCTGGGGGCTTCAGCTGCAATAATGTGATTAGTAAACAGAATATGCCATAAACCAGCAATTCAGTCAGAGGCACAATGAATTAAGGGATTCTGCTCGAATAAACACAAGCAAAAGAGCTGTCATTTCCAAGACAACCTCACAGAGAAACAGAGAAAGGCTCTAAGTAATGTTCATGCTTGAACCATGGAACAATTGCCCTGCAAATTAAAGTAGGTTCAATGTGCACACATGGCAAAACCACCCAAGCCAATCACGCACAACAAACATAACACAGCTGTAACTTAAACAAGTCTTTTAAAGGATACTTGATACTTCTGAAGTTTCACTGGGCCAAGCAAGAGTACCTAACAAGATTCAATGTTATTTTTTCCTTTAAGACTCATCACTCTCACAAAAAATTATTCCTTCCTGATAAATTAACTTACTGTCATTTAATCTCAGAAAAACTGATTCGACAGTAAGTAAATCACATTTTGTAGAAATACATTGCATTTCCTGCCACTGTGACTCTGACAGAACACATGCTGGCACAAACAAGAGCTGCAAGGTAAGTCTAACTTGATTGTCACAATACTGCATCTTACCTCATTGAAATCTCCAACCCTTGGAATGTGATTTTTCCTACTTTTTCCAAGGAGTGCTCCAGAATTAGAAATGACCACTGCAGTATTCCACAGAACTCCACCATGCAGTTCATCTCGCTCCAGGATTGGAGACACCACAACCATATTGTACTTCTTTGCAAGCTGCACAAATGAACACAATTCTTCTGTTATACACCAGCCTGCAGGACCCCAGAATGACACACACCACAGCCAGCTGGGAACAGTTCATTAAAAGAAAAGGTAAAACAGCATTACATGTTAACTAGAAATGTTAAACAGCACAGGTAGGAGTGAGAAATACAACAAATTCTGCTGCCAGTTCGCTGGTATATTGTCTTTTCCTTCAAATTATGTCAGTTGGTCTTTTATTTTTGCTTGGTTGGTTTTTTACCTCCTGACAGAATTTTGTTGTTGGCCCATCCTCCGCTGACTCAGCAAATTCAGTCCAAGGAAGTTTCTCTCTTGTACAAAAAGCAAAGGGCATGGCTGCAAAACACCAAAGCAAGGCAAAACGTACAAAAATGTTCTTGCCACTCAAGAAATACATGTTATTTGCATGAATACAGATTAAAAATTAAACAATTAGGAATGATTCAACTGTTTTCCTTGTTTAAAGGCAAACGCATTTAAAAATATTTTAGCCAGGGCAAGGAGTTTTGAGCTCTCACAGGGCAAATCAGAAGAGAATGGATGCACTTAGTGAAAGTCTCAGCAGGGTAAAAAGACAATACACCCCAGTCCCCAGTGTACACTGTGAATAACCTGTTTTCACAAATATTTCATGGGCCTTCACTTGCCCATGAAAGTGAAGGTATTTGCTTCTATTAAGCCTCAAACACCCCATGTTAATTAAAAACAGATTTTTAAATTTTAGAAAAAAACTCCAAAGTTTTAGGAGAAAAAAAATGAGGAAAGGATCATAAAGGATGCTATGAAGGACCTCCAAATATCATATGGCAGTCTTCAATAGAACTGACCCCTTACATCACTTTCATACAGCTCTGCTACCTCACCCTCTTAGGTTTTTCCTTTAGGAAGCAAATCACTGCAGTAAATTGTTGTATCTTGGAGTATTTCTACTGTTTACTTACATGACCTAGTACAGGACACCTGTTAAAACAGAAGGCACGTGACATCTGACAGCCCACAGGGAGCCACAGAAAATACTCACTCCAGGCCTCCTGGAAACACACAATGTTGACCCCACACATTGCAGCCACTCCCACCATCTCCTCGATGCGCCTGTGCAGAGCAGCCACCTGATTGTGAGAAATGTCACACCATGAAAAAAGCCACATGTTCCAACTCACCTCTGTGGTAACTGCCTGCTTTTACAACCTTTCCTCACATGGGGTTTATCTTGCTCTATACTTAGAGCCATTGCTTTCAGGGGGAGTAACTCGAGGTATCATTCCTGCACACTGATAATAGAGTCAGATATAGATTTTTAAAAGCATTTAGATGCTGAAAATAGAAAAAGCATTCCAGTGGGATTCTAATTCCATGGTTGCAACATTTATGTAGCTGGAAACTCACTGCTGCCTGACTTGTAAAATCTAAACAGAATCAACAAAAACTATAATTTTGCTGCTCATTGTAAACAACCTACAGGATGATGTTAAACCCTCTGTCCTAAGAGCTATGTAATTATTAACAAGAAAAATCATCAAAGTATTTATTAATTAGTTTTCTAGAGTACTCTAGAAGATAAACATAGGTACTTTGCATTGCTACTTTCAGGTGTCAAAAAAAAAAAAAAAAAGACAAGACTGCAGTGACTTATGAAATCAAAAATTGTATATTGATTTACAGAAATAGTTAACTAGTTATTCATAAAGTAAAATCATTGATATTGCTGGTACTTTATTCAACAGCTGTTACAAAGACTCCACAAACTTGATCCATTTACTGACTTACATCTGTGATAGGTAATCTTTCCAAAACAAACTACTTCAGAAATGTTCTGTCCTGTCACTGTACAAAACCACTACTCCAGGAGATTTTATAAATGCAGCATTTTCTTTCCCTTTTTTAAAGCTACTCTCATGAGTATTTCTAGATAGATACACACAGAAATATGTATTTCTACACATATTTGTCACTTCAGTGCTGTTGTGTCCAGGATGTTGAGAGATGATGGTTTCAGAATCATTAATGTTGGAATAGGCCTCTAAGGTCATCAACCAAGTCCAACCATTAACCCAGCACTGCCAAGTCACCACTAAACCATGTTATCTTGTAATAAGATTTCACTCACAGAACAAAGAATAATGAACACAGCTTTATTAATCTGTTTCCTCTAATGGATTTTCCTGTAATGGAACATTTCTCAATTAAAACAAGAACTGCACCTGTGGTTTCCACTGGTTGCCATCCCTTTTGATTCTGTGTAAATGATTTTGTGTTTCATCTTAGAGGCAAAGGATTTTCATGTACAAAATGAGCTACTAAATATTTAGCTTTGGAAAAACTGCAAGCAGGTTGGGCATGCTAGGTAAACACAAGAGACGTTTCTGAGAAACAATAAAACCAAATATGTCATTCAAGTATCTCACAGGAAGCTCTGCTGCTGTAGTGATGGGCTCTGCACTGCCAGACAATCCTTAGACATTTCATGATACAGTTCCTAAAATCAGCAACTGAACTGTGCTATGTCTCAGTCCAACAGGAGAGGAGTTACAAACAGCCCCAGTCCCAGTTTGTGTACCTGGACTGCCACTGCCGTGTCTGTGGGAAGAGGAATTTTATTCTGTATCAGCCCCACTCGAACAATACGTGGCCTTCTCAATTGCTCCGGAGCAGCTTCAAATCCATAGCCCTGCAGTTCAAAATCTTTTTCCTGAGCTGCTGACAGTGCAGCAGTTGGCAAATCAAGTTTTCTGGATTGAACAGGAAACAAAAACATTTCAGGATGAGATGTCCTTTTCTGTTCTGAATGCAATGCACCAAGGGGACGACAATTCTGTCTAACCCTGCAGACACCCAAGCTCCCATGGCCCGACGCCGATGCCTGAGGCAGGGACAGGCAGTGACCGGCCCGTGCGCCGCTCTCACCGCTCTGCTCCACATCCCGCTCTCCCACCGCCCTCCTGCCATTCCCACACACCAACACCTTGCTGCAGAAACCAAGGAGCACACACGCACAAACTGCCACCTGCCATACCAGGATTATAAACGTTTTCCCTCAAGTTTAATCCCTACTTTTCAGGCTCCATCACCCCGATACCACTATTCCCGTCAGGTTTTCCAGCCCTGTCCGTCACCTTCTCACACTGCCCTGCTCCCTACACATGGGTCACCTCCAAAATACCCCAGTCACCTCACCGCAACACCACAAGCCCTACTTTTCCTTTTCCCCCTCAGCCCAGTCCCGTGTTTTGCACACCCGCCCTCACACTGACTCCTTCCCCTCACTCCCGGGCTGGGCATCCCCGCGGTGCCCGGGAGAGGAGGGACAGAAACCCGCAGGGAGCGGGGGGCGAGCCCGTCCTGCTGGCGCACCTGGCCTCGCCCCCATACAGGATCCGCTTCACCTCGGCGAGTTCCCCGGGAGGGATGTGCCGCTCCAGGCACGACTCCAGCGACTCCAGCTCTCCCGCCATGGCCCCTCAGGCGCTCGGCGGGCCCCTGGACTTTGCCCCGGGCGGCCCCGTCGGCCACGCCCCGCGCCCCTCACGGGTTTTGGCGGGACGGGCCCGCGGTGCCCTGAGGGGCGAGGCGGCGCCATGGCCGAGCCCTCAGCGCTGCGCAGCCAGTGCGGCCGCCCAGGGCAGCGGAGCGGCCGGGACTCGTAAATGCCCGTGGTCGAAAGGAACCGCAAAAGTCGGAAAGTCCACAAAAAAATCACTTGGCGTGGAAATCCCTTATGGTGGTCCTTGACCTAATAGATGAGCACAGAGTAGGAAGAAAGAGAGAAAAAGGGGGGAAAGAGAGAGCAAAAGTGGGGAAAGAGAGGGAAAAAGGGAAAGAAAAATAAAAATAAGAGAAAAGGAAAAAGAGAAAATAAGAGGGAAAGGAGGAAAGAAAGAAAGAAGAAGGAGAAAAGGTGAGGAGAGGAAAGATAAAAGATCACCAGCCCTGGATCCATCAGTGCAGCCAATGGGACGTCCAGGGGATGGGGCCCTTCCTGGCTATTTGTCACTTTTGGACCAACTCCTGTCCTTCAGACATAACTCATCTAAAAACAGAACATCCTTATGAGATTTTTCTAATGATGCCTTTCCAACAAAAAGGCTTGGAAATAGGTCATAAAGTGGCAGTGGTTCTCATGGATATGTGTGTATCCATTGAAGCTGCAGTAAAACTCTGAACAGGAGCCAGTAATAAATGACTTGGAGTTTAACATGGATTTTGAGGCCCATTATAATTGGAAATCCATCCCCAAAATCAGACATAATGTCAGATAAAGGATTGAACCAATTAAGACCTTGATCTGGGACAAAAGAAAAGTGCATCAAATAAAGGACATTTCCTTCTGCAGGTGCACGGCAGACACCCTGTTTGCAGCAGTGATTCCCACTGAACCACGGGCCGTGCCTTCTGCTTCAGAACACAGAAATTCACAGCATGGCAACCGGGTTCCTCACTCGAGTGGAACACGCAGTCCAGGGATGGCTACATATCTCTAAATATATCCCACTGAGTTTAAGCACTGCTTTATGTATCTGCTGGGGGATGTAACAACTTTCAGCACTTAGCATTTGCAGTTGTTAGGTATTTTGAGTTAAATATTAAGCCTTTTAGATGAAATAAAAAAAGAATGTCAGAGAGAGAGTGTCTAATATTTAACTTAGGGCAGAAAGTGTCCAGCAGTAGTCTGGCTTCGCCAAGGCATTTGGAGAAACATGATTCTTTCTCTCTAATTCGCCTTTTTTAACAAAAAAAAATTCAGTGAAATTACTTTTTTTTTTCCCAACATGTTTCTGAAGGTCAATAGTAAGCATTGACTGATACATACGTTAGATTTTTCATCTGATGATCCTAATTTTCTTTAAAGGCCAATGTTAAAGGCACCTATCTGTAACATTTTATTCTGTTCATGGCTGGCACATCTTTAAACATTGCAGGGATGGAGATCAATGAAAAAATCAGCTGACAATATAGGGGGGAAATGAGGAGGCCAAGTAATTTCATTTCCATATCAGCATAGCCAGGATGTCAACAGATAAAGCATTTCTGGAGGATTCATAGAAACAAACACAAGGGCCTGGATTTCTCTGGGAACTGTTCAAGTTCTTTTCTGCCTGGACTGCAAATTAAAGGGAAAAACAGCAGGTCTATTTTGTATCCAGCTCCTGAAGAAGGTCACATAACTGAACTTTTCTCTTCAAGTTCTATTCTTAGTGTGAACTTTCACTGACTTCTCTATTGGTGCCTTGTTTATTTGTAATTTAGTAAATTGTACTACATGTAGGAAATGGACTTTGTGGCAATAAAACTGAAGCCCCTTAAAAGAATACTTAGGAACAGTGGAGACCTGAAAAAATAGAACATTTCCTGTGCACCGTATCAACCATCCTGCAATAACGCAGTGAGGTCCAGACTGCATGAATAGGAAATGACAAGCCTAGAATTACTAATAATGATGAAAGGAGATCAGGCTGTTCCATAGGGACAGCGTGTATATAAAGGTATAACTCCAGCCAACACAATAAACCTTCAAAGCACGAAATGTTAATGTTGAGCAGGAAAGTAACCTAATAAAGGAAGATGCCTTCCATATCCCAGACAAAGCATATTAGAGGGCTTGGATTTAAGTCTGAATGTTCTACCTCAGTCATTGCAATTATCTGTTAAGTAGGATGCTTGAATCCAGATCCCAGTTCTGATTCTGACTTCTTCAAACCTCTGTATTTAAATTTCTTCCCAGTTCTGCATTACCTGCATTACCAAGTAATTGTTTTGGGAAACAGCCGAACCTTTTGGCATGAACCCAAATTGTAATAACCGTTTTAGAGGAAAATAAGTATTTTATGGAACAAAAGCACTTCAAAACGAGGGAAAATTCCTGCAAAACAGTTCTGAAGTGCACATGCTTTTCATCTCTGTTCCCCTCAATCAGGGTGGTCCATAAAGTCAGGACTGCACGGTGCAATCTGTACAGAAAGAGTTCTTGTTTCTGTGCTGAAACCCTACATTGCACAGACACCATTGCAGAGCTAAAGCTGGGCTTTGGTAGTGCTGGCCCACAACTCTGTGCTGCAAGACTGTTCCCAAGAGTTCCTGTAAAAGCCCACAATAGCACCCTGGCATTAGTCAGAAGCACCCTGGAGAATGAATTTTAAGAGCCAAATATCTGGAGTTCAGGCTAAAATTGGGAAAGACCCAAGAAAAGATTTAAACAAACAAACAAAGTCTTTCCACTGTAGCCCAAGATAGGAGGAAAGGCTGAACAGCCTCACAAATCAGTGCTCATAGGCAGGATTAGAGGCAGCATTTCTGTCTGTCCTTCCTAAGGCAGTAGCAGGTACATGTGCTCCCTCACACTTCCCAGCTTCTTACAAACTCACCTATCATCAGGTGAATCATGTTTGTGACACTTTATTCACTTGTCAGTCCTTGAAATTGGTCGGAGTTCCACAGAGCAGCTAAATAAATTGGTATCTCATGTCCCTAATCCAGTAGCTGCCTCAGATATCCCCAGTGTCATGCTGCTGGTCATTAACACCTCTTGAGGGATTTGGGTGGACACAGATGTGTCCTGCAAGGGCACATGGTGTTGGTGCTCTGTCTAAGCTTGCTTTTTTAATGCTGCGATACCCTTTAAATTTATCTTCTACAATGTCCTTTTCCAGTGGCCACGAGACAGAGTGCTGAATTCCACTGCAATCAGGTCTTTACATTGCTTCACCTCAAATACAAATTCCCTTGCTTCATGTGGAAATATAACACAATTATCTTGAAACACACCTGATTCAAAACATTTCAATGTAAGAGACAGGCAGTGAAGGGGAATTAGCATAATAGAAGTGTAGGAGAGGAGAAGGTCTAAAATATAGAGGGAAAATAAAACACTAGCTTCAGGCTCCTTAATACACAGCTAAAAGAAGGGAGTTGATAACCTTCCTGTCTCTCCTGCTTTGGTTTAAGGCTGCTGTGATGCAGGAAAACCAAAATTCTCTGTTTTAAATTCACTCCTTTGTACCATGACCTCTTGCTAATAACATTTAACTGGTGAGGCTTTTGGGGTTTGGGTTTTTGCCTTTACAGACAAAGCTGTCTTTCTAATTCTACTTAAATCCTTACAAGCACTCTTACCAGTTTCAGAAATGGGTCTGTATGTAAGCTTAACCCAAAGTGAAGTTGAGGATTTGGATATGGATGCATTTGGATTACCTGTCTTAACTGTGAACTCTGCAACAGCCACAGGTACAATCACCCATAGAGCAGCAGAGCCAAGTTATAAACCTCATCTCATTGGCTTTGTGTCCTCTGCTTTTGGCTTCCTGCTGTTCTGAAGGCTGGGTGAGGGGAAGTAGCTGAAAACTGAGGAAGTTTGTTGTTGACAATACACTTTGTCTGCTCTCAGGCATGCCTGGGGCCAGAGCAGTCCCCAGGCAGCCCCAAATCTGGGCAGTGAAATCTGAGTTTTTAGCCACTCTCCCCTCCCTCCCACAGGAAAAGCCCAGCTCAGTTTTCAGAGTTAATATATATTTGGAAGATCCCTTCTGTTGTTAGTGCTGTTGTCTTTCTAGCTAGAAACATTTTCCTTGATTGCTTGGACTGAATCACACCTGAAAATGTATCTTTAAAGCAGAAGAGATTCACAAATTGGCTACTTTGCCAATTAAAAACTTCATCCTCCCCTGGAATATGACTCTCTCCCTGGTGCACAGGAAGTGCATTAAAGAAGTAATAAAGTCTCATAAAACACATTTAGTGATCTAACATTTAAGAGCAGAGTTCTTGTTCATTACTGTAACTTTCTGCTAAATTACCACCACCAAGATTCCTCACGGGCTCAAAAGGTCAGTGTTATTTTTGCTGTTGAAATCATGGAGTCTGGGAAACAACTGTGTGTAAATTGCTGATAAACTGGAACAAAGACAGAAGAGAAAAACACTGAACATATAAGAATGCAAGTAAACCAGCAGGAAAGGAGGGGAGGGGAAGAATCTCACGGACAGTTTATTAAAAGAACAAAAGAATAAAATCTGGCGCATTTGTTTTCCACGGGTTCAGGAAGCCTGGTTTCAAGCACTACTATAAATAGTGCTCTAATCCTTCATCAAAGTGGCTAGTCTATACCAAAATGAAGGAATTCTAGGTATAATCTGGGAAGAGGAAGATGTCCCTCCCGTCACAGGAGGAGAAAGATCTTTTGTTTCAATCCTTGCAGAAATTGAGTATTTCAAAGTGTAAGAGCTGGAGAGATGAGGAAGAGTCTGGAACATGACATTTCTATACTGCCTGATTCCGTCAAGAATATTCTTAGATAATGGGATTAGCAAACATCTACTTTGGAATTGATTGATCAGATTTTGAGAAAGATGGGCTTGAATTTATCACAGGGCTAACTTCAAAATCCTCAAGGAGTTCCCCTCTGAGTAGAAGATCTATGTGAATTGTATGCCCTTTGGAAAAGCTTTTGATAAATATATCATATTGAAAGAAATGGGAGCTTGTCTGAAATTCTGAAAAGGACAATTTTCAGTCATTTAACCCCTCATGACCCCCTTGTAATCCCAAGCTACCTCAGAGCCATCCAAGTTAAAACCAAATACAGAATACAGGAGCCTTACTTTGCCCTGTATGGCAAGAAAGTAGTTGAAAAATTATTCCATGCAAAACACTGTATGTTGTTCCAGGAGAGCTTATTAGATGGCCCCAAGACCCATTATTTTCTAGCTGAGAGCTTTGGTTAATAGCTTGGTCAGTGGCAAAGTGGTATTAAATGATTCACTACGCTCCCTGGCTCTTAATTGTATGGTTTGGGGTTTGATTGTATTCAAAGCCACTCAACAAGGACCTTGAAGAGGTTTGTTTCTAGAGCTTGCCCAATGAACTGGACACCAAATGGGTAACTTTTAGGATAGGCACTGACTATTTTTTGGGCAGGTCAAAACCTGCACAGAGCAGTCAATACAGTGCTACATTAATCTTTAGTTTCACACTTGGCAGCACAAAAGGAACAGCAACATCCACTAGCAGTCAACACCTTGATTTCTGGGAAAGCATTCATGCTGAGATTGAGGATGTTATAGTAAGGCTCTCTGTCACAGAGGATGAGACCCTTGCCACCACTAGAATTATTAGGGAAAATGTGTTAGATCTCTCATACAGGCCTTGTATAAAAGGACTTCCAGTGCAGGTTGCACAGGCTGGCCCCAAACCAGGACATTCTCCATATTGAAATACTTCCTCATTAGTCTCTCACCAAAGCCATTCAACTCACAGCTCCCACTGACCACAAGGAACCAGACCTGCAGAGTGATTTCAGTGGCAGGAAAGGGAAGAAAAAAGGGAGCATCTGTGGGATCCATTTGCTGCACCTTAATGTGGGAGCACAGTTTTGTGCTAACAAGTGGCTGCAACCCTTCAATTGAATTTGCCCCATGAGTTAATCCATACCTCTGGCACCCAGACACAGTCTCTCAGGATTTCAGAGGTTTTACACACAGGAACTTACATGACATGCAGCCTGGAAACTTCTGCTTGAGAATAATCTGCTGTGGAATTTATTTCTGGGTAACATACTCTTTATTCCACAGTGAGAATATCTGTGATATTACTGACAATTCAGGGTGCTAACCAGAAGTAATATCTCACTTGAACTGCAGACTCTACTGCAACCCAAAATCAGTTGTTCAGTGTAAACAAGCCCTTTTTTCAGGGAAGTAGGACGACAACAACACTTGCTATCTTTTAAGGACAACTCATGGAAGGGATGCTGTGAGGCCTCAACAGCACATTTATGGAGTAAAGGCCGATATCTCTGGCTCAGAGCAACATGTGGAATTGGGCAGACGGCTGCAGCTGCACTTGGCAAACAAACAGTAGTAACATAAGCTTGACACTCTAAATGATGGTTATTGAACTGGTGTCTTCATGAACAGCCTAGATGCTGGCAAAAGGGCATGAGGAAGACAAAACAGAAGTTTAATTAACTTAACAGGAAAGAAAAAGTCTCCTAGATAAAAGGAAAAAATCAATTTCTGAGCCAAGTGTTTAAAGGGCTCTCAGACCTTCCCAGGCCAAAGAGTGTCTGTTGTAATGCTGACTTCCTTCCAGCTCTGTCTGTGCCAGAAATAACTCGTCAATGGAGTATATCTTATTAGTGTACCTTTTATCAAAGTGATTCCTGCACAGGAAAGTGATACTTGCTGCTGACGTGCTGCTGGCTCATGAGGAAGAAGGGAGGTGTATTAATGAAGAGTGTAACACGCTCTACTGTCCTTCCTGAGCCCATACAAATGTCTGCAGACTTGTAATGGCACAAACCAAAAACCTCCAAATGAGAGACCTGTGCACCAAGGCAAGGGGGGATCTGCAAGGATTGATTTTCCTCTGCAAGATCTTGGGTATTTTCAGTGTCTTTGAAAGGCTCGTTAGCAGTTTGTGTCACTGTACTGTCATTGGTGACACCTTCCCAGCCACAGCAGAGGGAGCCCAGAGTGGTGAGTGATGCCTCTGGGCCACCACATTATGGTGGTCACCCAGCACTGCAATGTGCCTGCCAGGCTGTACACACAGAACAGACTCATGTGCTGCCTCAGGACACAACGTGTAAAACTGGACTTGAGCGGCACACGAGTAGCTGGAATTTAAACTGGTTGGACAGAGATGAGAAGACAGGATGTGTTAGAAACACAAAGGTAATAGAGAGAAGGAAGGGAAGAGATTGTGGATGACCTACTGGTGGAGATAATTTCCCTGCTGAGCAATAGTTACCATACCAACAATTGCTGAGCAAATTTCCAACAGTAAGAAAGATTTCCAACTGTAGGAATATTCTTTGTTTGGCTTTGGGGATTTTTTATGTTTACCAGCTTGACTCTACAGGAGACCTTTGGTCCAACCTCACAGTGCAGAGTTCTGTGGGTCCAGAGGAGATGACAGTACTAAATTTATAGCCCAAATATGATTAAGGATGGAATGTAGTCCTTTCCAGGAACGAGTGAGACACTCTTCCCACAGCCAAAGAGAGAGGCTTTTATCTCTTTCCTTCTACACACAGGCACCCTCCTGCCCCCCCCCCACTGGGCTGCATGCATATAGCCATTTCCTGAAACATTTCAAATTTGTTTTCCTTAGGTTATTTGTGTCTACAGCCACCAGATGGTCTGTGTCAAAGCTGATATGTTCAACATATTATTCCATTATCCTATTAGGTTGAACATGTCCTTCCTCCCATGAGAGCTGTTAAGATATCACCCTTAGAGAAAAGAGGCAACTTTAGTCCCAGTGTCACCTCCTTTCTCCTTCTGAGTAACACACTATCCTCAGTGATCCTGTAGCACATAGCTAACATTTTAGACTATCTTGATATTCTGGGTTCATACATTCAAGAAATACTATCTGGCCATTAATATCCTGCTCCCTCAATGAACAAGCTGCACATGTGTATCAGGTGTGATAAAAAAAAGGCTCTGAAGCTTGAAAAAGACAGTGATGATGCTTTCTTCTTTTCAAATAAAAATCTACCATATTGTTTTATAGGATTCTATAATTTGAAATGATCCTCCATAAAGATACCAGTTATATTTCCAAAACTGCTCTCTTGATCTTAAAAAGTCTTGGAAAACATCTGCAATTCAGATCAATGACATTTAAACTGAGGAAATGGTCACCTTTGGTTTTCCTCTGCGGGCTCCTCATGCCCCTGGGAATGGGAGAGCAGAAATTCCTGGCTGGTTTCCATGACCCCAAGGACTGAACTTTCTTTGCTTGAGGAGCCTTCCCAACCCCTGCAACATCTACAACTAAGACAGCTTGTGTCAACAAAGATAATTCAAAAGATGCTGTTTCAAGTTGGTAGGACAGAAGGCAATGGGAGAAGAGAGAGAGAGAGGCAGAGAAAGCCTCATTGATGGGGATGGAGGCAGCCAGCACACAAAGGAATGAGCCTACGTCAAAGATACACAGAATTCCTGTGGGAATTCTTAATCACTAGCAACAATATGAGCACTAGCTCTTGCTTTTCTCCAAGGTGCAGCTCTGGGTGAGAAATGCCCTGAATAAAGGACCCTTCTTCTTACATACCAAAAATATATGTTTTTGGAAAAAATGCATATCTCCCCCTTCATTTTTGCTATCTGCTCATTTACCCTTTATATCCTCTGTTCCACAATGGGAAGCAGTCAGAAGCATGTCACTCTCAAATATGGACACAGTTTAGTTCCTCCTGGGCCTGGCATGATGACAGTCACCAGCATCAGCTCAGTTCCAGGAACTGAATAAAATGAGATATTTTACAAAGCCTCCATCAATCCAGGCTGTGCCCTGGGAAGCCCCTCCAGCAGAGCCTCCTCCTGTGTTAATCAGGAGGAGCAGTGAGGAACACAAATCTGCCCACCAACACATCCACACTCCCCCTGACTCCTCAGGGCATTAGCAGGCACTTCAGGCAGAGGTACAGATGTGTGTGTCAGGTACATATAGCTCCTTCAGGAGGCACCAAAATTCATAAGAGACAGTGGTCACCTCAATTACTGTTGCATCCCCCTTCAGCTGTAGAGTTTTTATATCTTGTTACACATGGGTTGTATGTTCTTCCCAGAGCAGAGCAGTGGCAGTGGCAGATGAAAATTAATCAACATTCACCTAAAGCACAGAAAGGTAATTAACAAATTGATATTAGGGCAAAATGGTAGAGCTGTTATCAGTAGTTCCTGCTGAAAGAGGCTGATGGATCACCATTTAGATGATGGCAGAGGAGCTCTGAGAGGTGTTTTGGCTGAGGAGCCATTCCTGTGAGCAGCAGTTCCCAGCACAGGAGAGCAGCAGTGGAGCTGTCACTGGGGGATGGGACAGTTGGGGGATGCCAGAGGGTGTCATGCATGTGCTGTAACTCAGACTACACCTAAAATCTCTTCTAATCAACAGGGGTACCATTGCTCATTCCTTTTCTTGCTGGGTTGCTTTTGTCACCATAAATCCAGATGTCCAGGCTTTGGGAGGGAAGAAGCAATTACACTGAAGGGCTGCTCAGCATTGCAAAACATCCAGTTAGGCTGTGGTCCTGAGGAATTGCAACACTTCAGAGGTTCACTTGGACCTTGTATTCAGTGTACAAAAAAATGATACACTGACTATCACATCTAATGATCTGTGCTTATCTGGTCACCTTATGTGCCTAATTTCATGTTAACTATTGCAGGTCTTCGAAGCTTCCTTCCAGCATAGTGTAATTTTCCACTGCAAGCAAGATCTCTTCAGAAACCAAACCACTGGGAAGCTCTGTGTGTACAAAGCTGGAGTTTTCAGAGTAGAAGCTCTCCCCAAGGATATGAGCAAAATCTGAGTGGAGAGATTCCTCACTTCCTACAGGTACAAAGAACCATGCTCTAGTCATGTTGAATTACAAGATCTTGAATTACCAGTCCTAGAGGAATACGTACTTACAAAGCAGTGATTTAGCAGAATAATACAGTATAAAGGTGAGAGGAGCAGCACCATACAAATACTTTCTGTCTCACCACAGTTTCAAAATGTGCCCAGCCCTTGGAGCCACAGATTACTGGACAGAGGCTGGGAGCAGCAATAAGAGCTGCCTGCAAATGATATTCCTGAAGATTGTGCAATTTAACCCAGCTTTATGAAGATGGATGGATGCAGCATGCACACATACTGCTGCCTGCTCCACACAATGGCTGAAATTGGGCAGAGGGAGGGAAGACATGGTCCAATTTGCAAATAACTAATATGCCTGTGGCCTTTCTTCACCTTTCCATCTCCTTAAGCATTAGACAAAATATTCATATCCCAGGCAATAACCCCTCCCAGTCTTGACCTCCACATCCACCTCTTTCTTCCTGCCTCTGACTTGCCAGTGATTCAGCTTCCCTCATCCACATGTACTTGGCCTACAAGTATGTTCCCACTTACTTTCATAAACTCGAACAAAACTTCTAAAATTATTACCATTTTGTCTTTCAGCTGCCTGCTTACAATTCACAGCTTCCATATGGTCTGGGTGAACTCAGATACAGGATCAGATTGCTGCTTGTTTCTTTTATTCTTTTGAGGTATTTCTGTATCTCTTTTTTAATGCTACATTTTATTTTAGCTTGTTTAATGTGTACAGCTGCTAACAAATCAAGGGCCAAACTTAACCACAACAACAAAGATATCTAAGGTAATTTCCTTTCTTAAATATAGAAAACCATCTAATACCCAGCCTCACAGGATGACTTGCCTTGCTTAACAATGAGCCCTTTGGGTTATTGAACCTCCACGTCTTGTGCATGCAGGGACATGTTTGCAGTTTAACCAAGGTGAAGAAAAATAGCACCTTTATTAGTTGCCAGGCCAGTGAACAATCGCAGCCAGAAAACCTTGTTGCTTCTGACCACAGTTGCTCATCCTTCAGGGGCACCCGAACTAAGTGAAACACCATAACAAAGGATCAATTATTTTACAGAGAAACACAGGAATGTCTTCCTGAGCACAATTCCAGAGTGTGGTTTGCAAATAGAGAGTGCTGAGGGGACCAAAGAGACCCACAAAGCAAGCAAACAAAGGGGGCAACCCTCCAAAAGCAAAGAGAGGCCTCATAAACATGAAGTGAGAAGCCACACAAGTCCAAGGCAAAGGGAAGGGCTGCCCCCCAACTTGCTGCTGCTCTCTGGCAAGGCACTGCCCAGTTCAAATAGCCAGAATGTTTTCTGTCTTCACCCAAACAAATAAGGACCAGGGTTAATAACCTTAATAATCCCAACATTCAGAGTAATTTAGAGGCATTTTTGCTCTCAAATTGCTTAATTGCTTTTAAAAATCCTTTGTGCTTGCCCCATTCCCCCTTGACTTCTTGGCATCTCCCTAAGGGCCTTAGTCTTGATGCTGAGTCATGTCTCCTGGTCTGAATCTCCATCGTTATCTCCTTTAAGAGTGGAGAAACCTGTCTGAAATAAACCATCAGACAAGTGCACAGAATAAGCTGCTTCACACACCTGAGATTTCTACCCAAAATTGAGCGGGATTTTATTTCCTCTTGTTTCATGCAGGATGACACATCACAGGTGTCACCTCCTCAGGAAAGACTACTTGCATGAGTGTCCCCCCAGTCCAGTCCATCCTTAGCTGAGTACAAAACTGACACATCTATCCCTTCTCATTGGGGTATTACACTTGGATATAAACCCTGAATTCACAGTCACAGGCTGTGAGTCACACTGGGCCTTGCATATAAACAGCAATAAATGTATTTGATGGGTCCTTTACAGAGCCCTCTGCAGACCAAACAGCGTCCAGTGCCATCTCCAGCCCTGCAAATCATTTAATCTGAGCAGGGACCAGATTAGCCGGGAGCCTGAAAGACCACAGACAGCAGAGGGAGCACTCACTGCTCCTGTCCTCAGCTCGAGCATCCTGTCCGAGTTCAACTATGCAAAACAAAAGTAAAAATGACTCCCGGTGGCCACCTGGAAAAATGGAGGTACCACTATGCACATGCTGCATTTGTGGTTCAAATGCTGCTGAATTATTGGGCCAAGTTAATGCCCAAATCAGGTGCTTAAGAAGGGCTGTGTTTTGGAGGATTTGCCCTGCTGAGCTGCACCAAGCACGCAGCGATCACAGCACATGTTTAGTCCTGATTCTGGTTTGTATCTAGGCTTTCACTGGACGTGTGGAGATAGAAGTGAGGTCTGTACTGGACTGCTGGAGCCCCCCAGTTTTGATCCCACCTTTCCTGCAGTGCTGCTGGAATTTCCTTTGAAGGCTCCATCCCATCAGATCACAGCATCTGACTGTCAAAAGTGGAGGCAACACTGAGCTCCCCAATGAAGTGTGGAGACCTCTCATGACAGTCACTAGAGATGAAACATTTTGTGAGCTGATTTCCATCAATTTAGTGGCTGAAACATTCCTGTAAGTACCAAACATTAAGCAGCTGAAACAAAGAAACACTCAGGAGTTAAATGTCAGGTTTACACTATTGAAATGCAGGGCAGATGCTTCCTAGTCTGTTTACTGGCACATTACCGGTGGGTTCTTGTCAGCAGTTCTGCCAATCCAGGCTTTCTAGATGTGTGAGGAAAAATCCCAGTCCCTGGGCTCCAGAAGTCACCTTTCTTTCACCATGTACTTCCCAAGGTATAGGAACAGCAATTGCCTCTACTCAGCAAATCAAATTTATTCAGATAACACACAAACCCTTCAGACAACCCTTTCTGCTCCCCAGCAAACAAAAGGAAATGCTGTAAATAAGTGGAAAGGGTCAGTGCTGCCACTATTTCCTGACTCCCAGCACCAGATGAGAGCACAGAGGACTGTGATCAAGGAGAATATTCCTGATGGAAGTTATATGCAGCCTTTTGGAAATTTCCTGTCAAAAGGACCCCATTTGCACACCCACCTCAGCCTCTGATGTGGTTTCTCCCAATAATGCTGTTCTTTGCTCCCTCTTCCCTTCTTGCTGCTATTTGGCACAAAGAAATATCAGGGAATCAGCTACAGTATATCCTTGGTATCAGTATATCAGTATATCCTCGTCTGCCAGGATAGAAAGGTGTGACCAGCCTCAGGGCCTCTGCCTGACACACCACAGCATGCAGCTTCTCAGGGAGCAGGAGAACATGAGGCAGAGAAGAAACCAGCAAATAAACAAAAAGCTAAAAATTAAAAAGTACAGACCAGAGTCACAGGATGAAATGAAAAAAAAAAAAAATAAGGAGGAGAGGAAGAGTGCAACTACCTTCAAAACATAGCACAATTAGAAGTTGGGGAGCATAAAATAAATTTTCTTCTGTTCATCCCATGATCTCTGCCAGCAGTGCTGTTCTGCTGTCCCCACCCACCCATGCAGAGTCAGCTTCAATTACCTACCTCAGGAACATTCATTACAAGAAGATGCCCTGTGTGTATCAAATTAGTGCCTTTAGAACTCCCCTTCAGGAAACATCTACATGCTCCTTATTCAGTTAGCAGGGAGGGATGGAGTGAGGATGCCATCTGAGAAGGGGATTTTGTGCAAACACGGGGCTGATGGACTGACAGGGACATGTTCTGCCTGTACCAAATACTGGTGCAGCCTCTCAGTTGCTTTTGTGCACAAGAACCATCATATTATAGAGTTGAAAAAATTCTAATCTTGGATGGAAAGTACTGGGATGAACAACTGGGCCTGGAGATACCCACAAGGGATATCCCCTTTTAATCTACATAAGAGACCAAGGTTGACGAGACTTAGATGCCTTTGGAAGGTGTTTTAACCTCAGGGTTTTGGTATGAACTTATGGCATTGAAACAAGCAGCCAAGTCTCTTGGAGCAACAACAAAAACAATATCAGTTTTTGGGAAAAGGTGAGGTTTCCATGTGCAATGCACAAAGGTCTTAGATGCACAAAGGTCTTAGATGCTGCAAAATCTACCAGTCAGCTACTGGAACAGCCCCTGACACACTGGTGCAAGTCTTCAGCACATTTCCTAAAGTGCTGAACAGAGATCTGAGAGGACATAGCCACAGACTAATACCTCTTTCAGGGACATGGTGTCTCACAGAAATGTCCCATTCTCCTGCTTTTGTTGCCCCAGGGAAATGGGATTTAACATGCTGCCAACAGCTGCGAGCAAACAAGATTGTCCACATGGCAGCTGTAAGGCAATGGGACTGAGGAGAGATAAATTTCTGTCTCTGACAATAGCTAATGGGCTCCAGGCAGACTGGCAGCTGCAAAGCACCCAGTTCCCTGCTCTGGTTCTGCTGACCAGGCACCTCTGGGACTGTACTTTGAGCTGGTGAAGAAAAGAGGCAGAACAAGGCTGCTTCCATCTATTTTTATACTGCAGATCCATCTGCTTCTCTCCACAGCTGGCAAGGCCTGGAGCTCAGTTTAGATCCTCCCAACAAAAGCCTCTTTATGAGGCATGGGAATCCCCCAGCAATATCAACACCATTTGGATTGGATTGCCCAGGCACAGGCTATTTTGGGCACCACAGGTGGTTTCTCCATCTCACTGAGCACAGGGATGGAGCCAGCAGATGCCTCACCACAACACTGCTCTGCTATTCCACCAGGGGTAAACTGAGCAGTGTGAAGGCTCTGATAAGCCCATTGAATCTGGAGGGATGGGACACAAAGGGAAGAGTTCAGGGAATGGGTTTCTCAGGTAAGACAGAGCAGAATTTCCATCAACACCGAGACTGAGAACTGCTTTTCAGACAGAAAAGCAGAGCAGAGCTGATCAGTCTGCCCTGAGCAAAGCACTAACTCACCCCACATCTAGCCCCAAGATCTTCATTCCACAGATGCTGTACCCCAGAGAGCAGCTCTTGCTCTGTCAGGGCAAAGCAAAAACCTCCTCTTCCTCTCCTCTCCTCTCCTCTCCTCTCCCTCTCTCTCCTCTCCTCTCCTCTCCTCTCCTCTCCTCTCCTCTCCTCTCTCCCTCTCCTCTCCTCTCCTCTCCTCTCCTCCTCCTCTCCTCTCCTCCCTCTCCCTCTCCCTCTCCTCTCCTCTCCTCTCCTCTCCTCTCCTCTCCCTCTCCTCCCTCTCCTCTCCTCTCCTCTCCTCTCCTCTCCTCTCCCTCTCTCTCCTCTCTCCCTCTCCTCTCCTCTCCTCTCCTCTCCTCTCCCTCTCTCCTCTCCTCTCCTCTCCTCTCCTCTCCTCTCCTCTCCTCTCCTCTCCATCCAGGCAGTAATGCCTTCCTTTGTGCTGAGGTTCAACATCTGCTTGCTCCTGTTGGAGAGAGCTCCTAGCTCTGGGTTTCCACCTGACACACAAGCAGCAGAAAGCTCTCCTAACCTCTCCTTTCTCTGTTATCTTATTGCATGGATGCTATTTCCTGTGTTTGTTTTTCTTGCCTGCTTAGCTGGCCTGGAGGGTCTCACCTGCTGGAAAATTGCCATTACTTCTCTATCTTCAACACTGGCCAAGGGTTAGCAAAAAAAAAGAGTTTTAGTCACTTCTAGTTTTCTTTGGATGTCTGACTACCAGCAGAGGCCAAAAGCCACAGATGCTGAGGGAGGGCAGGTTCCTGTGTGTCCTTACCTGGAAGCTGACATCAGCAGATGCATCTCTTTAGGAAGAACAGGGACACATTTCACAGCACTGAGATTCTTCTGGCATGGAGAGAACACAGCCACCTGCAAAACACTGAATCCATGGCTCTGTCCTCAAGGAGCTCCCTTTGGAGACTGTGAACGTGTCTGTGCAGCAGACAGAGCACAGCTCTTCCAAGACCTGACTGACACAGGCTTCAGTGCTCATGTCAGCCACATGTCACTGACATCCCGACCCCAGGACACAGCCTCATGCTTTTGACGGGAAGAAGGCATTAAACTGTCCCAGGGAGGATTGGATGTCCCACACAGTGTTTCCAAATCAAATGCTGATGGAAAGATCCTCCTGCAAGGGAATCAGGGACTTCTGATAGCATAGAGAGCACATCCTCCTCTCCAGCCACACAGGGGAAATCTACAGGAACAGGTTATTGCAGTACTTGTAGCTGCAGGTAGTTCTGAACCATGGAAAGACACAGGCAGCCCCTGCATCTTGGATAAACTTCTTGTGCATTAGGTCTGGTGTATGGCAGGAAAGGAGGGATCATCTGCAAACACAGAATTTAGGATGGGAAAGAAATTGCTTGGGAAGCAAGTACTCAAAGAAAGCAAGCTAGATGTGTTTCTGATTAAAAGACTTGATTCCTATGCATTGGCTCAATCCATAAGGAATGGGGGATCTTGGGTTTCATTTTGTTGCAGATGAATGCTAGCTGGGTTAGTTCAGCAGACTGGAAGGCCTCAGTGCAAGTTAGGGATATTATTGTGTATTTCCTCTGGAAGGAAACCAAAATGCTGTTTCTCATGACTTCAGAAAGGACACAGCTGTAGAACAAGCAGCTGAGTCTCAGCTTTACTTGTGGCATTGAGTTACCGATGGTGGGAGAAAGGACTATTTCTGTTTTTCCAATGCAACCTTTAGCATTTTGATCCTTCTGGAATTAGAGGAGGATCTTGAGGAGGGTCGGAGACTTTTTTTCTGTCTCCACCCTATTCTGTTAGTGCTTTTGGCATGGATATAAAGAAAGGCAGGAAACACTTGGAATACTGGACTGCTCCCAAATGGCAGGCACCTCAGAAATGAGGCAGTCAGCTGTCCTTTGAGGTGCTGGGTGCCACATAGCCCAGCACCCCTGTACTGGTGCTGGGTGCTCTTCTCTTGAGACTGCCTTTCAATCAGTCACAATCCTTGGGGCTGTGAATCAAACACTAGCCCTCTTCTCCCCAATGTCTTCTCAATCTGCAGAATAACTTCACAATCAGATGTGTTACCAGCACAGAACAGCTTCAAGTCAGCAGCATGATCTTCAGTTGCCTGCAAGGAGCTTTGTGTATCTCAGGGCTGGATCAGGAAACTTGTGATTGCTCACAATCACATTAACAGAAAAGACAGGATGTCAGGGAGTCACTCAGCAAGTCTCAGAGCTACCATTCCTGTCACCTGTGAAACCAGTCAAATTCTCTGGATGATGGAATGGTTTAATATCACAGGATCCAGTGTGTGTGGCAGGGCTGCTGAAGACATTAACACAGGAAGCAATATTGTTCAATGTGGATTTAACTACCTGGCAGGTTATACAGCAATGTGGGAGGATGGGAGCCCACTTGGGCCCAGGACTCAGAGCCCTGCAAACAGCATTTCTCCTTGGCAGGACTCTTTTTTCTAGAGCTCAGTGGTAAAAGCTTGAGCATGGAATTGAAATGGCCTTCACCCAGCCCAGGCCACACAGGCACAGGTGCTGGGCCCAGCACACCTGTCTGCAGGAGGCTTCAGCATCTGCCACTGCTCAGCCCTTCAGCACCTCCAAAATAGGAACTTGGCAAACAAAGCCAACAGAGTGCATTGCTAAGCAGAACATTCTGCCGAGTCCCAACACCAGCACTGCGTGTTATAGGGCACTTGCCAATTCCTGAGTCAACTTTATTTATTATACACAAGAAAGGTCATGACGAATCTCAAAAGATAAAATCTGTGTCTGTCAAGTCACCTTCCTTATTTTCATTGGCCCAGACCCTCACGTTCCACACCAACAATAACAGGACATGGGTTCAGGAGGCACCATAAGTGCAGCTTACCCTGAGATGGCCCAGGATTGTTTTGCATTCTTCATAGATCTGATGCAGGCTTCTCAATTCTCTTTATTAGGAGGGTTTTTTTTTTTTTCTGGATGCAATCACCACACTGCACAAAAGCCCTGCATCCATGGAAATCCCAAAGAACAGGCACAAGCTTTCACAGCCCAGATGATGCCAAATACCCAGATGATGCAGCTGCAAGCTCTCCACCAATGTGAACTACCCAAAATATGCTTAACTCCCAATTATAAGAAATATCCTGGACTAATACCAGCCAAAAAAAAAAAAAAAAATCCTCATGATCTCATCAACAGCTGGGGCAGCACGATACCCCATGCACATAGATTTCTTCATTGTTACTGTGAGCTATTACCTAGGAAAGGCAGAAAATTGGAGCTGCCTCAGGCTCTGGGTAAATCCTTGGCTAAACCCAAGCAATTGCAGCTCCAATGCTGTCAGTGTCCAAGCTAGAGGTTTAAAGACTTCCCTGGGATCTACAGGAGTTGCAGTCACCTCTCTGGATTGCAGCAGAACACTCCCAGAAACCACAGTCCCTGCTTTGGAGCTCAGTGTAACAGTCTTGGACCACACAGTATGGATCTGCACTCCACATAACCTCATCTTTGTACAGCTTACTCTGAACTTTGCAGATGGAAAGTTCTTTTCCCACTCCTTGCCTTTCACTTGCTGAAAAATCATCACACTGCTCTCAGACCCAAACTTGGTTTAGATTACTTTCTTTGATGTGTTGCAAGGACTCTAATTCTTGAAATGAAATTCTGATTTTCTGAGATCTAGTCAGGACTTTCCTGACACTGCAGGATCTTAGCAGTGACTGCTGCAGTCCCAAAACAGAGAAATTACTGCATCTTACAACCAAAACTCCTCCAACTCTACCCACTGGGTCATTTCTGGGGAAACGTCTCCAATATCCAGAGATGCTCCTCTTTGTTATCCAAACAACACTGAAGAGGAGATAGGGAAGTCAGGGAGGAACACAAGCACTCTACTATTCAGTGAGACCAACCTGCAGTGAGTCATGCCATCTAACCTGACATGTTTATTTGTGGGATCAGAGAAGTGGATTCCTCCCAGGATCATTTGGAGCAGGCAAAAGTCTGTCTCCTTTCCCATGAGCACACAGAGAATCTCATTTCTCACATGGTCACAGTCAAATGCAAGACTGGAGGAATCTTTCCTGTGAAAGTAAATTGTGAGGGCCACAGGGCCTCAGAGGAGGTGCTCAGAGCTTTTGAACTACTTGAAACTTTTGGAAACACATGCAGACACTAGTGTGTGTTATGCTTAGCAGCAAAGTCCTCCTGTTTGGGGACAAAAGTGACGAGGAAGATTCTGCTGCTTTAAATACTGTGAAAAGCTCTTCAGCCAAAATCATTATCTGCCATTCCTAGGGAAAACCTACTAATCCTCCACAGCCCCCTCCTACTTAATCACTCAGAAATGTCAGCAGTCCCCCGGTGCTGCAGCCAGCTCTTGTCTAGAGCAAAAGCCCTGCAGAGTCTAATTGCTCCAAGGTGCAGATCTCTGAGCAGAGATTTCTGATCAGGCCAATTGTGTTGTTAAGCTGGGAGCTCTCTCTGTTCTTCCAAGTTCTCTTTCTTAGGTTGGAGCATTGTTCCCCTGGGCTCCTGCAGCCCATTGTTCCGGAGCTTCCAGCTTTGATGCTGCAGAACAAAACGCTCAGTGTTTGTGAAAGGAGGGAAAATCAAAAAGCTTCTCAATTACACACTTGGTTGAACAGCTGGGACAATTGGCTGCAGAGCACCAGGGTGCCAGCACCTCTCCACAAACTGGGGCCTCCTGTGTGGAGGCCTTGAGCACAACTGCAGTGATCCAAAAGAGGGAATGACCAGTGGTTGATGGCTATCAGGTGAACTTTCATTTCAGAACCTCCCAATTCCAGGTGCTCCTCCTCCTTAGATACATGTAGTAGCTGCCAGCTGAAAGAAGCTGGAAATTTCTCCTGCTTCAGCATTGCTCAGATTTGACAGGAGAAACACCACAGCAGCATCTAGATTTCCTGCCTCCATTTCCAAACTAATTTGGCTGGCAAGAACTGGGCAGGAGTCAGAAAGGGTGATGGTCTGAGGTGCACCAGCATGGAAAGAGAGACAGCAGGGTGGGATGGCCCAGTCACAGCTGGCAAAGCTGCTGCATGATGCAGTTATGGACCCTCAGCCCTGCTGTGGAACACCCCCTTCCTGCCAGGGCAGTGGTTTGGGTGAAAACAGCTCTATTTTGTGTTCCATACACAGCTGTGAACAATTTCTACTGCCACAATGATCATGGAATGTTAGAGATGGGAGGAGTCTCCCAGTCCATTTGGGTCTGTCACTTTAGTCCATATTAATCTCTTCTGTGAAAGCACAGGCAGCACCAGGGAGAGTGCTCTCCAGAAGGATCAATCAAAGGACAAAGCTAATAATACAATAAAAAAATACTTGCACACAAGATCCAGCCAGCCGGATCTTCCTGGGACAAAGGCACTCACACTCCCTTTTACAAATATATTTTATTATTTTAATGCTTATTAAGAAATGTAACCAAGACAGACTCCGCAGCACCGGCGGCTCCTCACTGCCCAGCAGTCTGATGACTTCACAGATATGAAAACTTCACAGATTCAAAAAAACCTTTGGTCAATGCACTTTAAATACATTTGCATGCACAGATTCTCCCACTCCCTTCCCACCCCCCTCCCCCCCAGTGGTAACTGACAGAGGGAAAACAACACCTATATCATAAAACATTTAAATTAAAAGAGTAATTGTTTCATACTGACAGCATGTGCAGCGGGGTGTTCATAGTGTCTTGGTTTGCAGACCACAGAGAACCTCTCCACAGGACAGGGCAGGAACAGCTCCTGAGACAGTGAAGGATCTTCTCAGATCAACGAGTTCCAGTCTTGATTTTAACACATCCTTGTGTGGACAGCCCCAGCAGGCAAGTAAGGCAGGGAGTTACACACAGCATTGCCCCAGTCTGGGGATTCTCATCTGTCAGGCTTAGTCACCTCATGCAAATGAGGAACTGGTGATTTTTGTTACTCTTTATGTGTTTTGCCATAAAGACAGCCAGAAGCTCAGGGCTGGAAACTAAAAATGCTGAAATGAATCAGTGCAATTTGATGCCCAAAACAATTTGGGAGAGAACTGACTATTTGGCAGCTGAACTTAGCAGACACCACCAGAGAGTATTGCATGCAGGTTTAATGCATTGCAGCACCACTGCAGCCTGTTTGTCCTTCCACAGAACTTGGCTGAAAGGATTTGGTTTTAGGTAGGGCCCATGCTCATGAAGCAGAAGGGGATTTGTTATACCTGGATATGCTCATGAAATGGGACAATGTATCTGAAAGGACATAATCCATAAGAACCATCCATGCCTCAGTCAATATAGCCCCTACAAAGTCAACCCAGGAAGGGCTGATCCTTGCAGTGACCCCAGGAGAGCTGTAAGCTGTACATCCCTTCCAGAGTCCTTCCTCAGCAAGTCACACCTTGGTCTCAAGCCAGCATCATCTGTACACTCCACAGCACCTCCCAGCACTTTCCTGCTCCCCTGAAATCCTCCCAAACACCTACTTTACAAATGCTTCTTCACTACCAAGAATCCCTGTCCTTCCTAACCCCCCAGTCTCCTACACCTTAGAGACTTCTCCATATCCACCAGCATCTCCTGAGGCCTCTTCAAAAATAATCAAAGGCTCAGACTGTTCTATGTCACTCCAAGTCCACCTGCACTCTAGCACCAGCTGGGACCAGTGAGAAATCCTTTCTGTTTCCAGTATTCCCAGCTGTCCCATCAGGCCAAATTGATTCTTGGTTCAAGAGCTGCAGTTCAAGCTTTCACAGAGCTTTGAAATATCACTGGTCCAAAAGGGACTCTGCAGGACACAGCTCTAAGTGCATTTATTTGCACACACAAAAATAGCAGTGCCCTATTGAGGAGAGAGCCCCAAGAACTCTTGGTAAAATTACTCCTGGCAACTAATCAAACTTTGCTTTCTCCAAAACTCTTACAAAGCAAATAAACTCTGGAGCCTAAGAGTCTTCAGGGAATGGTGAAATTCATGGAATGCCCTTATGCCAGATGAGGCACTACATCTCTCTATGCATCTTCAGACTTTTTTAGCAAGAAGTTCTCATTCAATGAAATTAGTCTCTGCTGACCCCAGCTCCTACTCTCTGGACCCACTGCACCTGGGATTCCCAAGAAGGTCTTCCCCAGCCTCTCCTGATAGTCAGCTCATCCTTCCCTTTGTCTTGGAACCATCTTTGTTTACCTAGAACAGCTGGATCAGCTAAACATTCTCCAGCTGGAAGAAAAATGTGGGTATGTGTGGTCCTGGGAAGTTTGGAAGGCAGGTACTTCTCTCAAGAGTGGAGAGCTGCCAGGAGAAGAAAAGAGCACATTTCATTGATGGAACCTATTGCTTTTTTTTTTTTTTTTTTTTAAGGAAAACAAATCAAAAAGCAGGAAGCCCTGAAATTATGATCCTTAGGAAACAAGAAATATGAAGTCCTAAATTCTGCTCAAAAGGCTCCTGCTGCCCCCAACAACTGCTTCAGAAACATCCTGTGAGGGTCCATCCCAGCCATACGTTTGCCAGAAGACCTTGCATGTGTGCAGCTGCCATCCCTTCCTTCCTGTGACTGCTCTCAGCTCCACAAACCACACTCTGCATACCCTGCCTTCCTCCTGCACACAGCCCACCCCCTTCTCACACCCTTTTCACTTCAGGTCTGGATCACTAATATTGAAAGGGACTGGATTCACTTGGGAGCAGCTCAAGCAGCAGCACAAAAGCTGAATTCAAGACATCTGGAAAGTCAGTAAGCTCACTTGGTGATCTGGCTGGGCAGGAAGGTTTTCTGGAGCAATCTTGAAAGCAAAACAATCCTAAGTTTGTCCATCAACATAGATCAACTTGATTCTTGGGGCAACCTGCCATAAGTAAGTGTGGAGATGCTTAGGAAACAATAGAAAGCAACAAACCCACACCAACTGTCCAAAGTCTGATCCAATGCAGTGCAAACCATCCCTTTACAATGGCAGCTAAAGCTCAACAGGCAACACTTCTGCACTCATGTGTGTTCCAGCACATGAGCAATGCTGGTATTTTCCCACACTTCCTTCCCTGCTCTGGCTCTTTGTGGACCTAATTGTTATTGACATGAGTGCCGGATGTAATCTTGTGTTATTCTTAGAAACATTTCAGCTCCCAGCTGAGGCCTGAAGAGAACAGCCCCCCATTTTCCTGAGTTCTTCTGCCACTGTTACAGGAGGTCAGAGAAGCCATCACACAAATAACCTACAGAAATATTCCATCAAGAAGGATCAAGAGTAACGAGATCCCGAGTTGCCCTACAGAGGGACTGTGAGTCAGCCACAGGGAAATGGCTTAGTGTTCCTCAATGGTGCTGCAGTGATAATCCTCTCCTCTCACCTCACACTATGGGAGAAGAGCCCTGCCAAGAAAGCAGCAGTTCAATCAAACCATGAAGTCTATTGTTTTACAAACTGGCCTGTCTTTCTGCTAAGGACTGTGGTGGCAGCCACAGCTTTTATCCATCTCACAGTAAGCTTTGTGCTAACCCAGAGCAGCTACATACTCAAACACATTCAGCATCACAAACTTCTCCAACATGTGTGTAGAGAAACTGGCAAAAAAAAAAAGTTTCCTCAAAATGAAACTCATTTTTCATTTTAATAGTTCACAATATATAAAATAAACATGGAATAAGAACACGCAAACCTAACCTGCTCTTCCTCAAGTATGAAAATCCAGTTTCCCTCAGTTTCTGAAATGTTAGTGGACAGACATGAGGAGGAACCAGATTGGGGGAGGATATTTCTGATGTTCCCAGCTAGGAAATAAGCCTCAGATCCCTGGAATTACCAGACTTTGCATTTCCCAGTAGGACCACTACTGCCTGTCTCTCCAGAAGGCTGGTAGTACTGGACATGGATTATTTGTCCAAAAAACAAAACCCAGACAATCTTCAGGTAGAATTAAAACTGATGTGGTTTTCTGCTGTCCTTGAGCTGCCAGAATTCCTGTGACACAGAAAATTACCAAACTGCAGTGAAACACCTCTTCAACAAACCACAGCAGTGTGTACACTTGCTGCAGCACAAATTTGCCTGTTCTCTTCTACAGAAAGTAGAAACTGCAGTTTCTAAGCTGAGTTCCAATACTACTGACACCTTTCAGCTTCTCAGAGCAGGAGCATCTTCCAACCAGACAGGTCCAGCTCTGTTGGCCTCTGCACCACAGGGCACATTAGGCTTCACAGGAAAAAAAGTGAAATCACAGGAGAAAAGGTTTTAAAATAGAGCTCACTGGAATTCCAAAATTAGGTCAAGGTATGTGTGAGGGTTGCTCTCTATCCCAAGAAAGAAGAAAAAAGTCCCTCAGCCTGTTGAGTGAGGATGAGGATGACTGAAATGTGGAATATTATCTCCCATCACACACATCTGGGGCCATGGAAAGCATTTGCATTCTAGAAGCTCAGGAGGAGAAGCACAGAGACAGGGGAAAGCAGAAAGTGCCACCAGCCTACGAAGAGCTCACAGAGCCACAGCCCTGCACAGCCCTGCCCTGAGAGCACAGCCACAGCCCTGGCCTGCAGCACCACATCCTGCCAACAGCCCTTCTGCCAAGGGAAATCCTTGGCAAGGCTCAGCTTTGGTGATTTGTTGTACAAAGTGGAGCACTGGGAGGTTACATGTGCCATGTGCATCTGGAACACTGAGCACTCAGGGAACAGATATGAGTTCTTGCCCAACTTTTATAACTTAATGTAAAGTAACCTTATCACCACGTGGAAAACAAACCATTTGAGCAACCTTTTGTAGTATAAGCTTTAAAAACACAAACTGAAGGACAAAGTGCCATGGTTGAAAGTATCCAGAGGTCCCATCAGGTAAATTCCCTCCCTCTCCAAGCAGCTCCTGGCATCCTTCCTATAGATTTTGCTATCCCCCCTTCTACTTGCTGCAGGGCCACAGTACTAAGAGGCCCTTCCCAGTTGATCTTTGTTATTCAGGGAATACTTCCAGCCATGCTTCTATTTCCATTGGTAAAGACAGTGAAACCAACACTCAACCACAGGCACAGTGCAGCACAGTGTCCCAAAATCCCTGCAGCAGCAGTCTCCCAGTGCTGAACTTGGAATGCCATCCTAGACCCTGGCACTGCTCTTGGTGACAGGTCATTGATGGGTAACGTGTCCCTCCTTCCTCAGTCCTCTTCCGTGGTCTCTTGGCTTTTCTCCAGTCTGGTATTTAGGATCATCCCATGTCCTGCACATGGACCCCTTTCTCCACAGCCATCTGGATATACTGCTCTCCCCCCCTCCCCAACCTCCCTTTCTGCCATGGCAGAGGTCACCAATGGAAAAAACATTTCTACCAGGAAAACTTTGAAAGTCTCATCAGGAAACATCAGCTGCAGCAAAGGCTGCTCTTTCCAGATCTGAGTAAGACACCTGGGCATCAATTAGCTCTTCACTATGAAGCTCCCTGTTCAGGCATGCATCTGAGAGAATCCCATTTTTGCAGGAATGTAGGAGATGCCCATTTGTGTCCAAGTCCAGAGCATTTCCATTCTGGTGCCATTCCAAGCCAGCTTTGGATTTGCTGAAGTCCTGCTTTTGTGGATGGGCGTGGATCTCGCCGTTGGCGTACAGCTGCAGCGCGCACTCACTGATCCGTGTGCTGGCGCTCTCGGCGTCCCCGCCGGGCGTGGAAGTCCTGCAGCTGGCTGCTCCCGCCTTGAAGGGCTCCTTGCGGCCCAGGATGTGCTGGCTGATGATTTTTCGGAAGGTGTAGCGGAACTCCCTGATGCGGTAAGCATAAATTAGGGGGTTTACCACCGAGTTAGCGTGAGACAGGATAATAGCCAGATACATCAGCCAGAGGGGAGCGTGGGCACAGCTTGGGCAAAAGAGGGTGAAGCAGTTAATAATGTGTAGTGGAAGCCAGCAGACTGCAAACAGCCCAACAATGATGGCTAAAGACTTGGCTGCATGGACTTCCTTCTGCAAGGTGGAGCGGGAGCGCTCCCCGTGTACCATCTTGTTCTCCATCTGCTTGAGCTGGCGCCGGGCTGCCATGAAGATCTTCAAGTAGATACCAAACATGAGAAGGAGGGGCAGGAGCACACAGGCAAAGAAGTTGTAGTAGACCATGTACTCCATGGTGACCACGGCCTCGAAGAGACACGCCACCATGCTGTTGCTGCAGTTGATGGGAGAGGACCAGTTGGAACCCGGCTCTTGGTCCTGGGCACGCTTGTGCCAGCCCAGCATTGGGGTCAGGCCGATGATGAAGGACAACACCCAGCAGATGGCAATGATGCCTTTGGCTCGAGAGCCAGTCACCAAGCCATTGTACCTGCAAGGCAGAGAGATGGGAGCTATATCAGTGTCATTCAACAAGCTGCTGGCACCCATGCAACCTCACCATAGCCCCATGTTCCAGAAGATAGTGACAAAGGCACTTGCTTCATCAGAGAGGCCTTTGCACCAAGGACATGGGGACACTGTGTCACCTACTTCCTTCCCTTTTCCTTTAAGCAGTGAGTAGTTGACAGAAAAGCAGGGAAATTAATTCAGTTTTCATCTGTGCTCCTTCACTCCATCAGTCCACTTAGGCATGCACATAGATCTTGCAGCCTGGATAACCAACAGCACTGCTCTGACCCTTGCTGTGAAGACCACTGTGGGTCTCTTGCCAAAGGCTAAGGCAGTGTCTCCTTCCTGGCAAAGGAGCAGCCTTTTAGCATGGAATTGTCAGGTCTGTCTTGCAGTAGATCTGTAAACCAAACAGCACAAAAGAACCTGGAGACACAGTGCCACCAGCCCTGCATCCACATTCTGGTGTGCTCCAGGAATGTCCTGGTGGCTCAGTTGCAGCAGCCAGGTTGGCATTGCCTGCATGGCACCTCACTCTGCTCCTCAATGGCACTTTCAGGAAGACCAGCATCACCAACCCTCTTGAAATAACTGAGGCAAGTCAGCAGTTTTCCTCACCAGCCCAGCTAAGTCAGCCTCATGTCTTTCTCAGAAAGGAGGAATTAAGCTGAGGACAATTCTCTGACTACAGTTGTGCCATGGGCTGCACTGCAAACACCAAAGAGACCTCAGTGGTAGAAGTATTGATGCCAGGCTGAAGCCAGTGCTCTTAAGAGTAAACTCTCCAAGATGTGTTGAAAGAGACAATAATCAACGTGGTAGGAATCTGACAGTGCAGCAGAGACCTTGGTTTGTTTGAAATATCAGCCACTTTCCAAGGCCTCACAGGTTACTGCCGAGTCCTGAGCTGACTCCACCAGTTCTTCCCTCTGAAAATGTAAATTAGGGCAGCACTTTAGCATTTCAATGCAATTTCCCTCCCTGGGTAATGCTGATGAGAAGTAGCTGGCTGTGCTCCCACATGGTGCAGCGTGGGTCCCACACTGTGTGTGACCCCGTGTGTCCGTGAGGGGACGGCAGCGCTGCGCTCCCAGTGTTTACCCAGTGCTCCTTCTCCCTCTGTCCCCAGAATTCTCTCTGAAAACAAACATTACAAGAAATAATACAACAAGCCACAGAAATCTTTCCATGTCTCAGTGAAATAATTACTCCCACAGGTTCATGCTCCTATCCCAGCACAAGTTCATGACAGTGGAGAAGAGTGGCTGCTTTTGCACAGTACAGAATGGAGATCCTGCACATGCTTTAAATCCAAGTGGACCCTGGAAAAAACAAGACCAATCAGGCTTGAATTTCCCTTTCTCAGTTGCATTTCAAAACCAGAAAAGAGTGAGTGGATAAGGGAGCCAACCACACAATTCCCAGCATACAAAACACACCTAAATTGCTCTTCCAGAAATGAGGAAGGAATTCAGCTGATTCTGAGGGAGGAAAAGGTTTTTCTCCAGCAATTAGTGGATCCTGCCAGTGCTTAAAGGATGCAAAGGGCACAGCATGAATGGTAGCAGAGAGCTGATCCATTCAGACCTCATCAACACATCAAAACAGTATCTGTGTTTTGAAATGTACACTCAGGGAGCAAGAGAGTGGCTGGATGCTCTTAAAGCTTGGAAAAACAACAAAACAAAACAAACAAACAAAACAAAACAAACAAAAACAAAAAAAAAAAAAAAAAAGACAAAAAAAGCCCTCCAAAAAAAAAACCCAAAACCCCACCCCAACAACCCACAACAACCATCAAAACTCTGCAGCCCTGGAATCAGCTACATCTTGTCAGAGGAATTTTGAAATTGTGCAGCTGCTATCCCACGACTAGAGATGTCCCTTTCACTAAAAATACATTCACTACTGCTGCAGACAAACACCCCCCCACACTTCCCCCTCCCTCTTATCCTCTGGGGATTCTTATGCCAGAAGCTTTACAAGGCTTCAGAACAGCACTCATCCCGAGCAGCTTCCCAGCTGCAGTGCCCTGTGCTGGACTCCATGTCCATAACACCTTGCTCAGTATCTCCCAGGGTCAGGACAGAAAGCTCACAGCATCTCCTGACACAGCCAATGGCCTTGTGTAGCCAGGTACCCACTGAGAGGTGTTAATTTGTTCAGGAGAGCTTGATTTCTAGGCTGCACACGAGGCACCTCTGACTGGCTTGGCTGAGGTAGTGTTATAGTCCAGATGGGCTTTCCTGGACTCTTTCCTCTTATCCACTTGGAGATGTCATTGAAGACTTTGTGTACATCCTTGTGTACTTTGTCTCAGGATCTTTCCAGGCTCACAGCAGCCAGGCCAAAGCCTTTCTGAGCTCTACAGGGTAAGTTCAGGGCTTCCCAGACACATCCCCTGTCCTGGCACCCTGCAGGAGACACAACCTGCTGAAAGGAGCTGGTCACACCTGCAGCCCATTGGTGACGTTTGCAAATACATGTACCAAATGGAATGAGTGTGCAGAGCAGGGATGCCATGGTGGTCTGGTGCGATGAGTCACCTGCCTCCTGAAAACAAACAAATTTGCAAACACGAAGTGGAATTTTCCAAATAGTTTCACTGCCTGTCTCTCAACCACCCAGCACAAAATGAGTGAAGAACAAATGCCCATGGTGATGTAGCCTGGTGTGGGACTAGTGATGTCACTCTGGTCCTTGGACTAAGTTCTGTGCCTGAAACCAAATTCTGCAAAATCTGAGATGGTGGAAGACAGAGCTAGTAGTCTGTCAGGTGTCTTAGGTAATAAAATCTTGCAATACACTGATGATAGGAAGCTGGCCAACTCCCTGGAATGTCAGCCATCCCTGGGTGCCTGTACCAAAGTCCTTGTGGACAGCCTGACATCTCTGAGTGTGAAGCATTTTCAGACACCTTTTTTTTTCTTTCACCAGACCTGGTGTAGCTAGGCTTGACTAACTAAATGATGGGCAGACAATTCTGCTCGTGATGTGATCAGCTTCCTGAATAAAACCTTGGTAACAGCAAGTTCTGTGCATGACCCTGCCCATGTTAAAAGAAGGAGGGGAATTACTCTATTCTCACATTAGGCTGAACCTGCCCTAAATCTATTTAACATGAGCATATGTAGGAAATGCCTGCTATAAAGTCAAAAGTTTTATGGTGAGCAGGGGAAGAAATAAGTCCACATATGACTCAAATGACAATAAAACATTAAAACCATGATTCACTGGTTTAGATGCTCACGTATAAGTGTTTCAGAAGGGAACCCCAGAGAGATAAAGCAACTACTGAAACAGGCTGTTCTCAGCACAAAGGTCCCTTGCACACCCTTTACTTTATTTAGGGTTGGTGTTCATCTTCCCAATCCTTCCTAGACTTTGAGAAGCCAGTTCTTCATGTCCTATGCAGAAAAACATCCCAGTGCCACCTCAGAACTATAGTTTAAATCAGCACCACATGGGATAAATGAGTCCCAAAGCTCCAAACCTCAGGGAGCTGCAGCTCAGTGATGTTTCCCCAGAGGATGATTGCAGCAGCAGGAGCAGCTTTCAGCAGAGGAGCATTCCTGCAGCTGGCACTGTGTGACCTGCCTGAGCCCAGCACAGGGAGCAAGCAGCAGCCTCTGCCACCTCAGCAAACTTCTCTGCTTGGCTGCAGGAAGGAGAACTCCCTCTCTCTTTCCAGTGTGTTGGAGCTACCTGTCCTTCCCCTGGGAATATCTGGGATATTTGGGAATATCTCTGTGCCTGCCCTGGGCACAGAGCCCACACAGCCTCTGCTGGCACCATGGAGCCTGGAAAGCAGCAATTGTTCTTGGCCCAGGGCTTCAGCCTGGCCTCAGACTCAGCCAGTTTTGTTCACAGCACTTGGGGGTTTGGTATTAGCCAGTGCAGGTTTTCAGGTACCTGGCAATGTGAGAGACCTCATTTGTCCTAGAGTGAACAATGGCTCAGGCTCCCCTCCTTGGGAGGCCTTACTGCCACTTGCAGAGTGTTACATTTGCATAAAACCTGGCAGAATTCAGCAAAGTGCTTAAGAATGTGTGGAAAAGCAGCCAAATCCTACAAAATGTTTTAATTGTTTAAAAGGCAGAACACATAAGATATTCACAAATTAGTTTTTATCCATTTAAAAATTTCGCCTATAAATGTCTTATTCTCATTGCAGTTTTTTGGAGGAAGGTCTCTTCTCCACAGAAATATAATTTCAAAGGTAACTAATAATACACTGAGAGGTCCAAAACCAAGCAGTATCAGAAAACTCTTCTGCTTTCTTAATACTGATAATTTATTTCTGTGGGAATACACATCCACACATGCAGTTATCTTTGTTAGCACAAATCAGACATGAAATATTTAAGGTGAAACAGAAGAATAAAACACAGGTTTAGCCCTTTTTGGTTTCACTAGAGTGAAGGAAGTCTGGTATATTAATGATTCAGCTAATTAGGAAAACCTGGTGGTACCTTTCATGTCCTGTGAGGAGAAGGGGCCTTCCCAGGTATTAAAGGATGGGGTGATAACAGCACACTGTTAGTGGCAGAACTTTCCTTCAAATTGTTTGACCCATTTTTTGAGAAAAACAGGTATTAGAAAAAGAAAAAACGTGAGGATGTGGGCAATCTAAATTGTATTTCCTTCTTCAGATAACCAGCTTTCACTTTCTCAGCATGTCTGAGGCTATAAATCTAATGCTTATTCACCCATAAATTCTAAAGGGGAAACACAATTGATAAGTTCATCACTCCTGCTGTGAACAGACAGACCAGCAGAGGACAGGGAGGAGGAGGGACCCATGGATTTACCTCTGGGTTTCTGCATCCAGTCAATCCCTCTGTTCCTGGGCAAGAGGAGGGTGTGCTCTGTTTTTTCCAAAACAAGATAGTGAAACCAGTGTCATGCTCTGCACTGATGTAGTCTGGCTTTTTGAAAACACTCTTTACCTTGGCTGTTCCAGGAAATTACATTTTCAAGACAATATAGTTCCAGTGATAGCCCAAAACGTGGGCAGAAATCCAGATTTTTAAAACCCCTTTCCTGGCAAGTCATCCTCTAGCAATAAGAGTGTTTAAACTGTCAGCAGACCTCCTCAGAGCCAGCTCATGAGAGATGAAATCAAGACATCAGCCCTTCTCAAAATCATTTCACAGGCAGCTCCCAGGGGCTACTCAGCATGTTTCCTTGTACCATTTATCATTATTTTGATATATAAACTGAAATCATCCACAGCAGAAAAGTGGAGACAGTCGAGTTTATAAGTAACTGTTACTGACAGTTTTCTCTGCAATGGAATGGAATAGTTATTCCTTACATCTGCATCAAAACTAGAGGCTGGAGCAGGTATGACCAACAGGGTTTGGAAACTACCCATTAAATGCAATGTTAGAGCAGCACAGAGTTGCTGAAGTGAGGCTTCAGGAAAGACTTGGCTGCCCTGGCCCACATGGAAAGGCAATTTCCACTCTCCAGGGCTCCCATTCTGGTTTTGAACAGGAGGCTTGTGTTAATTGACATAAGTGCTGCACGACCACAGTATTCAGAAGAGACAGAACTAAATTGTACAGGTCAGCACAAGTGACCTAATCTCAAGAAGAGTGAGGATGTCCAAAAACTCAAACTCAAGAGCACAAAAATCAGAAAATGTTTGCATTTTTTCAGCCACATTGGCTGTTCAGGGGATGAAGGGCTCTCTCTGTTCCTGAGAGCATGCTGCATCCTCCTAAGTCAAGGCAGGAAGGAAGGAGACTCCTGCAATTCTCTGCACCAGCCTCTCCAGGGGCTTCCCCTCTGTCTCTGGAGCTCAGTGAGAGACTCAGAGCATTGTCACAGCAATGGTGACACACACAGAGCCCATCACAACAATGTGCTCCTGCAAAACTGAACTGGCAGCAGCCCCTGTGTGTGGGGCAGAACTGCCCCTTGTCCCATGTCAGCCTCCCTGGTCACACACCAAGTAGCAGCCAGCCTTAGTCATTAAAATGTCCTTTTCTTTCTTTAAACTGCAGAGACCCCAGAATCCCCATCTCCCTCCAACTTGACCAAACCTATGCTGTGCTTCCAGAGGCTGTGCCTGAGCCAGTCCAGATCTTCCTGAGGCCCATTCTTGGTAGCCTGCTGCTCCTTCTCCCTTCACATTTAATGGACCCCTGAGAGAAAACCCCCCTGCCTCCCCCAGCCCTGCTGCTTCACCTTCAGGCAGAACCCCCCTCCTCCCCAGGGGAGGGGACAAGCTGACCTCACCCCCTTTCTGCCCTCCACCATCCTTCTGGTGCCACTGCCTGCAGCTCAGGGCACAGTTTGCCTAGGTATGGAGTGGCAGCTCCTGGGGAGCACCTCTGTGATGCCATGGACACCCACCAGATGAGGACAGAGAAGAACAGGAAAAGGAAGCAGCTGGAAAATCCGCCAGCCTTTAGGACCTAGAAAAGTTGCTTTCAAAATACAAGAGAAAAAGCAATGATCCTCCTTTAACTTTTCCTTCCTTGACTCATCTCCAGAGCTGTGGATTTCAGGGATGCTGAGCCCTCAGCAGCCCAGGCCAGCCCGTGCTTACCTGAGGGGTATTCGGATGGCAATGATTCTGTCGATGGCAATAGCAAGCAGGCTGAAGATGGAGCTCTGAGTCAAGACCAGGACAAAGCAGGCAATGAAAAGGCAGCCATAGAAGAAGGCACAGAAGCCAGTGCTGATGGTGATGGCAAAGGGGATTGCCAGCACACCCACAGCAATGTCAGCAGCAGCCAGGGACACCACGAAGTAGTTGGTGACGTTCTGCAGGTTGCTGTTGAGATAGACGGCCCAGCAGACCAGGATGTTGCCCAGGATGGCCAGCACTGCGATGATCAGCTCCAGGATGATGTAGGCTATGTCTGAGAGGAAGTCGTCCTTCCCATGTACTAGCATGGTGAGAACAGCCAGCCCCAGAGCTCAGCGTTCATATCTGCAGAGCCCTGAACAGCCAGGACACCCCAAAGCTGCCTGGGCTCCCTGCACTGCTCCCCTGCCAGCCTGGCAGGGCTGCTCACACACACGGTGCTCTCCCCACAGCTGCTCAAGGACTTTACAGTAGCTGGTGTCAAGAAAAAACAGCCCAGGGTTTGCCAGCTCCAGCCAAGTGGATTAAGCAGGTGCAGAATGATTCAAACTCCAGCAGACAAACGGACAGGAGAATCTCTCTTGGAGGCAGACAGTGCTCCCCAGGCCTGAGAGTCCAGCAGGCAGCACAGCACAGCAGCTGTACTGTACAGCAGTGTCACATCAGCTCCGGTGCTTTGTTTCCTGTTGACAATCTCCCTTCTAGTCATGGCTTCCTGTCATCTCCATACCTACTAGCAACATCCTCTGGTCCTCTTTTTCACCTTTTCCCACCAGGACTTGGGAAATGTTCTCTTCAGCTGAGGCAAACATTAAACTTCTTCACTTGCAGTTTCCTCTGAAAAGAAAAGAAAACAAAACACCAACCACATTCACTAAGCAATCAGCTCTGTGGAGGAGATGGAGAAAGCAAAACCTCATTAAGTGGCACATTAAATTGATAACGGATATTAAACTGACCTAGAAGAATACAATATTGGCAAAATTCTCACATTTTGTCTATCCTGAAAGCTGCAGGGCCAAACCCAAGCTCAGGAAGCATTTCACAGTGGTGATGAGAAACAAGGGACGTTTTGTTTTTGAGGCTACCAAGTGAGCTGGCACTTCAGCAGCTGCTCCATAGCCCGCCCTGAAACACGAGAGCCTCACTAATTATGTCCTGGCAAGTGCTGAGGCTGCACAGAGGAAAGGTGGAGGAGCCTTTCACACACACCTGTCTCACTCTGACTGCAAACACCACGTTTGAGCCATCACGTGCTGCCCACCCTCAGTGCTTTGCCACAAAGCTGCTGCCCCAACACCCTGCTCTGCAAGGGCATGAGCCTCACCCACAGGGAGCCACGCTGCTGGCAGGGGTGGCCACGCCTGGCTGGCCTCACAGCCAGGCACTGGAGCAAGATCCATGGCAGGGAGAAGTGTCCAAGGATCAGGGACACCTTTGGGGACATTCCTGCTGACCATGCCCCCTCTTTGCAAGGGTCCCCTCCTGCAACTCCCTTATTTTTGTTCATGTAAATCTGTATCCTATAAGCAAACCTTTGTTCATTGTACCTGCACTGTGCACAGTGTTTGCTGCATCCAGGAAAGCATCATCCCTCACCCTCAACCAGCCAGAAACACATCCACCAAAACACACCCCCCCCAGAAATACACTCACAGGCACAATGCCAGGGCTCAGGGCTGCACTGGAGATCCTGCAGGGTCCTGGGACAGCTCTGGGACTAAAGCTGGTGCTGCTTGTGAGGAAACAATCCTGCAGCTGCATTTCATGCAGGCAGATACACATCACCTGCACGCCCTTGCAGGTCACCTTGTACCTCTGCTTCAGATAGGGGTGCATTTCAGCAGAGTTTCAGCTAAAAATACAGAAGGGGGAGCACAGTTCCCTGAGCTTTGTGCCACAGTCAAGAGATAATTGCCTGCTGTCCTCGCCTGTCACTTCCAGAGTGGGTTGCAAACTGTATTTAGCAAGCTTTAGCAATAATATTTTCTCATTAATTTAAGAAACAGCTTGAAACATCAGAGGGCTAGGAGAGAGAGGAACACAGCACCAAGTGATAAATCACTGAGCTCAGTTTTGGATGCAACATGAACCTCCAAAACACAAGATTTTTGAGCCCCATCCACTGGTGATCTGGCATGGTCTCACCCATCAGGGTTCGATGCCTTCACAGTTCACTCTGTTTTCAAGTCAGAAACCTAATTTCTCAGGATAAAATAAAAGGGTAAAGACAGTGATAATAAAAGAAAATATGATTAACTTGTGATTCACATCTGATCTCAGGAATATAATCTAATTTTAGACCTTTCATTGATTTAGAGCTCTATTGCTAATGCTGCATTTGAAAGGAAAGTGAATGATTCTTGGTGGTTTGGACGTGCTTCAAAACCCTTGCTTTTCTCTACCTTCAGCTATCTTGTTTCTGTGTTTTGCTTGGTTTTAGAGGAAGAACTCAACAGAAGAGATCAGTGTGTGATCTAGCTATTAAGAAGAAGATAAAGATCATCCATTTAATCTTTTTTAAAGAAGAAAAACCCCAAGAAGTCTCTGTATTGTCTATGCCCCTATAACAAAACCTCCAGTTTTTCAGTGACTTCCTAAAGATGGCTTTTACTTCCTTGGGTTTCAGGGATGTCAGTGATATGCCCCTGCAAGCATCTGCTTGTCCATTACAAATCCCAACAGGTTTGTTTCAAAGCAGTGGTATTGAAACCTCACCCTTCAGCCCAGCTTCCAGGGAAGAGGATTAGAATTAATATAAGATAGAAATAAAGAAGATCTGGAGGCAGAGAGAACAGAAGGAGCAGGGTGAGAAATAAACAATGCTTTGTGCATGTCTGTGAGCAAGAAGGGAGGAAAAAAAACAGGAAAAAGCTGGTAGGAGGAAAAAATAACCTAACAAAGGAAGCAGTGGGCAAAACAGGCTCCTGAGAGGAAGGGGGGTGCAGGACACGTCTGTGCCTGAGACTCTGAGGTGGGTGAGAGCTGCTGAGTCCCTCAGCAGGACAGGGTCAGGCACAGAGTGGGAGCACACACCTCTCCCACAGGCTCACACCTGCCCAGGCAGGACAAGAGCACATTCTAACTCCAGTGCCAGGCCAGATTTAGAAAAATTTAACAAATTACTCTGACATACTTGGGCCAAAAGCACTGCTAAACCCACTGCAATTCCCCCACAGGCTCCTCTGGGATGGGGTCAGAACTGAAGGAGTCCTGTTTGAGAGGAGCCAGCCTGAGAACTGGGCACCTTCATCTGGATGCTCAGAGGATTTTCCTGAACTCCTGCCATGCTGCTCTTGCCCATCATGTTCACAGCTCACACACCTCACTGAAAATGATCAAAGCAAAATTCCTGGATATTCTTCCCCATCTGAGAGCTTCCTTCAGCAGGATCATGAATCCATACCAATCCTGGATGCATTTTGTTTAACCCCTTTCAACCCTCATCTCAAACTCCAGCAGGACGTGGAGGAAAGTTACAAACTCCACTGTGGAGGTTCTACACCTCCCAATGGCTCAGCACAAAGCTGAAATTTCCTACACCTCTGCCTGAACCTGAGAAAGCACAGTGCTGCAATCTGAAGTTTAATGACTACATCACACAATGTTTCCTGACACAACACAGCTATCAACCTTCTCTTTGACTGCTTCATGGCCTGATGTTAAATTTGGATTTTTTATCTCTGGATTTGTTTGTCCCTTGCTTCCCATCTCCCTAGACAAACAGTGGCCTGATTCTCCATCCCAGGCCCCAGTCATTTATTCTGAAGCAATGGGAATGTTATGTCCAGAGAGGACAGCCTGTCCTCTGCTCTCAGACAGGAAAACACCCAGGGTTCTGCAGAGCCAGCACATCTCTGGGGAGAAATGGCTGGAGCTGAGCAGGTGTCCCAGCCACGACAAAACAACATTCTGTGTCTGCTCCAGCACTGCTGAGTGGCCACTGACAGCAGAAAAAACAATTCCTGGCCACACAGCCCCAGCCTCACCTGCTGCTGGCAGAGTGTGCCACCACCCAGGAGGGTTCATGTCCAACCTGAGCTCCCCCACCTCTCCTCATTCCTCTCTCACTGTGTCAGCTGCTGCAGTGCTCACCTGACATAACAACTCTCCATTTCAGGAGTATTTGCAGCTTGCTTTAAAACAAGAACTGTCATTCTGCTTATACAGCTAGAAATCCACTGCACGGGGACAAAATTAAATAGAGACCACTCAGAAAAGATTACATAGATCCAGAGGCAAAATGAAATTTATTGTAGAATTGTCTACTTCATGCAAGACTCAAAGGCTCAGCAATCAGGTCTAATAAGAAAAAAATTAATTAACAATGTGCTTTACTCACTGGGGAAGTGTATATTTAACATCTCAGGCCCTTGAGGGATCAGCATGGCAAGCTTCTTGAAACTTAAGAAAAATAACCTGTATCACCCAACAGGCTGGACAGCTACAATTAGTATTTCTTCATAAGCCTTTGTTTTATTTTGTTAATTCCTTCTTGATACCCCGGGCTATGTTCTGGCCTTTCCCCCATTATTAAATAAACCTTTTTTGTCATTCACAAACCTGTAAACCTGGTGCTCTGTTCGTTTGTAGTGACTTGGAACACTCTGTTCTCTCTCATATTTCAGTCCCAATGAGAAACTCCTCCTTGAAAATTCAATAAAGCATCTGCACAGCACGTTCCCATGAAGCAATGCACCAGCAGAGCCTAAGCAAGCTTTGGGTTGGCATCTCCACTTGACTTTGGACCAAGGTGCTGCCCCTGCTCTCTCCTGAGTGCCAAAAGCATCGAGCTGAGCCCTTGGCCCCTGCTTGGTTCCAGTCACCCACCTGAGCCAAGCTCATCTCCTGCCCTTGGCCCCTCCAGGCTGATCCCAGGGCTGATCCCAGGACTGATCCCAGATCACAGATCCCTCCTGCTCTGGGAGGCTTTGGCTGCCCAGGCTCTGGCAGCTGGTCCAGAGCAGACACCCTCTGTGCCTGCCAGCTCACAGTGCCTGTGACACTTCAGTTTGACAGCTCCTCTCACAAATTAGCAAAACTCCAGATGATCAGCAGCCCTTAGGGCACCCAGGAGGGTCTGTGGGCAGGAGGTGACAGACTGCAGCTCCCCCAGGCCCCAGAGGGGCTGTTTCTGTGTCTGCTCTGGGATGGGGCAGGAGAGGCAGCTCAAGGGGGCCAGGGGGCTGTTCATCAAGGCTCATTCCACAGATCACAATCTTGCAACTCCTTTTGACAACATGACCCTTCCCATGTACCAGCCACATGCAGATTACCTAATTCCCTTAGGAAAAATCCTTGAATTCACATATGGCCCTCAGCAGAAAAATTGGTGCTGCTAAATCATTTGTTTCCTACTTTCCAAAGCCTGGAGGGGGAGATGCTTGTCAGTTTTTATCCTCTCTTTGAAATCCCTTCAGCTCAAAGAGAATCTCCCTATCTTTTAAATCAAAGATTCCAAGAAATCTTGTCCCTCCCCACCACTTCAGAGGATCAAGTCACAATAAATGAGCCAATGTGCTCACAGGCACAACACGAATTTGCAAAACAACCAGGGCTGTAAAACATGATGAAAACAGGTGTCCTTTGGGGAGAAGGATAGGGAAGGCAGCAGGAGCACTTCTCTGTGTTGCTCAAGGGTTTCCTTTCTGCAGTTTGGTATTTTATGAATACTTCACAGAGAGCAGCTTCCCCAGGTCCCTGGCTGCTCACACACAGCTGTGGGGAGCACCCTCAGCCCTGCATCCCATGGAAGGATGAGGAGCTGTGGCTGGGTGGGGCAGGAAAGAGGAGGAGGGAGGCATCACCCACCTAACCAAGACATACATTTTCTGATTCCTCTCTTTGCTTTATTATTGGCTGCTGCCTAAATGATCTTTTAGGTCATCTGCTTACAGTAATAGGAGGAAATTAAATATTAATAATAGACTATTTCCCTCTAGACTGCTCTTTGTTAACAAAGGATGCAAGTGAAACAAAGCAGGCAAAGTTATCAGCACACCATGGCCTTGGTTTTCAGGTACCTGGAGCACTTGCACTTTCCCTCCTTGCAGCCTGCCTGTGTGGACACCATGGCACAACATGGGCAGGTGTGGACATTTTTGTTCTGCCAAGGGACTCCACATGCCTGTCTGACCCTTCCAGGCATGTTTCAGATTTTATCCAAAATATCTTCTGAGCCACTGATGCTCTGACTGCAAAAATGCAAGGCCAAGGATTTTTGGAAGCACAGACTTTGTCTCCTCTTGGGAAGTGTAGTGTGCTGTAATATAAACCTACAGTGGGGTAAGGAGCTTTCTGTATAGGCTTTGCAAGTTCTCCTGAGATAATGAGTGAAATGAGAGCTTCAGTTTTGCTAAATTTGGTGTCATCCCCTCTTATAGGAAAGCAACAGCCCCCTAAGACTTAAAACCTTCCCTTCATGAACTTGTGAAAGGCAGAAAAAATGGCTCTTCAGAGACCTGCACTGTGCCTGAACTGTAAAAATGAACTTAGTCTATCAGTTTAAAAATGGGAAAGAGGGGCAGCAATTCTGTTTTACATTTCCACCCCTGCTGCAGTCCAGGCCAAGAAAGGAGGCTGTGCTCCAGCATGGTGAACCTGGGTGAAAAGTCTTGACTGATTCACCAGAGACACCCAGACTGCTGCATCAGTCACAGAAAGTGAAACTGTGACAAAACCACACCCTGCCAGCCTGTCCTGTGCCTCTCCTCTCCTTCTGTTTATGCCCATTAGAAAAAAAAAAAACAAACAAACTGCCCCAAAAGTGAAATCCCACTGGGCAGCAAGCAAAGGTTGTTTGATAACACAGATGGGCTGGCTGACAGGAATGGCTAATCCCAAACCAATATTGCAGCTTTGCCTCCTGCCCTCCAAGTGCTACAAGTGGATTCATTTTTATTGTGGTACCGGAAGATTACAACAGAACACATTTGACCATTTTTTTTTTTTTTCCCTAAGTGGATGTTATAAATGTTTAAAAGCAAGGAAAAAACCCTCACAGTAATTATTCCAATTCTAATGGTCACAAAAAGCCAAGGAGGGCAAAACTAAGTAAGGATGAATGACCAGCAGTTAAATAAGACAGATCAAACAAACAGAAGGGAAAACAGCTCCCCTGTGCTCACCAAAGTCTCACTGGGCAGCAGGCATCATGATATATTGCCAAAAGACACCAAAATGTTGGATTTTTGAGCAAATTATTTATACTCATGATGGCTGATGTTCATTTATCTATGGTGGCATTTCTAAAAATAAAAGAAAAAAAATTAGACCATTTGGATGGGCTTTCATGAGACAGACAAGTAAAAAAGCATAATTAAAACCATGTACCCTGGCCAGAAATAAGTTACTACTGCCAATATCACCCACAATGTCTGTGAGGAGCCAGTTTTCCTTTCCTGTGTGAGGGAAGAGCTCAAAGGCAACCTCTGCCTCCTCACAGCCCTGCCAAAGCCAGCTGTGTTCACACATGAGGAGCATTTCCTTCAAGGACAAAATAAGAGAAATGAGGAAACAGAATATAAAGAAGAGGTCACCCACTGAGGAATAGAGGCAAGGGAAGAATTTACTCTGAAGATATTTATCATATTGCTAATGCATCCATTCTGATCTATTTTAAAATAATGGAGTAGACTTCTCTCCAGATGTGACTTTGCCTCTTATTCCTGTCTGAAGTTTCCAGAAAGGCAGTTGAGAATTGGGTACATCTGTTAGTTTTCTTGCATTTTTATCCAGTTATTCCCATTCCCTATTTGCCCACTTTCAGTACAGGTTTTCTCCCCACCATGCCCCATGATCCCTCTCCTGCTCCCTGCAGCACTGCCCTGCAGGCTGCCAGGACTGTTTGCATAAACTCTGATGGTGAAACAAAAACTCACCCCAGTGCAGGCAGAGCTGCTGTAGCAAGTCAACCAACTTCCTTCTACAGCAGAAATCCTGTAACTCTTACTGTCTCCCTCCTTGTAACTAAAAATGATTCCCCAGCTGTCCTTCCCTATCCTGATGAAAGCATTGTACAACACTGTTCATCCCAAAAGCAGGCAAAAGCCACAATAACAAATTTTCTGTCCCCTGAGTGTTTCCAGCAACTTTCCCTCATCCATTTTATGGGTACTCTGACTGCTAAGGCTGATTTGCTCAGTGTCAGCCTCACCATCCTGCCAGTGCCTCTGTCACAGCCTCAAAGCCATTTAAGACATTTTTAGGACTCTGCCACCCTCTGTGGACCAGGAGTTGATGCTCTGTTGCCCTCAGTTTGTCATTCCCTCTCCTCTTGGCTGTGACTTGCACCACAGAGCTGCCACCCTTGTGAGGTGTCTGCATTTCCACTCTCACAGCACCAGAGGTGCTCCAAGGGATTGGGGTTTCCCCCAAGTCCTTGATTTTAATCCAATTTATAAAGAACTTTCCAATATCACTGTGCTGATCCCAGAGTGTCAGTGTTCAGCTGCTGGCTGAGCTGGGCTGGGCTGGGGAGGGCTGGAATGGGCTGGAATGGGCTGGGGAGGGCTGGAATGGGCTGGAATGGGCTGGGGAGGGCTGGAATGGGCTGGAATGGGCTGGGGAGGGCTGGAATGGGCTGGAATGGGCTGGAATGGGCTGGAATGGGCTGGAATGGGCTGGAATGGGCTGGGCAGGAGAGCACAGAGCTGCTGGGGAATGGCCCTTCTCACCAGTGAATTCTGTTCCTCTGCATCAAACCATCCTGGATGGTGAGCTCTGAGCACAGAGCTGGCCCTTCTCACCGGTGAGTTTTGATCTTCTGTATCAAACCCTGGCACTGGAGAACCCACAGCCATTCATAAATCACTTCAGGAAACGTTTCACTGCATTTGCTGGCTGTTCATGAGCTGCTGCTCTTGTCCAGTGGGAGCAGAAAGGAGAGAGAGCAGCTGTCAGACCCCCCCCTACAGCAGAGACCTCCAGCCTTGGGAACAGGCCCTTCTGTCCCAGGAAAACTTCACATATTTTACAGTCTCTGCACAACAAGACATCATAGAAAAGGCCCATTTGTAAAGAAACTTGTGATCATTTCTCAAATGCAGATAACCATCATCCTCACACCTTGCCAAACAAGGATAAACCAAAAAAGACCCCCAAGGCAAATTCCTTAGGGACTGTGACATTTGACTCCAAGCACAAAAGATGTTAATCGAGCAGAGGTGGATCCCGAGGGGGTGCTCAGAACAGAAACCCCAGAGCCTTTAGGATGGTTTCTCCTGCATGCACTGTGTCCATCTTTTGCCTGCTGTAATCATACAGCTGGGCTGTACTGTGACTATGGGGAGGAAAAGGAAAATTTCCCTTTAGAAATGGGGTAGGAAAGTTAACAAGAGCCCTAAATGAATCATAATGGTCAAGCAAAGTTTGCATCAACATTCCATAAGATGACATAACAGAAAGTATTAATGTTTTTTAGGTGTTTGACAAAGTTAGGTGCCTCAGTTTTAACAGGTCTGCTAAAGAGGCCTGCATTTTGGGATTATCAGAAACAGTCCCAGATTATCCCTGACTAGGCAGCAATCAGCACAGGTCATTTTTTTGCCAATATCTGGGCTGCAGAACATTTTACAAACTTTTAAAACATCAGTGTGCTTCCCCACACATGCTCCAGGAGCTGTAATGGTGCTGGTGCCAGCCCAGGTCAGTCTGATGTGATTTTCCACCATCCCATTGAACCTGGGCACTGATCTGTGGTTTGGACGTATGTGGAAACTGTAATTATTCAAATCAATGTTAATTACCTGCCTCTCTTCTGAAGATTTTAGTAAAAAGACCTCTTAGCTGTCTGTTATCCAGTGGAATGTTTCCTATGGAAAATCCCAGTCTGTGCCCAAGTACATGGATCTCATACTGAAACCAAAGTTGTTATCTTCACAGAATATGACATTTAACCACCTACTTCCCTGAGGTCCTTAAGCTCAACAGCTGATTCATACCAGGATCTGACAATCCTGTTCTATAGGGGGAAACTCGATAACCAAAATGATAGGGCTGTTTGTAGAGGACTTTCCCAGTACAAGAAATGGGATTTGCATAAGAGGCCGATAGAAGAGAGCAGGCAGAGAGAGCAGAAACATTTCTGCTGCCCTAGACAGGAGAGAGAAAGGGAGGTGGGAAGGGGAGACAAGCAGCAAGAGGAGAACACAACAGTGCAAACTCAAACCAAAACATCGACACAGCAAAGCCAGGAGAAGAACAGAGGAGACTCTGAAGTCTGGGTACCAAATGAGGGAAGTTTTAGCAGGGAAAGCTGCAGAGCTCACCGCTCCCGAAGGATGCGCTCCGGGCTCGCACCGCGCTCCGCTCGGCAGCTCCCGCCCCGCCGGGGATGCTCGGACGGGACCCGCGGCTCGGGCTGGGCTCCCAGCGGCTCCAGCACCCAAATCCCCGGGAGCTGCCGAGCAGGGGCCACCATCAGCGGCCACGGGACACGGGGAATGGCTTTGGCAGCCTGCGGCAGATCCAACAGCCCCGGGCTGCCAGGACCAGGGTGCCGGAGCGCCTTCCCCCTGGAGCTGGGAGCAATCACAAATGCTAATGGACACACAGGCAGGAGCCCAGCATGTCACCCGGCACGTCTCCAAAGCTCCAGGAAAACCCCCCTTTCCTCCCCTTGGATCACAGAGGGACAGGAAGATTCCCTCATCCCCTGCACGCCTTTCCCTCCCCCTGTCCCTGGCTCGAATCTTCCCTGCAAGGTTTCCCTCCCTGCTAACTTCTCCATTGTCTCAGATGCATTGTTTGCAAATGTTCCCTAAAAATGCTTTGTAAAGCATTCTTTATTCCTGTTTCAAGTCTTTCCACATCCCTGTGTAACACCTGGACTTTATCTTGTTACCTGTCAGATACTGATAAACCTGCAACCCCTGACTTACCATCTAAGATAAATACAATTTGTCTTGTAGCTGTCATTTCTTTTCAAACCCTGCCTTCCATAGCTGCATTTGTAGTGGTAATAAAATTACTTTATTTGGGCTTGAAATGTGTAACTTTTAAAGAAATAAAAATTTTTAAAATCCTCATCAGCAAGAGCCCCAGGATGAGGAAATGACAGAGATCACACCTTTACCCACTCACATTTACCAAATACTTGCATTTGGTGAAGTGCTTTGAAACACTCTTTGCAGATTGTCTGTGGGCTGCCCACTGTGGTCAGGGTGAAGAACAACTTAAAGCAAAGCAGGTTTAAGCTGGACATCAGGGTATTTCCTGCACACCAGGAAAGTGAGGAGTCTCCACTGCAGGTCTTTGGGTGCAGGATAGAGAAAGATGTCAGGAATGGAAAATCCACAGCTGACCCTGCCTTTGGGCACAGGTCTGGGTTAGATGACCCCCAAGTGCCTCCTAAGGATATTTCCATAATTGAGAATTGTATGTGCCATCTGTCCACTGTGATCTACAGAGATTTACTGCAGAAAAAAAAAAAGTGCAATGCAGCCAATAATTATTCCTGATACAGATGCAACCTTTGTGAAGGAAGAAGCATCTTCTGACGACAGAAGGAACTGAAACCTTCAGAGGTTTAATCACCTCCTCCATCTGCCCACACCCTCCTGCCCTCCCAAGACAGAATGCTGCCAGTTCTTCAGCCTAACAGTCCAACCCTCAATATTCAACTACAAAAGCATCTCATTAAGTGATGCCTTAATGCTCCTGCAGCATTTTTGAAATGAGCAGAGGGGCAAGGAACTGGTGTTATTTTGTTCTAGTAGCTTCACCAAGGCTGTTCAGGTGCACTGTGCAAAACCTGAAGATGGCCCATGAAGCAACCAAACCTTCTGGTCCTAAATACCAGATATCCTGATAAAAGGGAATAACCCTCCATTGACTTGGGAGGATCTTCTCTGATTCCTTGACACACAGCTCAAGATCTCTTTCCTGGTTTTTACTTTAGAGTCCAACAAAAATAATGTTTAATAGCCCTTATCCATTTCCAGATGGAAATGGCACAGTAAAGAACAACCTTGGGAGTTAATCACAACCCAGATCAAATGAGAAAATGAACAAGCAGAGCTGGACTCGGTTTGAGCTGAAGCAAAGGACAAACTTTTCAGGACACCAAGAGAGATGCTGGCACCAGCCTTTGGATGGAGAACACCTCAGTCCCAGCTGTGCAGAGCTCAGAGACTTTCCCCACACTGTGCCTTGTCCCACCTCGTGTGGGCAAACCCCAGTGAAGAGCTGAAGTGTAGTGAAAATGGTGGGAAATCTGTGAAACCTTCAACATCCTGTACAGACAAGAAATCATACAGCCATCAGGCAGCAAGGAAGTGGTAAAAGGAGAGGCTTTCCCTGGGCACAAGATGGAAAAGCAGCCAGGCTCAAAAACAAGGGGGCACCAGACCCTTCTGAGAGACAGGACTGAAAGGAAAAGAAAAGATTCCCTCCAAACCTTCTGCAGGGCTGAGCTTTCCCCAGTGGCTCATAGGAGAGCTCAACCACACAGCTCTACATGAAATCCATCACTGAAGATTAAACAAAAAGGATGAAGAGCTTTCAGAAGTTGATTATGTTCAAACGCACCAGCAGCAGCAGCCCTTATGGAAACATCCCATTAAAATACCAGCAAAACCAGAAATGCAAACATGGGAGACCTGGCAGAGGCTTTCCAGCTCAGACCTTCAGTGCCTTTTGCACCCACTGACAGGACAGAGGCTAAAACCATCATTATTGGGCCAACATCCCTTGACCTGGTGATACAGGGTGATGCTGATTCTATTTTTTATGTATAGAAATACATATGGAAAGACACAGATTATATAGACAGGAAAATTACAAATGTACCACATGGGCACCATTAAACAGGAGACCTGCTTGCCTTTTTTTTTTTTTTTTTTCACACCCTGAAATAGGTCATTTTTATTTTAGGTACACACATACAGGTTTGCAGTTTGTACCCACATGTTTTCTCTACAAATTCAGAGGTTCACAGCTTTCCTGGTTAGTTTAGAATTTAATCCATTTGCCACATTAGACAGGATTTTGTTTCCATAGGTTTTTGTGGTACTTGATTATGTTTATATTGACTTTTTTATTGAGATTCAAAATAAGGTATTTCCTCCACAGACCTAACTCAATTGAAATATTTCTCACATCCTTGCTGGTCACTTTATCTAATCTTTTTGTACCTCACTTGGGCAATCTGCTCCAGGGGTATCTCTTACTGCAGGGGCTGACCATGCTTTCTCTCTCTCTCTGTTAGTTTCCCTCATGCAGAAGAATGAATTTATCAATTGCTCCAGTTCTTGAGTTACATGAGCCTGAGCCTTACAAGCCTGATAAGAAACCTGAAAACAAATACATCCAAAGACTGAGTTATCTAATAGTTGGCCATCTGCTTAGGAAAATCATTTTAAGTAGTTACAGCAATTCTATTAACTATTTACCAAGTGAGTCATGTTGTTCTCTTTAAGTTAACCCTTCCTGTCTCTGTGGGCTCAGTGCCCCAGGCAGCTTTGAAGAAGGTGCTCAACCACCTTTGCTCCTTTCAGGCTATGCAGTCCCCCTGCACTCGAGACCCCAAAAATCCACTGTTCAGGGTACAAAAGAGCAGAAAAGCATCCGTGACTCTCAGACCACACAAACCACGGTGCAGAAAATCTCCTGGCAGGAGCATCCCCGGCGCAGCAGCACAGACACGGCGGGACGGGAGCGCACCGGAGCCCCGGGCAGGTCAGCCCAGGGCAGGGCAAACCCTGCACCAAATCCTGCACCAAATCCTGCACCCAGTCCTGGGGACAGCGCGCAGCTGGAGCCTGTCCCCTGTCCCCGGCTGCCCAGTCCCCAGCACAGCGGCTCAGCCCCTCGGGGAGCCCAGGCTGAGCTCCTGAGCTGGGGAACTCGCACTGCTCGGCAGAGATAAGGCAGAGCTGGGGCTTTTGGGCAAGGAATGGGACAAGACCGCACAGGTTTGAGCCATCTATTCACTCCTGGCCTTTTCCTTTTACACGCTGTGAAGTGCATAGAAATCTCCTTGGAAAGCACTACAGAGAAGTTTGTAGGATGAAGGGTGCTCCTGTGGAATCCCTATTTTCTCGTCAAGCACAAATATCTGCTGAAGGGCCGGAGGACGGCTGGGGGCAGGGAGGCAAAGTCCAGCACCTGATGTTCGAGGGAAGATCGTGGAGCAAACATCTTGGAGCGCGGGGGTGTGTCGAGGGACTGACAGCTGGGAACGAGCGCGGGGTGAAAAGCACCGGCTCCACGGGGGAGACAAACACCGCCCGAGCCGGGGCACGAGAAAGCGGCAGCGGGGCTGAACCGCCCCGTCCTGGGGCTGGGGGCTCGGCTGCACCGAGGGGACAGCGGGAGGCGACTTTTCAAATTCAGACAGGGAGGAGAGGGAGCGGGGCTGCCGTGAGGGAAGCGAGGGAAAGCGAGGGAAAGCGAAGGAAAGCGAGGGACAGCGAAGGAAAGCGAGGGACAGCGAGCGCACGGCGGTGCCGGGGCCGGGGAGCGCCGCGCCCGGGATGCTCCAGAGGGACGAGCCCGCAGCCCCGGCCGGGAGGTCCCGCTCTGCCCCGGGAGCTGCACCCCGGCCCCGCCGCCCCTCCCCTCCCCTCCCCGCCGGCCTCACCCACCTGGGCTCGGGGCTCCGCTCCCTCCGGCCGCGCCCGGAGCCTGCGGCGCTGCCGGCGCTGCCCCGCTCCGCTCCCGCCTCCGCGCAGGACGCGGCGGCCGCGGCTCCCCCTGCAGGGCGGCGCGGGGCGGCCACGGCAGGGAACGGCACCGGGAACGGGAACGGGACAGGGAACGGGAACGGGAACGGGACAGGAACGGGACACGCGGCCACGGCACCGGGAACGGCACTGGGACGCGCGGCCACGGGAATGGGAATGGGAACGGCACTGGGACCGGGAACGGGAATGGCACTGGGAATGGGACGCACAGTCACGGGAATGAGAACGGCACCGGGGACGGGAACGGCACCGGGACGCGCGCCGCGGGAACGGCTCTGGCTCCCCTTCCCAGCCCCGCACCCGGCGGGATGGGATGGGATGGGATGGGATGGGATGGGATGGGATGGGATGGGATGGGATGGGATGGGATGGGATGGGATGGGATGGGATGGGATGGGATGGGATGGGATGGGATGGGCGCCCCGCAGCTTTACCTGGGGCTCGGTGCCAACACGGGCAGCCCGAGCAGCACCCCCGCGGCGGGGCTGGAGGGAGAGGGAGGGCACTTACTTGAGAGTCCTCGCTTGTGGTGAGGGACCTGCGAGTGACAGCAGCGGGCTTTGACTGGGCCTGATCTGCATACAATGAAAGGAGGAAAGAAAGGAGAGGAAAGGAAAGGAGAGGAGAGGGAAAACGGAAGGGAAAAGGAGAGGGGAGAGGGCAGAGGGGAGGAGAGGAGGGCTTTGTCACTCCATTATTTTAAGCATCTACTTCTTTCCAGGCTGGAGAACCCACCCAGCGAGTGGAAGCCTGCAGCTGCAGCGCTCAGGGCTGGGGGGACAGCGGGCCAGGCTGCGCACACAGAGGAACTTCACTCTCTTCTCTTCCCAGCTGCCACTACCACCTACGGAAAGGAGCCCTGAGCAGCACCGCTCTGGAGAGTTCTCTGCCGGGATATCGACTCTTTGAGAGCAGTTTCACATTCCCAGCGGGCAGGCGGCTGTGGATCCCCCAGCTCACAGCACATTTCCTGCGGCGCTGCCCCTGGGGCTGCTGTCCCCGGGCAGCTCCCGCTCCTCCGAAGGACTTGGGGACAGCCATGACTCATCTCGCAGCAATTTTGAAACAGGGACAGAATCTCTCGAGAATTTGATGCCATTGCTCTTTGTGGGCATCTTCTAAGCTTTTTAACTTCTATTTTTCAAGTTTATCTCTTAGCAAATAAGTAATCTACGTGTTCCTGATGGTGGACATTGCAAACAGGAAAAACCACCAGCGTGACTCCACAGCTCCCACCAACTCCATGGCAGGTCCCAGCTGTGACAGACTGATGCAGCTCAGGGACAGCCAGCCCAGGCCCGTGTGTGCAGGCACTGCCACAGGTTGGGTGCTTGTGTCATGCAGCGAGGTTTTATTCCAGGATTCCCCACTCCAAGAGCATTCCCACAGCACTGACACCCAGCACGGCTCACCCTGCCTTCCCTGGCAGCAGCAGCACGAGTGATGCTTTACATTTCCTTGGCATAACAAGACAGTAGGAAAGAAGGAGCAGAACTGGCACCAGCCCCTTCAGTGCCAACCTCAAAATCTATGAGCATCTAAGTATTAAAAATTCAGCCCTGGCAGCAGCAGCTGGCACCTGAGCTGCCCTCCCCTGCACTCTCACCCCAGCCAGGAACGGAGGCTGGTCCATGGGCTGATCCATGGGCTGATCCATGGGCTGGCTCAGCCACGCAGCTGGGAACTACAGCACAGTGAAGGCTGCTCCAAACACAATGGGAATCCTCTGGGGAGGAAAAAAAGTAATTTTTTCCCAGGAAGTTACAGAAAAAGCTGGAGTAATTTACCACACAGTAACATGAAATGATTTTAAGGAACACATACACTGACTAGGCAAGTCAAGAGAAAAAGCAAAGGTGGGAGATGAGAAAACTAGGAGCCTCATCAAAACACGCTGCATAAGTGATAGATTTAGAAATGCCACCTGCCTACATGATGTTTACCAGAGCTTTTTTAAAAAAATGCTGACACTAGGAATGGGATACTGTTCATGTAAAGGCCTCACATCTGCCCTGTACAAGAGATAGTATTTTCCCATTCCTAGTTGATATTCCATGAAATTTTATGCTGGGCAATTGGTTTTCAACTAGAGGGGCAAGTCAGAACCAGCTGCCTTCCAGACTCTGCTGCATCTGCTCGGTGCTGCCCCTTTCCAGGGCACTGTCTCTGTATTGCAGATGCTCCCTAAGCCACCCAAATTACTCTCTCCCACTGAAATCAATGAAAGCTGGAAATCAAAATACTTTTAAGGAGCAGGGATGCAGTGTCTAAATACTATTTTGTTCCTGAATACATTAAACCCAAAGCTGTTGCAGTCAACCCCCTTCTCTGAACTGCCAGACTGGTTTATTCCAACAATCCCATCCTCAATAGGTCACCTTTCAAGCTTCCCAAGTCACAAATGCTGATCACCATACCTTTGAAGGACCCCAGAAATGCATCATTGGGTGCTTCTTTTCCCAGTTGCCACTCTTTGATTTTTGCAGCTAACCAATTTAAAGAATATTTTATGTAGACTACATAAATTTTCTTTTAAATCAGCAATCATAGAAGAATCAAAGCAAATGTTCAAGTACTTTCACAGAACTGGCTGATAATGGCTACCTGACCAGCTTCTAAAGCTCCTTAGAAATTACATAAAAGTGTTCTGACACAGAAGCACCAAGCCAGTGGTTCCTTCCCTCACTGGCCATTCCAGTTGGGATGGCATATCAGATCCCCATTGTCACCTGCTGATTTTATCTGTGCAGCTGGGAACTCTGCAGTGATCCAAGATGTTAAAATCATTATTAACATCTCCCAGAGCAACTCAGCCAGACCCTCTACGTCTTCTGCATGCTCATTTCTCACCTCTGCACAAGTAACTGTGTTTATAATGAGCAGCTGCTGTTTTATGTCCTATTCAGCAGTTGGATAGGATAACTTCCATTACTATAATAAGATCTGAATAGATCTGTTACCTTTCTTTCAAAAATTAATTGGTTTTCTAGTGGTTCTATGCCATTGTCCCTGTCAAGTATCAGACCATAATTCTTGTGCATATTCCATGTGCACTGTCCTTACCTCTGGTTATTTCCACTTGTGCCCTCCCTTACCAGTGGCCAATGACAGTAAATTGACAGTAAGGAATACAAACAGCTTTTATAAATTCTCTTTGTTTTTTATTGGAAATGCAAGGGTGGCAGCACCAGAGAATGCAACTTCCCTTGGTCACTGAGGAGAATAAAGCAGCATTACTGTGACTGCTGTGCCCAGGCACAGTTTGAGAAGGGATGACATGAAGAGACAGGCTGAAACCTCCTGGAAACAAAACAGCTTCCAGCAGCCCCCGCAGCCATGGCAAGGTACTGCCACATGCTCAGAGCTGCCTCTCAGCTGAAAGGAGTCCAGGACTGCAAGGACAGAAATTAAATTTTCTGGTTCTCCCATGCAGAGCCAAGAAAGGCTTTCTCATTCCTGGAAAGCAGAGCTGCAGTAACATCCTGTTCACTGTCTCACTGAACAAGCCAAACTCCTGAGTTTTGGGCAGCTGAAAAGTAGTGATAAGAGTATTTGAATTCCTCAGACTTAGCAGCTCAGCTCAAGCAGTGAACTCTAGAAAGCCTGTGTAGAACAACCCTTGAAATGCTTCCTTCCAAAAGGTGAGAGCAAAGCAAATAAAAACCTCACGCTCGAGACCTGATGTGAAACTCACCCTTCTCCTCCCTGGCACGGCACGAGCGACACCTTGGGCAGGTCAGGGGTACCCTGAACACAGCACAGCCTCAGAACCAAACACAGAACCAAACACAGCCTCAGAACCAAACACAGAACCAAACACAGAACCAAACACAGCCTCAGAACCAAACACAGAACCAAACACAGCCTCAGAACCAAACACAGCCTCAGAACCAAACACAGCCTCAGAACCAAACACAGCCTCAGAACCAAACACAGAACCAAACACAGCCTCAGAACCAAACCAAACACAGCCTCAGAACCAAACACAGCCTCAGAACCAAACACAGCCTCAGAACCAAACACAGCCTCAGAACCAAACACAGAACCAAACACAGCCTCAGAACCAAACACAGAACCAAACACAGAACCAAACACAGCCTCAGAACCAAACACAGCCTCAGAACCAAACACAGCCTCAGAACCAAACACAGAACCAAACACAGCCTCAGAACCAAACATAGAACTAAACACAGAACCAAACACAGCCTCAGAACCAAACATAGAACTAAACACAGAACCAAACACAGCCTCAGAACCAAACACAGCCTGCTGGCCTGGGAAGCACAAAACCACTCCCAGGTACTGAGGCTTCCATGTGGAGGACTGAAAATTATCAGTTTGCCTAGGACAGAATCCTGGACAATTAATCTTATTTTAAAAGAAAAATTATTTCTGTTTAAATGCTTTATCAGTTTTGAGGCTCTTTTCTGTCTTGAAATTTTTCTAACCAGACTGAATTATTTAATACGTGCAAAATGACATTTAAGGGATGCATATTTTGCCAAGAACATCAAACTGAGTATTGCATTAGCACAAACATTAATGTTGTCAAACAGGACATTTAAAATGGTGTGTTCTGACTTGTACATATCCCACTCCCACAAATACTGCCTGAATCTCCTCAAAAGCAATGAAAGACACCTGTGTTAGTCTGAAAGAATGGATGAGGGCACAGTTAATCAAGGTCCTTTGGATACACCAGCAAATCATCCAACATAAAAGACAGAGACATGTATAAAAATAAAAATCTGCATGTGTGTTTGTACATATGTGATTATTTAACTCATATTGTTCAACATTAAATATTTGATAGCATTTTAAAAATCAACATTGGGAAAAGCTTGATTTTTCTGGAGTGTCTCCTTTAACAAAGTTACACATGCAGAGTTGTGTTGGCAATGCCCATGGCTAAAATCATAATGAAGGACACTCTTGTATCAGAGACTGAAGCCTTTTTGCACAAACTGTTCAACTCCAGCACTGGAGGAGTTCAGCTTTTACCAAAGGAAAAGAAGCTGAAGTCAAGGTAGGATTTGCCCTCACAGGGAAATGCAAACCATATCCCCAACAGAGTGTGAATCCAGTCTGGGTCGGGAACGAAGGAAGGATTTTCAGTAATTCCATGTCAGGAGTTGGCTACTCTCCCTAAAAGGCACTGCCCAAACAGACTGTGGCTTTATTTCTCCCAATGCTATTCAGCATGACAGACTATGAGATGGAATTCAATCTAAATTTAAGCACTCTCTGTAAACTATTAATAGAAGAAAAACTGGTAGCATGAATCATCATGTGGGAGCTGCAGAGCAACAGCTAAAATATAACTTACCTTTACACAATAAATGAACTGTTGGAGTTGAAAGGCCCAGCAGAAGTCACTTGATTCTCCTTCACTTGAACTATTCTCATTTCATTTTGAGGAGCAATGAGAGGGCAAATCTTCTTTTACTTGACGAAATACACTTTGTGCATAGCCCAGCTTTGTCACAACCCAAACTGGAGACACAAAGTAGCTGCTGACCCTGCTCCCCACCACTCCCTGCTAGGAGATGGGGTGTGCTGCAAATGTTGGTGCAAAATGACACAGCTTCAGAGGTTTAGAGAGTTGAGCTCATGTTTTAGCACCCTATTTCAATGCCAGCTGCATCTCTGGCCAAGAGCAGAACGGCCCCAAACCTTCCTTTTCCATTCTGTCTCTGCCCAGACCAAAGCCCAGCTGTATTAATATCTCAGAGCAGCTGTTTTGGGGTGAGGAGGGGGATTCTTTGCAGCTCCTGAGCTGCAAAGCTGACAAAGCAAAGCTGTGATTTTGCAGGGCCAGCCCTGGCTATGCCCAGTGCAGCCCATGGACTCAGAGTGTGGCCCCAAGGAGACACAGCCTCAACACAGTGGCATTTTGGTGCTCTATGGGATATTTATTTTTGAAAAATATGATATTGTCAACAGCTCAGTGAAGTTGTCTCCAGACTGTTATGTCTCCTTCTCAAGTTTCTTTCATTTTTAAGAGCTTAACTTTTAGGCTTCTGGCGTGAGGAAAGAGCCTAAAATGGTTTAAGAAAAGGACATAAACAAGGGAGTGAGCTATGCACAGCACTGGAGAGAAGCACAAATAGTGCCCCACACTATAGAATCAATACAGATGTCTAAAAGCAAAAATACTGTGATGAGACAATACTGTGTCCAACCCTATTTTCATAATGAGATTAAAAAGGTTTCAAAAAACTGAAAATCCTGAAGGGCAACGACCATTTAAGAAAAGTCAACATTATATTTTACAAAGAAGGCATCTCATATACAGAAATTCAGTTCTACAAAAAGTGTTAAACAATGGTGACACAGGAAACAGCAGACAAAGGTTAATAAAAACCTTAACTTGGATTACAATTAGTGGCACCAGTTCCTCATCTCCTTCTTTAAAAATTCATAGGCAATTTTTTCTTTTCTGAACAAAGACTTGCATGGGAGAAGTTTCAAATCAACTCTTCTAATAGAAATGAAACTAATAAAAATATTTAATTAGACATAAATGCTCTTCTAATCTTGAGCTGCCAGGAACAGAGACACTAATTGGCCAAATTGCCCACTCAAGGTGCTGGGCTGCAGCATCAAGCAGGAATTCATAGAGAAAGTACTGGAGCTTCCCCAGTGCTATCACAACTTTATCAGCAAATTCAAAGGAGAATTCACTCAATCTTTAGTAGAGGATGAAAAAGAAAAGCAGCCTGTGATATGAGAATATCTCAACATGAAATGCTGTGCTCAAGGAAAGACAGTGCTGAAAAAACAACCCAGACAAAGCACTGATGAGGGAGCTGAGAGGGGCACAGAATCCAGCTCCCTTTTTCATTGTTTTTTAAGTTTACCAGTAGCTGCTGGCTGTAAATAGCTTCCTAGTTAAGGAGGGAGTTAAGAAAGGAGTTAACTTCCAATGATAAGGGTTTCCTCTAAAGTAATTCTGTGTAAAGCACATCTTCATGAGCCCCTCTGATCTCTGCCCTTTGTAGAACTCTGCCACAGACAAGATTTAATCCAAGTCTCTGCTGTTCATCAGAGTAATTGTGAAAGCCTTTAGCACAATTTCAGAAGTTCTGCATTGCTAACTTAGCTCCTCCACAGAATTTAACTGCAGAAAAACCATGACTCCAATATCAGCTTTTGTGATTTAATACAGTGGAATATTATATTGCTGTTGCTTCTGAGGTATTTATTTTGCTATTCCACATAGCTGCAGCTCTTCATTACAGTAAGATCTTAAAAATTAATGAACCAATTTTATTATATTCAACTTAGACATGCTGATGGAGCTTGTTTTACATTTTTAACAAAATTTTTTAGTGACAGCTTGGAAGGCAATCCACGAAAATACTCTGGTGAGGGAATATTATTTCAGTGGATATGGGAAAGAAAAGTTGCAGCTCTACAGACTGTGCAGAGCTGCAGTCTCAGCATCCCTCAGGCCTGGCCCATGTCCTGCCCTCCAGATGCCCACTGCACATGGACAAATCCCTCCATGGTGCTGCCACAAGCTTGCCAGAGAAAAGAAAAATATCTATTTTCTGACATGAGTCTACTACACTGCACTTCTGAAACATTTATTTGCAAAAGAAATATGAAAACTGAAGATCCATGCTTAAAAACAGGATATAAATCCATTTTAAGAACTCAAATGTTTTCTTAAATCAGTCATGTTGTTAAACCACACACCTCCAGCAGCTCCAGACACTGCAGGAAGGACTGCAAGGAGCTCTCAGGGAGAATATTTCACCTCAAGGAAGGAGAAACAAGACACTTTCTTGCAGAATAATATTACTGAGACAAAGGCTTTTCTGAATTGCTGAACAGTCAGAAAACACCACACAAAATCTCAAAAAAAAAAAAAAAAAAAAAAAAAAAAAAAAAAGTAGAATCTTATCACTTAAAGTCCTTTGGGGTAGATCCTGAAGAGGCTGCTGGTATCCCAAGAAAGAGATGATACCCAAAGAAATCCCACACAAGCCCTTGGCACACACTCCCTACCTGCACCATTGCTTCCTGCAACACTCCTGAAAAAGCAGTGCCAGCAGCAGAGTGAGCACAGCCCCTTCTGCAGCCTTCACCCAAGAAAACAAACACACATTCTGCTATTTGCAACCTTTATTTCATGAATAATTAAGAAGAAAACATGGCAACATTGGCAAATTGAAGGCATACATACTAAATACTCATACAGAATACATTATGGAGAAAGTAAATGCCCAGGTCTTCAGTGGTCCTTGCAAACTGAAAGCATATTGGGTCCTCCAAAAGGTTTAGCTTAACATAGGCTTGCTGACTTCTCAAGTTCCAATCACTACCAACTTGTGCCTTTCAAACCAGAAACAGGGTGAAACACAATTGGAATACTCATTCAAATTTTCCTCAAAAAGCTCTATTTCTCCACTCTAACAAGAAGCAAACAAAATGTTTTTTCCTCCTTGCCATTTAAATATATACACCAATACACCAGCCTAAGTGCTCAAGACACAAGCACTTGTTGAAACACTTTCCATGTTCCTCAGGACCTGCAGGGTACAGATCTGTACACACACATACATACATGTGCATGTGGGTACCTCTGTACATTTATGCAAAGCCTCTCTCCATGTAAGATGTGTGTAAACTATTCAAAAGGGTTCTGGAAAAAAACAAAGTACTTGCACTTGTTTGGAAGAGTTTCTAAACCCCTACACAGACTGACATAGAACAGCTGTGTTTCAAGGGAGAGTAAAACCAATACAAACCAGAAAAGTTGGATGCATAAGAGCTTTTAGAATCACTGGGTTTTGTATCATCCTTAAAGGCCATGGAAAGTGAGCTTTAAATTAGCTGTTCAGGAGATACCATTACTGGCTGCAGTGTCATCTCAAACAAGGTTAGTCTTTATCCAGTATAGTGCTGTGAAGTCAGACTGAGGCATCAGTGAAATTCTGTTCTTTCACCAAGTCCAAAATCCATCACACTTCTGTCAGTTCTGCCTCACACCTGAACAGGAAGCACCCTCATCCAAGAGGTGGAGGGTGCCAATTAATGCCCTTCTGGGTTTGATCAGGAGTTGTCCAGGGATACTGATTTATTTCAGATACACTGAACAACTCTTGATCATTACTGACCTAAAGTGAACTTACAGTCTGGAGGCAAACTAGTCTATGCCTTGTTTAGTAGTGTTATATTTTCTTCCCATTAGATAATATACAGGAAAAACACATTTCTGTTAAAAAACCCTTCAGATACAAATAAAAGTGCTACTTATAGACAGAAAAATTAACCTTACAATACACAGAAAACCAAAAGTTTCTATCAAACTGAAATGTTGTAAGTTACAAGGATTAATTACTTGAGTGTGTTACATGTATTTGTGCCCTTCTAGCTGAACTGATTTCCAAGTAACCATCCTGACTGAACATATGCAATAACTGGAAACCATTAAAAACCTCCAGAGAAATTTCAACAATGGAACAACCTACCCCCCAACAAAAAACAAACACACACCAAAAAACCCAACCCAAACCAAATAACAACAACAAAAAAAACCCACGCAAAATGCCCCCTAAAAAAAAAAAAAAAAACCCACCAAACAAACAAAACAAAACAAACCCAAAACAACAACAACAACAAAATCAAGAGCCCCTTTCTCCCCATTTGTTGAAAGAGTTCAGAGTGAAAAATGGACTATTCCATTATTGCAAGTGCAGTCCACAGTAGCACAGGTCAGTCATGAGCTGTGGAACTGGGACTGCCAATGGCTCCTGTGCAGCAGGAAATGTCTGCTGGGCTCCCTCCCCACCACATAAATACACCAGGTACATGCAATTAAAACAATACATGGATCACTAGGGTGAAAATGCACATCATACACTGCTGTGCTGGGGCAGAGCAGGTTCCAAGCCTTGACTTCCCCAAGCAACTTCCTCATATTCTACAACTATGCAAAATACAAAAGCCTTAGAAAAGTGCAACAAAACTAGCTTTATGACATTTTCCTTTCCATTTCCATAAATACAATCTCATAAAAATATTATTAAACAGAAGCATACTTCCCAGTGGAGACCTAACAGGCCACATTTCAGCTTTCAGTAAATGATTTTGCCTAAACTGAAACCCCCTGAAAATAGGGGATTAAAATGAAACCAGCTTAATTGCATCAGGCTGCTGTAATATTCTGCCAGAAGTTTGCCCTACTGCTCTGCATCCCCAAGTCCTGCTGGGACTGATGGGAACTTTCTGTGCAACTCTGTGGCCTTTGGGTAAGGAAAAAAGCTAATGTCAGTTGGAAGGAAGTCATCTGGTGTTCACAGGTTTTACCAAAGTTTCATTGGGAGGAAATAATTCTAATATCACAGAATGAATGAGCTCAAGGAGATCAGGGCAGTGGCTTTGTCAAAACGAGTTCAAGGGTGTGGCATCCAAATAACTGGCAAGTGTAGCAAAGCCATAAAGAAAAAAAGACTTGTATCAATTAACAGAAATCAGAACTGTACAAATCTCGACCTTTTAAGTTATTTAGCATTAATTATCCACAGCATACTTGCTACATATTTCAGATGCTTAACATCTCAGGTTAGATAATTATAGAGTGTACTACAAGACTGATTCTAAAATCAGGGAACACAACAGAAGAACCTTAATTGAAGGAGGGACACAGCAAGCCACACAGTAATTTAAAACCCATCCAGCCACTCTCCCATGAAAGCAGAAACACCATTAAAGATACCTTGCTAAATAGGGACAATTAAATGTATTAAGAGATGTCTGTGTTTTGCCAGTCAACACACACTAACTTGGGAGAGCACAATGGCATGTCCAGCACTTGTGGCTGACAAAGACACTTTAATAGCACTTCTCACCAAGCCATTTCTCAAACTGGCTAATATTAGCTCAAAGAAAGGGATACACTAATGGTAGCTTAAAGAAAGAACTGCAGAAATAGAGCTCAGCAGAACATAAACATCAAACAGAAATAAATATTTACCAAGTCAAGGGAAGGACCACAAACAAACTCTACAGCTAACTCAGTCCATACATGAACATGACTATTATAAGGTCTTCTTTCTAGACCACTTCAACCCACAACAGGCAAAAAGTAGCATGAATATGTACAACTGGATTCCTTCCCAGAAGGAGCTCAGGAGCTCCTGCTTGGGGCTGTGTTAGTTGTAAAAGGCAAACAAGAAGTGAAGTCCCCACGGGAGTCACAGAACACAGTTCAAAGGTGTTTAAAGGTGTAAATGCATCACTTCAGCCTTTGGAAGGGACTGTCACACACCACCTGAACACCAGGCAGGGTCCCAGGCACAGGCAGGAAGAAAAACACCCACAAGTTCTCCAAATCTACAGCTTCCCAAATAATCTTGGTTAAAACTAGGCTGGAATAAAAATTGTGCCCTGGGCCAAACAAAATTGAGTGGAAGTAATCTTCTGGTAATGCAGAAGAACCCAAATGTCTGGAGTGTTGAAACTGAAAAAATATCTAGGAACTTAACACTGAGATGAGTAAGAGAAATAAGACTCCAATGTCACAGCTACACAATTCACAAGGCAGATCCTCAGCAGCTTAAACCACTGTACTGCACCATTCAGGAGTCTCCAACTGATTTCTCCTCAAGCACCTCAAACCAGAGCTCCACTGCTGCCAGGGACATTAACAGGAGTTTATACCAATAAATTAAAGCAGAGTTCATTTAGCTCTGGCAAATTAAGGGCCTTCTAAGACATGATGATGGACTTTACAGAAAAACACAAACAGTGGAAATATTTAATAAAATTGGAGACCAAAAATTATCAGAAATACTACATGTAACTCGAAGAATATGTTTTATGCAAAAGAGACAAAAATCTACCTTGAAATCAGAATATGTCATAATTATACACTATATTCTGGATAAACTATGCACAAACACAAATTTAAGTGTGAAAATTTCACTCAGTTTTTCAGAGGCATGGGAATAAGATGTTTTTTGTGAGGGCCAGAGATTCACACTGGAGATACTAGATTAGTGTTTCTATTTAAACAGACAGCCAAATCCAACTGGATTAAACAAAACCAAGTGAGATCCAAATCAAGTGTAACTAACACCTATGGAAGTGTTTCCATCCAGAGGAGGAGGGCACAGCTGTACCTGCATCAGGATGCCCCACAGCTCCCTTTTGTTGCCCACCCTACAGCTGGCCATGAGTAACCCTGATATTCTAGAGCACAGGCATTTGCAAGGCACATAGTAAAATATAAATGGATGACAACATATTTTCAGTACATTCAGAAATATCTTCTGGATTAAAAGGAAAATAAATCAGCATAAACTTGCACTTCACATGAACAAAAAAACAGGCTCTTTCAGTATTAATTATGAACAGAAACCAAACACAACAGAGTATTTATCCCACATCCACAAGGGCTACTACTTTTCCTCTTGAACAACTGAATGTGGTTTGAACCTTCAGAAAAGAACACATTGTAGAGTGCAGCAGGGCATTGTGTTTGCTTTAGATCTTCCATTGCTTCATTCCTTCCACTCACAGCTGTGCAGCACCTCACAGGTAAAGGCTCAGATACATCAGGACACAAAAACCTCTTCATGAAGCCCAGGGATCTTGGGCTGGATTCACAGAGTTTTATCAGACAGATCACACCAAGAAGAAGTTTACAGAGCTCTGAAGTTCATAACAAGATCCCTACTTTAATTACTGCTAGCTTTTCTCTCTCTTCCTTTCTGAAGACCAGCAGCTCTTGTTTTTAACAGAAAGGATCTGGCAAAGGTGATTTCTCCTTTGCAAAACAGTTACACTCTCAGGGTTATTGCATTTAAGGACTCTGACAACATTCCAGGTAAGTGAAGATGACCACTGGATAGAAAAAAAAATCAGCTCCAAGCTTGAATTACCTCATCAAAACAGGTCATGAGTGAATTTAGATCCAGAAATGCTATCCTTTTCATTAGAAAAATATTTTTTTAACTCTAAGGCAATGAATAAGACAATCATAGATAAGGATATCTGTTCAGAGGATAAACAGAAGGGTTTTTTAAACACTGATGAGTAAAATCTGGAATTTAATAATAGGAGATAGAAAGCAAGACAGCAGTAATGTGTATTTCCACTAAGATTATTCTCATTGAAAGTAATGAAGTAAAAAAAAAATTGAAGAAATATAGAGGAGAGGAAAATGTATTTCAGACTTTTATTAAAATCTGTTAATGAAGATCTTTCCCTTGAAACCTCTCTTGCAACAATTGTCTTTAGATTATGCTGGCTCTTCAAATGCACCAATTAATAATCTGAGGGTCTCTACTTCTAGTTCTAAAGAGCTGTAAGAATGTTTGAGACAACACTGCTCTGAAAACTTCTCCAAGGGCCCTCAGCACAGGTGAAATAGTTATTTTGCAAAGTTCCATCATTCTCACAGGCACGTATCAGTGTAAATGTGTATGCTTATACAATGCTAGAGACATGCTGAATTATCATTCTTCACATGGGCTATGTTCTTCAGATGATAAAGTCTGGGATTTGGCAATACTTTTGAGTTAAATCTGTGCTTTTATACCATGAAGGAGTTTCACAGATGCCAAACACAGTTGCACTCACTGGGTTAACATCTATGACATTCAAACTGTCCTTAACAGTCGTAAGAGCACCATAGAGCAGATTTATTTTCTTTACAGTGGGGTTACTGCTGAAAGAGCCTGTGCTTATAAATAGCAGCTGTTACAGAATCACTGCTCAAGTTGGCTTCTGCTTAATATTAATGAGATGTTCCGTGGCTGAACTGCTGGTAAGTGCTCAGAAATGCAAGAGGCAGAAGCAAGGAGGGAGTGAAGTCTCCCCTCGATTTGACAAACAAGATTACAACACACAGCTGGTGACAAATGGAGCCATGAAACCTTGGGAGCCATTAACATTCCACAGCAGGCCTGAAGTGCCAGGACAGATCAACTCAATGATCGCTAAGGCACTTAAACTCTTCTGCCCAAGAGCTGCTAAATGAATTCAGGTACATTTCCAGGGGAAAAAAAAAAAAAAAAAAAAAAGAAGTTGAGCAGACCAAAGTTTCTCAATTCCTTCCTTGTGACAGTGAGTCACTTCCACGCAATATTTGAGACTGCTGGGTGTACACACATTACATCAGTTCCTCCACAGTCCTTCCCAGGAACATCTCACCTTCTGTCACTCAGATGAGGATGTGCAAGACCAATGAAAAACACACAGAAAACATGGCAAAGCTGGATTTTGAGACAAACTACTTCATTATTACATGTTATTAAGAGTATCTTCTCTGCAGAAGAAATGCTATCCCAGTTCCAAACTTCTAGCACAGATACCCATGACGTGTGCTCTTATTGCTGTAGAGGAAAGCCTGGGGTGGCTGTGTGTGCTGCACAGGCAAAGGAGGAAGAGAGCAAAGAACAAGCCAGACAAGGGGTGATCATTGTTTCATTTGTTAGAGTGGAAGCACAGGGACTTTGCACAGATTCCTTGAAGTGTAGTGTACCCTGAAAGGCAGAAGCTGCATGTGCTAGTCTTTACAATCCATAAGATAAAGATGAAAGCCACATCACTGTGACAGAGGTAGGCTTATAAATGAAGCTTTAGAATGAAGTCTTCTTCTGTGCCAGATTTTTCGAGGTATCAAGAGCACTTTTCCCCTCAATTTGTCATCATGGAATCAAAGCTTGTTTTCCTGGAATATTGTGCACATTTTAAAGGATGGAAAATAGCTGTATAGGCAATAATTAAGTTACCATGAGGAACTCTACTGCATTGGACTACCATATGCTGTGGGTAGAATATTCAGAGAATCAGGATGCTACAGAAAGTTCAGTAATATGATGCCATGTAATCCTTTTCCTTCCCAAAGCTTTATCTGTACATTCAGTCTCCTATATGCCAGAGGAAGCATTCACCTCACTCTCCCAGCAAAGAAAGTTTCAGGAAGTCTGACTGGAGAGGCAGCACAGAAGTAGTTCAGGCTCTTTAGGCTACATAATTAATCTGAATAGCTTAATACCTTGGGTTATTCCAAGCACTGTGGCAACAAGTTCTTGCTTTTAAATAGTTGTTTCCATGCTTAGTAGCCGAAGCAATCTGTGGCCATCCAAGGTAGTGTCACTGAAGTTTGAGGGGACTCAAATGTTGCCAGTTTTCAGTGAAATGGGGATTAGCATTTCAGTAAGATTTCCATCTGGTAGCTCATGTTGGTTGTATCCCATGGGTCTGTCAAATGATTAGGGTTCAGGTTTCAAAGTATTTGTAAATTGCTGTAACATACAGCATGACATTCTGCCAGTCTGGACGCTCAGTTCGCACCATTTCATTGATGTCCTGTCACAGAAAACACACTGGTCAAAATCAGGAATGAAAACCCTGAGAGCAATGTGGCAGTGTTTTCACACATTCCTGGGAATGGTAAATCTGTCAAGTTTCCACAATTTAAAGCACTGATGAAGAAAGCCTGTTTTCTTCCATATATCTTGGTATTACTTACAAAATGTAATGAATAGCATATCTATAGATAGTTCTTCTGTTGACTTAAGATTGAAATGCCTGATGCTATGCATGCTCAAGCTGTCTCCCACTGAGCACAGCTGGTACAACAGTCAGACTTCAGTGTTCACATAACAATGCATCAGCCTTGCCCAGAAACTGTGAGCCACAGAATCAAGGCCCAGATATTCATTAAAGTTCAAAATTCCCATCGGGTTAAGCATCAATAAATAATTGACTCCCATCTACCCTCTTCAACACATCGACAAAGCAAAACTGAGTGATGTAGTTCCTAGTAATTCCTGTTTACTGTAAGGCTCTGTTTGAAAGCTTTGGATGCAGGAATCCCCTGAACTCAAAAAAGTAGTTGTGAGTTCTTTTAGCTGAACACCTTCTTCAGAGAATGAATAATTTCTACTTGCATTCCACTCCTGTTTACATACAGCACCTTCTTAACCCCTCACTAACGTAAATATGGATGAGAAAAAAATCCCCAAACCTACACATCACACACAGTGTGCATGTAGGTATGTAAATAGATACTAACTTCTTGAGATGGATACAATTTGCACTTAGCTTGAATTCCATTCAATTTGCTGTTCAGAGTATCTGTAATGAAGTACATCACAAAAAGGAAGGGCAGACAGCAACCATTTGGACTAAGGCTGAATTATGCAGGAATTTCTGCAGTTATTTTCCACGATCTCATTATTACATCAGCACTTGGTAAGAAACTTCCATGTCTCAAATCAGTGCCAAAGTCAAAGTATGAAAGCCCAGGAGTTGCACTGCCATTGTCAGCAAACACAATGCTGGGGGGTAAAAGCACTGATAAGGATCAAGGAAAGTGTTATTTTTAAAAACTCTGTTGTACTGTTGTTGCTAACTATGGCAGCTTTGTTAGAATTTAGGTTGCAAAAGTATCACTTAAATCTAATTTCTGATAATGGCCATTTCAGCTGAGTTTTTGTAATCACTCACAAGGGTTTGGGATACTCCCAATTCCACACCTTCAGAAATACTTCTGTTCTAATAAACACTCTACTATTGAAAGCTAATTCTTTCACTCTAAAATTTGTGTAAGACAACTTTTAAACAATCACTGAAAAAACAAGTCTAAACTTAAGAGGCAAATCTCAACTCTCACACTACACTGAGCAAAAGGAACAAATTACATTGCTTGATTTGTAGCTCCAGAGTTCAAAAAATCCCAAATAATTTAGAAGCAGGTCAGAGACAGGACAGATTTAATGGATTCTTGAAAATTTTATTCTCAAACAAATTCATTGCCATTAGTCATATTTATTTTCATATTGGGAGGTAAGTGTTGGTGAACCTTTCTTTCAAAGCTTAAGTAGTCTGTATTTCAGTCATTATTTAGTGCAATAACCACTAGCTGAGCTCATCTGCTACTATTTTTAAGTATAAACATCCAAATCTTTTGAGACTACAAAATAGAGTAATTTTGATTTTTCTAATGGGTCATAACTCATTCCATATATATTGAAATCTTACCAGAGTAGATTTGATGCCAACACTTTCAGCTGCCTGAAAAGCCAAAGTGAAATTTCTTCTCTGCATGAGATATGAAAACATGTTAGAAAACAAGGAAATACTATTTCAAACATAACAAAATGGACTTAAGAATGTTCATAATAATGCTACTACTTTTGCTTCAAGTGGAGCCTATAATATGACTACAGTAATTTAAAAGAGCCATAGGAATGAATGTGTTTTAATATAATCAAAAAATTTATAATAATTTTATTTAGATGCCTGTTCAGAAGATAATGCTGAATATCATTGTCAGTAAAGAACAACTGAGTCATAAAATACTAAAGAAGAGATGATTTATTGTCTAAAAAGCATAAATAAAAAAACCTCTTCATCCATTAATGAAACAATCTTTTGTTTTTAGATCATTAATTGTAGATCCTGGGCTAAGCAGTAGGTAGGAACTGTGGTAGACCAGAATACACAGAGAAAATTTGGAAATCCTAGCAACACTGGGATTTTTAGAACATTTTTAGAACTCATATTAACTAAAGCATTGCAGTTCTGGGAATGGGATTTTTAATGTCTTACCTTATCCTGGCTGTTCAGTTCTTGATAGGGAATATGGGCTGGGAGGTAAGTGTGGAGAACTGCACAGAAAGCCAGGCCATCATTCCAGCTGCTGCTGAAGTTTGTGATGTCAATATTCTTGAAGGGAAAAAATAAAAGCAATATTAAAATCGTGACCTAACAATTATTACAAGCTACCAATTCATTCATTCTTCTTTTTACCACCTCTGAAGAAACTGACAGAGAAAATGGACAGTCAGTACCATAGGTTCTGTGTTATTACTAACAGAGGAAAACAAACTAATATAGTGATAAGAAAATCAGTTATTTTATATATTAAGTTCTCCCTCAAAACCAAGTGCAGAATGTGTGCTTGAGTGTGTGTTAAAAGCTATAAAATGTTGTGCTAGAGAAGGTAATGGATTTGGTGCAACTGAACACCCCAAGACAGAAAAGCAAACAAGTCAAAGACGTGTACCCCAAATCCCTGATCACACAATGTGCTCCTATCTCTGCTCATGTTCCTTCTGTTTTCTGCTTCTACTACATTCATACCCAGACAAAACTTCTAAATGATGAGGAAAAGCATTTTCTATTCTAAACAAACCATTTCTCTATAGAAACTGATGTGAACAAGATCACAAACAAAAGTTAACTTTCATTTGTAAATAAAGATGTTCCAGCAGATTTAGTGCTGACAGTAGCAGAGAATCTTTGGGATTGAAGCTGAAATTGAAAACTGCTGTCTTGCACTCTTGATCTTTTAGTTCCCGTAGGAAACGCAGTGGCACTGGTAAATGCATCTCCTGAGACTGTATAAATTATTGTAGAGTCAGCCCAGTCCAAAAGAGTTATGAACAAGATGCCTCAGTGACCTTTTAAATGACTGTATATTTGGCTGTTGGCAGTCAAACAATGTTAGAGAGGCTAAGTGGATAGCAGTCAGTTTAAACTTTAATTAGGAAACAACCAGTAACAGCAATATATCATATATCCTTTACACTTCCAGGGAGAAATATAAATATGCTTTAATATCTAATGCACTTAACTGGGCTCAAGCAGAAGCTTACTTAGTTTTCAAGAACTAAAACCTCCTAAAAGTGAAGGATGACAATCACCTTTCACCTGACAGCAATTTAGTCATCAGCTGTCTTGGACAAGACACAGAACTGGTTGTTGCTGAGGCAGAAACCCCCCCCAGAGCCAATGCTCTGTGCCAGGCAGTGCAGATTCAAACCAACAACAGCCACAATCTCCTCCGACAGAGGGAAAAAACAAAACTCTGGGCACTTTCTACAAGAATGTGAGGGAAATCTTGGTTTCCTGCTGAGCCTTAGCAGTGCAGCAGTGAGGGTCCCAGGCAGGCAGGGCAGTCCCAGGCAGGCAGGGCTGTCCCAGGCAGGCAGGGCTGTCCCAGGCTCGGTGGCAGTGTACGTGCTGGGGCTCACAGTGCCCGCGGCCGGAGCCGCTCCCGCCGCACGGGAAACGCGCCGAGACCCCCGGGCTGTGGGAACTGCTCTGCACTCTGCTTCCTCACACACTGCTGGGAAAATCCTAAAGCAAAAGGGAAAAACATGAAGGGAGCAGGAAAAAAAAAAAAAAAAAAAAAAGCTGTCTCTTTTCTCCTCAAGAGAGACAGGAAATTGGATTTAAATTAATGCCTGGTTAAAACTTTCTCAATGTTACTTAAATTAAGGAAACATATGCAATGCATAGTATGAGGTTTTAAGGGAAAAAAGGGAAAAATGTCAATTGTTAAAGCCAATAAATTTCTACATGTGTCATTTTAGAGAAGCCACTTTTTGGAAAGTTCTTTCCTCCTAGCCTGTACCCAGTAAGGCCTCAGGCTCACATGCGTGTCAGTAAGATGGATAAAGGTAGGAAGAGGGGCTTGTGTGGCAAGCTGGCTGTAAAAACCAGGTGTGAATGATCATGTTTGCTTTGCTATACAATCCACTGAGGGAGAAAAACTCAAACGTGCTTTTCACCTCTTCCCTGAAATGTTCTCCCTCTTTCCCTGAGATAACCAAGTGATGTGTGGGAAGGGGAGGAGAAAGATGTACACTGGCATTGCCACAGTGAAATTACAACAGGCTAAAGTCATCTTCTCTTAAACATTACAATTGTACAGACTAAAAACTTCATTTTAACTATTAGCCATTTAGCTCTTAACTATTTAATTATTTATTTAACTATTAGTAAGAATCCATAGAATGCTGAATTTTTAAAAGAAACATTGAAGGGGAAAAGGACCTCTTAAAGTGTACCAACAAGTCTGGTTGGCTCTCCAACAAAACCAAAGTCAGAATACCCTATTTTTCTAAATCATCTTGTAGGGTCCAGCTTTTATTATTAAGACAACAAGCAGAAAACAAACCCATCATCCAAGAATTTTCATGTATCCAGAGAAGCTGAATTAAATACAACGGAAGGAAACAATTAAAAGGGACTGGTTTCTGTTTCCAATTGCTCTAAGCATTATGAATTATTATTACCTCTCAGACTAAAAGAAGTATAATAATGGTCAGATAGTAAAAACAAATCTAGAAATGGGACAGATTGTCATTTAAATTGAAAATTTAATTTTTCATGTAGGGCTTTGAGCACATAACTGGCACATTTAAATGCAGCAAATTTTATTTCCTAAATGCTTTTAACTACTTGTGGTTTTTTTGAAAAAGCTTGGTCAGTATAATGAAATCAATCTTGCATTAAGCTCTTATTTCTCAAAGAATTGATGGTAAACAGAACATCAGCCTAAAATCTCTGACATAATTTCTTCTTTGTTACTGCTTTTATTAAGTAATTGGCTCTATTAAGAGAATTCTGCTGGAATCTAATCTAGAATTATTCTTCAAGACATTTCAGACCACAAAGTATTAAAGCAACTGAAGGACATACTTTCAGATAAATTGTCAAATGAGAAATAAGCTTTTCTGGAGATAAATGAACTAGAAGGGGATTTATCATCCCTTGTCTATTAATGATTAATAGGTAGCATGGGAGCAAAGCCATCTCTAGTATTTGGGGTAGATGGTTTTTTAAAAGGCAGTTTTAACAAAAGTTAAGCAACAGACCATTGTCATAAAAAGATCTGTGGAAGATACTTTCCAACTAGGAGTAAACAACAGAATTAAAAATTTGTAAGACTTTCTGGAGACAAAACATAAATATATAAAGTGAAAAATAGATGGTAATAGAACAACCTGGTAGATCCACAACCAAGCAGCATTTCAAGTGTGACTCCAGCCCCTAGTGAACTGGAAACTGCAGAGTAAGAGCAGCCACCACAAAATCAGATTCCCTTAAGCTCATACAGAAAAAAAGGCAAAAACCAGTATCCTCCATGGAACTTTCTACACTGCTTAACAGACTGGGCTCTGCATAATATCAATCTAAGATCTCTGCAAACCTAAGGCGTTTCTAAAATCCACCATTTTCAAGGGGTTTTAACCAGCATATTGCTAATTTCAAAATTTTTTGCAGTAATTCTAAATTAATAGAGGGTCTTCTAATGTCAGTGAAAATACTTTAAAAAAAAACCCAAAAAACAAGAAACAGATGTTAACTATTATAACCCAGCAACTCCTTACTTTTTTAATCTCCCCAGAAAACTTCCACAGCTAAAAACTCCACAAACATTAACAAACCCAAGCAGAAAAAATATGGCTTCTAACTTGCAGTTACAAGTTGAGAACAAAGTGATTTTTAACCACTTTTTTAGACATATCCCCAGCTTCAATCTCCCTGAACTATGGACATCAGAACTCCAGCAATTGCACAGCAGCTGTTTCTCCACCCCTTGTTCTGCACAAGGAGAGATTCCTATATCCAAACTTGGTTTGGCTCTCTAAAAGAGTCAAGACATGAAGAAAATAAAAACACATGTCTGTGTCTCTGTTGTATTAGTTAATTAAATAAGTGGGTTGAGAAAACAAAACCATTAATATGATTCTGTGCTATAATATATTAAAGCCCTAAAACAAGTTTTGAAGTTTAAGTGTACAGACCTTGGCAGGCTTCTTCCCATGACAGAAAATGACCAGTAAAATGCTTTTAAAAGCTTTTAAAGATACATCCACAAAAGAAAAGAGTATTCATTAAAGAAGATTAAAAGGTAAACTACAACAGAAGTGCTATCTATACCCTGTTGAATCAGGATTCACTGACTCTCAAATCATGGAATAAAGCCATGGCTGTCTACTTCTGGCAGTAGGTGAGAACATAAAAATATTTCTGGAATAGACCTAGCAGCAGTCCCAGCTCCTGCCTCTTCAATTCCAGCTTTTGGAAAGGCAGTAAATGGCAAATATAGACCATCAAAACCCCTAAACACTGACTGGTTTCTTCCCATACCAAACACATGTTATTTTTCAGTTTGGGCACAAAGAACCATAACAGAAACAGTCATTCTCACAAAATCCAGTAATAGCTTCAGACACTACTGCACTTAGAGGTACAGACAGCTTCATAATTTCTTCTAAATTTTGTCATAATTAAGTCTAACAAGTTGACATTTTTCTTGTATCAGAATCCAATCCAAACACAAAAAGGAAGCATGTCCTTCCATAACTCAACGATTTTTGTCTAAAGCATCAGTTTAAACCAAGGAGAGAAGTGTTTTGGCATCCTGACTACTCTGATGAATCAACAGCACAAAATGCACACCCTGGAGTCAGTATTTGAACACAGGCTTATATAAGCACAGTCATGTTCTTTTCTTGTGCATTTTTAAAATCAATATAGTACTTTGAATAGAATATGACCTAGCTTAGTGTTGATAAGTTAAAAAAAAAGGCAACCTGAACAATTTTTTACTTCTAGTATTGTTATTCTACACTTATTGCTAAAGCACAAATGAAAGCATTGCTTGATTTCAAGGTGCATAGAGCACAGGATTCAATTTTTTGTAAGACCTACATTTGATCTGCAGAGGAGTTAAAACTTAGGTCTTTGCAGCTAAAGTCTTTCTAGAAAGCAGCACTGCATGAAATAGAGGATAGGTACTACACTAAGTGTATCTGGACCTAGGAAGTGTGTAAACCTTAAAGAAAGTTTAAAAAAACAATTAGTCTTTTCTTGTTGCTGTTTTGTGACATTTGCTTTTTCGGTGTCAGACTTCTGGAAGTGAATTATCTCTCAGAATGCTGACAAAAATGGAAAATAAATTGAAATACTGGTGGAGATAAGAATGGGTAAGGATGTGTGCATCCTGTTTGTTGGTCCTCTTTTAACATGAAACATGCATGCTCACATCCTTTTTGGGACTTTTATTAGCTGTGCACTCAAAATGAAAGTAGCTGTGCTGCAGTCAGGGTAAATGCACCATAACAGCTGGATGGGATTACTTTATGCTTTGAAGATATCTGGAATTTATGACAGTTTTATGACACTGAACATATTTTTGAGGAGCCAGGAGGATTCTCTCCTCTGAAAAATGCAGTACTTGGCTCTGTACTGGGCAGCAGTGTCAGATCCGGAGCAAAGCTAACACAAGATGAAATTTCAAGTATTTTGTGCCTGCTGATCTGAAAACTAAAGGTGATTTGCTCCTCTTTTATCTAAATGCTTATCTTGAGAGCAGCTCCTGTCTCATGGTTTGGAGATGTGCTCAGCCCAGAATAAAATGCAGCTCAGTAACTCAGTGTGTGCAATGGTGTCAGGACTGAACAGGCTCTGGGTGGAAGTTAACACAGAACCTGCCTCTGCCAGTCCTGCACTGACCTTCTGCAGATCCCCACTCTGCAAACCTAAGCTCCCAGGAGAAATCCTGCCTGCAAACAACAATCATGCAGCACCTTAAAAGCTACAATATAGTAAGAGATGAAGTCATTCAGGTTTTTACTCCAGTAATTTCTCTTATTTTCATTGGCTGTATCAATCTGGTTTTTTTACTGAGGTCTTGAAAAAAGTTTAGACACAGTTAAATATTAACAACTACATTTAAAGGTGACTATTTATTCCCTTCCAAATTTGCTTGAATAAATCAAGAGAAGTGTACAATGAAGTAATTTACAGGCTTTTTAAACGGGGTTTATTCCACTATAATGGACTGAAATTAAGAGTTTCACCACACTATCATCTTTGAATTATTTAGCACTCACAAAGTTTAAAGCAGAAATAAGTACTTAAGACTTTTAATCAAAAGCTTGAAAGCAGTTTTCTAGAAGGGATAGGAAAGCAGGAGTTATTTCTCTTCCTTTTCACTTGAGCAGACAAAAAAACCCATACAGTTGTACCAGACAATTCTGTGGTGCTGTATTCTACACAAGTATCTTGTGAGTAAAGAAAACCTTCTCTTTGAAACAGGACAGACTTTGGTGTGTATTTTTGGTTTTATTTCTTCTTTAGTATTTTATCCTGGTTTATCCTGTTGATAAGGATAAACCAACTCTACCACACCTGATGTTTAACAGGCTGAATCACTGGCAGCTCATTTATAACTCTGCAGATCTCCAAAAAAATGTTAGAAATTAGGATTTGTCTCTGGTTACTTGTGCGATTACTATGTTAGTATTTATTAGCTACTCTTCACTATCCAGTGCAAAATATAATGCCAGAGATTAAAGGCAAAACAATGCCAGGAGCAAACACATTTCTGCTGGAAATGGAGCTTTAACTCAAGGTGCATAGCTCCATCTTCCCTGGAAAGCACCAACAGCTGAAATAATTTTCTATAAATACCTTACATGCATTTATGCATAAAGACCTACAGCTGTGAGACATCACCTCCAGGTGAGAGGAGAAAACAAGACCAAAAAAGTGATTACTGGTGGCAGTGGATCAAGAAGGAAACACATCTTGAAAAATACTGGCTTACAGGGTCTTACCTAAGTATTGGTAGTTTAATATGAATAGGAGAAAATTAAGAAAATAATTATTCTGAAACAAAAGGCTTCTAATAATTTCTTTTCTTTTGCTTGTTTCCAAATGATGGTTACAACCTTCCAGGTCATTTTAGAACTTGTTACAGACTCCATTTGCAAGTATCTTCCCTTCAGCCTGCCATATTTACAGCTAATATTGTCCAAATTGGAAATATTGGATAGAAATTGGTGATTGGATAGAAGGTGAGCTACTGCTCAAGGTGGGATATTCAGGACTTTGTTTTGTGAGGGTCCTGCAGCAGCTCAGAGACAGAGGAGCTGGGCAGGCAGCACATACCTGCAGCTCAGAAAGCTTGAGCTGGCTCTTACCCAGGTGCTAAAGCAAACAAAACCAACAGTGGTACAGAGGAAAAGTAGAAGTTCTGATGGTAGGAAATGCTGGGGAGAAAAGTGTGAGTGTGAGACACCAGGAAGAGGTGGAGGTAAAGAGGGTGGATGACAGGCAAGGAAGAAGAGCTCAGTACCTTCAGCAGGACTGAAAGAGGGAGATGTTCATCACCCTGATGCTTGTTTACTGTTTGTCAGTTTGGAACACAGTTTTAAAATAAAATTAAAATGCAGCAGAGACTCATGGAAAATGAAAAAAGAAAAAGATCCTTATCTGTTATTGATAACATTGAGATGCTAGAAATGTGGATAAGCACTGTTCATACTAAATACAGTGCTAGGTATGTTTAAAACATTAGAATACACCAACACAGTGTTCAACCAGAACTGAATTCCAGGGGATGCTGAAAATAATCAAATTCTGTACAACAAAGAAATGAAAAATGAGTGTGCCTAAAGCAAAAGCCATTCTTCTCTCAGAACTACTTAATATAAGCTCCTGATACTATCTTACAGTTCCAATGAAGGCATTGCAGTGGCTCTGCAGATGCTCTGTGCTTTCTCAGTACCATGCTGCAGGTTCTGAAGCAAGCACTGAAAGTCTCAAAACCTATTCTTTCCCCAGTGTTTATAAAACTCAAGGAAGCAGCAATCTGTAGAATGAGAAACATACTCTTAAATGTGCACACAACTACAGAGTGAAAAGTTTGGAATAATTTCTATCACTTTTCCTAACCAGATTAACAAAGCTGTCAAATTCATCTTTCATTCCAAGACAATATGGGAAAATATTTTTGCACTTAGTTCGAGGATTTATAAAGAAATGTAACATCCTGCCTTTTTTAAAACGTGGGGAAGGAGAAAGGCTCTTTCCACAAAGCTGCTTATCCTCAGAAATAGCACAGTTGAGTATCAGACGTGCTACAGGAAGAGGGGGAGGGCTTATATCACAGCCTGTCCATTGTGCTGAAGGAGGACTTTTCCTATGGATGGGTGACCATCCTGTTATGTGGCTCTCAACTTCCTCCTGCATTGTAAGGCTCAAGTCATGGAAAGAGTAAAGTTCTTAAACTGAGGATTGTGTTGGGAACTCCAAACACTTTCAATACAAGTTAACCAAACAAATACATCATGGTCAGACTATTAACATCCTGGTTTAGTTTGCTGAAGCCACTATTCTTTTGAAAAAATAATGTAATCAGGAGAACTCTGGACAGTTATCGTGTTAGTTCTTTTGGCTTCTGATAACATTTGGACCAAGTGAAAGAAAAAAAGTCTGCAACCAAAGTGGAAAGCCAAGTTCAAACTGCAAGACAATGCCACCTTCACAAAACAAACTGTCCCTAAGAGGCTAAATAGGAATGCATTCAAAGTTCCAGAGAAAACCTTATGATAATTACCTGTAAAAAATAAATCTCTGAAATCTGAGAAATGGTACTCTAGCTGCATTTGGGAAACATTAATTTCAACACTAAGTTGCTAAAGTTTCAGCTCCAGTTTCAAAAGTGCAACCTGTGAAAGGCTGATTCCAAGTGCCTCGAAGGGAGGGCAGCTGCTCCCTTAAGAAAAAGCTGTGGAGCAAAGTGACAGAGAAGCTGCTGGTGCTGGAGCAGCACTGGCAGCACACGTTCCAAGAGGAGGTACAGGACATGCCAGGGCACTCAGGATATGCAGTCAGGTGTGGAGCAGCCTGGCTCGTGCCAGGGGCAGGCTCCACTGCCTGGCAGCCACTGAGCACAGCCTCAGGCAGCTCTGCAGTACCTGGTAGCCCTCCGTTTTCTTCTGGCACCACTTCAGCAGGGCGTTCCTCTTGGAGCCTCCATATTCTCTTGCCAGGGCAGACAAGGGATCTTTCCTCTCTTCCCTAGGAACAAGGCCAGAAGAGTTTATAACACAACAGAAATAGGTATTTATTAAGGCTTAAATAGAAGGACAAATTCCTGGCATACTGGAAGTAGCAGGATATAGCACTTCTGACTGAAAAACAGAACACACAGGAATACCTGCAAAAGACTTTTGAGTCAGCTTGGAGTAATTACAGCACTTCTGACTGAAAAACAGAACACACAGGAATACCTGCAAAAGACTTTTGAGTCAGTTTGGAGTAATTACAGCACTTCTGACTGAAAAACAGAACACACAGGAATACCTGCAAAAGACTTTTGAGTCAGCTTGGAGTAATTCTTTCATTAGCAAATCATCCTTATTTTTCCTTTAAGCTTTTTTTTAACTAGATCTTTCCACCTCAATGATATTTCTTTCTAAGAGTTTGAAAAATTAAACTCACAACATAGTAAGTTCCAGCTGAACCATTAAACTAACTCAAGTGACTTTATTTCGTATTTAGAAAGAAAATAAACTGATGCTATCTCTTTTGCATCTCGTGGCTGATTACAAATGTCACCTTGAAACAACAAGTTTGCATATGAGCAGCATGGTGCTATTAACAGAACATTTGCCTGAGACCTGGAGTTCTCAGGCAAAAAAAAGAAGGGGGAGATCTATGTAGGCTGATCTGCCATTTGATGTATTAGCACAATAAAAGCAGTCAATTTCAATTCCAGTTTGTCAAGCTATCTTAAGTAATTTTTTCCTTAAGAAAAGATTGGGGAAGAAAAGAACAACCTAACTAAGTTGGCCATTTTTTCATGAGCCTTACATTACAAGCATCTCTTTACCAGGCTTCAGAAATGAATTCTTAGATTAAAAAAATATATATTATAGAGGCTAATATTTTTTAGTGGACTGGTTACATGATTCAGTATTTCTATAGATATTATATAAATAGTCCTTGACAAAAAGAGCAAATACTACACCATTAGAGATATTAGTTACCACGCATGAAGTGTGCCAGCAGTTGTTCTTGTTTTTAAAAATCTCCATTTGGAAAATTAAAATAAGATAGCTATCAGTGAACTGCAAAGACTTCCCCATCTGCCATTTTTAAAGAGTCCTATCAGATGTAAGCAAAGTTTTCACAACATTCACAGAGATAATAACCTAAGTGACTGTCTGAATATTTCCCAAAAGACATAGGGATTGTATACATTCATTCTCAAATCTTCAGCTCTTAGTTCTTTACAGCCCATATGATGACTGGAAAGAGGGGTGGAATGTGGAAATACATAATCATCAGTGGGTTCTCTGCTGCAGATTTACAGGTAGCAATTCTCCAGCTACTGCTAAGGGAAAAGAAAGCATCCATGAAACGTGGATTTCTTCTGTGTGTGCTACAAACAGAACACCAGAGACTGTTCCATGTATCAGCATCTCTTGATCAATGCATAAAAGAGAATGTGGCCCAACAGAAAAGAAAATGTTTTAAGGCACTGATCTTAAGTGCATGTATTGCAATTTGCTTGGCCAGTCTTCACTGACATATGGATGGGCAGGATCTCAAAGTTACTGAGATATAACAGTAGAAATATGCATGAAAATTTATGCCCAGCAGGACAGTAAACACAAAACAGTAACTGATATCTTTGATGCTGAGCCTTCAAACCTAACTGCTCATTTTGATTTAACATGACAAGGAAGTCAATAATTGTGTATTTTAAATTTGAAATAAATTATCTGTACCTAAAATTCATAGGCACCACATAGCCAGAATGATGCTTCTAGAAATTCTGTGCTTCAGGTCTTAAATCAGTACAAATATCAACAACTTACACTGGTGTATTTTTTCCTTTGGTGATTGAAACAAGTAACAATGGGATTGCATATTCAATCTATAATGAGGGTTACACAACACTATGAGAACTGAAGAACAGAGATCTGGGGCAACAATAGAACTCAAATAAAAATATCCCCGTCTCTTTACACTAAACATACTGTTTAGCCATGAGGGAGCTGTACTGCCCGCTCTCAAATTCCAGCAAGAGCACATGGTTTATATCAGGTTCTCTCAGTTATGAAAACACTGCTGAAGAAAATAAATTAGCATTAAATTGTATGGAGACAATGAGAAATGGCTTGACATACAAATCTTACATGTTCACATATTAGGTCAACTGCATTCCAAATCAAAGAGCTAACAAAGTTTCAGCTAGAAGAGGGAACAGTAAACTGCAAGTATTTGTTCTATGAATGACACCAGTAACTGTTTATCTTCCAACAATTTTCAGAAAAAGGTAGGGGAAAACAGCAACCTGTTCAAGTAACAAACTGAGCTCCAGCAGCAGCACTCAGACTGGCTCCAAAGGCCACTCTCATCACCACACACCCACTGCTGCACAGCCCATTCAGTCTTGTAGAACTGAGCATTGCAGGCAATGGCTGGGCAGCACAGTAATGATTTCATAATTACAACTGTACAGTTTTACCCTGGAATGCCACATTATTTGCTCCAGTCTGTAGACTGACACCAATACAATTCAATGTTACCAGTTCAAAGTTCATACATAGATGTTTTAGGGGTTTTTTAAAACTTATTTCTGGATTAACTCAGTTCAAATTTAGGTGTTAACATACACATTAATTGCTGGTAATAAACTACCACAATTAAACTCAGTTTAATTTCTGCACAGTAAAAGGAGGGCAGCACTGAGGCCTCTCTCAGCTGATTTCAGAAAAATCACTTTCAAAAGCATCCACAGCTGAGAATATCTTAGAATTTTATACATATTGCAAGTGTCTCTGAACATTAAGGGCTTAATACTTCTGCTGTACAAAAGCTTTGTCAAGAAGCTCTGTGAGAAACAGTCTTGACAGACTTATTTAACCTTTGTCTGCCAATTTCCCAATCTATGAAGCTGAGCTGAGGACATACGTCCCTTGGATAACATGAGGATTAAATACTTTGAAGTCCTCTGACTGATAGCACAACAGAGAGGAAAAGTTTTAAATTTACCACAGACTTATCTTTTGTCTTACTAATCAAAGGAGGTTGTCAGGCCATTTGTTGCTCAGACTTACACTATGACTCCATCTGTGGGACAAAAAAACCCAAAAAAAGCCCATTCACTCAAGGTTATTAAAAAGACTTGCCAGTGTCTGGGATTAAGACCTGGGCATGCTGCTTTTTGTCTTCAACTGGGATTACAGAAATTAAGGTTTATCATGGTCTCCCTGGGTCCAAGCCAGTCTGCATGATCTGCTCCATGTGCTGCAAGCTCACTTCCTGAATTTGGCTTTGTGGAATTTTGAACTGGTACTATTATTTAGTGACATGACTTAACTTGCTTTTCTAGTGGAGTATAAAATTCTCATAAGCTTTAAAAAGCTTAACTTTTAGTCTAACTTTTAAAACAAGTGCTGAGCTGCAGAAAAGCCTTTCTGAAGCTCTTACAGATTACTGAAGACCATTACTGTGTGGGGCCTGCAGTCTCAGCACCAGTATTTATACTAGAGGTATGCAGACAGATAGCTGTGGAATGAACCCAATAAAGGAGTTTTACCTTATTCTGCTTCTGGTTGTAGGAGTGACTGATGCTGTAGGAGAAGATGAGAGGGACAGCTGTGGGGAGGTGGACCCCATTGCCATCAGAGATGCTGGGGATGCTCCATCAGGGGCACTGATGTCCCGCTTGATTTCTTCACTACTTCTTCGAGACACTAAGGGGGGAATTGCCCATGCATTTATCATTTGCAAACATAAAGACTCTCAAACTTGCTCTCAGACAAGCATTGGTTCAGAAACCACACAGAGAAATCTACAGCTAATAGTAGGTGTAAACATTCTTCTTGATACTTTCCACTTTGGAAGTACAAAGGATTTAGACTGCACTAGAAACATTTATGATCAAGCCTGTATTTTGAAGCAAAGAATGTTTGATGGATGTAACTTAATGGAACATCACTACTTCCATTTGAAGGATTTAATGAATGAGAAGGAATTTTAACATCAAAGCGTTTATTCTCTTCTAGTCCATACAAAGCCTAAAGTAGTTAAGGGAAAAGAAAACCAAATCAGTTTAGAGACAACAGCTGTTTTATTTCCATTTAATTTAAATGTAGAATTGGCATGTATGTGATGCTCTGGACATTAGTTACATACATATCATCAACAAGAATATCAAATGTTGACCTGAGACCAATAAGCCACATTCCACAGAGTTTGCTTCATTTTATCAAAGGAAATGATTTTTCTTTCAAATGAAAGCACAAGCACTATACTCCATAAAACCAAATTTGGAATTGTTACATTCTCTCTACATGGAAGAGTTTCCAGTTAAAAGTATGAGTTTTGCCTTTATACTTAAATAGTCACCATAGCTCATGTTTGTGCAAATCTAAGATTTCACTCTCTATGTAATTTAGGGACTTATTTTCTAATGACCTGGGGGCAAGTACATTAATTTATAAATACCAGACTCAAGAAGTTTAGGTTCTTAAGACAAACAAAAATTATCTAAAACTTGTAAGCATTTACTCAAACATAAGGGTTTTTAAAAAAAATACTGATCTAAAATTAATTCTGCCTAGGTTATACAAGGCATCATTTTCACAATATTCCACTATTTGTGCTAAAATTCATAAAAGATTCAATTTTAGAAGCCCCTACTGACACTGAGAAATCAGTATATACAGCTTGATAATAAACTAACACTCTGCATAAAGTTGTATTTAACAAGTCTGGGCTTTCTTTAATGCAAAGTTAGCATCAAATGTCCAGCAACTACCATCAGCAATACTGAACAATATCTATGGGTTCTGCCAGTCACAAAGTAGACCTGTAAGTTACGTGGCTGAAATGAGAGTTCCTAATTTTCTTGATGCCCAAAAAGCCATGGCATTACCTGAAATAGATTTGGCACTTTCCATAGCAGGGACTCTGGGCAGAGACGCCGGCCGGCTGGTGGAGGATGTTCTCAACAAATGTTCTGGACAAATAAAAAAGTAGGGAGGTCATCATTACTGAAGATTCCAGTCAAATGTAAGACATTCAGGTCTGGGTCACAAATATTGCCCACCAGTGCCCAAGTTTGGCTGTTTGAGGGAGGGCAATTGATTTTATCTGGAGGACAGAGAAGCCCTAAAATTGCTCATTGCCAATGAAGTGCGCTAAAATACACCATGAGCACCTTAACCCTTTCACCCTAAAGCCTCTTGCTAATCCACTCACCCTGGTCATAAAAACCATCCTTAAACCAAAAGGCTGAGAAAGCAAACCCCATTCATCACATGGCTAAAAATATTCAATATGTCCTTCACAATGTTCAGTGGTAAAGCAGATTGCTTTGTACCTCAGGTGATTTCTTTTTTCCTCCTCTCTGGTGTGTTGGATTGACATTTTTTGGGCTTTGGGTTTTTTTTCATTTTATTATTAAATAAAACTACACATTTTTTACTTTCTTCCTCCATGCAGCCAAGTCTAAAAGGTGCCTTTGCATATTGTATTGCAAGATTAGTTCTGCCTAATGACAATGGATAAAAAAACTACAACAAAATTAATTTTCTATAGCAACAAATCAAAGCAATTTCATATTATGAAATACTGCTTCAAGTAAAAAGTACAAACAAAAGGTTTACATACTCCTACGTAGAAACATTAAGAGTAATTTGAATATAAAACCTCATGGAAATGAGGATTAAGAAAAGTGGAATCCCATTTATTAATTGCAACTGTGACATAAGAAATATACATTGCTGGTGAAACACATTAAAAATATATCTATATGGCTATAAACAGGAATTCTGTCTGGCACCTCACTACTGAAACACTGCATTCATTGATTTGAAAAAAATCACAAAAGCAATGTAAAACATACCATTCATTTTGTGTTTAAGCTTATGTCTACCCCTGAACTCTGTAACAATTAAAGAATCATGCATTATCTTCTTGGAAAGGCATTTCAATATTCCTAAAAATATCAAAGTTTCTAAAATTAAAACTGCAGCTGCATTGTACAAATAGCCTCAATATGGATTCAACAAAAGCAAGAAGGAAATCTGGCACATACAGACTATTATGAAGTGCTACAGAAAAAAAAAAAAAAACCAACCCTTTAGAAAACATCAGACCTCAGGAATACCAAATTGAGAGGAAATATTCAGCCTGGAGTCATATGGGGATTATCTTGAGAAACATCTACACACAAAAAGCCCCTAAAGCAGGCATAAATCAGAGAGCTACACCCAACACATGATAGCCATTCATTCTCACAGGAAGAGCACATTGTGAACAGTGTTTTGAGAGACAAAACAAAGTTCACAGAACAGGGGAATATTGGGAAATAGATAAATCAACACTCAATTCCATTCAATTTTTCATCTGGTTCCTGAAGGTTCAATACTTAATAAGTTTATTTTATTATTCACATACAATACAATGACAACAATCACCCTTGTTTTGTTTTGGGGGGGAGGTTAAAAAACCCATAACCAATTACACACAAATACTTGTAACCCCAGAGGTGGGGATTTTTAATATCTGGGACAGTTGCAAGATATGTCCCTGAAATTATCTTATCTTGATTTTACAAGTGATCTTAGTGACACAGTGAAACTTGTCAGAACAATACCAAGCTCTCAGCACGCAATTGTGGTTCTGTTGGAAATTCAAAAAAGCATCTTTATGTTACACCACCACATGTGATGAAACACAAGTAAAAAGAACTTAATGAGATAGTCTATGATTCTATTAAGATATTTTGATAATAAAAAGTACGTAACATGATAGTGCTTTGGATAGTAATTTAAAAAAAACAAACTCTCAATAGCAGTGCTAAACCCAAAGTTTAAATGAACTTGGATAAGTACCTTGAACAGGAATTTCTGCATAGCTTGGTCTTTTGTCTGTCAGTGTAGCAAGGGGTTTTGAAGATGAGATTGGTCCACTTATGGAATGCCTCTGAAATGGAAAAATACTTGAGTCACACATAACTGGAAGGTAAAAACAAACCCAAATGTGGAATTGCAGAATCAGCTTTAGAAATTCAGATATGACATTATTACTAATTTTAAAGAACTACAAAAATAAAGGAACCTTTGAAAATTTTTCCTTCTTTACTTTAAAAACCTTTACTTTTGTCAATCTCACTATGCCTTGATCCTGTAACATTTACTTCTTTAAACTGAGACCTGTTTCTCAGACCAATGCTAAAAATTAAGGCTGTGAAGGCTCTTGCAGTTTTCCTGTTAATTCTCACCTTCATTTATATTTTGTTTGAACAAACCTGTTCTGGTTAAACTGGATGTGTTTACTTAAACCAACAGAACCCCCTATATAAACAAGGTTTTAGTGCATGACTTGTGTTATTAATATAAGCCTTTACTGCTTTGTGTCTCATCTGGAAAGTTGGGAGAATGGTGTAAATGGGGACAGTGACCCAAAGCACTCTTTGCTAAGAAAAACACTACTGAAAAAATGGGGTTTATTCAGAATGTCAAGAGCTTTTGTCCCCACATATTTAACTGAGATGCTCTGGGAACAAATGGAGAGACACATTTTATTATTTGTTGAAGATGTAATAAAATACAATTTTATTTTTTTGCCTTCTCAGGTCACTTTAATTTTTGTTCTCTAAAGACCTAAGAATTGAGCATTTTGTTTTTAAGTTTTATATAAATATTTAGCAATATATGGCTTTTAAACACAATTCAGTAAGCACTGAATAGGACTAAAATAAGCATTTTAGTCTCACACAGTGAACAGTACAAAGGAATAATTACCCCTATAGTTACTGAAACAGATTCAGTTGCTAAAGACTCATGGAAGATCGCCCACAATTATTTCAAATTAATCATTTCAAAGAGCTTATTGCAAATTATAGTTCATTCTTTATTCACCCTGTTCTTTCTATTAGATTCCAATATTTAATCATAATCAGTCCACTAATGTGTTTATCATGAAAACTCTTTCAGGTCTCCATCTGGCCCAAGGTTAAATGAGTCTTATCTTCATAAAATACTAAAGGTCAGATGTTTCTCATGCCAAATTATGAAGCCAAGACAGACAAATCTAGAATTGTGATTAAAACAATTTAACAGTATATACTTTACAGCATCCCATAGCACAGGCAGGATTACAGGGCTACTTAATCATCAGAGTCAAACTAGAGTTGTGCTTCTGTGCTAGAAATCAAATGGAGAGGACAAGTGCAACGTACAGCATGAAGAATTTCATCACTTCATATATCCAATGTTCTGCATATCCACAACAAAGATTGTACCTTTAAATGTGCAGGTGAAAGTGACTGTGAGCCATGCACAGAAACGCTCACAACAGCATCCCCTAAGAGCTGGTATTTCACACTTACATCACCTACTTAAAAAACTCCCAAACATTTCCTAACCAAAGGATAAGAACTGTATCAAAGTGAGCAACTTCATTCCATCTCCCCACCCCAGGAAACAGCTAAAAGAGATAATGAGGCTAAAATAAAAATATTTAATTTTGGTTAGCTTTGAGACTGGCACTACAGAGACAGGGGAGCACAGAGCTTCAGCTAAGAAACACAGGTGTGTACAGAGCTGGATAACCTTACAAATTTATCCCTTAAAAACAAACATCCTTTATGAAAGTTGTCAGAAGGTGGCTGTATCATTTAGCTGATGACTTGCTGCATATTGGTCTTGACAAACTGGTTGTCTCTTTGCTCCTGTTGGCACTGCAGACAGGGCAGTTTAGTTTAACTAAAAACTGTTTAGCTCCTTATTTGCACTGTTTAGTTCCTTATTCCATATCTCACAGCTACCAGCAGTAACACAGTGACTGATGCACTGCAAACCAGAGGAACATGGACCAACTGATATTTCTCTATTTTCACCTGCCTTCATCTATGCAGCAGTGCACTGGTGTCTGGGACATGCTTTAAATTAAAAAGAGAACTATGGCAGGATGAACTAATCCCTTCAACTCCACATATTTGGTTTCTGACTCGTCATCCTTGTGTCTGTTGTCAGCTATGGAAGGAAGGACGACCATCATCTTCCAGGTACTTTGCACTTCATGCCAGTGCACTACACATGGCATTGCAGAACACACAGTTTTTCACAGATTGACTAGTTAAGATATAGGAAGTCTTTGACACTAAATTGCTTGGACCCCGGAAGTTTATAAGCTCAAAGCAAACCAGGACATTCAATGGTGACCTGTAAACCTGAAAACATGTCTGTTTCAGAGAGTCCTCCAGCTACAAAACAGGAAAAGAAAGTGCCCAGGGGAAGCAGTAGAGAGACTCCCTTGTCCTTATATCCCTCCCTAGGCATCTGCTTTGGTCACTCCCAGTGGCATACCAGACCAGCTAAGCTTTGGGCTAACCCAGCTGGGCTGTTCTCACATTCTGAAGAGCATTCTCTTCGTACCTCTCTTCCTAAATTGCTCTGCAGTACTGCTAAGAGCCATAGTAAAACACAGCTATGCTCCACTGCAGGCTTGGACCTGAAGCCAGAAAGGGTTTTGTTTGCTTGTTCTTTGTTGCAAAATATATCCAAGAATTTATCCCATTATACATACTCAGCTGTAAAGAAAAGCAAACCAAGCAAACAACTCTTCAAGACTGAGGAAATTCGTGACACAGTCCAAAGACAAAGCACATGGTTGTTGCATCTGTAATTGGACAATGTTTTTTTGCAACCAATCCATCTTATGGAAGTATCAACACTGTGCCAGATTCTCAGTAGGTGTCCATGTAAATATTTCCCCTATGACACCATTTAAAAGCAACCAAGATTAATGATAATAAACACTGCAACATCCATACAGAGATCCACCTTTCCTCAAAGACCTCAAACCATAGATAACTTCTTGTTAGGGGGTTAGGTTTCTTTTCTTCTGCTCCTTCTTACCTATAGATTTTTTCCCATAAGTTCCTAAGAAACACTAACTACTTGTTATACATACTAGTAAAGAACTGTTATTCCTACCCTCATATCTTTGCCTGAGAGTCCCTTAATTTCAAAAATATAATAATTCAGAGGGAGAGGGTTTACATTCTCCAATCCAAGGGAGGCTCCTGCCTTCCCAAACAGACACCTGGCTTTCAAACTGAGACACTTCTATAAGGTGGGAGTCAATAGGCCAGCTCACATTGTGATTACATATTCAAATCTTGTTTTTCAATTGCAAGAGAGCACAAACAAAAATGTTTTTAAGAATGACATCGAATGCAACAGTAGAAAATGAGGCAGCAATATGAAAATAAAGAAAACTCAACCCCCTTCTCTCTTGAGCAGAAAACATTCACATAACTGAGGTCATGAAATCAAATTGCCTTCTGGATAATTACAAGCACTTTGAAGAAAACCACCTTATCTTCAGAAAGACAATAGAAGCTGTTTTCATTTACACACCCTCCCCTTTGTTTTTCAGGCAATGTTTCCCACTAATGAGTATCCAGCTGTTAATGACTTGGGTCTATACCAGAAATTGAATTCAAAATTCAAGTAATTCTGGCAGATCAAGAACATCAAACAAGAGCTATAAACCTGAGCAGCTTTACAGTATTCTGAGATTACTTTGGTTCATGGTTAATTTACAGGTAAATAAAGTGAGATAAGCCTTAGGCTTCACCAAAAAGCCTTCTGTCTGCCAAAGGTCTGGCTCAGTTCTTTGGAACATGAGATTAAGTCTGTCTCCTCCTACAAGGCTGCAGAAATAAACAGAAATATAAAGACAGATCAATAGGAACAAAGCATCTGTCAACGAACTTGTCACATTGCACTAATTTAGAAAACTGCTGTCAAGAGTGACTGAACCACAAGAAGTAGCAGAAGCTCTTGCAAAAAAAAAAAAATTTAATTCCTTCTCATTGCTTTTAGGCTATCTATTTGCTTCATGAAATTCACTCTTAAATGAATAAAAGCTGCACTAGTCTGAGAACAGGAGAACAGTCAGTCTGTTCCAGGTATTGTTCCTTGAGGACTAAAAGCTAATATGGCTACAAAATCCTCAGTTCAGAGAGAATGTTATTACTAAATCATTACACTGACCTACAGTGAAAATCAAGTTTTGGAACTTTGGGATAGCAAAATCTTGAAGGCAACAGGAGAATTATGGATATTAAAGGAGTAAAATAAAGTACATTCTTTGATTTTTTTCTTTATGAATCTGGTCCCATCTGCTTTGTCCTTAAACTTGTTGGCTTCTGCCAAATTCTCACTTCACACAGCAAGTGAGATAATAAAACCAGCAAAGATCTACAGAGGTGAGCATCAGAGTCCATCTCAGTGCACCCAGGCTGTGCAGCAAAAGGACAAAGCTTCAGAGAGGACAGCACAAAATACACAGCACCATCACCCACTGGCCAAACTCTGTCAGTGCAAAATGAACAAAGATCAGAAATTTGCAATTCTTTCAATCCTCCCTCGTCAGGCCTGCACTGAAAGGTACATTTACACAGATGATGGCTGACAGATTCTGCACAGACCTTAGTCCACCACCAAAGGGGATTACTGCTGATTCCCTGCCAGGCACAGGACTAAGAACTGACAAACAGCAACTCTAAAACTAAGGAATGCAAATAAAGTCTTCTTTTCATGCTTTTTAATAGCACAGGAATAGCAATGGTTGTGAATATTTAACAAGAACTTCCAAACTTCCAATGTGGTTCTCACTGAAGACTTGTTAGACTGAAAAATTTAGTACTTACTTACTTAAGGCAACATTTTATCATCATTTCCCCAACAAGTCAGGCAATATTTATATGTTACCACCTGTAGTTTCACACAATCTTCTTCACAGAGAAGGATTAGGTGCAGTCATAAAACACCCACCTGCATAGGGGATACAGCAGCAGCTGGGGGAGTTTTCATGGGACTTGGGCTCAGGGGAGTGCGAGGAATTGTGGCAGCAGCAGGGCTTGGAACTAGGAGGAACATGGAAAGGAAGCCATGGTGAGCATGACACTGTTCTGCAGTGCAACAGGAGACTGCTGAAGCCAACCCTCACCTTGTACCTTACATTACGAGTTTTACCAGATCACACTCTCAGCATTTCAATTAGCAACTGACTGAAAAGTCATTTGAAAGTATGCCTACACACTTACTCCCCTGCAATTACCTTCATTTGCTGTCTTTCTATCATCCATGGTAAAAGCCTGAGTTTGCTGGGGGTGGACAAGGCTAAGGTGCAGGATACTATTACCTTGGCAGATGTAAATCATGGCATTACTAGCTCTCTGATCTTCAGACAATTAAAGAGATAGCAGCAGGCTCCTGGCTCTGCCAGTAATACAAGAAAGATAAACTATATCACCTGCTTCTCCTTTCTAGTTTCTGATCAAAGCCCACAAGCACTAGATTATTATATACCTTAAATTTTGGGATTAAACAAGTAACATTTTTAGAAAGGCATGAAAACAGAAAAACTCTAAATTGGTGAATCAGTGATCTGATGATTTAACAACATGATTAGACATGAATGCTGAGGTAGAAGGCAGATACTAGCTTGAAATGAAATATTCCAAAGAAGAGAGAGGAGATTTATCATTTAACTAAACTAACTGGCAAGAAAGCATCTTCCTCCAGTAACACACTAAAAAAGCCTTCTAAATTAACACTAGAAAAGTAAAAAACTGTAAATACTTATGAAGAATACAAGGAAGCACAGAAATAGATGCATTTACAGAATGGTTAAATAACAGAGATGGTTCTGTATCTTAGACTTCCTGGTTCTAAGCAGTGAAAAGCAGCTCTGCTGGGCACAGTACTGTACTGTCTCTGCTAAATTAGTCTGCCTCAGACCAAGTCTTTTCACATGAGACTTATGGTGACTTCATTGGACATGAAAGTGAAAACCCAAAGACCTGGCAAGGGAAATATTTTGATCCATACAAGGTCTCATACACAGTTAAAGGTGAAACCCAAGTGTTTCTCATTTCAGAATAATTACTTGGACTCCTTATTCTGGTCACCTATAAACCACTTCTTTCCACAATCAGAACCACAGTTAAGTCCATTGTCTCAAGAGTGAGACTTCTTTCATTTTAGAAAATATCTCCTATATCTTTTAATAGGTGATACTGGCAGGATCTTACTTTTAACTGTTATCAGAGCTCTGAGTCTAAGACACAAGTTATTAAAAGAAATAAACTCAGCTCTAGCTATAACATGGCTTTTAAAATGCTTAATTTGGTACATTAAGTTCAGATTTTAATAATCAGGCTGAAATCAGCTGTACTCCCAGCTATAATTATGTGTCATATGTGTTTATGTATTTCTAATATACAGGAGCACTGAATCAAAGCATCCAGCATATGAGTCACTGGCAATGCGACAGCAAAGAGAAAAATAAAGACAAGACAAAAAAAGGATGCTTGCACTTAACTGCAGTGAACAATCTGTTCTGCAATCCAGTTTGGGTTGGTTTGCTCCAGCCATCAGTTGGAGGTCAGGGCAGGATAAAGCAGTTTGCTCTGAGTTAGGTGAGCCACCAGAGATGACCAGGTCTCAAGCAGAGGGGCAGCCTGGAGCAGCTGCTGGGACTCACCTTGGGAGGAGGCACTGTCAAAGGACTTGATGAGCGTTTTCACAGTGGGAGTTGGCTCTGAGGAGGTGGAGGATCTGCGACTCAGGCCCATTCCTTGTCTCAGAGCTGCCAAATCTCTCTCTACTGCATTCATGTAATTGTACACTCGACCACGTTCTTCTTCCTGCCTGAAGTCAATGTGCAGCTCATTTAGGGTATTTAAAAAACATCTTAACATGCAAAGTCTTAAAAAAATCAACACAAATTGAAGCTGAATTAAAATCTATGGTCCAAATGGGTCATTACAATAACTAGTTTTCTTTCCACTGTAATTCAAAAATAGGTTATCAACCCAAATTTTCGCTGTAAGTTCTTACTATTTGTCAGCAACAGAGCTCAGCATCTGGTAACAAAAGTCTATCAAATCATATTTGATGTAAGTCTTAATTCCTACTCCTATCTCACATACACAGATGGAAAAAGTTGAGATTAAGGATTTCATCATTCCACATGAAAATAATCATCTCAGAGGGGGGAGGTTTTTTCCACCTGAATAAATGGAAAACAATTTAATACCAAGGAAGCAAGAATATATTTCTGGTATACATCTTAAGGCAGCATCAGCTTTTCCCCAAGTTTCACAGCCTGTGCTATCTCCTATCCTACTAGATGCTGGGCTAAATGTAATGTAAATCTTACCAAATTCCCATCCATGCAGAAAACATTTGTTTTATACATACACATCACAAGCATCATAGCTGTCAGCTATATACATATCTCACCCCTAGAGGCAATGGAGTCAGGATTCAAATGGTGCTGTCCAAGATGTCCCTATTGAAGACTTGAATACTTCTTAAAGACATATAACCCAGTTTCAAAATATCTGGAGCACCTAATTCAAACCACAATACATCACAATTTGGATTGGTTTTGTTTGTATATAGAGAGTACCTCTAATTGGAAAGAAAACAGTGTAAATTATATGCAGAACTAGATGAAGGTTTCTTGCCAGGTAAAAAAACCCAGCTGTGTTTTTAACCACACCAAAGGCCTTGGCTGCTAATAAGAAATATTAATGATGGTACAAACAGCCAACGCTGCTTGTTTTTCACACTGTGGAAAGCAAAATCATTTTTAGCTGTTAAACTGGAAAAATCCTCCACTTCAAAACTTTGTAAAACCCTGGGTGGATTAAGTAGATACACAGTATAGAAGTATAAAGTGTACAGTACAAAGAAGCAAATATTGCTGTTGTAAGTGTAAGTGTACCTATTTTGACTGCTGAAAGCGGCATAAAGCAGCTTGCTGAAATACAGATCCTCACAGAGGGACGATTTACAAACTGCTGGAGCCTCAATAATTATGAAACTGGATTTGCAAAGGTGCAGCTCCCCTGCCGTGGTGACAGCCCTGCTGTCAGTGCATACTTGCGTGACTTGATCTCCTCCAGCTCCTTGGTGAGTTTCTCGTTTTTCTCCTGCGCTTCGTGCAGTCGGCGCTTCAGGTCGCCGATCTCCTCCTGCGCCTCAGACTTGATGTCGTTGGCTATAACCACTGCAGTCTGCAGGTCTGCCTGGAACTGCCGCCACTCTGCTGACTCCTCCTGCAAGCACCCATTTGAAAGTCAAAAATAAAAGTTATCCTTATTATTCATAGTTTTCCTATGCTGCTAAAGGAAATGATTTACAGGAATCATAGAAGCACTTGTCCAGTGTTAGGCACAGCCTAAGTCACAAGTTAAATTGAAGAGGTTTTACTGGAAATAACTAGACTTTGATAGTCATGAATTTCTTTTCTGGAGACAAATGAAATGTCCAAAGTGGAGGAGAAAAATATTTAATATTAAACTCCACATCAAAATACACAGAAACATTTTCTCCTAAGCCCAACATCATATCTTTGTGACACTGAGAAATTTTTTGCATTGTTTAGCGTCTGTAGGTTAGTAAATAAATTCTCATGATGTCTGTCTTTCAGAAATAATTATTTTATTGGCATTGTATCGAATGATAATATGTTTTCACAATTCCATATGCTGGTCTTAGGACATTGTAAGCTTATGCTTTATTGACTTTTTTTGGTTTTTACCTACCCGGAGTCTCCTGTGAAGATTCTTGATCTCTCTTTCCATGTCATGCTTTTGATCCTGAAGTTTTTTAACTGTATCTGGGAAAAAAGTTAAATTCCCTGTAAGATCTTAGTCAGGGATTTATTTACTTAAAAATAGTAACTGAAAAGACCTGCAAATGTTTCTGAAGACTTACTCAGAGAAGACATTTTTATAACCAAGGACATCTGAAGAAACATAGCATGAGAAGGAATAATTTGCCAGAGGGTGTTAATAGGTACACACTCCTCTGTGACTGGTAAGGGGAGCAGCATAAGCAAACTCAATTCTTATTCAAATCCCAAATCACAATACTAAAACAACAAAGCAATAACAAAGTAGGCAATTTAACATGAAAGGAGCCTAAAACATGCATGTCTGGGGTTTTCCCTCCTCAAACATAAGCTGCAGCTACATGAAGCCTTTTGATTCACAGGTTAATTCCTGCCACAAAGCAGCTGACATAACACTCACAGACATGCCTTCCACAGGGATAAAACTGAAATCATGTCCCCAAGAATCTGACATTCTTGTCTATCAAGCTACTATTTGAGGTCAAAGCAAACTATATTTACAGCAGAAGGCCAAACAGTCTGTGAGCTGGTGTTATGAGAGAGATGGTCCCCTGAATCTGTCAGCAGCCACACAAAGGGTTCCCAGCCCGACCAGCAGCAGCTCCTGTGCGGCGTCTGACAGACTGGCTACTGCAATTATTATTCATTTGTGACTTTATTCAATACACAAGGACAATGTGATTGATTACTCCATTCTTAAAACTAGGCAACTAATGAAGAAGAACACAGCAGAAATTTCTAATCCTTGTGTCACTTCACTGATTCTTGGATCCTAGGATGTTTTATTTCTGTAGCATCGTGTGACTGCAAAAACTGTAAAAATTATGGAGAAACTGACAAAATGCACTTTTTTGTTCAAGTTCATTATCCCAACACCTGCTGGAAGCAAATATTTTTCCTGTATATTAGCAATGTTCTTTCCACAACATGACTGAAGGTGCCTAACACACTTAGGCTGTTCAATACACAAAACCTTCCTCAACAGCCCCAAGTACAGGGGCTTTTTAAGTCACAGTTAATTTCTTTACAAGAATCATACAAACCTCAGCTGGCCTGAAAACATGATAACCTTTCAAACTTGGAAAAGCTGGAACATTAAAAATAGACAGATGCTTCTGTATTTATCTCCTCCTTGTAAGAGTGCCCATTTTAAGTTGCACCCAGCTGATCTTTAAGCTTTGAAGATAAGGCTACAGGGTGGGCCACTCAAATCTCATGCTACCATGATACTTAAGCAAAGCTCTTCAATTTTTAGCTTGTCTCTTTATACACAACTTGTCTGAGCTAAATTCAGAACTAGGCCAAAGTTATAAAATTTGCTCTCCCCACCTTTTCCTTTGAATAAATTTTGGAACAAATCAAGTCAATGTTCATTTTCACTTTTAAAACAGTTCAAAGAAAAAATGTTTTTAAAAACAAAATTTGCAGTACTACTAAAAGCAAGCTATCTAAAAATAACCACAAACCAGAAACCATAAATGCACCCACAATTAAAGCTTGTGTAGTGCCATTGTTCTGAGCTTCTGTGAGTTGTGAAACGCACCATTAAATTTTAGTGTATTTATGCTTTGAAGTAAAACACAATGGTCTGAATATTCTGCAGGTACCATAAATAATACAGAGCAGTTCACAGCAGTTGTTGGAAACAGTGCTCTCTCTCCTCCCCAATCAACCAAGGAGATTAAAAATACCCCCCACCAAATTGCAACTGAATTTGAAATGCAGTGAGAAATTATGGCCAATATAAGTGATTTCACCCCTTCCACCAACTACAGCCTGAACATTAGGGCATTGGTTGGACTCAGTGATCTTGAAGGTCTCTCCCAACCTAGTCATTCTGTGAATTCTAGTAGTCAAAATAGGTAGAGGCTGCTATGTGGCATCTTTCCTTCCTGCATCCTTGCAAACTCCACATTCTTCTCTAACACACACAAACCTTTCCCAACTCCATGTGCCTGGATCTTCAGTATGGTAGGACAGGTACTTCTACCATTATCCAGTCTCTTTCTTTTAAGGATCATAGACAACAAAGAAGACTGAGATAAAAGAAAAGGTAACTACACATAAGAGCAAATTAAAACAAGGAGACTCTTCTGCTGAATGAATAGGATGATCAAAAATCCACAGCAAGCTTGTGTTTTAGTTCAGGATCCAATTATATCTACATTTCACAAAATTATATTGATTTAAGCCACAGTTTGACAAGGCCTTGCCTCTACCTAAGAGGCAGAAAATAAAAAAGATTATGGGACATGCAGACTACAAATGATAAAGAAAACCTTTACAAGTAGGACTGGGAGGAAGAGTTTTGTAAGGCTACCAGAGAAAAGGTATCACAATGTTCTGTATCTGCAATTTTTACTAACTATAATATAACTAGCAGTTAGAATTTATCACTATGAAATAAAAATGAGTATCAACATTCAACTGTTTAATTTCAATAGTTTCTGGGGAAAAAATAAGGGAAAAAATAGTAACAATATTCAGACACGTGCAGTAGTTTCAGAAAAAATGACAATTCCTGGGAAGGGACATTACCTCAAGTAATTCTGACAAAGGAATTAATTCCACAATGGACACTCACAGTTTTTGTACTGGCTACACAGGCATGCCTCATAGTGGGAGAGCATTTTGATTCCTTACCATAGAAATGGCTATTCCAGCACAAAAACAAATACACAGACTAGCATAAGAATTATAGCTTCCTTCTGTAAGGAAGAGGCACCAAAGCTCAGGCAATTTGTAGGTCAATCTTGCTTTTGAGCACATCATGTCAGACTAGATGTCTATAAAGCAAGAAAGGTGACTTTTTAAGGGTCCACCATTAGCTTAAAAAAAAAAAAAAAAGTACTAAAAATGTGAAAAAAAGTACAAAAAAGAACATCCTATTGACTTTTCCAACACTTTGTTAGAAAAGGCCTAAATATAGTAATGTAAATATTTCATTTCATAACTGCTGTCAAGATCCTTTTCAAATGAGATATAGCAGAATTAAAACTGTCAGCTCCATAAAAGAACTATTCACTGAACATTAAATATATCCACCTTCTAGCTCACCTACCCCTGTCCTAAAAATTTACTGACTTACACAGTTACAGACTAGGAGAACATACATGCACCTGTGCAAGGAGTATTTCTGTGCTTCAGAAGAAACCTCTGAGAAATGGTAAGCTAATCTACAAATACACATTTTCTGCACATCAGGAGTCAAATTCTTCTGGAAAAAATTTCACCACAAATTCTTATTAACTGCTTGGGAGAATAATACATTTCTGTTTCCCCCTTAGTTACTGCAGATGACTAATGTGACAGCTGGGCTACCTGACTGCTGCAAGTTTTTGGGAGTCAGAAGTGAAACTCAGAGGGAACACGCCATCTAGTGCAGTGTCAGCCTTCCCCACTGCCTGCCCTCCCTCCCCACAGGCTGTTCCAGCTCAGCACAGCAGGGAGGGTACAAAACATCGATTATTTTAATGTTTCTTAAGACTTTTCACATACAACAGAACCATAGAATATCCTGAGTTGGAAGGGATTTACCAGGATAGTCAAGTCCAAACACTGGCCCTGCACAGATCACCCCAACAATCTCCCCTGTGCCTGAGAGCATTGTCCAAACACTCCTGGAGCTCTGGCAGCCTTGGGGCTGTGACCACTGTCCTGGGGATCCTGTTCCACCCCCTGGGTGAAGAACCCTTTCCTGGTATCCAACCTAAGCTCCCTGACTTAGTTCCAGCCATTTCCTGCAGCCCTGTCAGCATCACAGAGAGCAGGGATTGGAGACCACAGCAAGGTCTCCCCCCAGTCTCCTCCAGGCTGAACAAACCAAGTGCCCTCACTGCTCCTCACTAGGTTTTCCCCCCAGGCCCTTTAAGCATTGTGCTTACAGCTCCTCATCCCCCAGCAGCAGCCAGCTGCAGTGACTGCAGCTCTCACCACATCTGGATGGATGTCAGGAACATACTGTGTGTTTTTCATCAATGGAATTTGCATCCTGCTGCACACATCAAAGAGACCCCTGTTTCTGTAGGCAGACATATTAACAGCTAAGATGTGACAATTCAATACCCAGATTACTGTGAAAAATGTTGCACTGTAGGTTCCTTGTGCCTCTTTCTGGTGTTTGAAAAGCCCACAGTGAAGCAGGCTCCAAGTACCAGTGCTTGGAGTGTTCCCATCCCTACATTACTATTTGTGGTGATTAATCATTAAACAGGATGAACACTCACCACCTCATCTATGAGGCATCTTTCTCCTAAGTGTAAAGTCTGTCTTTAGTAAAATCTTTAAGTTATAATTTTTCATTTTGTGTTTAGAATTCAATCTTTTAAAAGTTCTATGTACTAGCTCTAAGTCCCAGATTTTTCACGATGTTCTATGCTGTCAGTACTTGGAGACTACCATGAAAAAACTCCTGAAATAGGTTTAACTATAAACCCACAATCAACAGAGTTTTCAAATTGTCAGAAAAAAATACACCTTTTAAAGTTTATACAATTCTTCGGGTGCCATCCTTTCTTACTGCCACTAGATGCCACTCTCCTTCCAGCACAGAACTAAAACAACAGCTTGCTTCCCCCCAAAGGATCACGTCAGGACATTGGCTGCTCCAGATGAATTTTCCAAACTATTTCAAGACCAACGAATAACAAAGACTGTTGCAATTTTTGTTGAGAATTTCTCCCCTGGCAGAGGTTTGTCTGCCTAATATTTTACCAGTCGAAATTAAATATCTGACAGCTGGTTTGTACCCACAAAGCAGAAGCATCCAAAAACCAGAGCTGCCTTGTAATAAGGTATTGCTAGGCAGATACTTAAATATCTACTTGACTGTGGTGCTGTTCCCTGCATGAATGTATTTCAGTTAATGGACAAAACAAAGCAAGTAGAAAAGTGTTCAACCTTTTTGAGTCTTTGCTCCAAAATGACTGTCTTTTAGCACAGAAATGGAAAAAAATCAGAATAAAAACTTAATTTGTAAAGAGAAGCAGTGATTGCCTTTCAGGATAAAAAGGGGTTGCTTAGGGAAACAACACTCACAGCCATGTCTAAAGATATTGAGCTTAAATAAACAATTTAGCTTGCTTAAGACACTAACTTTTCTTGACAGCAGACCAACTTAAAATCCTTTCTCTGAGTATTTCCCCTGTTATTAGAAGGAATCATGCTTTGTTTTTTTTGCTATCTTGTTTCATCTTTGAATAACATGGAAAACTAACAGATATTTAAATTCTCTAAGTAGTACTGTGCAAATACAGCTTGCCAGGGTAGAGCTGCCCATGTTATTATTTAGATGGAGACTAATTGCAGAATCCCAGCCCGTGGTAGGAATGTCTGAGCAGGTCTCCAAGATCAGAGAGGGAACTAAGGCACAGAGAGCTAGACAGGCACACAGTAAACATGTTTTCTACTACATGTTTTTCTACTTTGAAGAACAATTTGAAAACAGCAGATTTAATATTTGTTCTTTATTCACAGGTTTTTATTCCCACACCAACTACTAAGTGGGTCTGGAAAAGCTAAGCCAACCTGATTTTGTTCTTCCCCTAGTGTGTAAGGATTCTGCAAAACCTAGTCTGACTTGAATTCAGACACACAAAAGACAAGTGAAAATGTTTTCAATATTACAGTGCTCTACTTGAGCTTTTCTTAAATTATCCTTTCTCTCAAGAGAAATGCATAGCACTTACTCTCCAAATCAGATATGATAAGATTGTCATGAAGCTTCACAGCACGGTGCTGCTCCACCTCATCCTCCAACTCAAAGATGGTTTCTTTCATGTCACTCCTCTCAGTCTCTTTTTCATCTAGTTCTGTCCGAAGCTTTTCTAGGGTCACATTGAGATCCTCAATTTGTTTCTTGGCTTCTTCTTGGAACACCCGGTATTCATCTTCAACCTAAAGGAGAACAGAGCTTGGCTGCATATTAAACATACTTTTAGTTTTGTAACTACTACACTTACAATGTATTTCTGTCACCAGAAAAATACAGGAGAAATGTAAGCCATTGACTATACATTGTTCTAGTGCAACTCTTTTCTTGGGTCAAAGTTAAACTGTTTTTATTTCCAGGCTGGATATATAAGCATTCCCAGCCTCTCTAAGAGCAGTGCCCTGCATAAAAGTGAAGCAACACCACCACTGCACCAAGGCTGAGGTTTCACAAGCAGCTGATCCAATTTAACATTCAGCTGCCATGAAAAAGGGACAGGATGGGGGGAAAACTCTTTACCCTTCCTTTCTTTTGCCAAAAGAGAAAAAGCCTGGTCTCTCTCAATTTTAGTGTTTGCTGGACCTGTGTGATGAGTGATTTCCTTAAGCAAGTGTCACATTTGTGTGTGAGGTGTGCTGGTGAGTTGAAGCAGCTCTAAGGAGTCTGCCAAACTATTAAGTTGAAAAAAAAATAAAACAGGGAAGGGAAGAAGTGGTTGACTTCTTTTCAGGACAAGGGGAAGAGGCTTTTTTATCCTGCCTCATAAAACTGTAACATAAGTGACAGGCTAGGATTGGAGGCACAGGAACATTAACACAACAGCAAAACCAGGATATCAGAAAAACAAGAGAAATTAGGTTGTGGCTTAGGATGGGCAATATTAGCAGGCACCAAATTTAACAGAAAAAATACCCTGCTTTTATGTCATCTGTTTCAGTGGTTTTTATTTTAATAGCACTCTCCAAGTTTAATTATTAAAAATATTTTAGTATATTTTTCACCCCAAATTAAGGTTGATTCTAACAGGCTCGTGATCATGACTAACATGTTGATTTGCAGCTAATACATAGTTTACACATTAAATTCAGCATAAATTGTCTCTTCAGGAATGCATATGTAAAGCTGTTAAATAAATTGTGTGATTCTAGCTTTTATATTAAATTATGGTAAATACTTTTACTAGACACAGCTACTGCATAAATTAGAACTATCTGGGTCAAAAGAGAACTGGGAATAAACACTTTGATCCAAAACCTAACCAGCACATAAAGTCGTGCAAAAGGTGTGAAATTTAAGCAGTAAATCAGTGCAGCATCTTAAATACTGCCTAAATTTGGCCACTGAAATAAGTTATGCAGTTTAAATATTTTTTAAAAAAGTAACACAAGAGTTACCCTGTTGCTCAATGTATCCATGTAATTTTTTCAAATGCTGACATCATTTTCATAACAGAAGTCAAGAGAAATTAATCAGTCCTAACACTACTGCAATCCAATGAACCTCATAATTCATCTTTTACTTCTGAAAGAACTACAGAGGCCAACAGGCCATTGTGTAGGTGGGATGTTAGAATGCAATGGTATTTAGGCACTACCTTAGCAATGGCATCTTGCAATCGATTGGCGTCATTGCGGGTGTGCGCCAGCTCTTCCTGCAGACCGCTGGCCAAGGTCTCTGCCTTTTCCTTATCCAGCCTGACACTCTCCAGCAGCTCTTGTATATCTGATTTATCTCCAGAGTTGTGTATAGAATACAACTCAGCCACTCTCTGCTTTTCATGCTCTAGCTGAGCTTTCAGCCTGTTCATCTCAATCTGGTCACTGGCTACTGTGGCTTTGTACTCCTCTAAGGTAGATGCCAGAGCTGTTTTGCTTTTCTGCTCTGACTCAATAATCCGCTCCATGTGGTGATTCCTTTCTTTTAATGCCCCTATCATTTCTTGGGCCTCCTTGTTGTCTTGTTCTGCCATCTTCAGGGTGTTGCTCAAGTGCTGCTGAACCCCCAGCAGCTGCTCCCGCTCGAAGCGAGCGTTCTCTGCCAGCTCCATGTAGCGCTGCTCCAGCTCCATGTAGCGCCCACTCTTCATGTCTTCATCAATCACATAGGAAATATGGTGCTCGTCCAAAAGGGACCGGAAATACTCGATCTGACGGCTGAAGTGTTCCAGCTTGTCACTTTGCTGGCACAAAGACTCCATCAGGATTACTTTTTCCTCTCCAAGTCTCTCATTCTCGCTGTTCAGCTCTTGTGTTATTTGTTGCAGATCTGCGAGCTCTTGAAGTGTGGCTTGGAGCTCCTCAGCTGTACTATGTTGATTCTCTTCCATCTGATGGATCCGCTCCGTCAGACAAGCTACAGACACTTCACTTGCATTGCCACTGCTTCCCTTCCTAGACCTTTCTATACTTGGTACTCCCTCAGATTCTGAAGACGATGGAGCATCTAAGGCATCATCACTTGATGTCAGTGGCTGATAAACTTCACTGCACTCACTGTCTAAATTATCCATGGAATTGCTGTGTTGGTTGTCCATAAGAGTGTTTTCATCCTGACTTAACAAGTCTTCCATTGATCCAGGAGCAGAACCTTCCACTGAAGACGTCAGAGTGCCCCCACCATCGCTGTGGTTGCCAGCTGTTATCTCTGGGCTCAAAGACTGATAGCCAAAGAGCTTTTCTGAGTTGTCCAGCCTTTGTTCCAAAGAAAAGCCTAAAGCATTTAGTCTGTCTTTTAACATTCGGTTCTCGTTCTTCAGCTGATTGAGCTCCTCTCGGATGGCAGTGTTCTGCTCCTGTAACTGCAGCAGTGTAGACTCTACATCAGTTGGCTGATGGACAACAATGGCTTCTTTCTCTTCCGATTTCTCATCCCCCTCAGGATGATCTTCATTGAGCCCCAGCTGAGCACGCATGTCCCTTAATTCGTTCCTCAGGTGCAAGATTTCCACATCTTTAGTTTTGGCTAAGGTCAGAAGATCATTCACCTTGGCTTCCAGCGCAGCTTTGTCGCTGATCTGGTTGTCAGACTTGGACTTGCTCATGCGGACGTCGGCCTCGGGGTTGGCGCGGCCGCGGGAGCGCTTGGCCAGCAGCGCCTCGCTGGGGCCCTGCCCTGCCACGGGCAGCTTCTTGCTCTGGCTCACACGGGAGCGCTCCCGCATCCTCTCTCGAGAGGAGCTTGACTCTTTATTTCCAGATGAAGTGCTACGCTTAGCTGTGCAACTTGGACCTGTGTGGTTGTGGAAAGTTAGGAACATGAATTTAAAATACAGTATCTGTCACAGAAGGCTGGATGCTTTGTATCAGCAACACAATGGTTGATTTTCTGAATCGCACTGCTAAATACATTTCAGAGAAAATACTGGAAGTAAGCATTAATTCAACAGTCAGCATTTTCTGTTTTCTGTATTTTCATCTCATTGCATAAAAATGAAGACAGATTATTACTCCTTTATTTCCAGATGCTTTACAGCTTTGCAAGAAGTATTGAATCCAAAACACAGCAATGAAAGGCAAGATCTATTTCAACCCATATCAATAACACACTAAACTATTTCACTTTCCTGAACAGTTTCTGAAAGCCCTCTTACTTTATTTCTATAAAGCAATACAAAATGTCCAAAATGTTCACTGTAACAAGTCATCTTAGAGATTTAGTGCTTGTTCATGGATTTTTTTAAACAGACAATTTTAGAAAAACCTATGATTCTCTAATTTAATTGTACTATTTCATTTTTTATAATATTTGCATAGTCAATATTGAAAAAACTAAAAAGAACACCCTCCAAAAAAGCAATTACATTATTAAGAACAGGAAAAGAGTTCAGAAGGTGTGTGAATTGACCATTTGAGTACTTCAGTAGGCAACTTGGATCCTCAATGCATTAAATGAAAATAAAAAGCCCCCAACTTCCACTTTTAAGAATCAATGTATCTGTTTACCTGCAATACTTTTGGGTTTGTTTTCCAGACTGTTCATGGCTGTCCCTGGAGCTGAAGATGCTGTTGATACACAAGAGTTCTTCTTGGCCTTGACACCATTGGTCATTGTCACTCCACCACCACCAGCCATCCCTGCTAAGAGGTCATCATTACTCTTAGTCTGAAAGAAAGGGAAGAAGCAGCTTTAAGACAGCTGGCCCAGAAGTCTGCATAGCCAACATTTCTACTGTTAAAGATTCCTTCAGTTTAAAAAGTACATATTTGACAAGTCATGTGTCTATGCAAGAATGCTGAAAAGTGTAAGTGCACTGCACTGTGCAGTCAGTAAACTGAAATGGAACTTTAACTCCTTACATATGAGTGAGCCTTGAAACTGAATCTTCTCTCTTCCCCCAAAAATTCTTAATCTTTCAGTATCAAGGAGAAAAAAAAAAAAAAAAACCAAAAAAAAACCCGTTAAAGCACAGTAACACATCATAGCATAAAACTTCTCAATTTTGACTGAAAGTTTGCTTATGCATAAAAATGAAGGCAATTCTTAGATAATTAAACCACCAAATACCAGGAAGTTAGTACAATATCCTTCAATTGAATATGATCAAATGTTTTCTGGTGGACAAATTCACAACAAGAAGCTCAAATCAAAGAAGATGAAAAAACAATCCAGCATTAGCAAAATACAATTTCTAGTTCAAAATGCTAAGCTACAGTTTCACAGAGGCAGGGGAAAAGCCACCCTCACCATCTATCCTTGCCTTGCTTTCAAGCCCTTTTCTAGGGAATTTTAAGAGATGGGGTATTTGTTTGATGGACTTTTTGTCTAACCTCATCTGATTGTTCCTGAAACTACTGTTAGCCACAAAAGCCGCCTGGAATGTGACAAGGCAGCAAGCACAGGATTCTTAACAACCAGACTCCCAAACAGAGAATACATCTTTCAGAATAAAGCAAAGTCTAGAAATACTAAGCTCTTAAGCATTAATTGGCAGACTTGATACTCTTCAAAATACAATTTTTCAAATGGTGAAAATCAAAATACGCTCAACATTTTTCCCATTATATGAGAAAAAGAAAAAAATTAAAAGAAAACAGCTGTGCTAGCAGCATTCCTAGAGCAACTGTAGTATTCAGCTGGATAACACATTTGAACTGTCCTCCAACATCCCAGCTAGAAGGTAGTGCTTAGGAGTTAACCAGTTGCTTTCCATCATGTCTGCAAGTTTGTAACTTCCAGCTCACACATACCCATGTTAAAAACTATATTGCAGGCATTACAGTCTATACATTTAGAATAAAGGTACACTTGCTTAATTAAAAAATTAGTTGCATGTCACTCTGCTCTCTACAGTCTCTTTTTGCAAGTGCCAATTCCAGAACAGCTAGGAATACTGATCACAGCACTGTGGAAAGACCATGGCTAGGATCTGTGCCATTTAAAAGAGCAGCTGCAAAACAAAAGGGAGTTTTGGGAGGAAAATATATTTGCTCTGCATGCAATTGATAGAAATACAGAAAATTAACATATATAGAAACATCCTTTTTTAAGGGTAAAATCCTCTAGGACAAGAATGTTTTTATTGAATCATGTCAGAAATGGTGTAGCCGTCTGAAAAGGTTTATAAAAGGCTGGAAGAGAACACGTCACTCCAAGGATCAGTCAGATGTGCATCTAAAGCTGGCTTTTCTGCTATGAAAATGCTATTGTTGTTTGCTGTGCAAACAAGGCTTTTTCAAGGGCTCCTTCCTCCCAGGAGTCAGACCAGCTCCTTGATCTGCTATGTCACACAGTCAGGCAAACAGGCACAGGCAATGGAAATACAAATAGGAAAGCAAAAATACTGGAGAGCTGCAAAAGCCATAAAGCCCAACCAACTCATGTGGGGAGGATGGGCTGAGCACAAACTACTGGTGTACAACAATCCTGGTTTGATCTAATTAGATTTTGTATCTAATTGGAACTAATTTAGTGGGCATGGGGGTAGAGGGGAGGAAACCAACCCTGTGCAGCTACTGCCTAAACCAAGGCATTACAAAAGGAACAGTGATGTTCTGTTTTGCTGCTAGATCTGCCCACCTGCCTGCAAACGTGATAGTTCAAACAGACTGTGAGCTGTCAGCATTTTTACCCTGCTGAAAGACTGGGGAAATTAGATTAAGCTTTTAGACACTTAGAGTACAAGTACGTGTTATCAAGCCAAATAGGTCAAGATGTGACTCAGCTTGAAGAAAAAAAATGCTAAGTAAAATACACACGTTCAGACATTAGTCATCTGCAGTCCTTACTGAACAAAGGAATTTTAGACAGCCATTCTTCTTCTGACTTACCCATAAACTATTTCTGCTCTAGGTTGGAAGGCATTGCCTCCTCTGCAGCCAATTAGTAAACAGTTTCTCAAAGCTGTAACATTATATTCTTGGCAAAGAAAACTATTTAGCAAAGCTTTGGAAAAAGTACAAACCAGCAGCTCTCGCCTTAATGCTCCACAATGGCAACTGTTCAGAACTTTTAAAATCAAAGTAATTTTGTAGCATATCTTTTTAATTGAAGCAAAAGCAATGGTGTATATTTATCATACCTTTTTCCCACTTGCTAAGAACCAAGCCATCCTGCTTAGCATTAAAACTCCTACATTAAAATGTAATTAGAAAATCTCATAATTAGAAATGCTCATCCAGACCTATTTTGATTTTCTATATAAAAGAACACTTTATAATTATGCAATTCATCATATTCTGTTTTCCTCTCACCACTTTCTTTCAGTGCAACGAAACTTGAATAATGACCTATACAATTCATTTCATCTTACTTTCTCAACAGGTATATCCTATTTACTGCATCTCATTCAAATCCCTTTATATATATATAATTATTCCTACCTAAGATTTTCTTTGATGGTTGTTGTTGCTGCATTTGAGTTTTTCAAACATCAAACTTCACAACAATCTAATTAAGTTACTGCATTTTGCAAACAGAATAGAAGCCTAGACACATGAATACTGAAAACACACTCTAATTTTTAATATTCAAATGTTGGTCTCCAAGTCTTGGCTTTTTAGGGACACTGGATTTTGCAATTCATCTGAAATACAGCTGCTGTCTAATTACAGCTGGGAGTGTTAGAAGCATCACAAGCTTGCTAGCTGAAGAAGTAAAAAAATAATGATCTCAAAAATAAGAATACATTATTTGCAGAGTATTTTTCTGACAAATTAAAAACTAAAAGTGGCTGGCAGTTAAACTTCTGTAGTAATAATGTGTGTGGGGTGCTGAACATTTATACAAGTGCTGGGCAAAGGGAGAGACAAAAACTACAGAGAAGGAACTGACCAAGGGCATTGGGAAGCAGCCGAACAAACAGAGCCTGGGACAGGCTCAGCTCTGCTCAAGGGTGGGTCCCACAGTTTCTTCCTGTGCTCATTGTCCACACACTTTGAAAACTCCACAAAAAAGGACAAATGTATGAAACAATGCAGTTAAAGAAGCCCACCCAAAGCTGAACACTGGCCTACAGTTATATCATTAAGAGGATGCTATAATTACAAAATTATTTTCAATTTTGCAACATTATTACTAATTGAACCAAGGTTGTTATAGTACTGTATTTCTACTCTTTAATAGAGGCCTTTCACTCAATATCCAAATCAAAGGACTGAATAAATTAGTAAGCATTGCAATAAAGTTATTTAATGCCAGGTTTTTTTCTTTTTGTCAAAGAATATTAAATTAAATTCAAAACACACACCAATCCATCAGCTCTACGAGAACACCCTGCAACCTCTATGAGGAAAATAATATGCCAAATAGTTCATCAACAACATCAAATATAAAATTATATGAAAAAATTTTTTTAAAAATACTACTTCTATTGATATTTCTTTCAAACCAGAAATTATGTGATTTGTCAATGCCAGTAAACAAAAAACCCCACAAACAACTAACTGTTATATAAGCACAGAACACTCAAAGAAGATTCATCACTATCATCAAGTCACATAGTTGGCACAACATCACCATAACAAGTAAAAGACATCCAACTGTATGAGTAAGCCTGGTTGAACATAAACCTGAGATAAGCCTTAGTAATCAAGAGAAAATTTTCATTGTGCCTCAAACTCATAAGCTGTCATGAATTCTAATCCCACACCAAAACATAGCCAGAAGTGTTACTAATGTAAGTAAAATTGTGAAAGCATACTGGGTCAAATCTGTTCAGTGTTAGATCATCCTCCTCCTTCATCTCCCTGAGAGGTATGACATAAGAAACGTGATAAGTAAACTACAAAGGACTTCAGTTGCTTTGAGAGGTTTCTAGAAATATAAACTAAGTAGTGTCAACAAGCATCAAAAGATTATTTAAAGCTAAGAAAACTGCAAGATGCATTGGGTGATGGAAGAAAGGAGGGGCACTGGGTGAAAACTTCCCTGAAACCTGGCTTGCAAGTTCATCAGCAAAAGTATTAACCATTCTTCCACAAAAGAAAAGGAAGAAGAGAAAGGGAACAGACCTTTTGACTTCAGTAATCCTGCAGAGCTATTACAGACAGACCTCCACTTTTACACTTCTTTGATTCTGGATCTTTCTTTGCCAGTTATTTAAATGGCCTTTGTGGCTTCCTGTGTGTCAGTGAGTGGTTCAGGTCCCAGCTGGACACCCTGCTCCTGGCTCTGTCCATTGGTTCCAGGGCAGCAGCAGCACAGCACTGCACAGTGGGCTGCAGAGAGCAAGAGGAGCTGGATCCAGCCCTGTCTCTGTGCCAGGAAAAGGAGGCAGACCAGGCAGGCTCAATTCCATCCATCCAGCCCAGATGTTGCTCCCAGGTGAAAACTCCACACCAGCACACCTCAGTGTGTCTGACTTTGTTGGAAGCCATATGCTCCTACATATACTGCCCTGTTCTGCTACTGTAAGAGAAAACCTCTACCTTTGAACTTGTTCTGGGAGCAAGAATCAACTTGTGAAAATTCAGCTCAAGCAGTACTTCAACACAAAGCAAAGGCCAAAACAGCCAGAAGAATTCAGCTGCACTGACCCAACAGAGATCACTGATACAAAAAAGCTCTCATGTTAGATACTTCATTAGTTCTTTTTCAAAATTAGTAAATAACTCTTATCAAATCCTATTAGTCACTGACACTGTTCAAGCATAACACCAAACAAATAACATTGATCAGAACACAACTTCCACTCTGCTCCTTTTGCAGAACAGGACTTAGCAAGTGCTGCACAGCACACTGCTCTCCATCTCATCCTGCAGTAGGGAAGTACAGCATGAATGACACACAAGATCCTGTCACCCTGCCCAGTGCTCTGTAACTACCCAGATTCCCTCCAGCTACCTCTAGTCTAAACTGCATTAAAGACAAGCCTTGAAAACAACCCTTTATAAAGCTTTATTTTAAAAAATACAAATAATCAGAATGTTCTACTGGTTATTACCTTCAAAAGAGATGCTGATGTCCCGGTTTTGGAGAGTTTTGTTACTGCAGACACTGAGGAGCCGTTCTCTGGTTTGGCTTTTTCACTTGTTTGAGCTTTATTTACTCCAGGCACTTTGGGCACTGAGCCAACACTCCTGCTTGCTTTCTTCATTCTGGGCTGTCTGTTTATGATGCATTTACAAACAAATCTGCAAACAGAAAGAAAGAAACTTTAAATATAAAATACAGATGAAAAGTAATGTCTTTTTTTATAATGTTCTATTTAATACCAGAAATCCAGAAGAGCAGCAAAGACCACAAATTAGAGCCAAACAAAATGCATGTGACTGACCAATGGTTTTTGCCTGTTTTTAAAAGGGATTTTTGCTAAGGACTAAGCACTTCCTACAGCTCCACTCCAAATTATAATCTTTTTTTTTTTTTTTTAGTTCTCGTTCCACAAATGGCATTGAACTGAGGATATTTTATTAGTGACCCATGTAGCTGAGTTCACTCGTTAGCCAGCAAAAGAAAGGCTTATTAGGGAGCAATGTCTTTTATTTCTGACTGTGGGAAGGAAAACACTGTGGGAGTATTCAGGCAACAGCCTGACTACCAACAACACTGGATCTGAGAAAAGATTACCACCAGCTCAGTAACTACAGTGCTGAGAGAAAACCGGCAGTCACAGAGAAAAACTTACTCTACAAAAAATCCACAAAAGTTGAAAAATTCAGATTCCCTCAAACCAATTATTAAAAACCACAACAATAAACAATTTTACAAAATTTAACATGAGCCATGTGATTTTGAGGATTATCTGCAAGAAGAAAGCAGAAGCAGCTCACTGGGTTCCATGGCCCGCAGTGAGGACACTCCTGCAGTTGGCCCAGCCTGCTGTCCCTGACAGCAGACATCTGCCAGCACTGCCATTCCACCCACAAGCACAGAGGAAAGACCAGAAAACAAAGCTGACTTTATCCAAACCAGGAGCAGCCATAGCAAACCCAAAAACTGTAGGTATTACAACAACAGCAGCTAATTCCAAGGAAGCACAGCCTAACAGGAGAACAGCCACACAACAGCTGTAACTTGAAGCATGGGCTACCAGAAAGACCAGACACACCAGGATCATCTCCTCCTGCAGGAGTGAGAGTTGGCAGCTGTGTGCTTCATCACCCCTGAGTCAGATGTCATGGGATGGAAGATTAAGAGGACAACATCTCCACTCCACTTTCAGACTTACAGATTTCAGGTGGAAGTAAGTGATCAGGTTTATCTGAGCCAGGTATCTCACAGCTTACTGGAAACATGAAATGTGTCCATGAGCACTGAAACATTTCCATCTCTTACAAACTGATGCATTTCAAAGGCACCAAAAGCAGACTGGTGACTGTATGAATGAGACATTTGACATAACAACACAGTGGTCAGAAGTACTAGATAATTTCAGCTAACAAAGTTAACATCATACTCTGACACACTCCTTCCTTCTGAGCACCACCTCAGCTGCACACAAGTGTATTTCAATTCTGACTTTGATAAAAAGTCAGTAAAACTCCAGGAGTTTTGCCTCTTCAGATTCCTAAGTACTATTAACAAAAGCAACAGGAAGCTTCATCTTAAGACACTGAAAATATTTGTTTATAGCTTCCAGATTCCCTTTAGCTCTGAAAGCTGCCATGAACGGACACAGAAAACTTTGTCTGCTGTTGCAGTTTCATCATCACAATGTCAAAAATGCACCAGTCCTGTTGTACAGCTACAAGGAATCAGAACACCTTCACAGAAGATTAAATAACTGAGAGATAATTTGAAATCTGACTCCTTAAAAAACCAAAACCCAAACCAGGAAAGCCCCATGAAGGTAATATGTTTGCTATACACACATAATATTAAGTGGTATGACTGCCTACTAGATTCCAGAAGCAGATGGTAACACTGGTTACCTTCAAAGTTGCCACACTTCTATTTCTTGCCTTTTTCATGGTTATGAGTCAAACACTTACTTGTGCTTTTGATCTTACTCAACTGAAAAATACTGAAGAAGAAGATAGAGTTCTTTAGTAAAACTGGCACCTTTACTATTAAATGGTATTTTGATGTTTTATAGACATAAATAAATTGCCCATAGCATGCTTGAGGAAGAACCCAAATGAATTTTCAGAGCGCAGTTTGTAGCGAAGCTGACTGCATTTAAAAAATGATCCCAAATTAAAACTACACACCTGCCATAAATCCAGTCAATCAGAACTTTTTGACAGCTGACAGAGTGAGAAGGCCAGTGCTCTGAGGAGGGTGAGGGCACTGGCAGTGACGTGACTGTGATACATTTGGACAAAGCCTGACAGCCTTGCCTGGCAGTGCAGATAAGGCAGTGGCTCTGGCTGGCAGGGAGACACCCAGCCCTGGCTACTTGCAATGCACATTCATCAGCCCTGACACACCTTGCAAAGCCAGACACAGCACACAGGAGCTTTGCATGCACTGTAAACACAGCAAGACAGACAATAACATAACCCACTGGATGGATGGCCTCAGAAAGTGATGCAGGCTAACATTACCTTTCACAGAACAAACATTTCTATTGGTATCAATTTATCTCAGGGAGTCAGCAGTGACAAGACTCTGTGAACTCAAATGTTCCTCCTCCATGAGAAGTACTCCTGAAAACTTGCCACAGTGTTTGCTTCAAGGACAGCAACTGCAAAGCACAGTGGTGGGAGCAAGAAAAACTCAACAATGTCAGCTAAGTATAATCCTCATGTTTCATCACAGCATTACTTTAAAATACATTCATACATTTGACATTCAAGACCACTATTTTTGATTCACTGAAACTCAAAGGTAGAACCACATTTCCAGAAACTTTAAAGATGCATAGAGGACAATAAGGGTTAGGGACCACTGCTCCTGTTTTAATTCCAGAGAAACTAAGCCTTTCCTAATGAAAGAAGTTTTTAGTTTAAAAACTGAGAAAAATATATGAACATGCCACACAAAATAAGAACAAGATACCAATTAGCATTACAGGTTCTAAAAGCAGCTGCTCACAAAAAGACTCCTCAAGTGAATTTATGGCCTCTCTGTGCCGATTTTCTCCCCTCCTCCCTTCTCCAGGAAGGAAAATGAAGATGGGGTTTCAGCACTGAAGACAGAAGACATCAATATTGTGTGACTGGAAGCAGAAAAAGCCCTGCTTCACCCAGTTTCTCAAAAGGCAGGTACAGCAGATAAAAACTACTTTTGTGCTTCTAAAGAACACCACTACATTCATTAGGAAGAAACAGTATTAAGAATCAACAATAATCTTGTCTCTGTCCAACAAGAAAATTTAACAATAAATTTTAAAATAAGAAATAAACTCTCTAACCAAAGGAAGCTTTCTGAACAGTAACATACAGCACTAACAATTCAAATGAGAACTAAAATATTATTTCACTATTGTTTTAAAAAGAAAATACTGCATATAAAACTGTATTTTAGATTTTGCCCTAGGGAGAAAGAAGGAATCACTGAAGACTTCCTTTCCCTTTATACACACTTCCTCCTCCTCAAAAAAAAAAAAAAAAAAAAAAAAAAAAAAAAAAAACAAAACAAAAACAAAACAAAAAAAAAAAAAAAAGAAAAGGAAGAAAAAGCCACTGGTAAAGAAAATAGTCATCAACAGGCACAAGACATTACTGGAAAACATTTGACTTATGATAGCACAAACAGTATCAAACTTATGATAGCACAAACAGTATCAATTAATCAAAATGGAAAAAAGGCAAAGCAATGCCAAAATATCAGCTAAAAGACTGCATTCCTGACCCAAAGTGTAACTATCCCTCTAACCTGTATCCTTTCCCAGCCGTCTCTCTCTCCACAGCACACATAGTCCAGGAACCAGCAGAACCCTGCTCAAGAGTGCTCTCCCTGCTCTGTTGGAGGCATGTGAAACCAGTCCTGCACTTTATACCAGCTGCAAACACAACTGCATAAATAATAATTTAAAACTCTTTTGCCCAATAGCAAGGCTCTGCTCCTGAGTGTAAACTGATATGATACATGCAGCCAGCCAACATGCAATGCTTTCAGCATTACTCTTCAGAACCCTGAGCACTGAAGCAGAGCAGGGAGGGGATGATTCCTCACTGTGACTATTTTAATCTCATCCATTATTTAAGATGCTTCTTTATGCTAATATTGCTGTCACAAAAGTAAAGCTCAGTTGCAAGAGCACAGTATATAGTTTCCTGTGCCTGGAAGACCATAGAGGGTTAAGCAACAAAAGTATTTTCTGACAGGCATTAAGCAGTGCTACCTACTAAAAGTTGTGAATTATTAAAAAAATTACAAATAGTCTTAGAATTATTTTTAAAAGATAAAAAATATAGAAGCAAGCGATCCCTCGAATCTGAGGCTACTGAGCACTTTTGAAAAATCAAATATCCAAGTTACAGAAGAAATTGCTCTCATCTAAGAGCAATAGAGTCAGTACACTTTCACTCTCTATTTGTGCAAATTCTTTGGTTTTGATATATTTAGGCTGACAACTTTGTCCAAATAATTAGGGAATGACGTTTTCAGCTCACTTGGACAGTCCCAAAAGGCAGAAAAGCAAAGAGATTATAAAATACAGCCTCATCAACCCCCTGTAAAATACAGATACAGAACTTTCCCAAGTCTCTGCAGACAAGACAGCACAGACACCAAAAAGCTTCATACCTGGAATATGAAAAAGCTATACAGAAAGAGACTCAGCTCTCTACACTTACAACTTTCAGCCTGCAAGCTGCACAAACACTCTACAACAATGTCTCTTGCTCAATAATTCCAAAAACATGATATATAAACCACTGGATTCCAACAGCCCAGAGCAAATAGTGCATTTCTCTTATTGCTTAAGATCAAGTTTTAGTGACTTGAAAGTTTGCTGATGCCAGTGGGTAATTTAAGATACCGAGGATAACAGGAGAGTCGATGGAATCACAAAGACTTAGGAGACTAACTGGGCAATAAAAACAGCAAACAAAATTAAATATAGGTAAACACAACACATCTATTTCTCAGGAGAAAGCAACCTCAGCTTCAAATATAAATGTGTTCTCAGTGTATCAATACTGCTCAGCAAGACTACAGCATTCTGATTCAGTTTCATTAAACTATCAGCACAGTGTTGGAAGAAGGAAAAGAAAAAAAGCAAAGCAATTCCAGAAATTATTAAAGAAAGTAACAGAGAAGAAACTATCAAACACAAATATTGCACTCAACAAATCAATTTTTTGCCCATCTATCCACACTTTAGTTGCTATGTGCAGTTCTCTCAACCTCAAAAAAAAAAAAGAAAAGGTTTTCTTACAGATCTTAAAATGATCGAGCAAGGGGCAAAAATAAGATCAAAGGTATATAATAGCTCCCATGAGACATCTCACAGGGAACATGACAAAAGCCTATCAAATCTGCAATGGCATCGAGAAGGCAGACTGGGAGTGGCTGTTAATCATCTCTTCCAGCACTAAAACTTAAGACCAGCAAATTAACTTAGAGCCAGGTTCTAAATAAAAAAAGTGAGCTGTATTTTAATGTATACTGTGTGAGAAGATGGGGAGACTGGCTATGCACAAGGCACAGAAAGTTCCTAATGGCTGTTAAGTATCTGAGCACAAAGAGCTCAGAAACCCTTCTGAGCCAAAACTTATTGCAAGGTGGGAAAGCAGTCAGGGTGGGAGGGAAGACTCTGGGTTTGGGTTTTTTCCTAAGGCATCTGCCCACAGCTGCAGGTGGGCTGGATCCCTGTGCCAGTGTGGGCAGTGCCTGCTACCTTCTTGTGCTGGGAGGAAAACACAAGCTGTGAATGGCAGTGCAACACAGATGGAGCACACAGGGCTGCACTCCTGGAACAACAGCTGCAGGGAGTCACTTAGAGAGAAAACACCTTTCTATTACTTTCTGTCTTAAAAATCCTGAAGAGCCTGTACAGTTTTCAATTACAAGTTGTGGAATTACAAAAATAGGAATTCTGCATTTAAATTATGCTATGCACCCACTGCTTTCAAGCCACATTTGCTATTGCTCCTTCTCCTTCAAACAGAAGGAAGGAAAGACCAGAGCTTTGGGCAAGAATTGGCTGTTACACACCTCAATTTCTCTACTCCTTCTTTGGAGAAAACTGCAGAGCTGTAGCTGCTTCAAGCAATGTGTAACCGTTGCAATACTTAACATTCCAGACAAGTGACAGGAACATTTACAGAACTCCTGAACTCACAAACTGTGCTCTAAAAGTCTTTTCATAACAAAATTAAATTATGTAGCCTTGTTTTCAAGCTCCTATTTCAATCAACTGCTATTTCAAACCACTGCCAAGGAAAGAAAAAACAACTGCTCATCAGCTAGCATGGGGAAACTGTTCCACAGGGAAGGGGAACACTGTCCCTAACTTGGTCTCAGCATGAGCTTCTACCCTGACTGCAGCTTCAGAAGATTTTTTTGAAATTATAAATTTCAAAAGCAGAGTAACAGACCAGGTAAATCCATACCATACTGGTATGCATCACTGAGCTGATTACAAAACATTCTATGTGGGCTCAATACCCTTAGCATGCCCATTAACTACAGCTGCTCACAGCCCAGCTCAAACCACCATCAACATTACTATTAAGTAGGGTTTGTTTCCTTGGTGTTGAAAATACAGGTAATTTGGTTGCATTGTCATTTTTCACTCTTTTTGTTAAATTTCACAGTTGCATCCAAATTTCAAACCACACACTAAGAGATGAGGCAGCATATACCTATTTCCTGGGCAGCAATTACACTTCTATGTCAGATTTTACATGCTTGAACAAACAGCAGGCATGCCAACCTTCCCTGTAAAACCCTCAGGTTAATATTACAATAAAACAGAGCCAACTCCTACAGTGACAGTTGTTTTCCAGGAAAATTTTAAAAATTAACACACTAATTTTTCCCACCTAAAGGACTGGCCAGCTTTAAAAATAAACCCAAATAATCTAAAAAGTGACATTTGATCAGCTAACTCCATTAACTGGAAATGCTCTTACCTGTTATCCAAGCATGCTCTAAAGCAAGTGTTATTCCAAAAATCATCAACCTTCCAGTTACAAAGGTGTATTCAGTGTCCTATAACCTTCAGCATACACTGTATTCCTCACACAGCAATCAAAGTCCACTGGTGGAATGCTTACACTGTTAATTGCTGTGATTCCTACAGCCATGAGTCCTACTGACAAACACACACGTGGAAACTCTCCTGGCATTGCCTGGCAGTGCTTTCAAAAGCAGCCATGGCAATTTTAAAACCAGGGGAGTTGGTAGAATAACACAATAAAAGGTGTACAACCAACACAACAGCTTCTTCCCTTTCAAACTGACTCGCTCAGCGTACAACATTTCACTGCAATGTTCTCTCTCCAGCACAGCTGCTCCCAAAAGTGCTGCCTCCAGCAAGTGACCAGGGGTGACCTCCTCCTTTGGTCCATTGTAAATGTTGTCAGCTGAACTCAGCTATTAACAACTGCAGCAAATGCTTCTGCTGCATCAAGTTCCCAGGGAGGAGTGAGGCAGGCAGCAGCCTGTGCCCATCACGGGAAGGGGACAGAAGAAGGACATGCAATGGCCATTTCAGGAGGCAGACCAGTGCACCCAGCACATGTGTTACAGGCAAAACCTGTCAGAGAAGTGACTAACTTGGACTAGGTCTCATGTTCATCCAAAACACTCCACCAGATCTTCAGTTTATGCAAAATCCAAACACTCCAGGTCCTGATACCAGGATGGTTATGATGATAGATCTGTTCTTACCAGCAGTTGATTAATTCTCAGCTCGAGGACTTTCTATTGCCTGGATGTCTGGAACTGGGAGGTGACTGGGTGCTCACTATGTCCACTTCACCACCAACCTTGTCTGACAACATTCTTGAAGGCATTGCAACAAAAAAGTCCCAGAGAATAGAAGAGGCAATAAAGAGATGCAGTACCTGAGGACATTCCCAGGCCCCAGGTGTTTACAGCTCTGGGATTCCCAAACCCAGAAAGGCCATCCTGGTCTCAGATGCACCAAGAGAATGGCCTGGCTGGCAATGGCTCATGCCCAAGTCAATCTTGCTAAGGCTGGGGGAGGGAAGTGCCTGTTGGGGATTGCTTAAATTAGTCATGAAAATAATTTAATTGTATCCTACCACCTAAAGAGGCAGTCCCACCCTTTCCTCGGTCCTCTCCCTTCTCTCCATTCTAGAGATCACAGCTCATTTTTGATGAGTTGGTCTTTCAGACAGATCAGGACTGATGTGACTCACCGTGTAATTGCTAGATACTATGCAAAGGAAGCAGGGACTGGGAACTGGAAACAAGAAGGAAGTCTCATCCTTTCAGAGATGGTGCAGCCCCAAATTTGTTTTAATTCAGTTTCAGGCTATTGGCTGCTCAGCAACAGCCCTGCTTTTAATGAACCTCTTAGTGCCACCCACCAAACCCCACTCTTCCAGGGCACAGATGAACAGTGTTATTTTACACTATCACCACATGACAAAACAGGGCACGGAGGGCTCTGAAGGCTGAGGATCTACAGATTTCAGTTCTGTGCAGTTGCCCACATCTTTCCTCACCTCCAAGCCCTGTCAACAGCACACTCTAACAGAGTTTAAAGTCCTCCAGCCTCAACAGAGAGAAGAGACAGAGCCACATGCAAATCCTTCCTAAATACTCTGGTATCACTAAGGGAGGAGCAGTTACTGGCCCCAGTGTGGAAGCTCAAGGACATAAATTTGAGTCATATGGAAGAGAAATCCTTGCCACAGGATGGAGAGCTTCCCATCTACCAGTAACTTTTTATTTCCCCAGGGAAAAAGGGTAAGACTATTTCTCTTCCAATTTTTACTCCAAGCCTTCCAGAAAAGGGTGAATCACCAGGCAGTTTATGGAGTTGCTGTTCCCTGGGACAGTTTGGTTGTTGGAGCAACACAGGATTTCACATGGGACAAAGCCTAGGAAAGCACTAAAAGCCCAGTACAGCATCCCTAGCTGATGTATGTGCTGATATCCTCATGGAATGCCAAGTGCAAGGCAGGATTCCACATGGGACAAAGCCTGGGAAAGCACTAAAAGCCCAGTACAGCATCCCTAGCTGATGTATGTGCTGATATCCTCATGGAATGCCAAGTGCACTTTCCACTGTGAAACACTTTTAAGGTATTTCTTTGAAAAGCTCCTGTATCCCCAGGTTTCCTGACAAGCCTTTGATGTGTAACTGAGGGCCTCAGAACAGTTTATGTTCCAGAAAAATGTATTCTTTCTATTAAAAAAGGCTATACTGAAGGGTTTTTTTCTTTTCTTTCAAATATCCTTTGTATTACAACACTAATGTCCATAACTGATAGATTTAATTTCTTCTGTAGATAAACATTATTTATATTTACAGATGTGTATATCAGAAAGATTTTCAGGAAACTGTCAAGAAGTTTTTGTAACACATATTTGTATGATTTCATGTTTTGAACATAATAAATATAGTTCTGAATATGAAATGAAGTAGACTGAATTTTCATCTGCACACTTGGATCTACACCTGAGTTTTCATAAGCAGAATTTACATTGTTTACAGTAATATCTATCCCAGCAAACTATCAACACCTTTGGAGAACAGCATGATGGTATCTTTAAGCTTTTTCAAAGTCACAGGCATGCCCATGCTCCAAGTTGAGGAAACTGTCTTCTGAGTTTTGTATAAAACTAGAAAGAACAGCAACAGTAATGGGGGAAAAGTTTGTCACAAAGTTTTCATTTTAACATGTTAATTCTTGATGACCTCAGTATAGTTAAATACAATGATATTGCCACATTCAAGGATGCATCTCAGATTTACAAATCCTAAGTCAAGAATTTGATGGTAACTACCAGCAACTGTATGTATTTAAGAAGTTAATAATTTCCAAAATAGACATTAATTGTCCAAGTCATATAAGCAAGTGCAGATGCAAAATAGCTTTGCATGATTTTGTCACTTAAAGGAAAGAAGAGTCTTTTTTTTTTTTTTTTTTTTTTGTTACAGAAAGAAATAAAACTAAAACTTCAAGTGCACATAGTTACTCAGATTCGTGGAAAGAATCATGTCTATAAAAATAGCTTTAATTTTCCTTTTCTCTTCCAGAAAAGCCTATATTCCTTCAGGGACTTGAAGGAAATGTTTGCCATTAACCATTTAAAGCACTGGTCACTCGTTAGGGAAGAGCAAATTGAAACAGGCAAGACCACTGTCTGAAATGTCTTACAGCAGATGCTACTGTAAATGCACATCCATTACCAACCCTCAGTGTCATTTACTTCACTAAATAAAAGAAAATTTTAGCTCAGTAAAAAGAAAAAAAAAAAAAAGATTAAAAATCCTATGGTTAAACAGAGAAAGTCAGACTCTAGCAGATCATTTTTATAAACTTGCCCATGTCACTTAGGACCTGTCCACATAAAGCCAGCCACCATTCTAGCAGTGAAATGCATTGAAGGAGCCTCCCCAGCACCAACCCTCACACAGCAAGGAAATTCTGCAGCCGAAACTTCAAGAAGGCTCCATCTGCCAAAACCACTGTGTGCTTTTAATTAAGAACATCCACAGAAATGCATTAAGCAGAACACAGAAAGTTTCAGGGAGCGGTAAGAACGCCAGTTCTCCTGGTCATGCTTTCCACCCACCTCCCCAAACACAGATCCCACACAAAGCCAGCACTCACTGCATGTACCTGTGCAGAACATGTATCCCACACTGGCCAAATGACCAAAGTCAGGGAAATGCTTTCAGCATCCAAAAAATACAAATACTTTCAGACTGATGTCATTAAATACATCACTCGAGTACTTCAAGTCTACCTTAACTCTTTTATTTAAATACTACATTTTAGGTGCTCAGTTTATTTTCCTGAATATAACTGCATATCTAACAAATAGTTGCAGCCAATCATTACCTGTGCCAATCTATTCTGGTACACAGTGATGGAAAATAAAATTTATTCACTATTTATCTTTCAAAAATGTCAAACCAAGTTCTGAAGCAAAAACCTGGTATTTACTCATCTGAAATTCTGCTTTTGTGGCTTTATAACCATTTAATACGCAATGAATGACTAGTGATAATTTTTTGTTGTTGGTTTTTTGATTTTTTTTTAGGTACAGAAACTTTGTGAAGAAACCCTTCATGGAGTCTCCTTTCACCTGATTTCAGAATTTATACTTGTATTATTCTTCCTTGCAATTTGGGAAGCTTTTGTGCTTTGCAACACAGTGTCATTTCTTTGCAAAAGTGAAGTACCCCAAGACATGTAGTTACAAAGATGAAGATCAAAAGTAGTAGTGCCTCCTAGGCGTAGGACACTAAAGTCATCTTACCCAAGGAAAATCATGCACATATGCGTGAAAACTCTACTAATGAATTATTTATGTTTAAAGATAGTATCCTGTGATTGCTTCCAGGCTGCACTACTGCTTAGTGCTCCAAATGGTGGCTTCTCTGATCCTTTCAGCTGGAATAAGCTCAAAAGAAACAAGTATTACGTTCCTTGTAACTAGTCACGTAGGGCTACCATTACATAAATCAGCTTCCAACGCTTGCTCTTTCTCCCTTTTTCAGTATAAAGACCAAAAATAAGACTAAATAGGGTGATTTTTTAAGCCAGGAAGTAAAAGCCTACAAGCCATTTCTTATGCTGTTTTTCCCAATGAGCAAGTGATTCAGTCCCATTAATAGCATTACACACTGCTAGGACTGGATCCTTGTTGGCAAGACAGGCTCCAGCATCACAAAGTCAAAAAACAGCTTCTGAATTATGTTAGTGAAAAATCTCTGAATGAGTTTCCATAGCCTCCACCTACTGATAATCTATTTTCCACTTTTATACCAATAGTAAAAATGGCACAAATTTGACTTCAAAATGTTACTTCTGAGTATACATCTATAGATACATAAAATGTTGACGGCACATCAGATTTCTTTTGTACAACTAAACCTTTGCAGCATAAAAATATCCATCCCAACATGTGCTTAGACAGAATCTTCTAAAACTCAAGAAGTTTTAGACCTGGCATCTGCCACCTTTAAATGATGTCCAGGTATGACTCAGGAAAGTGCCAGCATTCCAGAGCCCATGCTGAAAATGATGCAGCCACGTACGTGCCAGACCTCAGGCTAACACCCAAGTTGTCTTTGATTTGCTGTTATGGACACACTGCCCATTGAGGGAAACCTTAGCTTCAGTCTGATGCAGAAAACAGCTTTGGCAGATGCCTGGAAGGCCACAGAGATCACACCAGCCTGGAGCACAGAGGGAAAGGGAAAATACCCCAGAGCTGCAAACCACAACAGAAGGTAGCAGTCCATGACACCTGGAAATCCCTGCACACATTTTCCCACCGTGATGCTCCACCATCATCAGACTTTAATATAACAAACCCTCATACAATCTAAGAGAGAAGGCAGATCTTTACTGATGATCACACTAAAACACATGTCAACAATTAGCTTGAGCAGGTAAAATAACTGGGAAAATGTGGGCTGCATTATCTAACTAGATGGCCCTTTATTTGACAGAAATAGAAAAAAAAGTTAAATATATTTGAGACCTTTTATTCCCAATTAAGCATCATTTTCAAAAAAGAAAGAAAATGACGTATCTTCAGCCATACAAAAACATCTGAGAAATCAAGGGTTTTTTTCCTTGCTTCACCTAGTTTACAGGCCTGGAATCTGGTTTTTCCATTAGCTGAAAGTGAAGTGGCAGTGTTACAAGAAACATGAGACTACTCCCGTCTCAGTTTCCCAGTTTTAATCTCAGACTATTTACAATGACCTTCTCTTTTCATTTTTGTTAGCAACTACCTAACAACACTCAAGTAGGCTGGAGATGGGGAAGAAACCACTTCTCTTCTACTGAGCTACTGCAGCACTACATTGTGATCCACAGTGCTCAAAGCAGCCCTCGGCTTTAATTTGCCTATCTTCCAGCAGCCAAAGTCCACACCATTAATGAAGCAGGAAGCAGCTCCAGAAGGTTGATGTTTGCTTTTGGGGTGAGCAGAGCTTGCACAGACTATGCCCTTCAGCAGAACCCATGGCTCCTTAGGGCTTTTTCACCCTGCAGAACCACTGAGGTGACACATTTTCTGCTACAAGAGAGCTGTGTTTCTCAGACACTTCATGCAATCACAGACTGTGAGATGCTGTTGTGGAGACAAGGGTGCAGTTTGCTGAGCATCAGCACAGCACTGCGTTGTTTTTCTCTCTACAGACACAGCATACAGAACCTCTCAGAACAGGCTGCTGACAGGTTTTGGCCCAGCTATAGGAACCTGCCTTCCTACATCCCTGGGAATAAGGGGTCATGACAGACTTAGAAGCTAAATTAGCGTGAGGCACAGGATGGCAGACAGCAGGCACAAAACTGGAACTTAGATGCTCTTTCAGCTCTGAAAAGGCAGAAAAAACACGCTCCAGAGAAGCACGAGACCAGAATGCAGACAAAGGTGCTCCCAAACACACCAAAACCCTGCTAGAAAGCTGCTGAACGCGGGCACTCCGCCTTTCTCCTCAGGGAGCCCCACACGCACCCACCATCCCTCTCCCAGGCACGGCCAGCAGCGAGAAGCGAAGGATTCCCCGCGGGATGCGAGTGCGGGCCGGCCCGCGCCTCCCCGCCCGCCGGGACCCGCGGCCGCTCCGCTCCCTCCGCGCCGGCCCACGATGGGTGACAGGGAGGACGCGGCGGGGCGGCCGGAGGGTGCGGGGGTACCCGAGGCGGTGTCACCGCCGGGGGTGACAGCGCGGCCCCTCGGGGGCGGCCGTGAGGAGGGGCCGAGCCGGGGCTTCCCGCGGCCGTGAGGCGCTGCGGCCGGGGCGCGGGACACAGGCCCTGCCGGAGCCTGCGCGGCCGATGGCGACCCCGGCGGGCGGGCGGGGGTCGGGGCCGGGCTGTGCCTGCCGGCGCTCGGCGCTTACCGGGGCAGCCGCCGCCTCCTTCCCGCTGTTCGCAGCCCCGGGTCCGGGGCGCCGCGCGGGCCGGGCCGGCGGGAGGGGGCGCGGAGGGGCGCGCGCACGGCAGGGACCCCTCCGCCCGCCTCCGCCCCGCCCCTGGCGGCACCGCGCATGCGCGTCCCCAGCGGGCCCGCCCGCGCCCGGGGCCGCCAGGGAAAAGGGCGGGGCGCGGGCGGCGCGTGCGCGGGGCGGGCCTTCCCTCAGGGCGGGGCCGCGCCTTCCCTCAGGGCGGGGCCGCGCCGCACCCGAGTCCCAGAACTGAGGAATGCCGGCCCCAGGTACGGAGGGAAGCACCCTGAGGTGGCCGAGCCCAACGTGTGACCCAACACCACCTAGAACATAGCCGTGGGCTGTGCGCCACGTTCAGTCTTCCCTTAAACGCCTCCCGGCACGGTGATTCCATCACCTTCCAGGCAGCCTGTTCCGATGTCTGATTAACCCTTCTGTGGAGAAACTACTCCTCATGTCCTACCTGAACCTTCCCTGGCGCAGCTTGAGGCCTTTTCCTCTCATCCTTGTTCCCGAGAGCAGGCCCGGCCCCCTCAGGGCCGCTTCTCCTGTCAGGGCATTGTGGAGGGACAGAGGGTCCCCCCCGAGCCGCGTTTCCTCCAGGCCGAGCCCCCCCAGCTCCCTCAGCCGTCCCTCATCACACCTGTGCTCCAGACCCTTCCTCAGCTTCGTTGCCCGTCTGAGGGCAGGGCCCAGGGCCCGCATCTGGGACTGGTGAAAAAATCAATTTGATTTTGTGGGGTGTTTGGGTGGGAGAATAAACGTGCATATCTTAAGCTCTGGCACCAAGCACGCACAGTGCAGGAAACCTAAGTGTGAGTGGGAGGCTGAGGTCTTCTAAACCTTTGCATTACAGTCCAGTCTATAATTGTAGCTTTTCATTCGAGTGAGAAGTAGATGTTTAAATGTGTGTCATGGCTTAAATGGACTAGAGTTTTCTTCACTGTGTTCAGCACAAACCCAAAATACAGCCACCTTGAAGAAAATTAACTCTACCCCAGCCAAAACCAGGACATTGTGGTAGGAAATAGCTTTGCCTTCTGAAGTTACAAGAACTCATGTGCACACAAGCTCTCAGAGTCTGAGCTCCCTTCAAACGCACTCAACTAAGCTCAGCTTCGTAGCCCATCACTGTTCAGGATGTTTGACTTCTCATGAACCAGAAACTGAAGTTAATAACCCTAGATTGCAGTGTGGGTGCTTTGGTGGGAGGTACAGCAGAGTTTGTACTCACAGGCACTGGCTGGGAAGTGCTGTGAACACAGTAATGAAGAAAATGTGCTGATTTGACACATCCTTGTAAAAGTTTCCCTCTGTTGAGGTTAAAGCTTCTCTCCCAACAGCAACTCAGCTGTTCTAGCAAAAGAAACATTTCAGTTTTGAGTTGCATGTTCTCCCTTGAGACACATTTCTTCCTATAATTCACAGGAATATGGAATTTATAGGTTGCAGACTGGTAGGGCAAGTATGATTTACAGTGCCTCATTATCTTTGGTGAAGTTAAATTTTTAATATTATAAATCAAAGTAAATGATACTTCAATTATGTCAGAATTCCCTTTAAAACTGGCAGGATGTATGCTGCCAGATATTGCAACGTAGTTTGATTTATATGGTGGGAAAATTTTTCTGTTTATGCATCTTACAAAGTCAATTTAATTGAGATGTCCTTCCCTGTCCACTTCCCTGTCACTCTGCTTGCTCCTACCTGGTGGGGATTCCCCTGGCTGCACTCGTTTGACAGTGAAATGCTCCTTTATGCTTAAGTAATAATCCTGATGTTTATTTTCCTACAGTATGACCATTGTCATTGTGCTGGATTTTCTGCTCCATGATACCTTCAACCAAATGTTGTCCTGTGTTTCTACCTTTGGATTGATTTTTAAGCTATCAGCTAAAAAGTGGCATTTCAATGGCACTGTTTCTGTATTAAGGATGTGAAAAGTGACTGCATTTGTTTTGTACAATGTATTTCTCACGGTAGCCCACAAAGGGCTCAGCTTTCTGTTTTGCAGCAGGAAGCAGTCGCTCAGCTCAGTGAATTAATGAACAAGCTGCTAGCTGACAGTGCATATGCCTTGGATCTTGCTTCTGGAACTTAAAAGGTCACTGAAAAAAAAAGTGTTGAACTTCAGTATTGTGTGCTGTAATGTGTGTGAGTGGCTCAGCTGTCTGCTAGGGAAGCTTTCTCATTGTGGTTGGGTTCTGGGTTAGACTGCCCCAGAGGATTACAGAATCTCCATAACTGGAGGCTGCTAACAAAGAGCAGACAAATGTTTCTCCGGAGCCAGGCAGGGAGCTGATCCTGCCCCACACTGACAGCTGTGTATCCCCAAGGCCACAGGGGAGCTGCTGCCCCAGGGCAGCCCAGCCAAGCCTCAGGGCTGTCTGGAAAATGGAGAGACACCTGCTCAGGTGGAGCAATTTGCAGAGAACATCCGTGGGGATTATATTCATGTTCTTTCTCATCCTGCTCCAGCCTTAGGTTTCGTTCTCTCCCTCTCGTTCCAGGTGCTGCAGGTGTGTGCTGCCTGCTTTGCTCAGGCCTCCATGCTCACCTCGAGCCCGGGGCAGCTTTGCTCACTGGGGCCTTGAGTCAGGGAAAAGCACCCAGGAGGAGTGGCTGGGATGCTCCAGGCTGGCAGCACAGAGCTGGACACGGTAGGAGCTGGTTGTGGGTGCAGGACATGATCCCTTCCAGGCTCATCCAGGGGCTGCTCTTCCCCATGGTTACACTTCAAGGGTTCACTTTCTGGGAGAGGGAGAACTATTTGGCAGAAGAATTCCACATTGAAGCTATTGGAAAACTGTTTGATATTATACAGCCACACCACTGGTCTGAAGTATTAGTAATAGTCATTGAGTTTCCCCTTCTTTGCCCAGTTCAGGGGTAAGCATGATGAATCAGCATAGTTTTAAACACTGCAGTCAGTTATATTTTATCTACTCCCAAAGCTGCAATGGAGCCCTGTAATCTTTGTGATCTACGCTTAATGAAATGGGCTAGAGAGCTTTCAAGCAGGTATCTTTTTATTGTAGAAAGGTTCATATATTATATTAAATTTGGACTATATTCAAACATAAATGTACTTTAATTACATTAATAATTTAAACAATATTTAAATAAAGCACCAAGTTAACTTGTTTTAAGTAACTGATTCAGTTTCCACACTGATTCCTACAAAATCCCACTAATTTCATGCAGTGTTTGAAGAACTGGAGGCCAGAGCTGATTTCTTAGTAAATATGAACTACAGTTCAAGTGCTCTGCACACAAATGGAAAGTTCATAAAGTCTGAGATGGGCTGGGTTTTGAAGCAGAACTCCTACAAAAGGATTCATACAGATCTCAACACGGACTGGGTTGCTCAGCTATTTCTCTACCTTCCATGTAAACTATTTCCACACATTCAAGTTGTTTCCATTTAGTTCTCTCTGCTGATTTTAGGTGATCCTGCTTTTGCCTTGTAAAACAAGGAACAGCTTTTATTTCGAAACAGCAGTGTTAAATTCCATCCCCCCAGCAAACTCATATAGCCCCGCTTTTATCTAAATAAGACCAAAAGAACCTGACAACATAGATACAGGAGATTTTATTTAACATTGTGTACAAAGAAAGGCTACAAATGCCTTAAGACATTTTTTCCCCCAAATACAGTTTTTGGATCCCTTTTTCATACCACTTTTCTCAGAAAGATTAAAAAAAAAATAAAAATCCAGAATGACAATTTTTCCCTTTCCCCTTCTCTTTGGGCCTAAACTGAGAGATGTTTAGCAGTATGGTTTCAGAACCTTTCTGTATTAAATTATTAGGATTAGGTTTTCTTTCCCCAAAACAGAGCACTATGAGATACTGAAGCACTAGCAACAGCAGGATAAAATGTCAAAAACTGACTCCCTAACACGGTAGTGTTAAAAATAATGCCAACAGTATTAGCTCTGATGAAATCCAAAATTATCCAAACAATAACAAGTTGTTTGTCTTCTACATCTGATAATTTAGGACTAATTATATAATTTAATTGTATTTATATTTAAATAAATAGTCTTAACTCCTTTCCTTGGAATTCTTCATGGATTACAAACACTTAAAATACTAGAGATAAGAACAAACTACACGACTTACATAGGCAAGAGAAGGCTGAGTTTTGGTTTGGATTTTTTTTTTTCTGGAAAGACACAGAAAGGACAATGTTTCAGTGTCCTGCTGTGAGATCATTTTTAAATTCACCATTTTATTGTGATGCTTTTCAGTTATCCCAACAAAGTAATTCCTTCCCTTCTTTTTGCTGCCTTGGTAATCACTTCTGGTACTCCTGAAACATTGGTCCCTGCATAGCTCAGCTTCATCCAGGATTCTGCAAGTTTTGTGTGTGACTGTGAAACCCAAGACAAGACTTATGTTGGCTGTGAGAAGCAGTAAAGAAGGCAGGGAGTTGAAAAGTCTCCTGTGGAGAAATGACCTTTTGCTATGGCAGCTTTTACATTGCCATCTACTACATATGAAATAGGTTTTAGATATAGATTGCTTTTCAGCTATTTGTATAATCCCAAATTAGCACTGTCCCTGTTTCTCCCAAAAGGGGACTAAAATAGAGGAATGTTGAGCTGCTCTAGATCAGCATTTGATCACTTGGTTGGGTGCAGTAAGAAGGAACTCACAGCTGCCCCCTGAGCCCTGTCACACTGCCCCGGGGGAGATGGGAGCACCAAGCAGCAGCCAGGCCTCTGCTCACTGCTGGCCTTGACCTGCTGTGACCCCGCTCAGGGTCATCTCCAGGAAGCTGCTGGAGCCTCCTTGCAGGCAGGAAGCTGCTTTGTACACAAGCCTGCCCTTTTGTACATCCACAAAAGGGATATAAAATGCCGTGTGCTATAAATCATTCTGCAGATCAGAGAAACAGTTCATCTGTAGAATGTCTCAGATTCTCAGAACATCCTACCACGGGGGAAAACACCACAGCAGTTACACAAGCAAAAAGCTCTAGTGCAAAATAATATTTTCTCTATTCTGGTGAACCATTTTTGTCAAGAGGATTTGAACATGATTGTGATTACGACAAAGCAGTAGAGCAAACACTTCTGCTAGGCTTGGGCACTCTGTAATTATATTAATTCCCAAATATGCTTTAACAACTGTAAATAATAGAATTTTACTTAGCTCACAACACTGCCCTGCATGAGCCCAAAACTTCAGCAGTACCTGGTCTACTCTGCACAAGAAGACTGGAAATATTTAATTATCTCCAGGGCTTTGCTCTGTAGCTCTGCTACCAACCAAACCTCTTGGTGTGGCAGTTGCTACAGTGCAGAAAGATGTGAAGTGGTTCTGTTGGGAAAGGAAGGGTCTGTGAGGTGAAACATGGCAGCAGGAAAAAAATTATGTAAAAACTGCTGCATGTTTTGCAGTGGTCTCCAGCAATGTCACTGTAAGATGTAACACAAAGAGAATCAACAGTGGAGGCAAACTAGGTAATTCAATAATTTTCTAATTCTTGACAAGAGCATTTAAGAATTTAATTAATTCTTGACCTGAGAGGCCTAAATCTAATGATATGGTCACAGAAGGGACAATCAAGACAACACATACACTCAGGTTTGCTTTGGTACTACTGCCCCAACCCTTCTTGTTGTTACAGCTGTTGTAGAATTTTATCCTTGCAGCCCAAAACCAGATTTCTGGCTTAAACAATAGTCCAGCTTTGTGGTTCTAGGAGCTTTTTACTTCCTCATGTTAACGTACAGGCCTATAGCTGCTGCCTTAGGGGGAAATAGTAGAGAGCAAGTGATAAGCTTTTCTTTCTTAGCACTGAACTGTGAATGTTCACTAGCAAGAAAGAGGGGTTGCAGCACATCGCAACTGTGAGGCTGCTGTAGCTGAATTCCTGGCATTCTGTATTCATGTTTATTTACTGGCAAGAAAGCCTTTGCTCAGTTATCTAGGGCATGAGCCACCTTCTTTAACTCAAAATGAGAACCTCATTCTAGTCCCAAGCAATGGGACCTTGAGCAATTCCTAATTTTGCTTCCCTTTTCCATTTGTGTTGGTTTTATTCCCTAAAGATTGTTAAGGAACAGTCTATTAATTGTAAGTGCTTCCTTTATAGCTTCTGTTGATGTTAAGGGCAATCCATGGATTTAATTCTATTCAATTAGAAAGTTCACAGAACACACATGAACATTTATTTCATCCTGGTTCAGAATGGAGAATTGCTAATACTGGTCCAAGGCTCCTGCATTTCAGTTTTACAGGCCCTGTGTTAAATGAGGAGAATGGTACCGTGTTTATTTTTCACTAATAGTAATAGGACAATGTTAGCAAAGTCTACAAAGAAAAACATCCCTGGAGTAGAAATTTAAGAGTGCATAAACAAGTGACTATCTACAAGAATTTGATTAATTTGATTGTATCTAGGAATTGCCCTTTCAGATTTTTCTTCTTCAAGGAACAGAAGCAAATCCCCCCCCAGGTTCCTGCACAAATGTATTGGTCTTCTGTTATTACAAGTCCCTGTCATCATGAATTAAAGTAAAAAGAGAAAGGGGAAGGTTTTTTTCTTAGAATATTTCCCATTTTATACTAAAATTTCCATAAGAATGCCACACCTGATAAAGTTATCCCAGTAGGTGACCAAGCACTGAAACAAAAGGATTACCTAGTGAGGAATTGGAGAAGGTTGGGGTTTTGCCATCAGACTTTAAACATTTTTAAAACCACATTGGTCAGTTTACATTTTATACACACTTGGAAGAACGGCACATTAAGGTAAATGAACACATTATGATGCCTTCCAGTGTTACACAGCTGACAAAACTAATCTGGAGATCCACATCTGCAAATAAACTCATAGAAAACTAACAGGAACAACCATAAAACAGTTTTAAACAGGTAAAACTAATAAACTGTAAAACTCCTGCACCTCCCATAAATGTCCTCTGTGGTTGCACAGCCCTTGGCCGCGTGGTGCTGACAGTTCCGGAGCCGGGGCGGGCAGTGGGCACCACCAGGGACAGGCACCACACTGCTGCCTTTGCCCTCAGCATACACTGAAAAATAGCAGCATTAAAGTACAGCCTGAAATAGCTTAGCTACTACCTCAACTTGTTAAAAATGTGCAAGAATAAAGAACACCAGCAGCATTTGAATGGATGTATTTCGATTTGGTTTCTGACACTTCCCTCCCGCACAAAGCATACACAAACACAAAGCTGACTCTGAGCTAGTAACTTTTTTCTTGTCCATCTTTGAAAACTGTTCCCTTCATTTGCTTAACTTTTAAAAATGTTACTTAAAAACCTATTCAGTGTTAAAAAAACCCATGAGAATTTTAAGGTAGTTTCTAAATGCCAGAAACTGATGCTTATCCCCCTCCTCAAACTGGAGAGATACAGACTATCCTAATCACCTGAATTTCCTTAGCTGAAAATTGAAACATTTCAGATTCCTGTTCCTGAAAGCGACATTTGTACAAAAGTCTCTGCAACACATCAGAAACAGAAGGAGCAAAATCCCCCAGTGCACACATAAACTTTCTGCTAGTTTGCTCTTGTGTTGTTTGTATTGTACCTTTTAACATAGAAAATTGAAGAGTTCCGTTTTCTGACACAGCTCACAAGGGAATGTATAAGAGGAGAAATCAGAAGGCCTTTTCTAAAGCCAAGTTTTGCATTTCCCTTTTTGTTTGTATGATAAGGCTTATTAAAAAAAATAAAGTAAAAATAAACCCAAGACACAAAACAAAACCCCTCCAAACAAACAAAAAAAGCCCAACCAATACCCCTGGGAAAAAAAAAAAAACAAAACAAAACAACATAAATGCCTTTTGGAAATACTTAATTTCTGAAAACATAAGACTATTGGAAAAAAATTAATTGCAAAATTAAAGGAAATTCAATAAATCAATTCTCATATTTCAAATCAGTCCATTATTTTATCATCAGCAATAAGATCCACTATCTTTTCCAGCCCAAAATTACCAGCTTTGGGGAAAACATATTCATACTTAACAGAAATAATTAACGGGTTAAGTTAAATTAACTTTTTTTCCCTGATCCACATGCCTGCATGTTAGATAACATTACATTAGAACTGAGCATTGTAATGAGAGACTGACAGCAACAGCCTGTCACAGTAACCAAAGCAAAAGCAATTTTCTCATGGTTACATACTATAGATCAGTACTTTAATATTAAAATTAACTTCCTATATAAATAAAAATCAAAAAGTTGGGCAAAAGTAAATTGGCACAGTCATTATGGTATTGCTTTCCAGTTTCAACACTGCAAGGAGCAGCCACAGATTCTAAAGAACCAAAGGAAAAGGCTATCACCCAGCACCGGGTGTAGCTTGGGTTTTTCCCTTTTCCAGGAAGTCATCAGCAGTGCTCCTGCCACAGGTCCGTGCCCTGAGTGGGAGCAGGCAGGAGTGCAAGGATTGCTGTAGAGCTGCTGGGGAAAAGGGAGAACAAATATAGAGAAACAAACACAGAGAATGCTTTACTGCTCTGCACTACATGGCTCAAGTCAATCGTTTTTTAGGACTGTGACTAATTTTTACCTTCAAACAGGCAAAAAATGAAAATAAAAATTAAAAAAATCAAAATCTTAAGCCTTCAAGTTTCCTTACCTTCATTCCCTCCCTCCCCCATAAAGCACCTCCTACTACAGACAGTTTTTTTCTTTTTTGCAGGTTCAGAAGATGGAATGTCATGGAAATACATACAAGAGAGAAGGAATTTCTAGTTGTACATTACATTACAAAGAGGTTTGCTCCCAGACCTAAGGAGGGAGGGATACTAAGCAATATTAAATTCCTATAAGAATCCTTACAAAGCATGCAAAATATTGATATACTCACAAAATTGAAATTTATATTTGTTCCTTTCTGATTTCGCAACTTCACAGTACAATAATTTCTAATATTCTGCAGCAGTCAGATTTACAGTGACTACATAATCATTTCCCTTTAATTTTTTTCTATTTGCTTGAAACACTCTTTTGCTATTTTTTTTTAATTGAGAGTTTGCAGATCACCCATCAGAAAATGTGCAATTCAGCACAAGAGGAGTTGCTTTCTGTGTCATATTTCCCTGCAAATAATGTTGACAACTTGACCCTACTAATCTTACAAAACCTGTCCCTCCCTCCCCTTTTTGTGCCAATTCCTTCCCTTGTCTTCCAGCTGTACTTTTCTTCTTGCCAGGATGATGATGGACAGATGCCACTAAATGGATGCTGCATAGCTGGGCAGGAGTAGCAGGGGCTGGAGTAGTTTAGGAAAAGGGCATCGCTCCCACCCCCGGGATTGTTTGGCACAGCTGCTTCAGAGCCAGAATGCTGCTCTGGATACCAGCACTTAGATTCTACAGTTTCAATTCCCTGCACAAATACTGCTGCCTTTTCCACCCCTGTTGCAGCTTCAACTGATTTAAGGAGAGAAATACAAAATCGGTGTTTGGCCAGACCTTTTGTACTGCTAGGTGGAGTTCCACAGAAATTTCTCCACTGCTCTTAATTAAAACAGAGTTGGAATTTCTGGAGAATCCACAATGCATGCTACTTGCTAGATTGTCCATAAAGTACATTCGGGAATTTTTTCAGAGCATTTGTATCTATCTGAAAAAGACTCTTGTAGAAACAATGCACAAAGCTTCCAAAAATTCAAGTATCAAAAAAAGAGATGTTCTGATAAAAGTCTGGAGTAAGCAGCCAGCCAAACTGAGAGCCATTGATTTTTTTTTTTTAATCCACAAATTTTTCAATTACTTTTGAAGAGATAACATATTTTCTTTGGAGTGTTGGGAATTAATAGTCTTCCCAATTAATTTTCATTAAGTTTGGTGGGGTTTAAGGAATTTAGCAATCCATCCTGGATAATATTGCCCCTGCTTTTATAAGCAAACAAACAACAGAATCACTGTCTGTTATCCTCCCTGCCTCTCTTTAATTTGCTGTATTTATTTATTTAATTTTGTTGAGTCTGTCTCAACCCAACAAAACCCATCAGAAGTGCAACATAGGCAAGAGCAGGGCATCTCCTTCCCTGGGGTGTACAAACGTTTCTATGGGAAGGACTGGGCAAGCCAAAAAACCATACAAATAACAACAAAAAAAACCCCAGCCCCCAACCAGATAACAGTTCTAGCTGTACATAAAACTCTTTGATTTCTTAAGAACCATATTCATATCAGGACTTGAATTTCTGTGGAGAGAATTTTAGATCCCAGACCCTTCTCTTCTCCTTCCTCTTGCAAAGCAATGCTATTTTTGTGGCCTCGAACAGTACTTGAAAAACAGCAGTTATTAAAGACACAGTTGTGATATATCCTTTACCACCCCCTCTCCCAAAAAGGGGTGTCCTATCAAGTGGTCCAGTAGAAATCTTGACGTTTCTTTATGATAAATTAAATCCATAAAATGAGGAATACCTTCTGTCACATTCCCAACAAGAATAATCGCCACACTCTGTGGTGCTTTTGTCCAAGTGTCTATTGCTCCTTCTAGTGGAGATTCCACACAGCTCCAGCTCTGCTCCAGTTCTGGTTCTACCAGCATGAGGAGGTTTTTCTCCATTCTCTCCAGCTTGTCTCTGGTTAACAAACAGCAGAAGCATTGAGGGTTGGAATTCCCCATCACAGGAACAGGCCAGGCCAAGGAAACACCAGTCATCTTTTTCCCAGGGTGACGAGTTATGCTAAAAGCAGTTTGTGTCCTGTTGGTACCGCAGGCACCTACACCTCTGTGGAAAAGAGAATGCTCTGCCTCTTGCTGTCTGGGGTAGGGATAGTCTCTAACTGCAGGAAGTACAGAAGAACTTGAACCTGGAAAGAGAAACAACAAGGTAATACTAAAGCCCTGTAAAAACTCATTCTCATCCTGGCTATGTGAGAGCTGGTGATACATCTCTCTCTGGGACATCTACCAGCTGCGTGTAATACACTGTATGGCAGCAAGAGAAACAGTACAACTTGCAGTGCTTCAGAGACACTCCTTTTAGATTCCAGGTGGAACAATGGTGCTGGTGGTTCCAGCACTGAAAAAATTAAATCTAGAATTTGCCATTACTCAATGGAGAAATACAAAGCAGTCTACTCAGTGACACAGGCTCTGTGCTCCAATCCTCTGCATAGCCTTCAAAGGCAGCAGTGGCCAAAGAATTTTGTTGTGCATCAGTGAAGGTGGTTTAATTGCTGAGGAGCACTGTGGAAACACTGCCAGTTCTTTTATCCCAGGCCAGCAGCATGGTGCTGGGACACAGCTCCCCAAAAACTTCCTGTGCACGAGCAGACACAGGATGCACACACACAGACATCCCTTCACGAAAAGCCATATTCGTACAGATGCAAATTGACCTGCCTGAAGGAACACTCTTCTACAGACAGGCTAAAATGTCTGTGTGAGGGCAAAAGTTGTTTTATGTTCATCAAAAAAAGGACCATGAAAACCCAGCAGGGTCACTGAGCCAGGCCTGCCACAGGACTGTGCTTTCCCAGAAAACATCTTCACAAGATAGAATGGCACTTTCAGGATTTTACCTGGGACATGACTTCTAGTGACCAGCTGTCTGTCATTGTGATGGGCTGGGTTGGGTTAGCAGGGATTTTACTGTCCTTCTCCGAAGGTCTGAGCAGTGTTGGTCCAAAGACAGTGGCAAGATTATGCAGGGACATCTTGTTCACACTTTCCCTCTCAGCAACCCTGGGAGAAGAAACAATGTACAAGGTAGACCTTCATAAATATCTGAGTTTTATAAATGAGAAACTGAGGCAAAAAGTTTAAAAAATTTGCCCAAGGGCAGAAAAGTCTGCAGCAGAAACACAAGCAAAGCCCAAATTTCCTGGATTTTAATCCAGAATCTCAATCACAAGATGATCTTTCATGTCTCCAGGGACAGTCTCTGGTATGTATAACATACTTATGCAAATCAACACATTGGGCAAGCATTAAGCCAGCTTATTGCATTAATGTCAAATGCATGGCAATACTTTTTCACAGTTACAACCATATTACAAAGACATAGACAAAATCAGAAAGACTTGACTACAAAAGGAACTGAAATTGCAGTTAGGCAAAGTGATGGAATTTAAAAAATGGATCATACTGGATTTTCAGACACCTTCTGAGACAGGGTTCCCTAGACCTTAAATAAGGCCAAAGCTTCATGATTTATACAAAAACCTTTCCTGGTCTTTGTATCCAGATGCAGGTGCAGTCTCAGTCACATTGCAGCAGGAATTTGCATTTGCGATAGACAAGCCCTGTCTCTTTTGTTACCCCTTTCCTCCAGTTCTAATCCTTTTTCAGTATGAGTGGGAATGGAATTCAGGATTTACTGCCTCACTAAGTGAATATGAGACAATAGTTATCTGATAAGCATTCACAACAGATCAGCAAATACTTCTTCATTTCTGTGATTCAGCAGGTATTTAAAGAAAAGGCTCCACTTTTCCAAATAGCCAACGCTTCACACATTAAATGCATTTCTCAAGGAGCAACATATTACCTTTTTAAATGGTCCAGAAGGAAAAGGAATGTCACAAGGTTGGGTTCTGGAAGTGATAGCAACAGATTCAACATACAGCTCTCCTTTGCAACAGGATCTGAAAGTGCTACAAGACAAAAAACAAGACATCACCACAGGCAGCGAGTTAGAATCTGACTGACTGAGCCATGTTCCAGAACAGCCAATACGGATGGTCCCAGCAGGACTGTGACTACAACATCATAGGCTGCAAGGTCAGAGTTGCACATCAATACCCCACAGCATCTCGCTCCTTTATTTCACAAATGCATTAAGAATCTTTTTCTCTCAAGCAGTTCACACGTTTTGAGGCTTTCAATCCTTGATGTTTTTCTCTGCATCAAGATAAGATGAGGTACATATCCCCCTCCCCTCCAAAGGGGGCTTCCCTGAAGCCTGCTAGGGTAGTGAGTGTGCACAGCCCCAGCAGGCAGGCTGGCATGAACCAAAGCCTGGGCCTCTGCAGCTTGCAGAACAGCACAGCAAGCACCCACAGTGGGAAGGCAATGCCATTCTGAGCTCCACTCCCCTCACAGCTCGTTCCAGGCTTTTGTCCAACACTGTAAATACGGGTTTATGATGCTTTAAGAGCAGTCTCCATTACCAAGGGCTCCTCGTGCTGCACCTACCGATGCCCTCAGCGAAGTTGGGGTACAGTTCATCTGTGAAGAGGGGCTCTGGCAGCTCCCGGAAGTACAGCTTGAGGGTGCCTGCAATGGCATTAACGTCCATCTCACTCATCATCACCGACACATCCTTGTTATCTGAAACAGGGCAGAGCAGAGCAAGGGTAAAGGAACTGCTGGCCTTGCATTCCTTCTTTCCCTTGCTTTGGGGCTGTTTATCTTTTGTCTCTACCCAAATAGCTGGGAGTTTTCCTGTTTACATTTCTCTGGATTAAATCAGCAACCTTCCAGCTGAGAAGTGCTGTACAAATGACTGCAAACACTTCATTGCTTTACATCAAGCCAGGGAACCTCACCCTCCCAGGACTAGCTGTGCTGTGCCAGTGACACCAGCCTGATCTGAACAAGCCCTACTTGGCTGTATTTATATGCAGTTCAACTTTTATTACTGACAGCAGTTGCTATTCCAATTCCCTGCCTCTAACAGCTTAGAATAAGAGATTCTGAGATTCTCTAACTCCGAACTGAGTGTAGCTAAGGCAATTCAGGTCTTATATTTCAGTTTTGTTACTATTAAGAACAACAAAACCACCCTCTCTCCCTAAGCTAAACACCAACCAGCACTGGTTTCATAAAGCAGTGTAAGCCAGCATTTAATAGAAACGAAAAAGGTTGTTTTTCAAACTCTGAAAGACCCTTACTTGCACTAGCACTATTCATCAGTGGTTTTTGATAGCTTATGGTGATTGAAAAGAAAACACAAGAAAGAAATTTCACTAAAAACTTCAGGAAAACTGCAGGGAGGGTGAATTTAGATGTCTGGCACAGGTCCTGTGACTTTCGGAGTGTGGCTTGAACAGTTCTTGGATCATCATGTGGAAGCTGGAAGTAGGGCAAAATTTCACTTTTTGTACCTCAGCAATTTGGAAGCATTTCACCTGCCTGATCTCAGGTGCTTTTGGGACAAACAGGCCACTCTTTTAAATGTAGCACCAGTAAGGAACCTTTTTCTGCTCAAGATCAAAGACAGCTTTGCAGAGGTTGCTCAAAGTGATCTAATTTTCCAAGCCTGTGCACATCAGCCCAGACAGAGTTAGGGAGAGAAGCCCTGACCACCCAACCTCAGTTTCATAAATACCCCTCCTAGTTCTAAGGAGCATTGGCTTTCACAAATCATTCTTTTTTTAAGGACTTCTATTAATTTGAGCATCTCACAACAGTGAAGAAATTATGACTTCTGATTGCTGATGTTTCCCCCCAGAGAGGTGTCTGCCATTCACAAAGATTTGGCAATGCAGGTAAATGCAGGTAAAGCCATCATTTCACGTCTGCTGGGAAGAATAAAAAAAGGTATGGCTTGGTACAAAGATCCATCCTGTTGTATGTCCTGAGTTATATCAGTAAATAAAATACGCAGCCAGGTTTAAAATTATTGTCCCTGAGAATCTCTACTTCTTAATGCTTCTTGGGCAACATAAGATTAAAAATAGCACAGCCACCTAACAGGGAGCTCAGGCAGGTTCCCAGAGCAAAGGGAAGAATCAGACACAAATACTTACTGACATCAAAGGCAGCTTTCAAAGCCTGGATGTCGGTTGCGACCCCCGAGACGCGGTAGATGCCCACCTCCTCCATGCCGCGCCGCTCGATCTCCTCCACGCACTGCCGCACGATGTACGGCACCTTCGACCTCTCCCTCCTGAGCAAAGCCACACACAAGAGCTTGGTTCAGCCCAGCATGGCTACAAGCACCCCAACATTTCCCTGTGCAAACCTCTTCTGGAAAATGAGATGGTAGGAAGTTTGAGCAGGCAGTCAGGACTGGGCTGCAAAACTCCTTTTAAAACTGGAGAAGGTTTTCTGACTGTCTCAGCCTGGCTCTGGCTGTTCTGCAGCTTTCCTGAGCACTTGAGCTCTTGGCCAGGTCCCAGTGCCCCTAGAGCCTGTGACTCTGCCCAGGTAATCAGAGGATTCCCAAACAGCCCTTGGATACACAGCAACTCTGTTGCTTTCAAACTCATGCAATTCCATGGGGAGGAAATACCACACTTCCCAAACCATACAACAGAACAAACAGGTTTCTGCTGGCAAATGATCCATGACAAAAGATCAGGGGTTAAAATAATACAATGGAATCCAAAGACCTTGAACATTTTTGATTATGGAAAGGAAACACCACTGTTCAGTGGCTCTGGAAATTTGTGACCATGTCAGCTAACTACAGAGAAGGCAAGGGCAAGGGGGATTTCCGGAATTCAGAGGAGTGATAGGCTGTCAGTAAACAGCCTGTGTGCACACTGGTTTTTATCTCTGCAAAAAATGAAGCTCAGAGATTGTAAAGCATCTCCTGTCTGCAGCCACATCTACATTCCTACACAAGTGGAGCAGGCTGGACTGCCAAACCCCTCAGGGAGACACAGGCAGGTGCATCCCACTGGCCAACTGTCTTCCTGAAACACAACAGGGACAAACATGACCCGTGAGCTCACTTGGTGACAATGGCAATCTTGACCCCAAACACGCCGGTCTGCTTGCGGGACGGCATCCTTTTGAGGCTGAACTCCCGACTGGTGAACTTCACGGACAGCTTCACTTCCACCTGAACCAAAGACAACAGCTGTTACTTTTTAAACATTCTCTTTTCTTTTCTGGTTTTTCTTTCTTTCATGCTGCAATGAAGAGCAAAGAAATAAAGCCCACAGGAGGTATAGAAGCAGAGCTAATTTCTGTTTGCCACACTTACCCCATTCATTGAGATCACTGTGCGCTGCCAGTCTTTGTCCTGCAGTGCCTGTGGGTCCAGCTGGAAAACAAAAGTGACCCATGAGCTAGGTAGGAACAGACTTCAGAGAAACTAGCTAGGCCTGGAAGGCTTCTGCAAGTGAGCAGAGCACAACCACTTTTACCTTGTTATTTCTTTTCCACAGGAAAACCCACACTCCAAAGTTTCCCTGGTTTCAGGGAAACCAGGTTTTGGCTATTGTGAAGATCCCAAAACAGGGCTGAGGAGGAGCTGATGGGGGTTCATACACAAAAACCCAGCAACATGAGAGCAGTGTCTGCCAACAATAAAGGCAACCTCAGGGAGCACAACCAGTGTTTGAATCTTCTGAGAAATCATGGAAAGCTGTCCTTCAACCAGTCTATTCTTTTTCTATTCTATTTGAGCATAGAGGCAGGAGGAACACCAGGGCCTGCTATTGCAAGCACTCATTAAATGGAAACAAGTACCAATCTCTCATTTTCAGCTTTGCTTGATCTCAAGTGGACAGTTATGAGGCTGGGGAGCAGCTGACTCAAGTGCTAGAACGTCACCCAGCAATTCCACTACTGCCTTGGGAGAGCCCAAACACATCCAAAGGCCTGAGGAGTGGCACTCAGCTCCAGGGAGATTGGCAAGAAAGAAGAGGAGCTGTCTGCCTGGGGGCTTGATCAGCCACTGGAACCAGCCAAAGCAAGAATTTGGTGCCTCCTGAGCCAGCTTTGTAACACTTGGCTCTTGAATACGGAGGCACAGTAAGACCAGGAGGAGGCAACTGCAGCAAACTCTGTTTTGAGTTTACTGCTGTCAGCAAACAGATAGTCATAACCAGAACAGCTTTGCAGCACAGCTCCCCCTCTCACAGAGCCCCGTGCAGGGCCAGAGAGCTCTGGCAGGGGAGGGAAATCCTGGAACAATGGCAGCTGCAGGAAATTCTGGGAGAGCTTAGACACAGTCACGGTCACGGTCGCACACAGAGCATCAACAGAGCAGCCCAGTGCTGCTGACAGCTACAGAGACAAGCCCCTCTGTGCCCTTCCCCACTGCCCAAAGAAAGGCAAGCTGCAGTGAGTAAAGTTCCTCCCTGCTTCCTCCCACTGCAAAGACCCCAAGCAGCAAGAGAAGCAGCGAGGCCAACCTTCTCCCTGCGCACTCTGTTACGGACGTGAGCCCACAGCGGGATGCCGCCAGCACACACACGCTTCCCTGCCGAGCTGGACCGGCTCCTGTAGCTGCAACACCGGCAGAAATTCCTGAAGAGCCCTTGTAAGGAACTGTCACTAAGCAGCAGCTCCCACATTTTGGGACTGTGCAAAGTTCCAGGGGCCAATGGGCAGCAGTGCTTGGCTTCAGTGCCTCAACGACCCCAAACACAGCACTGCTCGCCAAGGGGTTTGCTTTTAACTACGGCAGAACAGATCCGCCCCCGCCCGTGGGGCTGGCCAAGGGCCCTACGAGCTGGCCAGTTTCTAGGCTGTTCTACCCTGAACTTCCGTGCTGGAAGCTTGATTTCTTTCAACAACTGAATTCTTTCCCAGAATCAAGAGGAAACCATTTCTGAAGTGTCTGGTTTCCTATGAGGAGCAACCATGCGAAGTATTCCTGAAAGCTTGATCTCCAGCTCTGAAGAGTCATCTGGTCAAGCTGCCAAAATGGCCCCACTGATGGACACAGTCACAGCCAATCCTCTTGCTGGGAACTAGTTTTCCATATGGTTTTAGAATGGAGTCACTGAGTGTATTATTTATAGCAAGGAGCTATATTATATATAGCTTAAGACTAAAGAGGAAAGAGGGTTTGAATATTTGGCAAAAACTTTAAAGGAAGAGTCCAGCAGAATCCAGTTATGGTTTATTTAAGCTAACAGGTATTACTGGGTATGTGTCAGTAATGACCAGGGAATTCCTGCCACTGCACAAAACAAAAGCAGGTAAATAGCTGTTAGAGAATAGAAGCCAAACACCATCCTGCTCTGTCTCAAGAGTGACTTTTATGTTGCTGCAAAGGACAAGAAGAAGCAGAGTGCTGGAGCTGAGAACTCATAAAGACTTTTCCTTGCTGTAGCTGAGGGCTCACAGAGACTTTTCCTTGCTGGATAACTGCTGGGGTTGATCCAGGACTATGAGTAAACCTCCATGTACCTACTGCTGCCTCTTGCTCCCTTGTTTCTGACCTCTCCTGCTGAGCTGGCAGGACCTCTGCACTCCCTCCTACTGTTTGACTCCTGCTGGAGAATGCCTTCTACTGAATGGGGCTAGCCAGGGAGAACAGGCACCAGATCTGGCTGACCCAGCCAACCCAGCATAAATCACTGGCAATAACAACAGCAATTAAGGGGAAAAAAACCCAAACTCCTCCAAGGTGCTTTTTAAATAGCAAAGCAAAATGATGGAAGCTATTAAAAGAGCAAAGCTTGGATAAACTCACAGCAACACTGAGCGAGACAGGAAGATCAGGTCTAACAGTCTGATAAGTCACAGCAGGACGTAACAGAGTCAACAGGAAACCAAGAACTGTCTCTGGGACTTCAATCAAGCTTCAGTCATGGTCCCAGCTGATGGCTGAGGCCAGCAAGAGCAACAGAGGGAAAGGGCAGCTGCAGCAGGCAGGGAGAGAGCACACTGAGGACAATGAGCTAGCAAGAGTGATGCTGTAGCACAGAGGACAAATGGGGCCATGCTGTCTTCTGGCCTGATTTGAAGATCAGTGACCTGAAAGAAGGAACACTGAGTAGAAGAATGCAATCCATGGCCAGCATGGCAAAGGGAGGCAGCTCTGAGCAAGCTGTGCCAGCTCAAGAGGGGAGGCACTGTGTAACTGCTGCCTCTGCATTTGACAGTGGAATTCACTGCTCCTCTACACAGCTGCTCCAAACAGTTACTTGGTTTGAGTGACCTGCCCCACCTCCATTGAAGCAGAGTCACTGTGTGGTGTTTCCATGCTCTGTGCAAATAGGACAGACCTGCTAAACCCTCACAGACTGTATTGCATGGGCTTGTTTGCACAGTCCCCACCAAAAGCTCAAGCTGAACAGGAAAATACAAACCAACCACTCTGTCTGTTTGCTGCTCCCTCCAGACCCCCCACGGCCTTTGGTATTTGCAGTAGCAAGCTACAGCCCCAAATTCACTAATGAATCAAGCCAATACCTCTCTGCATCCTGCCCAAAACACAACAGAACAAAGCAGCCCAGCACCACAGGGGTTTCTGAGTGCAGCTCTCTGGCCCCTGTAGCAGCTCAGCACTGAATTCAGACAGGGCACAGCCGTCAGGAAAGGCTGAGAGTGCACAGCAGTGTGGTGAGAACCTGGAAAAAGGCAAACTGGGGGATGCTACTCTGGCAAATGCAAGCCAGGCACCAGGAAGGGTGTCCATGCTCTGCCCTAGGAAACCACCACAGAGAGCTTGATCATGATTTCTTTTTCCCCAGAGAGAAAGAAAACATGCAGAAGGAGGGAAAAACAAAGAAACCTCAGTGGAAATAACAGAGCATGGACTGTGGAACATTAAGGTTAGTGTGTTTTATATATTCATTCACATTACTTCTTCCCTTTTATTAAATTTCCCAGGCAACTTTACACTCCATCAATTTTGAATTGTAACTGATGTGCCATACATGTTGTCAGAGTCTCACTGCTGCTGGCAACTCCCAGTCCTGCCATAACCCCATTCTTCTCACAGCTCCCCACTGACAGGTTAATCTTTCCTACCATCACCCTTTAGCCATGACCCATTACCTTCTTCATTTCACCCCTATTTTCATTGCTGGGACAATGTTCTGCTTCAGCAAACTGTTTAAACAAGCTTGAGTGAGTAAAAGGTTTCCAAGTTAACACGGGGAGGTACAGCATGGGACAATCTGGTTTACATGGAAAACAACTTAATGCCTGAAATAGCCATGGGCACTGCTATGAGACATCCCAGATAATTAAGATAAGAGTGATTGTTTTGCAAGGCAACAGAGGAATGGTGCTGCTCCACAGAATGAGTGATCTAAGGTCACATCCTCCCTGATTTTCCAGCACTGCTGTGAGGGAGAAGGAAATATTTAGCTTGAGCTGATGATGCAGAAAAAGAAAACGGCAAAGGAAATGGCATTTCTAGGAGGCACCAGTGGGAGGAGCCGGATCCCAGGGTGAGGAATCACTTCACTCACGCACGTTCCCAAGGCACAGGCTGCTCCTGCTGACAAACGGGCCCTCTTAGTGACAGTCTCAATGCCAAACAAAAGCTGCTACACTCCAAACAGGGCATGTGTCTGCCACGGGAAGGGCAAAATTCAAGGAGCCAAAGGGCCAGCCCAAGTGCCAAAGATTGACTGCAAGGTAACAGCAGAAGGAAAGGCCCAGGGTGCTCACAATGAGAGGGGCTTATGCCCACAGCTGAACTAAGCCTCACATTTCCTCCCATCATGTGATGTCCATTTTCCAGCTGCCCCAGTATTTTCAGTTTCACAGTGTCCACGGGAACAGCATTTCTCATGCCTGAGGTGCACCAGGAGCCCCCAGCCATGTGTGCCAGCCAGCTCAACACTGCACACCCAGCACTGCTGTGCCCAGGCCTGGTGAGAACTTCACTTCTACATTTACAGGAGGTTCTCCCACACTAAAATCTCATGGGTTTATGTTTCAGAGATAAAAACCTTGCAGACTGGCAGGAAAGAAAAAGCTCTTGCATCTGGCTATAAAGACAGACAAATAAAATATTCCATAGGAAAAGAAAATATGAGCAATGGGAGCTGTTAAAATTGCTGCCCATTCCTGGAAACTTGTGATTACATGGACCAATTTCCAGCCTTCCTTCCTTCACTGCCATAATGTAACGGAGAGATTTAATAAACATTTTCACAGCCAAAACAGTCTCCTTGATTGTCTTCATCACTGAGGCTCAGTATTTGGTGAGTCATATTCCCAGTAGTGGGAAGTTGCATATTTACAATAATACATAGTTTAACAATGCATTGCAATTTAGCCAACAGAGAAACTTCTCTGCTTTTATCAACAGGAGGATGCAGGCACGACTCTTCATGTTCCCAGGGTTTTTAACTAAAGGGAATTTATGAAACAAAAATCCTCACCCAAACTCACAGACCTTGCCTTTAGACAGACAGATTGGGGCTGAATAATGACAGAGCAACAGATCAGGAAGCCCAGGATAAACTACAAACTCTAAGGTAAACAAAATTTGAAATAAAAGCACATGGGAGAACACAGCCAACCTTCAGCCACAGGCTGTAATCAGACTTTTTTGTTGCATTAATTTTGTTTCTTAATAGAGAAATGGTGTTTACTTCAAAAATAGAGAAAAAAATATCAAAACTTTTAATAATTTTCATCAATCCAAAATGTTACCAAACTATCATATGACTTCTCTTTGACTCAATAGTGTTTGAAATTCATGATGGGACAGGAATCACTGAAAACTAAGAGGTTATTCTGGCAATTCATCAAGTTTTTTTATAAATTGCAAAGAGGATTTACAGACAGCAAGAGAACTTTTGCATGTGCCTTTTATGATACAACAGAATGCAGCATTTGTACATTAATTAAAAACTTTTAAATTGATTTTTTTAACCTTCCCACTATTTAGGTTTCTCTAAAAGAATCAAGATGCAATTAACATTTAATTGCCATCAAAGAGTATTTTTATTTACTAATGTATAAAATATATTTACAGAATATGTAATTGCTGAGCATAAAAATGCCCGTGGCTGTAAGAAGGAAATAAAAAGCCAAAATTTAGAAGATTTTACTTGGTTTTTTTTAAATCTTTCTATGTAAAATATTTGTAGAATTTAGTAGGTCAGTGATTTCAGGGTTCTCTGTTATGAGCACACAAATCTCCAGGGCATTTCAGGGCTGAAAATTTGCTCTTTTGTAGTTGCTCAGCTCCATGGAAAATACCCTTTGTTAGCTGAAGGGACACTGGGATTTCTGGTCAGCTGAGACACACACAGGAGACACCCTGTGCTGGCATTTATTGATCTGCACACAAGCTCCCTTCCAAATCCCACCATGCATTTGAGACAAAAGCTCACCCTGAAAACAGGAGAGAGGGAAGGAAGAGCCTGATCAAAGTCATTTAAGCAATGAACACTGGGAGCAGAGCAAAGGCAGGATGTGATCCCACAGACCACTCTCACCCCAAGCTGCTTCTACAACCCCACAAATGGCCTTGGCCTGCTTGAGCATCCCTCCAGGGCCAGGGAGAGCTGTCATCCCCAGGGACATGGACAGCCAGACATAAATGGAGGGCAACTCATGAGATCTTTAAACATGCCAGAAAGGAAAAGGTATCTGGGCAGGGTCTCTGTTCTGTTCAACAGCCACTCCAGCACAAAGAATGTGCCCTCAGAGCAGGCATTTAAACATCCTCCTGAAGTTGTGGACAGACAGTGCAACAAACTGGAACAAAATGGGGCACATATGTTCCCCACGTTTTCCTCCACACATGGCCTGATTTCTCCTACATCCAGCTTTTGTGCTGCATCACACAGCAGCTCTTTGCAATCATCACCTCCCCCATTGTATTACACATCTGCCACACAGAGTGTCCCAGGCCAATTCTCAGCAGTGGAAATGTTCCTTGGATGCTGTCTGCTGTCATGGACACCACATTCTGGGCATGGCAGTCATTAGGACAGCCAGGCTGTCCCAGGGCCTGGCCCACACATCCATCAACTTCCAGACACACAGATGGCTGCATTTCTGCACAAGATTTACAAAGCAGAGAGAATATTCTTGTGTCCTCCTGTCACAAATAAAGCAGCTTCACCAGTGCCCAAGGGCAGTGCAGTTCCTACACACTGATGTGGAAATGTTGAAGTTAATGGGCAAATGAGAGATGAAGACAAGCAGCTATTCCATAAGGTGCTGGAGCAGGCAAAGGGCACAAAGCAAGAGGGACACAGCTGCTGATTTCCTGCCTGTGAATCACACTGTGTACCTCACTATCTGAGGGAAAAATCTTCAATGCTGAGACAATCAGAAGGCAGAAAAAAAACCTCTGCAGTGAACATCAAAAGTCCTGTGAAGTTTTGCAGTGAGGGTATCAGGAGTGAGCTGAGCACAGCCTTACCTGGATCTGTCCTTTCCCCATGATGCGATCTGTGCTCTCTCCATCCTCTTTGGTGAGCTTGGTTTTGTTGTAGCACTTCTCATAGCACAGAATGCGCAGGGTCTGGGAGCCCTCCAGCTCAATCTCAAACTCCTGCGGGGCACAGGAAAGGAAAGAGCAATGGCTGCATCACAACAGGACACCAGTCTCAGAATAATCAATATAGTCTCCTTAATACTCATCAGAAGAACACTTAAGAGCTCCCTACTGGAACTTAGAAATAAGCTGAAATTGTATTTTGTATCTATAAGGTGGTCAAACTGGAGACTAAGAGGGTTCCCTCCTCAGTCAGGTTTCACAGGTCTCAGCAAAGCATTATTCAAAGACACAGATTTGCTCACCTTCCTTGCAAGAAATTTTGCTCATCAGCAGGTCTGAGTTGGTTGTAAACAGGCAAAATGTCTATAGCTTGTTCTTCCCTCTCTCAAAAAATAAACAAAACCATCTCCATCAACTTATTTTTAGTTGTGTCTTTAATAAAAATATCCAGCATGCATCTGATTAAAAGATGAAATACTGGACAAGACTCATGTGTATCAAATGGTTTGTTCAACTACTGCTAATCCAAGAGAAAATCTTCTGCAAGCCCTGACAGCCAAATGAACCTGGCAGAAAAGTGTTTTCTGAGAAGCAGCAGATGCAGCACAAGTGCTGAGCATGCAGCAACCTCATCCATTGGCAGTTCTGGTCTTCTGCCCATTGTGCATTGACATTTGGCACATGGAAAACAAGTCACATCAAGAAAAACCAAACCTACCTCGTTCCAGTTGGGCTCTGTGGTGTCTCTGTAAACTCTGGTTTTGGCCTTGTTCACAAAATACCCAAAAGAATCCACCTCTAACGTGCAGTACAAATCTGAGGAGGGGAGACAGGAACAAAAACTTAAAAAAAAAAAATCTAGAATCTCCTAATTTGCATTAATCACTTGCACAGGGTGCCTTCATTTCCATCATCTCTGTAGGAGTACCAGTAACACCATCCCATACAAGTCTCACCACTTTGATCAGCCCAGCTGTCCTTAAGAAGCTCTGTCACCTTTTTTGAACCTTGTGTCAAGTCATTCCCCATGAATTTTAATAACACTTTCTTCCCAACAAAAAATCTGGATGTCAGAGAACACCTTCCATTCTTTCATTGTAAAACAAAATACAGCTGAAAGAATTCAGGATAAGGGCTGACTTGTTTCTAGATCAGCTGGGTAATCAGCAAACACTGCTCAAAACCTCAAACAGACTAGGCCTATCAATAAATGCTGTGTGCTTGATCCTTTATGGTGGTCTTTTTGGGAGTTAAGAGTAGAACTTCCAGCTCCCCAAAACACCTCTCCTCCTCCTCACCATCATCACAGATGCTGTCACACCCAGCTGTCCCAGCACATGGCTTATCTAACTCCTATCAGTACCTCTTGTGTGTCACAGAGCTGCAACTCACTTGAGCTTTGCTTGAATCCCGTGGCAGAGTGGACAATGACGTTCAGGAATCCATAGAGCCCTGGGGATTCATCATCTGTAAAAAAGACCCAAGGGATTTTGTTACACTCACAGTGGAGCCAAGAGTGAGAGTGATGAGACTGATGTTACACAGGTTTATGAGCAGAGGGTGAACTGTCCCAAGGATGGCAGGAGCACGTAATAACCACTTCAGCAAGACAGGAGTCTGTTCCAAAGCTGGCACCTGTAATACCTTCTGGCACTGGGGGGCTTTTACAGTGACAGTTCTAGGATCACCAAGACAGCATGGAAGAAATTCAAAGGAGAAAAAGTAAATTATAGAGGCTAAGTCTACACTAGCAGATTAAGTAGTAATTTAGGATGGTCCCTGACACAATTTTGGCCAACTAGTGTTGTTCCAAAAGATTCTCAGACACAGCTCAAAGCTGTCCCAGGCTAGGACTCCACCAGGCACTCCAATGTCTTGCACAACAGCTGCATGCAAGGACCATTTAACAGCTGAATAATGTATACAGGAGGATATCTGCAACCTATAGCAAAAGAGAACAGTAAGAGCAGCTCTAGGAGAAAGCATAGAATCAGGCAGGGGGAGAGTTTCACTGCAGCTGCACCATGTGAAAGCAAAACCCTAAGGTCTTACCTTCCTTATTGATAGTGAGGGGAATGTTGTGGACTGTCTGAAGCTTCACACAGGAGTTTGTCAGCATCTGGAGCTCCACTGATGTGAGTGAGAAGCTTTTAAAGCCTGCCATGGAGATTGAGAGAGAGAAAGGAGTAAAAATTCCAAGGAGAGGCTGGGTACATGAGCACTCATCCTGGGCACACAAAGGACAGTGTTCCCTGGGCACTGCTCAGCAGCAGCACCCAGGTGCTCAGTCAGTTACTCTTCCAAGTAAAGTCTCAGGATGGTTCACAGGAAATAGAGGGGTTCTTAGCTCCTTGTAAAGCCAAAAACACCAGGCCGTAAAAGTAACTAAGTTTCTTTCGAATGGAGCCAGGGGAAAGGGTGAGGCTCTTCCCTCTCAGTGGAACTGCACTGAGCTCTGATCTCTAGGGTAAATGAGAGAATCTCTATACACATTTACTTACTAACATTACTTAACTGCATATATTACTTACTACATACTAACTTACTACACATTCCTCACATGTTGCTGCAGCAGAAGTTCCCCTAACAGCCTCAGACAGGAGACACCCATATTGCACTGTGGATTTCAATGCAGATCTCTGCTTTGGCAGGGAAGCCTGTCCCACACCTCATCCTCTGCAGCCCTGCTCTCTTAAGATCACAGTATTTGTACCAATGACAGCTGAGGGATACTCACATTTCTTCTGCTGCTCCCGGATATTCTCCCTCCACTCTGCCCTTTCATAGTCTGATGAAATGAGGAATGTGTAACTCTACCCAGGAACACAGGAGAAAATAGGGTATGCATTAGTCTGATGCACCACTGAGGGCAGGGCCTGCCTGCTCCCACCCTCCCCCAGTGCACACTGCTGGACAGACTGCTCTGCTGGCACTCCTGCCACTCATCCTGCATCACATCTCTGTAAAGACAGGCTGGGCTCTAGCAACGTGCCCAAGGTACCAACAGGGACAGTCAGAGCTCACAGAGCCCCTCCCTGCCAAGGGCAGCTGTGGCCCTGCAGCAGCTCCCATGGCAGCTTGTGCTATTCCTCACAACAGGAATGCAGCTGCACCAGGAATGCCAAAAGCCTCCAGCACAGGCCTAGACACTGATGAAGCAGTGGCAGTCAGGAAGCAGTGCCCAGCTCATGGATTTTCACAGTCCTGTGGGACTTCTTTGCCACGTGCATGGGAAAGCCACAGGGAGAGGCTCCAGCAGTGCCAGAGCAGGGAACACCCCTGGCAGGGGATGATCCTGGCAGGGGGCAGCTGCAGCCCTGAGGACACTGCTCTGAGTGTGCCAAGTCTTGAAGCCACAGGGCAGTCTAGAAGGAAGCTGCTGCAAAGCTGGATCTTGGGTGAAGGGCTGTTCCTACTGGTCCACCAGGACTGGTGCTGAGACAGAGGATTCATTTCTATGGTTATTTCTTAAATACCAGTCTTGTATGCATATTAGTCACAGCCACCATAACCTTTGGCAAAGCAAGGGTGAGGTGTCTGCTGCTTGGAAAGAACTGTGAGGACACACAGTAGAGCCCCAAAGCCCTCCCTGTGCAGGAGCATGTGCAGCCCCAGGCAAGCCCCAGTGCTGGCCCCGGCCTTTGGGTGCTCTCACCTTGCCGTTGCGGTTGTGCACGCGGAAGGCCATGCTGGGAGACATCAGCAGCAGCAGGGACTCCTGCTCCGACAGCTTCTTTTTCAACCTCTCAATGACCTTGCTGCCCTTATTGGCCCTCTGAAGGGGGTGGGAAAGAGGGAGCAGAGGAAAACACGTTATTCTCCAAATCTGCCCCCATTCACACTAACTGCTATTTTAAAATCCACAGCCTCTACCCTGTGAGTAGGTAAATGGCCCCAGAACAGGAAAAATGCTGTCAATAGGAGCCACAGGACTTCCAGCTGCTCAGAAAGTGTTATTTGCAGATTCTCTACACTTGGACCAGGCTTCGTTCCCTGATTTCAACTGTCCCAGCTGAAGGGCAGAGGTGTATGGCCACTGTCCCAGCTGTACCCTGTATTTTCTGTTCCAGAGCAATAGCATCATGTCACTGGGCAGCCACAGCACTGCCAGGTCCTCCAAGTGTCCTTCACTAAGGAGATTCCAAGGAACTTCTGTAAAAGCCACCCAGAACTCTCCCATCACCACCATTTTCATCAGAGGTCTGCTAAAAATACGTTTTTTCCTGGATAAAATCCAGTCCCAAGCCCAGCCATGTGTATTGTTTAGCACTGATGCACCAAAACATGTATCTTAAACACCTGCAGCTGGTGAGTAAAAGGCTTCCACAAAGTGTTCTTCCTAATACCTTACTTTTTCCAGGGAGCCTTCTTTGAAAGCCAGCCAGAGCTGAGGCAGAAGCATGTTCTCTGGAAATGTGGGGAATAACCTTCCCACAGCATGAGCAATGTTATTCATATCCTGCTCTACACACCACCACTGTTCAAACCCTTATTTTTCTTTTAAGGTCCAGGAAGGTTTGGGATCTAACAGCTCTCAGAAAATGTATCTTGCAAGCAAAGAGACACCATGTCCCTGTCTGACTGTCCAGTCAGTATAACTGCTGTTTTCTATACATTTGCTGCTGCTTTGCCATCAGTGAAACAGGAAAAAGCTTCAAAGGCATAACTGAGCCTGCTGAAATTCAACAGTATATGGCTTCTGACCAAAATCACTGGCAGGATCATAATTTAACAGCCAGAAATTGGCAAATAACACTCCCAGTCCTTCTCATGTCTGCAGCACAAGATCCCTGCCCTCCACATGGATGCTCACAGGTGGTTTTGCTGAGTAGAGGAGCTGCTGGGTACAACCATGGGGTCTCTGTCTCTGCCTCCTCACAGGGGAGCATCACCCAGGCTGTGCACTTGGATGAGCAAAGCACCTGGCCCTGCTGAAGAGTCTGCTGCAGCCTGGCTCTCCAGACTTCATCTTAGACTTCATCTGAGCAGAGACCCTGTGTCTGCATTGCCATGGAGTGCTCAGCTCCTTTACCTTTTCCCGCTGGATGTCATTCTTGATCTGGGATATCTTGATCTTCATGGCATCCAGTTCCTCATCAGGTACCAGTGGGATGTTGGGCACTGCCTCAGACTCATCCACCATTTGGAAACTGAGGTCAGTGAGAGGGATGTACCACTTGCAGTCATACTGCTGGCTTTTTCTGAAAGGCAGTAGGTCCAAACCTTTTACTACTACTGGTGTTTGGCAACACAGTCCTTCCCACAAGTTCTTCCCTGCTAGAGTGCAGAAGATGCAGATACTGGCCTAACTTTAGTGTGATTCCCATATGGAAAACAGGCAATAGGCTGCTTTTCAGCAAGACAGTGTAGCAGGGCCAGTAGCTGGTACAGCACATTAAAAAGCAACTCATTTTGTTATCTAATTCTTTTCATCCTAAGAAACCACATCCATCTCCTGCAGACAATTTTGGTCCTGCATGCTCTCTCTTTGAAGTCTCTGGAGTGGCAAAGTTCTAAAGCTGTGCCACACCTGTGACCTGGTGGCCCCCTGGGATCTGAACCTGGGTCTCTCCTGCCCAAGCTGGGGTCAAGGTGGGGCAGTGAGGTAGTGGCTATAAACCTCTGGGTAATCCAACCAGGGGAGAGAAACTACAGCTCATAGCTGCCATTCTCCAGAGATTTCACCAGGATAAGCAGCTCACTTTTTTAATGTTTCGTGTCATTTACTCCCCCTTCAACTCTGCTATCAGGAATATCCACTCTTGGGAATGCCCCACTCCTCTGAAGGTTCATTCCTCACAAGCACGTGCATTGAAAAGGGCAGGCATAACTTTTTACTTGAGGAGGACAAGAAGATAAGAGATGTCTCCCCAAGAAGAATGTTTACCAAATGAAGAGAAGCCCTATTTGAGGCAAGTACATTGGTAATGGTTCCTCCCCCCTTGTTTGTGAAAAGTGTCAGCAAAACTGCTTTTAGCTGCACTTTGGGGCTGACACAGTCTGTTCACTGCACCTTTGCCATTGTTCTGTAAAACTGTTAACAGGCTGTAGCTGCAAAGCCAAAATTAACAACCTTAGTCATATAAAAAAGTGAAGAATGTCACATATTAAAAGAAAAGGGAAGTAGAAAAATAAATGACATTTGTCCAGAATACCAGCAGCTGCAACATATCCTGCTCTCCTAGGTAGGCTCAGGGCACAGATGGAAGGAATTACCTTTCCTGAGGACTTATTCAGCATCTCATAAAGTAAACATTCCTATCTTGCTGATCATGTCTTGTCTAACTACTTCTTGTGGACTATGGTTATTTACCCAGGTCTGGGGTATCCATATGCAACATCAAACTGCAGGCTAAACCCAGGATTCTGTTGCAGCTGAGGGGCAAAGCACAAAGTCCCAAAAGGAAACTCTCACCCTCCAATCTGCTTCTTGAGCTTGGCACACAGGAAGAGGTCAGTGAAAAGAAAGACATGACGCAGCTTGCGAGCCCCTTCCACCAGCTCCACCATGAAACTGTCCTTCAGCAGCTGCCGGTGCTGGGGAAAAAACAGGAACAATGTTTCAGTGCAATATGAGCTCTGAACTTGGCACTGGGGCAACACAGTCCTCAGAAACGACTCCTACCAGAGCAAATTCAGTACATTTGTCTAATTCAGAAAAATGAAAAAGCCTACTAAACACTCCTTGCTGTCAACTCTCCTCCTGCTGCAGCCCTCTCTCCCAGCGGCAGAAAGAGCCATGCATCTTCTCCCCTGCCTGGTGCTGGGTCAGATTTCGGGCTTCTCTCCATCACCTGTTCCTGAGCAGTTTGCTGTGAGTCACTGCCCGGCTCCTTCGCACCAGGATGCTGAATCCCAGCGGATTGTCCCCTCCCGCGCCAGCAGAGAGCAGCACACACCGCTTCTCCCAGAGCCCTTCCCAGCCTCTGCATCAGCTTCAGCCACCCCAGCAAGGACAGCAAAGCTCTCCTCGACCCCTTCCATTCACACAACGACTCTGTCAACATTAACAGCTGAACGCCATTGCTGCTTCTTCACTACAAGTGCTGTTAAGGGAGAACTCCTGAACATGTGTATCTGGCAAACTTCTCAGGAGTCCCTTATCAGCCTGTGCTTTAAAAGAACCATCTGCATGTGCCCTCACCACGTGCCTACTGGAATCTTCTTTATATATCACACAAAGATTCCCCAAACCTAGAAGATGCAAAGAAGCTGCACAACTCTGACATCTTTCATCTTGCTTCCATTTCCATGGAGTTTTACAGCCTCCTAAAGCAGGGACACACATTGGTAGGCAGAACCATTATTTCCTAATTCCGTTATGGAGGAGAGGTGAGATGGATGACTCTAGAGTTAAAAGCCCCAAAGGCTGGAATGCTGGCACCCAGGCAGGTGGCTGTGTGCTCCTTCCAGCGACCAGGACAGGAGTTTCACACCCTGCTCTGTGCTCAGGTCCTCCACTGTGCTGTCAGGACCAGCAGGACTCAGTGCACACCTGGAATAGACACCTCCCACTGATTTTCAACCACAAGTCAGGGCATTCAGCTCTGGGCAAGTTTTATTTCTACCTATATGTGTAGCTGTCAGTGTTGCCTCACTTCACAGCCAGTACAAGCAAGAACCATCAGCTTCCCCACGCATGCTAAGGAACTCTTCCCTGGCCTGTACTTCCTTTGTTACTGCAGCCAAGAGGATGCTCCTCTGCCATCACAAAGTGATCAGACATCCCACATCTGCCTAGACAGCCTGTGGCTGGAGACAGGAGAGTCCTGCTAACCATGGCCAGGGCTAAGCAGCACCTCCCCAGCTGCCTCACGGCCCCCCTTGGCCAGCCCCACGCTCAGGATTGTCCCTGCTGCCCTGCCCTGCCCCATAGCCAGGATTCCCCCACTGGACACAGCCATAGAAGGGTCTCCATGGGGCAGCACCAGGAGAGCAGCTCCCCTGGGCAAGGCCAGCACACCCACAGCAGAAGTGATGCTTCCATTTCTCAGGTTCCCCTGGGCTCTGTTGGTTGCCTGACTTAACAAACCCTGAATGCATTCCCTGCTGAAGGTGAGGGATTGCAAACCCCCACCTTGCCTCTCCTGCCTACCATTCTTCCCCTCTTGGCTCTCCAAAATGAAAACAAACCACATCAGTCCTGAGCCTAGCAGGCATCATGGCAAGGAATACATGACAAAGAAATGGCCCTGCAGACATAATTCTTCTTCCCACAGCACCCTACACTTCCTGACAGGGATTAGGAGCCTGCATTTTCCTATCTACAGCTACCTGTGAAAGCACATGGAGCAGTGTCAGAGCTCATCTTGGTGCTGCCTTCCATTACAAGAAGGTCCTGGAAATCAGCAAAAGCTGCCCCTTCCCCAGAGCTGCAGAAAGCAAGGCTGCTCCCTGGCAGACTGCTGCACCATCTCTGGGCAGGACTCTGGGGAGATCTGGCATCCAGCAGTGATTCAGCTCACAAAGGCCTGTACATATGTTAGTGTTTACTTTTAGGTGGGTGTGATCCTCCTGGCTTATTCTCAGTGGTTTTGGAGAGAACTCCTGCCTGCACTTTGCCTCTGCTGCTGATGGGCACTTGAGCACGCCTTCCCCTCCTGCCTGGGAGAGCAAGCCCCAGATAGGAAAGCAGAAACACTGAGCTTTGAAAATAAATAAACAAACAGGAGGAGGTATGTTGTCAGTAGCAAGAACACTCTCCACTCCTGCAAAGAATTTCATTTGGGAGCAATAATAAGCAGGGAAAGATATTTTCTGAGCAAGCCAAACCTCTGATCTCAGGTTTCTAGATCTGATGCATATTAATTACACTGCAAATCAGCTCAGCTCCTCTGGAGCAATGAGAATAGCTGCTTGCTGCCAGCTCAACCTCTGCTCATTGTTTGTAGGTGTAAAGATGTTCTCACAGCTTACTCATCCCTGCTACCCAGCAGGATGTGGCACTGTCCTTTCCCTGCCTGGCAGTGACAGGGCACAGTCCTGACCTGACCTTCTGTCTGCCTCTGCCAGGCACTGGCAGTGTGTGACATGAGCCAGAGCCCCAGCCCAGCACCCTGCCCAGAGCACACCCCCAAAACCTGAGCAGAAAGCTCAGCCATTCCATGCCAAATGACCCAAAAATCTTCACATTTTCACCTGGGGCTGGGGTGGCACTGACTTCATTTGGGTTAGCACTCCTGGGAACCAAATCCTATCACTGATATAGACACAGTGCAACCCCGAGGCAGCAAAAAGTCCCACAAAGAGACCTGGGTGAAAGAGGACAAGCCTGTGCTTCCTAAGCTTGGCTGGAATAGAAGGGAAGAGGTGAAAGTCGTATATTCCAGTCAGTGAGAGGGAAAATGGAGCTTCCCAAAACCCTTCACTCTTCTTATCTTCTTGCTCATGGGAGCTGGTTTGGAAGAACTCCCTCCAGCAAGCAGTGGGGGTGAACTGCCACAAGAGCAACCAAGCATCTGGGGAGGAGAGTACAGGAGAAAACATTTGTGGATCAAGTCAGAAAATCTCTCCTCACTACCAGCCTTTCTTGGAAAAGAGAACTTTCATTAGGGCTGGGCAGAACAGGCATGCCCCAGGCTGCTCAGCATCCATGGGGCTGAGGAGGGGCACTTCCAGCAAAGGGGCACATCCTTTGCTGCACATGAGTCATTTTGCTGGGAGGTTCAGCAGGTCAGAGGGAAACAATAAAAGGATTTCCCAATGGCTTACCAGATCCCTGCCAAACCCCACAGTGTGGGAGCAAAGGGCACCTTCCTGGACCTCCTGACATGAGTCAGCCCATCCTCTCCCACCCTGGGGGAGCCAGCAGCCCCCTCAGACAGGGCTTGTGCCACCTCAGCTCTGCAGTTTTGGAACCAACACTTTGGTCAACTCCTCCTACCCAGGGCCACCAACAGCTGTTCCTTTGGTGGCCTCCTGTGAAATGGGGTCTCCTGAAACACAAGGGTTTTTGGATGAGTGAGTCTGTTGTATGTGACATCCAATAGCTCTCATGTGAGAAATCATTTCTCTACCTTGTTCCTAGAGTTGCTCTGTTAAAGTAATCAAAGGTGCTAAAGATTTCCTGAAATACTCAGAAATAAAACTGACAACAGAAACACCAAATAAACATCCAAGAGAACATGAGATTAGGGTGATAGGGTGACAGTGGCAGGAAAGTGGCAAAGTCACCCCCTCTCTTCCACAGACAGTCCCTAAGGCTGTCAAGTGTCCAGCACAGAAAGCTGTTCCAGGAAGTGTGGGAGAAAAGTCTTGATTCTGTGTCATAATAGAGTGAATTAGGATCATCTTTAATCTCTCACATGAGGCCTGTGCTGTTAACTTCAGTGGCTCTTGCAAAACTCCTGTATGCTGCAATGTAAGTTCCACATCTCTTTTCCAGGCCCTGCTTTTCTTTGCATGTTTTCATCTGCTTCTTCTCCCACCCACCTCAGTGCTCTGAACAAAAGAGCTCTCCCTGTACCTTTTCCAGAGCTTGGTTATCCTCTTTGATTGCATATTGCTGTCCTCCTCCTCCTCTTACCTCTGTCATGGAGCATCTTCCCCTCCTCTGTTACCAAGCTCACGACTACCTGTGTGCTCATCTATTCATCCTACAGTGTTTTTGTGCTGTTTGCATATGATAAATCCTGCTGCTGTCACAGACTGATTAACTCCAGGAAGTGTGGCCAGCTTGTCTGAGACACATTACAAAATCTGGAGTTTAAAAACCTGCTCAAGCAGAGCCAGAGCTGCACAAAAGGCCATCTCCCCCCTTGTGTGCTGAGGAAAGAGCTCATCTGGTGTGGTGGCAGCAGAGACCTGCAGCGTGCGTGGGTGAGAGCCCCGGGAAGGGCTGGGATGTGTGAGGCACAGGGAGGAGGGGAAAACCAGGAGATGGGTATTGGCACATGTCAGTGAGGAAGAGGTGGTTTGGCTTTCTGCAGAGCGTAGGAAGAAAATGATTCCTCATGTGTATAAGTGTGTTGCAAGACCAGCACTGAAAAAAAAAAAAAAAAAAAAAAAAAAAAAAAAAAAGCTCTGCCTAGGGAGTTAAACTGGCTGCTCTTTGAGCATTTTAATGGCCTCTTTCTTCTTCCCAAAGCCCCTGTCACCAGGAGCTCTCTGTCTCCAGCTGTAAGACAGAGTGTGAAGCAGCCAAGATAATTTCTGAGTGCTCTATTGCCAACATCTGCCCAAGGCTCCAGGAGCAGTAGGCACCAGGCCCATGCTGTGCATGGCTGTCTAAGCTTCACTTCAGCTTTTCAAAGGCTTCAGTTTGCACTTCTACTCCTTTGCACATGTCCTTTGGCCTTTCCCTTCTCTAGCCCACTTGGTCCTCCATGAAGTCAAACAGAAGCCTAAGGCAATGACTGCAATTTAAAACCACATTTAGAAACACTGCTTGCCAAGAGCCCCTCCTCTCCAGGGCAAGGACAAAGGTGTACAGTAGCAGAAGCTGATCTGTGATGTGATCTACTGGGCTCATTCCCAGAAAAAGCTGCCTGTCAGCTCCCTTGTGTCTGCACTGGTGCTGATGAGACCAGACATGAAGCCACAGCCAGCAGTGACCCCAAACTCCAGGCTCCATCCCTCTGTGCCACTGTGGGATCACAAATATCAGCAGGAACACTTCAGAGAGGGTGGAAAGACATGGCCAGGGCAAGGCAGAGTGGCAGCCACCACACTCAGGCTGGTCTGAGCTGCCCTGGAACTACACTCTGCAAAGAGCACGAGAGGAGCAGCAGTCAAGAAAGGGATCACTCTCTCTCAAGTGAACTCTGAAATTTTTTGCTGTTTCATTAATTCCTACTTTGCACAAATGCATTGAATTAGCTGGAAACATCAGCCTTGACTTCTGGCAGGCAAAGATACAAGCAGTACAGTCTTTTGTATTTGGGCTTAGCTGAAAAAAACCCAACATGCAGTACCTAGAGCTGCTCTGTTAATAAGACTAGAGCAGGTTATTACTGCCCTCCTTCTGCACATAACAGTGGCACATCCTTCATCCCAATGCATTTGTTTTCCTTCTTCCCCAAGGCACTGTCCCCAGCAGAACTTTAACCTCCTTCCCTATTTAAACCAAGTCAACACTGGTGCAGAAGGATCAGCAGTGACAAGAAGATGCCTCTTCCATGGCCCCAAGGGCTGGGTGACTTCACCACTCACATTCCAAGCCACAAAGCACAGGGCTACTAAGACTCCCTTCCCCTCCATGCATTTGCTTGGTTATTAGCAAAGTGGATACCTATAGATAGTTCATTTAAAAAAGGCTTAACTATAAAAGCAGAAAGATGGGATGAAAAGAAGGGAGCAGGAGAATGCAGTGGATCAAGCTGAATGGAAACAAAGGCCAGAGATGCCCCCTTGGCTCCCCTGTGCTGCCAGGCTGGGGCTGAGGCTCTGCTGGCTCCTCTGCACCGTGGCCCTCAGCAAAGTCTGCTGCAGTCAGCAAGGACCAAACTCTCTTCACAGGCTCACCCCACCAATTCTGCCTTCCCTGCTGCAGCTCTTTCTGGCCCTCTAGGGAGGGATTTACTCCCTTTGTTCCCATCTCTTTGCACTACCTGAAATACTCATCCAGCCCAGCAAATCAAACCAGTGACAGAAACCTTCCAGTTCCTCTGCATAAATCCAGATTAGAACAAAGCCTCTGGAGCCCAGCAGAACTGGGGGGCTGGAGTGCAGGATGGACACCTGGCACCACACAGGGAGCCCAGCAGGCAAGGCAGGCTGAGTCACTGCTCCCAAAGCAGGGAATCACCTCTGCAAAAGAGAACAACCCTGTGCCAACGAGCCTGTGCTCTCTCCTGACCTGCACTCCCCTCCTCAGCAGCCTGTCACTAGGGAGATTAACAACTGGCTGCTTTCCCCAGTTCAAAGCAATCCTGAAAAAAAGAGCTGGAGCAAGAGGCTGGCAAAGGAGATTTGATTCCTCTCCACAACACACTCAGAGGGGAAAAAAAATATTCTACATAAAAGGCAAGGACTGAGAAAAAAAGATAACTGAGATCAGCACCTAAGCAATACATGAGGGGAAAAGGCTGTTTCACTCTCCTTCCTTTCCACCAAGGAAATTTCAATGGGAGGAAGACAAATAATGAAAAAAGCCATCAAAGCAAGCTGGTGATTCATTAAAATAAAAAATGCATTATGCATTGAGAGCAGTCAATTAGGAGATGCAATCCACACACTGTCCTGTCACCCCGGGGGAAGCACCAGCAAGGCGAGTGGGAGGAAAGGATAAGTAGAAAAGGAAAGATTTACAGGCATAAACAAAACCCAGCTATGACCCCAAGCTGAGCAGCTTGTAGGAAGGAACAGCCATCACTAACCCACACAGAGTAGCTGGGAGCAGATTTGTGTCTGCATTACTACATGGAGAGTGAACATACCTACTCTCATGGAGGGTTCAACAGGGGCACTACTGCTTTGATAGAAGAGGGGTATTGGTGCCAAATGACTAAAGAAAATATTCATGGTCAGATTCCCAGAGTGGAAGGCAAGTCCTTTTCTCCCCTGGGCTCAGGAAAAGCTGTGTGCAGTGAGGGAGGTCAAAAAGGGTTCCCAGTCCCCCCAGCACACCCAGAGCCCTCTCCCTGGTATGTCCTTTTCCTCCCTCCCCACATCCCAGCTGGAGTCACTGCAGGACCCGTGGGAGCATGACCAGCCCTGCTGAGCCCAGTCCTGCCCTGCCTCCCCTTCCTGCTTGCTGAGATCTGACAAATCCACTGCTCCAAAAAGCCACCAGCAGGACCATCCTCCTGAGCCCACCCCTCTCCCTCAGCTCTGGCACCTCATCAGGATTCTGCATGACACGTTTCAAACCTGCATCCCTGCATCCCTGAGATGCTGACAGACAACCAGGGAGCACAAACTGCTCCCTCCCCTGCCAGGGGCACTCTAGCCTCTGCTTTCTATGACTCAGTCAGCAGCCACCTTAACGAGGCCATCCCCTGTCAGGGAGGCACTGCTGACTGATGGCTGAGCTTCTACCTCAGCCTCAGCCCCTCCTTTTCTTTTCTCAGCTGGAGGTGTCCTCAGTTGACAAAATGAGACAGTGAGCAGGACTTGCAGGACAAAGTGCACCAAATTCCCAGAACTGGAGCTTCCAGCAAACCTTTTGTCAGCTAAAAATCAGTTTAACAGCTAAAATCAAGCATGTTTTGCTGTCAGGATTTGGGAATAAATCATGAAGGTTCATGGTATCTCAACAACCTCTTGGGCTTTGTAAGAGGTGTTTTTGTACAGGGTAATTTAGGTCACTGTTGATCAGCCCATGTCTGGAATGCTGCCACAGCTCTTCTTACACCTTTACTATCTGAGCTGCAACTCTCTGTGTCCAATCTCCTACATCTTCCTCTCTCTCAACACTTCTCCCAGTCCTGGTCCTTCTTTCTCAGGACTGAATCCCTCTTTAATGGAATTAGGAGGCTGAACCAAGCCACTGAGGAATGCAAACTCCACCACAGAGCAGCTCTTTGGCCTCCCTGCACAGCACTGCATGCAGGTGAAGGATCTGCACATCTCAGACCTCTCTGGGTGCAGTCCAGCTCCTTACAGAGCTGAGAAGGGTTATATTACACTCTTGGGAGTCAATCCTCTGCCTGGCTTTCCCAACCTGTTCCATTTGTTTTGCTTTCCAGTCATATTTAAACACTCTGAACAAGGATCTACAACTTTCTGAATAAGGATGCAGAAAATTAATTTTATGATGAAAATTAAGATTCTGGAAAACAGCTTTTCCTAATCTTTCATGACTTCTGATGTTTCCTCACCTTTTTCTCCTCCCAGGCTTCCCATTTGGTTTCAGTTTGCAGGTAAAATACAAATCCATTCAGTACAGGGCAATGTGCATCATAGAATGTATGTATGACAAGTGATTATAACACTGCTAAGGACAAAACTCCAATCATACTTTTCCTCTCAGTTTCCAAACCGTTTTCTGAACAAAAAACAGAGGGAGCTGTACCACATCCTTTAAAGAACAGGGACACTGCATAAACTGTATCTTAGCAACAAACAGCTTAACAGCATAACTTCCTAGTCAGCTCTACAGAAAAGACACAGCCAGTATTTAGAAAGTGAGCAAATAACAAGAGCAGGCAGACTCACCTCCCCTTTCTTCACAGTCATGGACTGCCGGCGAGGAGTGATCTCCTCGTTGATGCTGGAGAGGAAGTTCTGGGAGATGCGCAGAGCATCCTGCAGCAGGGGGTGGTCAGGGTGGCTCACAGGAGTGTGCTTCAGCAAATCCTGCCAGCAGGAACACACACAGACAACACAGTCATGGGCAGCACTGGGTGGCAGGAGGGCTGGAGCACCCCTAATCAGAGCTGTAGGACAAATTGCTGCAGCTTCTTCATACAGATGAGAGCAAGGCTTTATCTCCAGAAGATAACAATACCCTGCACTTCCTGGTGACATCACTACAAAGATAACATGGACTCCATCTCCTCAGTGTTAAGGGAAGAGGCTCTTATGCAGCTCAACAGGTTTATTTTTGCAGTCCTGCAGCTCCATGGAAAATGTGAAGGTCAAAGAAGATAGGACAGGGGTCTAAACTTTGAAAACTCCCCTCCAGATACTTACATGCAAGACAAGCGTGCTGCGGGTCACTCGATCCACTGGCTTGTACAGCAGAGCTGTGGAAAGAAAGCAGCAGGAATATCAGCAAGAGTGAGGATGGAAGCTTCTTCTACCATGTGTCTCCTACTCACATGCACAAAGACAAGCAGCATGGAACCTGATCTTGGCCAGGCTCTCTAAATGACCCCATAAAACCATCACTGCTGGGGTTGCATTTGTGCTATCACTGGGTACCAGATGTTCTCCTAAAATCCCAGCAGCCCTGTGGTTGGGCTGGCTTTGCCCAAAGGCACTGGTGAGGTTTGAAGCCAGGAGGCACTTCCCCAAGCAGGCAGCCTACTCTGCACGAGCTCTGCTACTTAGCAAAAGGGAACTGACTTCCCAGGTAGAGCCAGCAGATCCCATAACCTTCCAGCATTCAGAAAGAAAAAGGGAGGGTGGAGGCTTGGCAACAGCCCCCCCAGTCCTGACAGACCAGTCTCCTCTCCATGGATCACTCACTTTCCAAGGAATTTTTCATCGTCTGATCTTTAGATTCCTTTGTGCTTCTGGCCTTTAGATTCTAAAAGAAAAAGAAAACCCATGTAGCAGATGGTGAATTGCCTTGAAATAACACATGGGAACACAACAGACTATCTGCTCCTCCAGGGGAAGGCCTAGGTGTGAAAGGAGGAGAGCCCTATCACAGTCCAAGTCAGTGATGGATAAATGTGCTTTCCTTCCTGCTAAATCCACCACTGCCATGTCACAGGCACCCACTCATCTCAAATATTAAGCAATGTTCTTAGGAGCACCTGTCAATAGACATGCAGCAAAGCAGGGAACCACCTACAGCAACAGGGATGGGGAGTTTTTGAATCACCTGCAGAAGAAAGACATCCATAAGGACACAGCCACTGCCCCAGCACCAATAAATGAAATACAGGATTGGCATTCAATACCCTCAGATGAAACTTTTTATTCCTGTACTCAGAGCTGGGTGACCTTGGACATGTCAGCTCTTCCACAGCAGCAAAGGAACACTGTCTGTGGCTCTGCTCTTTGCCATGGGCCATGCTATGCATTAATATGCTCAGCTCCAAAATCCTCACCAGGACAAAAATGCAGAAGAACCATCACCATCATTCCAAACACAGTAGATACTGGCATAATTCAAAATTATTCATCAGAAACAGCAAAACTGAGAGATGATATTTTATTTCTTTCTCATAGAAAGAAGTCTCAAGGGACATGTGAAATAGAATGTACTCAGTTTTCTCAGAGCACTAAATGCCCCTGGTAGTACTCAGCTCTGATGATTTGTCTGATTGTTTTTAAGGAGACACATATGAAATTCATGCTTTCTTGGCAACTGAGTTCTTCAAGTAATAATCACAATATAATGAGTCAATGAGACTAATGCACTGCAGGGAAAGCTGATGGTCTGGGAAGCCTGAAAAAATATTAAAAATGCTTTGAGACAGGTACTCCTGTGACAGGGACGAAATCAGAGCACGCCACAGAATAGTACTACAGATTTATGGTTGACACAGTTGCCCTTTTCAAGAATTACCCTCTCCCCTCCATGCCAGTGAAGCCTGCAATCCCACTGACAGCCACAGTGCAAGCCATTAAGGATGGCTTTTACAGCCAGAATCATCATCAGCAGGAGAAACATCTGAGAAAGTCACACAGAGCTTTGCCTTCTAGAAGGGCATGAAGGTGGCACAGAGCTGGAGAAGTTCAAAGCAATGCCAGTTTTTCCCAGGTTCCCTGGGTGGGACAGCACAGAGGCTGTGTGTGACCAGCCTGAGGACAATTCAGTGTGAGCACACAAACTGAAAGCAGGGAGTCTGTGGGAGCTCACAACTCCTCCAGAAGTCAGGGCTGCAGAGGTACTTGGAGAATAGACAGGAGTGACATGGCAGGGATTAGTCAGAGGCAGACAGCTCGTGTGTCTGAGCACCGTGACATTACCTCAGAGATTTCAGCAAACTGAGCATTGGCTTGGCAGCATTTCTCTGCTGTCTCCATGGCAACTTCATAGTTATCCACAAAGGCCCGGTACACTCCCAGCTGGCTGGCCTGCAGCAAGCAAAACAAAATATAACAAATGCTGTGGAAGAAGGCAGTTTGGGATGGTCAACCTTGGTATCAACCATCAGGTCATGCTGCACTCAAACCAAACAGCTGCAGGGAATGCTGAGCAGGTCCAGAACCACATCTCTGACCTCCCAACTTTGTCCAACCAGCACTGGTGCCCCCATGCACCCAGTCCCACCCCAGGCTGAACAAGTTTACTTGTGAAGGATGTGAAACCTATGAGAATGACACATCCTTATTTCTGACATCTATTTTTCCCTTCTGAACTGCCAGATTAGTATCTATTAATACTGCAGCTCATTGATGTAACTGGAGCTGCTGGCTTTTTGCCACCACATATGAATCAGGGAGGAATGATTCAGGCCAACAGCACAAATGTGACCCCAGTAAGCTACTTGTTGGCCTTTGCATGATGGATATACTAAATCACACCCAGGTATTACCCATATCTGCATTAGTGAGCATTATTATAAGGGCAGCAGAGTGCTGAAAATACAGAAGAGAGATCCAGAGCACAATCTGTTTGGATGGCAGTGACTGGGGCACTAGCTGACAGAAAAGGGCAGTTTTTCCAGCAGAAGGAATATGGAATTGGTCCAGAAGAGGATGGAACAGGCCTGAGAGTGCAGTAGTAACTCATTATTATCACAGAGTCTTAGCACTGATCCTGTTTGCTGACTTAGGAATTGCAGCCATATTCATGCCAGAGAACACAAGATCCAGCATGGGAAATCCCTGGGTAGCCTCCAAGCTTGTCTGGAGTGCAGAGCTGGCTTTGTGCTGCAGAGCTGCCAGGCTGGGCTGGGCACACCTCAGCAGCCTGAGCCTGCAGTGCCAGGCAGCAGCAAGGAGACACTGCCAGGGGGCTGCACTCACCTCAGCACTGCTGCACCCTCCTGAGCTGCTGCCCAAGATGTGCCAGAGGCAGAGCAGGAACTTCCCACTGCTCCTTCCCTCTCCTGCTCTCTCTCATAACCACTGTGCTTCCCATTCTCCCTGGAGCTTTGTGCAAGGGGTGATGGAAGAGAAAAAGCCACTCTCAGGATAACATTCCCTGCACAAACTCTGCTAACAGGGCTGGGAAACAGTGAGCTATTTCCTAGGTCACCTTTTATTGAAAGACTAGAAACCAATCTCAGCCCTTATACAAATTATACAGTTATGACTGAAGCTGAAATAAACTGTGCTCACTTATACCAGGGATGACCCCAGCAGCATGGGGAGAGTGAAATCTGTATTTGCCACAGAGGCACAATCCTGTGAAGATGCTGCTGCCAGAATTACTGACCATTTGCAGGGTTCATGCCATTCAGATCTGGATGATGCCAGGTAACATGGCAGAGCTTTAAAGTTTCTCCATTCCCAAGCAGTTCTCTCATTTCCTGCTACTCCTGAACAGTCTTTCTAAGCTTTCATTTTCCTCCTCTGAATGTATCATCACAAAGATATGTTTTTCATTAAAAACTGAGCTTCCAATCAAAGCAATAATGCTCACACATAATTTTTGTGCTGGTTTGATTTTTTTTTTAATTACAAAGAAACCACTGAAAATGAAACAAGAGTTGGTAGAAAGGGCTGGCTTTTGGATGTATTTTTTTCTGTTTCTAAGGCCTGCTTCTGAGTGAGGATGTTTGCTAAATATTTCTTCATTCCTAAAAACAACTCTTAAGAGTTTCCTTTCTAGCTATAAAAAAAGATGTACAATATATTCCCCAAAAATGAGAAGCGTATTTCACTCCCACATGCCTGGCATCTTTTCTTTTTCTCAACAGGAAAAGGTGTAATAGCAGTCAATTTGATGTTGCAAATAGATGGTACTTCGTGCCAGAGCACACAAAGCTCTAAAACTCTTTGCACTCACTATCTGTAACTTCAATTTACTGTGCTGTTTTTTCATGAGAGTACAGAAAATTAATCTCCCCAAGGACATCTGGATATTTCAGTGTTTATCAGACTGCATGACATGACCAGGAGTAAACAGTCTGCTCCAAAAGGTTTGATGTACATCCAGTGTAGATGCCTTATAAAGCCTGATGTTCTTGCTGTCTCTCTCATCTAGCTGCTTCCCAGTGCCTGCCAAGAATTATTAGCTTTATCTCATCCAGCAAAGAGTTTGCAATTCCCACCACTGCTGGACCAAACCACCAGAAACTGAAACTGCTATGCCAGCTCAAAGCCTCCTGCACCAAGGCAATTTGTTCCTTTGTTCCCAATGCTAATCCAACAAAATCAACAGCTCTGCCACAAATGCAGAAAAATCAAGGGAACATAAGAGCAGAGGAAGGGCTGAACTCCTGCACCTGAGATCAGCCAGCAACAAGAAATGGTCAAACAAAAGCCTGAGTGGCTGTGCAGTGAGTAGAGGCTGCTGGACAGTCCTGCCATGGAATATGTTCAGGTCTTCTCCAATTAGTGCTGCTCCCACTGCTGCCCCACATGTCCAGGGCAGCTTGTGAGGCTGCCACTTCCTGCAGCCTTCTGTGTCTGCTCCAGCACCCAGCAGCAGCTGGGTTTGTCCTCTCAGAGCAGCTGCTCAAATTGCATACCATGAACTATTCACCAAGGCACCAACTTGACCCCTCCTGGCTAAAACACACTGGCAGTGAAAAGCAGATTCCTGTATTTCCATCTTGAGCTGCTGGCATGTACAGAAAACATCATCTTCCAGGCCAGCTCCCCCAGCTCCATAGGGGATGGGGCTGATGCTGGGCTACACAGCTGCTAACAATTGATGGACCATGGTAAAGCACACTCCCCAGCCAATAAACCCCTCACTGGAATGTCACTCCTACCCTGAGAACCAGAGGCACCTCAGGAATGCAGAGCTTCTTTTCTTTTCTATAAGGGAAAAAAACAGCTCCTTTAATCCTTTGCTCTCTGCACATGCTAGGGGAGAGGCTAAAGGGGCAAAAAAAACCTTCTAGAATGCAAACAATTTGTCATCTGGCTTAGAAACTCAGCAATTTTAATTCAGCCTCAGGAATATGCTGTAGATGTCTTTGTCCTTTTCTGCACTCAGAGAATTTTGTTGAGGTTGCTTGGAGGACTCTCAGCTGCAGGTTGACTGCATCAGCACAACAGCAAGGGGAATTTCCATTCAGGATAGTAGCAGGAAAGCAAAGCCAGTGGTGATGACCATAAATCAGCACCAGGTAGAGCAAAGCACTAGAGAGAGAGGGAAGGATGTGTGGGGGAGTTCAACAGTAATGAGGAACACTTCACTGTTGGTGTTAAGAAGTTCACTTTGTAATACTGCCATTCTCCCATCTCCAGCTAAAGGAAATGCTTTGAGGACTCTGCAGAAACCCTGGAGATTCAACATTTATGTATTTATTTTACCACCACAGCTTGCTGCAGTCTTTAATTAAAGACAATGAAAGAGCCACTTTTGCTGTAGGGCCTCCACTGCAGTGGCAAAGTGAGGAGGTGAGAAACCTCTCATTTATTCCAGCCAGACTTTGATCCCTTTGGTCTGTGCAGCCACCAAAGGGAATCTCCAGCTCCTGTGAGATGGCTGAGGGGTGCCAGCACCCTTTGGTGATGGCAGCTGACTCACCAGCTTCTGGAAGAGGTCCCCAACACGCTGTTGGTGACTCCACTGCTGCACTCGGGGGAAGAGCCCATCATAGAACTCTTTGTGGATCTCATAGAGCTCAGGCACTTTGAAGAATATTGTCTCAATCTGCTGACTGGTCAGCACGGGCTGGGAGGTGGTGGCAGCAGCTTTCAAAGGCTTCATAGGCTGAAATGAGGAAAGAAGGAAATCATTATCATGAGAACCATGAACATTCATCTTTGCCACACTGCAACACATCCCTCCATAGAGCTACTTTTCATCTTCATAAAAAGTGAGATTTGCATTCACACAACTCCTGAAAGCTACACATGAACAAGTTCTCTCGTGGGGATCAGCCACCATGGTAGGTGGATTTTCCCTGGATATTAATGCTGCAATTAAAATCCCTTTGCACTCCATTTCCCTAATCTCTGTCCAACTGTACAGCAACATGTAATAATTAGCACAGGATACTTAAAGACAGAGCTCCTGGATACTGCCACACTAACAACTCCCAAACTCTGCTACATCCAGTCCTACCTTTAAGCCTCTCTCTCTGCTGGAGAAGAGAAATAACAGGTACCTTTTGCCCCCAGCAACTTGTTACCCATGGTATGGGAAGTTGAGGGAAACTCTGGATAGAAGCAGCAGTGAAAATTCAAGCAGCAGTGTTTGAACTGGCACCTGTCCCCAGCCTTACCAGCAGCAGGGCCTCCAGGTGGCTCAGGTACGTCTCCTCACTGGCTAGGATTCCTGACAGGACCCATTTTCTCATCTCCAGGCCCTTCTCCAGGTCTGGCTCACTCTACAAAGAAGTTGTTTAGGAGAAAAAAAAATAAATAAAGAGCAGGTTGCAGGGAGAGTAAGAAAATCCCCAAGAATGAGGATAGAGAGTAAAAGACCATTCAGCTGACCAGAGCACACTCTTTTTTTTATTTACTTTCAGACTAAAAACCAAACAAAAACATCCACCTGTGCTCAGCATCTTGTTTCTAGAAATATGCAAACAAGAAACAGTAAAGAAAATTTTATTTACTAGCAACTGATACCACTTAGATCATTTACAGGCTTCAACTTTAGTCATCCAACTATGGTGTCTCAATTAGGTGTCACAAAATACAAAACATGGAACTTAAAAATTCAGAACTCATCCTCCTAAGCAAATCTTAGAGCCCTTGTTCTGTGCACTGCCCTCCCTCCTTCCCTTCCCCAGGAGCTCTGCAAAGCTGTGTTTCTGTGAGCAGACAGGATCACTGCCCTGCACCTCCCCAGGTGTGCACGAACACACCACGGTCACAGCCTGCCCTGGCCCCACAGGGCTGCTCCTCCTCCTGCTTCTACTATGCCCTAAATGATTTTTCAGTGCCAGCTCACACAGTGTCTATTTTTAGTGATGGAATAATCAGCATGGCTTGGAATGCACATGCTGATTTTCTTATTGGGATTCCATGAAGGAGTTCTTAACCAAAACAACTGAAAGAGGGGGAAAAAGCCCCACATGATTCTGTTCAAGGTCTAATGGGGAAGACTAGCATAAAGTGTAAGAAAAGAAGTAATCCCTTCTGTTGAATTTCAATTATCCTTCCTCTCAAAACTGTCACCTGAAAAAGCATTTAACCTGATAAAGTGAAACTGAGTGTTTCCAAAAACTCTAGAAAAACTTGGTCAAGCAATGAAGGTTATGAATAATGCGAAACATCCCCCTTTTACAAAGTTCTATTCCCAGTCCTTTTTATTTCTGTCATTCACAGAAATAGCATTTTAGAACCCTTGCAACCTTTTTATGTTGTTAAATGTCTCTAAGAATAGTCAGAAGCTGGCTCTGAAAGGGTACATACTTTTCTAGGGATTTGGGTCGCTTTTTTGGGGCTCCATCCTACTCTTAATATCCAGAGGATATTCAGCTTTTGATTTCCCAGTGGGAGGATCAGGAAGCAGAGCAGTACACTCCACTCTAGTGACTGAATATACAGCCCTATAGCTGCCCCCAAAAATGCTCCACTTAGTTTAGGGTCCTCTGCAGATGTACAGATGAGGTACCTGGGCTAGAGGTTCAGTCTGCAGGAACTATCACATCCTGAGTGTGACTTTGAGCCCACGCACAACACAAAGAAAGAAACAGATCCTCACGCTCCCAGATATTTCTGGATTCTGTCTCATCAATAACCATCCTGATTTTTGAGCAGTTTCATTAAATTTCACAAGCTATATTCTAGCCTAAAAGACTTGCAGCAACTACTTCATAAAAATTTTGTGAGGTGTCAAATATCACCACCACCTCTTAAATAAAAGTGGCAGACAGAAGCTGTTCTAAGGAAATGAGTAAGATTTACACACGTTAGGTACTACATGGAAAGAAGAACTTCTCTTTGCATCCCCCCCTTCAGTGACACTCAGTAAGAACCACAGTGCCTTTTAAAATCTTGAAAGGGCATCTCAAAGAAGGCAGAAATTTGTAATTCACCAGTCAGTATTCAGAAGACTTCAGAAAAACACAAGTGACAAACTCCAGGGTAAAATGAACACTGCAGCAGATTGTGCATCTGTGGAGCACCTGTGTGACTGGCATAGAAATGTTCAACAAGGCTGTGACCATGGCTGATGGTTTGTGCTGGGAGTGCCTGGATGTCCAGCTCATGGACCATTTTGTAAGGCATGGTGCACAGACATAGTCAGGACAGGCAGCCCCAGGAGGGTTAACAAAGATTGCCTTCATCCAAAGAGGAAGGGATGCAGCAGCCCTGGTGCAAGAAAAACACAATTGCTCTCGGTTTCCAAAGATTTTTACAACATTTACAAAAGAAAAAGTGCAGCTACACAAAGAAGCATTGAGAAAAACTAACAGTGCTCCAAAGCCCGCACTGCTGAGGATGAGGTAACTGGTCAATATTGACACAGCACTATAATTATCTTTACCAGGTTTTCTTGGAGGAGGTGAGGATTTTAAAAGCAGCTGGGTATGTTTGTAACATCTGTAAAGAGCAGCACACAATGACAAGTTATTTAAATACAACTTAAACTTCCCCATCACGACAGTGGCACAACAGTTTTCCTTACAGCACTGAGAGCAGTTTTGCTCTTCACAAGTAAAAGCTTTAATTTACAAGCCAGCTCTTGCTGGGCACTGTTCTGCTGGAATGTTAATTTCCTCCTGTTTAAAGAGATGTGCTTTCAGAGAGACAAACATCTCCCAGGACACATTGCAGGCCTTCCTTCCTGCCCAGTACCACAAGGGCACTGTGCAAAGTCCATGGTTTTGTCCTTTTTTAACAGGGGCATTTTTCCCAGTGTGATGCTTGCAGAAGTCCAGCCTGGGCCACAGCCAGCCAGGACACAGGGCAGGGCCAGGCTGTTCTATTCTCTACACAGCAGTGGCTCAAGGAACCCTCAGGGGAGCTGATCCAACAACCACAGGGCACATTACAGGATCTCCTATGCAGTACCTCAGATTTACATACAGCTTCCTCCAGTGTGAAAAGATGATCCCCTGCTCCTGCTGTGCCAGGGATCAATGCAGCACTGGGGAGCTGCTCAGTGCATTGTGCTGCTGCTCCTGTTCCCTCCTGGGAGCTGTGTCCTGACAAGAGCTCCTGCTGAGGGAGGCCTTTGCTCACAGTGGAGCTGGGGCTGGCTGGAGACCTTGAACATCTGGAGAACAGCCCCCTGCTTCTTCAGCCTCAGGGTCCTTTCGAGCCACACTTGCTATGAAATGTACTCCAAGACTCAGAAATTCACTTGGTGCCAAAATCAGGAGGGAGAGTAAGTTTATTATTTGGTATTACAACATTCCTCACTTACAGAGCTGGGAACAGGCTCACCTGCTCCCCCAGAACAGGACAGCAGTGAGCACAGACTGAGGGATTTCCTCCCACCCTGCACAGCAGCCAAGCTGTGATGCACTCTGGGCCAAGGACACTTCTGCTTTGCCTGGGTCTGACACAGAAGGGAAACAAAGCAACGCTGACTCCAACAGCCCCACTGCCCCTCTGCTCCTGCACTCCAGCCAGGATAGCTAAAGGAACATCCTGGCAGCAGTGCCAGCTCCCCACAAGTACAGGGAGACCTGCCAAGGCTGAGGACTCCTTTCCCCTACCCTGGCAAGAAGGGAGCAGCCTGAAATCTTTGAGCTGCTTGTGGCAAGTGGAGGAGCTGGTACCACATCTACCAGAGCACAGAGGATGGGGAAAATGCACCTATTACTGAAGTGCAGATGGAATGTTCCCAGCAGGAAGTGGGAGCAGCCTGTATTGGCAAACCCAACCACTCAGCAGGGAGTGCCAGGTGGTCAGCAGTCCACCCCATGCTTCCTACCCAGCTTGGTTAGCCTGTTTTCCATTTCTACAAGTCTGACTGGTATTTCATGCTCTGTTGTCCCTGCCTCTTTGACGCCAGTATCCATGTCTAGCCTTTCCCCACTGCCCTCCCATCTTTTGCTACCTCTCTACCCATGTGTTTCAGAATAAATCTTACAGGACTGTGCCAGGGCAGCACTCAGAACATTCCTGTCTCCCTGCTATGGGAGCTGTGAGGACCCAGCACCCAGATCTGCACAAACAAGAAATGAGTGCTTTGCTTCCACTCCTTGTGAATTACATTTAAAAACCATCAAAACAATAAGGAAGGTGGAAGGCAGGCTACAGGAAATTACACAGGTATCTCATGCCTGTAAGATCCTGGTGCTCTCCCTTCTCAACCTGGTGGTGCTTTTTGATATTCCAAAGCCTTAAAAACCAAAAGATTGAGTCACAGTGCAATCCTGTAAGCTGAACCAGGGCCAATGAGAGGGTTGGAAGCTCTGGAGATATCAGAGCACACACGCTGGCCCCGAGCCATGGCTGGGTTCAGTGTGTTTACACTTGTCAGCCTCAGCACTTGAGTTTACTAACCAGGTTGGCATCGTGTGCTGTGTTCAATTACTGTGAGGCTGACATTCACCAGCTCCAAGGCTTAGACAGATTCAGCTCTTCCTGACTGGTTAAAGAGCTCAGGGCTTCCTGGTTCTTGTTTAAATTAACAGCAATGACTGTTTTCTTGCCCATGTTAGAAGAGCACAGATTAAGAATCTGGAAACCACAATATGTAAGATTTTGCAAAGAGGTTGCTGCTGGCACAGCTCTTTAAAGAGAATCAGGGATTCAAAGTGGGCGTATAAAAGGCACTTTAACTCTTCCTTTGGTACAGGGTGTTCATACAGCATGCAATGAATGCATTCAAAGGCAAGCTTTCCCATAAGGACAGCTCACAGGCTCAGAAGCTGACAGCCTATAAAGGAGAACAACATTCACTTCAATTTATAAAGTGTAAATATGCTTGAAAGCTTCTGCTGGAGGTGTCTCATTGTCTTGGTGATATTAAAAGAGGCCAAATTCTGTAATCAAGCCAATCATGCTCCATGTGGGGAGGGGAAGCAGCAGGGAGAAGAGCCAACATTATTTATAACATCAGTACTGGTGTGCCAGCTCTCCTCAGGAAGGGCTGCACACCCAGGCAGAGCCTTAAGGAGCAAAGAATTGGAGAATAAAAAGGAAAAACTGCATCTGTTGGGGGTGGTGAGGGGAAAGTGACAGTAAAACAAAACAAACAAACCAATTCAAATACTGAGGGGAAGAAAGGAGAATGATTAGGAAGTGCTGGAGGGGGAAGGACAAGCTAGCAAGAGTAGTACCAATAGGAGCAGTAATCCCATTTACTGCTGTAGCTTCAGAGGTCAGCTTCTCTGCATCCCCTTGGGACCAAGCTAGGAGCAAAACCCACACCCTGCTCTGCCACAGCCCTGCTCTTGCTGAGCTGGCAGACAACAGGAACAAAGGGATCTGATCTGATCTGAGGACAGGCTGCCAATGCTGCACCAACCATGGATGCACAGCAGAAAAGGAAGGAGAAATTCTACCTGAAAGTCTGTAAGCACTGGCCAATTTCTCCTCCAAACAGAACTGACAGTAGGAGGTAGCTGCTCAGCTTTAGCACTCCTGCCTCCCTTGCTTTGATATATGCAAGAATCTGAGAGATCTGTTTTGCCAAAAACTCATCTTCTGAATTCCTGAGAAGGGACTCCCCTCATTTCCTGGGGCTGTGGAATGAGCTTTGCTTTTCCACTGCCTGCCCTGCCCCCAGCTGCACAGAGCCCTAGGCAGCCTCTGAGCCTGCCTGTGCTGCTGAGCATCCTCACAGGCCTTTGCTGTTTCTGCACTTCCAGGGCTGCCCCCTCTCCTCGTGTGAGGAGCAGCCAGGACGACAGGGAGTGAGGCTTCCCCTGCTCCCAGCCTTTTTTAACCTCCAGGCTGCAAGCTACCCACACCAAAACTCCTGGCAGTAATTCTTCTCTCCCAAAGGGTGTCAGTCACTGATTTTCCAGCTATCCCTACACCTTCCTGTGGCCTAAGAATAGTGTAGCAAGCTCTCCCTCTGTCCTCCTCCAACTTTATCCAGGTATTTTCTCTGCTTTTCACCCTCACTGTATGGGAAAGACAGACACATTCTCTCTCTCTTTCTGGGAGTGAATTATCACTACTTTTTACCAACAGTCTGACACCTTCTGAAGCTACCAGCACTGTCTTATTTAGCAAACATTTGGGCTGACATTTTCCAAGAGAGGTTTCCAGAATTTCTGTGAAGTTCAATCACAACAGTTCAGCTGTTACAGAAAGGAAGGTTTGGGAAAACTAAATCTCTTCTCAAGTTAAATAAACAAACAACTTAAGCATTAGTGGAACCTATTTCAACTTTTTCCTCTGTCCCTGCAGGCTTGCTTCAGAGCAAAGTTTGGCAAAAGCACTGGTTTTATGGCAGGACATGCATCAGCAGCACAGCCTGAGGTTCCAGAAGAGCCAGAAGAAATGGAGAAGTTGGGTCAGGTTGACAAACACTTGTCAAAGCCTCCTTTCCACATAAATGACAAGTCAAGGGCTGCTGAGATCCACACTACAAACATCTGTGCTGCTTGTCCCTCTCTGGGTCACACATAAAACTAATGCTGGTGCAGCCTCACCCTCCTCCTTGGACAGCAAGAGTTTGTGCAGGGGGCAGGGACCAGCTGGGATGGGAATACAGCTGTGGCTGGGGTGGCACAGGAGGCAGAGCAGGCAGCATCTCCTCATCTGCTCATGAGACACAGGTGGTAGGAGGGAGTAGAAAACCTTCCCAGTGTAAACACCACAAACCTCTGGAAGTCAACTGCAACCCTCAATTCTTGGGATAGAATGTGCTGGGAGTTGTCTCCCTGCACTGAGGGAACAGCAGGAAGCCCCTCCACAAGTGGCCCAGGAGGTTTCCCTTCATTCTCTTTCTAGCAAGAGATGCTTTGTGTGTCTCTGAGTGATTTTGGCACTCTGCACTTTCTCTGTGGCAGCTGGACAGAGCAGGGGAACCCTGATGTGCTACCCAACCAAGGGGGACAGCTGCTCCAGGGAGGTGGAAGAACTCAGTCAAATACCTGGCAGAAAAATACAAAGCAAGCCCAGAAAATATGTCAAAGCAAAATGCCCTCAATGTTCAGATAGCAACAATGCAGTCCCCAAGAGGTCTCATGGAGGAGGCAGCTGAACATTACAGCAAAATGCTGCAATGCCTGTGTGATGATAAGTGAATGAATGAGATTTATATTTATAAAATATAAATTTAAAATATCATGGTTTGCTACATTTTCCATTTTTGGGTGCGTGACTGGAGTGCTGTTAACTCTTGGTAGCAAAGTGAAATTAAAGGAATTTTACTTCAGTGTGAAGAAACCAGAACCTGGTTTTGCAAAACATTACACATCTTACATTAAGCACCCAAAATTAGCAGATGCTTCTCCCATAACCTGTCTGCCCTGATTACCTGTGGTTAGTGAACATACCATCCTCTCAGCTCACAGGAACACTGCAAGGACAATTAAGACCTGTGTGGCATTCCAGCTGTATTTGGAGTTAGTGCAAATGAATACTTTTGTACCCTGACTGGAGTTTGCAGTGTCCTGCAAATAAGGCACCCACACTAGAGATGAAAATAAGGTGCAGCTCTAGAGATGAAAAACTGAATCCAGTGAGTATCATTCACCCTATCCACTGCACAGAGCAGGAGCCCACAGGAAACATGGGACAATTGAGAAATTCAAAGTTATCATAAAGATTCAAGACTTCTTAACTCCTGAATGACTCTGCAACCTTAATGCTTTGCCCTGATGTAGGCAGTGCATGCATTGTGCTGCTGCATACAATCCACTTCACTTCCAGACTCTGCTCATAAAAATAATCTGAAATTTTAGAAGTAACTGCAGGCACCTTAGTTAAAAGTAAAAGGGTGAGAAGTTTAAAAGCAAACACGTCTAAAAAAACCATGTTTTCTGCTAATCAAGTTTAGTACAAAAGACAATAGAAGAGACATATGTCCAGGTATTTCTGGTCCAATACATGTTACATGTTTGGCTCAGTGTTTGACATTTGATTTTGTTAGTGATGTCTTTTCCACTGCAGCTGAAAACACAGCTCAGCAAAAACCATCTCACAGCTCATGATGACTGAAAGTTTAACTTCCTTGGGAAATATCTGGGTATAAATTAGTCTCTTTCTGCTTGTCATGGACTGTCATCTATGGACTGATTACAGCCAGTATCAAGTGAAGCAGTTGAGGTTCATGATTAGAAGTCTAATCTGTATCAGGACACCTTTCTTTTGGAAGCCATGAAACATCTTTTTATATTCAGAGAAAAGAAAGCAGCAATTTATATCAGAAATAATTTTTGAAGAAGCAGCCTTCAAGCATTAATAAAGTAACTTTAGAATTAACTACTGTTAAGTGCTCATGAGGCAATATTCAAACAAATAAAGAACAAGATTGACTATTAGGCAGTGTCTCTTGCAGGCTTCCAGTCACAGGCACTATCACAACTGGTTCTTTGAAGATAACTCTCAGCCATGTGTAGTCACACAGTGTTTTTCCTTCATCTTGAGAAACATAACCTGAAAATCTCAAGCCAATATTAAAATGGTTTTGGAGCTTTTTTCTTAATTTACTAATGATAATTTCTTCATTTAAAAGCCTCTTACATATCCCAGGAATTCTCATCTTGAGAGATAAAAAAGCATCTCAAAATGAATACACTAAAACATAAGCAGTTAACTAGATTTCACACTTTACAGTCAAAAAATTAAGCAAACACCAACAATATATCTACTCTATGCTTTAAGAGATCTTGACAATGAATTTTATTAGTGAGAAAGAATGAGGACACTGTATCAGGAAGGATTCTCAGCCTAGAATGTATCCTGGAAGAAGTAAGCATAGCTGTGACAGTAACCAACAGAGAGCAGAACACTGAGCACTGATGGCTTGTGGCACTTCTCAGATTCGCCTTTTGATGCAAGGCAAATACAACTGCCTGATAATGGTGATGGTGCTGATTTACATGCACACTGATATCTCTAAAATATCCATAGTTATCACCCATGATATCTTAATTAACAGGAAAGAACAATATAAAGTAAACACATAAATTAAAACACTTGGATGAGAGATTTCAGAGTGGGAATTCAAGATTGTTTCATTTCCTTAAAAGGGCTGTAGGAAGGAAGTGACAGTTGGCTTTGTGCTATTGAACATTTTTATGAATGAATTGTGGAACCCAAAAGTTTGAAAATGACAAAGATATTCAGCGAAACAGCAACTTGGGACTCAAGTGCTCTGCAACCTATTGCAAAAGGATAAAAAGAAACAAAAGGTTGAAAGTCAAAGAGACTAATCCAAACTGAAAGTAAGACACTTTGGACTGTGAAAACAGCAGAGTAAATAGTCCTTTACCAAGGCATGCAGATGACCCACTACTAGGAATATTGTAAAATCAAAAATAGAAATTTTCTTGAAGCTCCAACCTATAGCCATGCTACTGAACCTGATGCAAAACCAAAGCAAGGTAGACTGAAAGGCCATGTTAAGCCACAGGTCTGTATTTTTAATCTATGCTAATTGATTATATAGACAGCTATTTAGTGAAGAGTCAAATCCATTACAGTAGCCACCTCCCACACAAATTCATCATTTCAGAGCTGGCACTTTTAATTCTTTTCCTTCCATTTTCACAGGGTGAAGGAAATAGGTCTTCCAGATGCTTGATCAAAACCCTTAACCTATCTGAAAATAACTTTTATTTTCCACGTGAAAGGCAATGACAACTCCCACGCAGAGGTGTATGAATGGGCTCCATTCCACAGTCTCATTTCCAAAATATCTGCTATTTAGAGACCCTCTCAACTGCAGTTAGTCACCAACCCTCTCCACTAAAATGCACTAAGGGCTCAAAAATCTTATATGCAGTATTGACCCCTGAAGTTTAGGCCTAGCATCAGCTAAAAGTTCAGCTGCAAACACCCAGCAGCAGTGCTGAGTTACAGCAGGTGGTGTCCCACAGCACCAGCAGTCCCGTCTGCCCCCTGTGTCTTGGGCTGCAACCCAGGATGTGACCAAAAGTGTGGATTCTATCACCATCTGTTAAAAACAGCTGGGGCAGTGTTCTTTATCTTTTCCACAGCCCATCCTCCCTCCAGGAGAGATCTCCTGTTCATGGCCATTGAGTCCCAGTGCATGGCTGATAAAATTCCATCATCCCACTGGGAGATGTTCCAGCCAGGGGGAGGAGCCAAGCCTTTCCTACCCAGATAAAAATTCAGATTTGGAACACCAAGGCAGCCTTTTTTCACTGGAAAACCAGACCCTTCTACATCATCCCTGGACCTTCAGAGGAAAACTGCCCCTTCTCCAGGAGCACTGCTCCAACTGAACCACATCTGCCACTGCAGGGGACTGTAGCCACCACTGAATGGGACTGTGCCAACACCCTGACTGACTGACGGGTGTCAGCTTGGATTCTGATCCTGTCAGTGTTTAGAGTTTGTGGGGTATTTTTTTGTAATACTGTACTTCTATTTTAATTTTTTCCTAGTAAAGAACTGTTATTCCTATTCCCATACCTTTGCCTGAGAGCCCCTTAATCTCAAAATTATAATAATTTGGAGGGAGAGGGTTTACATTGTCCATTTCAAGAGAGGCTCCTGCCTGTATTGGCAGACCTGTCCTTCAGACCAGGACACCTGGCAAACCCCAGGGGGCACTCACGGATTTGGTGGATTCCAGGGAGCCCGAGGACAGCGTGTCGCGGCTGCCGCGGCTCTTGGAGCTGAGCTGCGGTGACGAGGAGGGCGAGTCGTCGATGTAGGGCATCATGTCATGGTGCCGCCGCTGCTCCTCGGCGCGGTCAGCATCGAACGCGTAGCCCGGCGGGGTCCCCCCGAACGGGGCATCTGCAAAACACAGCACAGCTCTGCTCACCTGCAGGCCAACAGCCACGGCCCCGCAGCTGCTGGGCTCAGCCAGCAATAAACACAGCCAGTGATGGCTCAACACGGGTCAAGGAGAGGAGTAAATATAATTAAATTCGTGTTGTCACCAGAAGTTCATTTCACTTATTCGAAATCATAAAAGGCAAAGTCCTTTCTTGCATTAGTGGTCATTTAATTACAGCTCTTTCCCTCACATTTTCCTTCAAAAGCATTAGCATCTAAATAAATGCTTTTGTGTCTCCATAGAAGTTACCAGTCTGGATTTAGGAACCTACTGGTAACAGACTCTGGGTTTTCTGTAAATCGAGCTGGTGATGCCCCTGCCAGTGTAGGAAAGATAGGTAATAATAGCTCAGGGGAGAACTGTAACTCTCTCCATACCTCTCAGCAACACGAAGAGTAGGAAAGAAAGGTCCTACATGTCAAGTGAACCAACCTACTGCCAAAAATAAAACCCTAAAAGGTCCTCTTCTGTTGGCTGCCCCTCCTCCTATTTTGAGCTTAACCCCTTAAACAAATAAACAACCCACCACACTGTTCCCTTCTATACATCCCATCTCTCCTCCCCCAAAAAACCCTGAAACAACTCATCCAAAACACAGGCAGAAAAGGATGGTGGTAAGAGGAGTCAAGTTAACCATTACTGCATGAGACAGCAATCAACTTCTGCAGGAAAAATCATCAGCAAAACTGGTTATGGCATCTTTAGTTGCTGTGTACAGAGACTGCTCCTGCAAAAATCTGTGACAAGGACACACACACTGAGCAGCTCCTTCTGCCATGAGCTAAAAGGCTTTTCACCTCCCTGCTCAAAGAAATATCCACAGAGGAGCCAAATTTGGTGTCTACATAGAGACACCACAATTCCTACGGGCCTGTGAAGCACTTTCACCTGCCAATGGCCAGAAGTGTCCTGTGTGTGACAGCAACAGCCATGCATGGGCCACTGTCCACAAAATGGTAGAGTTGTTCTTCCTCTTTCAGACACAAGTCACAGAATGCCACCCTTCTCCCCAAACTGAAAAATAACCCCAAGGAGAAAAGCTAGATCTGCCCTTACAGAAGCCAGCAAGCCCTATAGAAGACAAAGCCGTCAAAAAAGGAAAAACAGTTACACTTGAATAAAAGTAGAAGCAATTTCTTGTTTTCACAAATATCCAGGTTCTGTGAAAATAATAAGCAGCTGCTGCCAAGCATACTAATAATCCTGTTATACATCACTAAGGCAGGGTGGAGGAGTAACATTTTAAAGCCCACTTTCCTCCCTCACAGTAAACTCAGTTAAAGCATGACTCATTTCAGTAAAAGATGTGAACTTTATGTGGAACAGAATAAAACTTGATCTATGTGGCTTTTTCAGGAGGAGAGCTGGCCTGGGGAATTTACACAAACAATATTCTGAAAACCCAACAATAAACTCACTGTAGATGTGAGCCTCTGTCTCAGCTTGTACCAAATGCCACCCAGCTAAGTAACAGCCTGGTACAAGGCCTTCAGGCTGCTGAAGGACTATGGCAACATTATTTTAACAAACTCCATGAGTTTTATGTCACCCACCTGCTTTAGTGATCACTTTGTGCTCAAGCTCTCAGAGTTCTTCAAAAGACTTGTTAGACTGTGCACAGCCACAGCAACAAAGGGCAGAGGGAAGGTGGTATCTGTTCTCTGCAAGGAACTTAGAGGTTTCCAGAGTCCACAACCATTTAGAAAACACCACAGAAGTTGATTTGCTAAACAGGAGCTTGAATGGGAGTTGCTGAAAACAAGAACTTCCTAAGAAACCTGTGCTATAACACTGACAGTTGAACACAGGGGTTATCCATGGAGAACATCAGTACTGGGCACTTCTGCTGGCCCCAAGCCTACTCAAGGAAGAGTTCCGTTTTCCTGAAGAAGTTTCTTCAGACTATTCTTATCCAAACCAATTTCTCCACACTCATGCAGTAACAAGACCGAGTTGCTGTGTGGAAATTAAGGCAGGAATATTTTTTTCACTCCCAGTGCTCACTCTCTAAAGGAATAGTTTGCTCCACTTTTGTTAGTGGGGGAGTAAATGCAGACTAAAATACATTAGCAGAAAGGCTTGCAGTGAATAGCAGTATTTCCACTTTCCTCATTTTCACCAGCTAAAGAACAGCTTCACACTTCTACCTCCCATAAGGTGCTCTGTCTCCCACTGCACAGGAAAACCTTTACCTGAAACTGGAGGGAATGCCAGGAGGAAGATCAGCTCAGAGGGATATTTATTTCTAGCTTTGCCACAAGATTCAGTCTACCTTCAAATCACTTTGCCTCCCTTGCCATAAAAGAAGAAAATAAGTCATCTTGACAAGGAATGAATCTATCAGTGTCACAGACTGCTATGAGATCTGTTCATAAAACCCCACACTGAATTTAAAACTTTATTTCTGTATCCTCCAGGGATTCTTCACACATTAAAAAGCTTAGAAGTGGTTATAATCCCTCTTCTTTCTATTATTGCTGAATAAAGCACTGAAATCCACCTATGGAGATTTTAATTATCTCAAAGGCAGAAAGACCTTCTTGCTTTTATTTGCCATTATTTCCAAGAAAAGCCAAGTACTGCCATAGCCAGCATGCAAGCCTGAACACCAGGAACAGAGGTAGCCTTGTGTCTCTGTGATTAAAGAGCCCACTGTTGCCAGGGAAACTGGGTTATTCACATCTCCTCAGCCCAGCACAATGCTCACAGGCTGCTCAGCCTCCACCTGGGAGCAAATGAACCAGAGGAGAGACCAGAGCCAGGAGCTCACCTGCTCTGGCACTTCCAGCTGCTCTGGGTGCTGCTGTGCTCCACGGCAAGTGCAGACAGCACCTGGGCTCAAGCAAGAGCACTTGGCTTCTTAGCCAGTGCCTCTGCTAAGGTGAGCATTAAGAAGGTTCTTATTCTCATTTTAGAGCCAGCCAGTCTCAGAGTTACTGTCAATAACTTTGCCATCAAGGCCACAGGAACTTGAACCACAGCAACAACAGGGAACTGCTGACGAGAAAAAGGGCAGGCAAAGCAGGGCTCCAACAGGGTGTGCTGAGAGAGCAGAGACACTGAGCACACAGCTCCACGTGTGCTCTGCTTCTCTCTCTCCAGCAGGCACAGCCCTTTCTGCTCCTCTCTGGGCACCCTGAAAGATCTCATCCCACAGAGAAGAGCAGCAGTTGTGGCTTACAGAAATGAGTTCTCAGCCCCCAACAGGAACTGTTTCCACCCCTGGCCCTGACATTCTCTTACAGCAACACTCTCCTGCACCAGCACAATGGGCTGTGAATGAGCTGGGGCTACAAAGGCTCATCATTAATTCACAAATTCTGAAAAAAAAAACCTGCTCAATCATTTACTTCCACCTTTGGTTCTGACAGCAACAGCCTGGCCTTGCTCTGCTTCAGCCTATAAGAGTCTGTTCTAGCATTTCCCTCCTCAGTTACTGCTTCCACCCTCTCATCTTATTTTTCATCTCTATCCCATTTTCATTTTCTTTTGTTTTCCTCAAACATAAAATTCCTTTCCTCTGTGACCTTGTGCCTCCCCTCTTCTAAACTGCTTCCCTCCCTCACTGCTTCAATTCACCTGGCTGGGGTAAGGAAGAATCTAACAAATTTACAGCTACAAATTCACTGGCACTCAGAGTGAGCACAGCAACACTGCTCCCTTGCCCTGTTGCCTACACCCTTCCTGCTGGGTGCCACACTCATTCTTTGGAAATATGAAATCATAGACCTCATGTGAAAGCAGGAAGGGTAAAAGAAATTAACTTCTAAGTAAAAAGAAAGATTATCTGCATCTAATCCACAGCCACACAATGATTCAAATGCACGTGTCATACTTTCACAGCAGCACAACATCCAGAGCTGCTTGAGAGGCTTAACAGCAGCATGCAGAGAAGATTCCAGGCGAGCTGTGCTCCAGCTAATCCTGCTAAAAGAGCAGCGAAGCCACAGCAGCTCAGACCTGCTTGCCTAAGTAAATACCTAGAATCCTGGAGGGGGAAGGGAGCTGTACATCCTGCCAAAGCCCCACATCACTGTGGCTTCTTTGTGAGTGGTACCAAGGCTAGCACAAGTTTGTAATGTCTACACTCACTCCAAAAACATCCCCACAGCTGCAGAGCAGGACAGAGCTAAGGCAGTTTGCACCCCTGTGTTTCTATGGCAGGGAATGTGTCAGGCCATGGTTTGACAATGCATTGTCTTGGCAGTAGAAGGGTTTTAGGTTTCCCCCACCAAGCCATGAACCACTTCACTGTCCTTTCCCCTCTTATCCCCTTAGTTCTGCAACCCCACAGATGCCTGTGGTCCAGATAAAGCCAGCTCAAAGAAAAATATCTTTGACGCTTCCCTTCTAAGCTGGATCAGCTCTGTGATCTAGTTCATGGCTCAGAAATCCACACTGGAAGGATACACACAGAGCAGATATGGGGTGGGTACACTTAAAAGCTTCTACTCCAGCTGAAGAACATATTAGCAAAATAGTGCTTCATTTTTGTTCAGGCTGAAGCTTAGTCAGTTCCTGGGATTTACACATGGCTGCTTTAGGGATAAGTTACTGGAATGCAACACCACTTCTATTTTTATTTTTCCTTTGTAACCTTTAAGTTACTAATGTGCCTTCCAACCTTAGCTCCAGCTTTTGCATATCACTGTTTACTTGGTGATAAACAATACAGAAACATGTCATTTTATTAGTGCTGGCCAGGCTACTTGGAGAAGGATCAGGGATTCAGGCCCAGTGCTGAGCACATGTCCAAGTACATCAGTGTGGATGGGCTGTGAATGCAGTTGCCTGGGGAATACAGCACCATTCTCTAAAAGGTATAATAACTAAGCTATGGAAAGCTAAACATCTTGTTTATTTCTTTGACAGATCCTGAATCATCATCTCCAAACCCAGGAAACAGCACATTCAATATGTACAATTTCACACAAAACTGAGATCCACAAATGATAATTATGGTGTTTACCTATACTAGGAGCCTGTGCCCCAGGCCACAAATATCAAAAGAAAAGGAACAGATATGTTTGCCATGTCAAATCTCTTCAACTTTATTTTTCTTGTATGGATGAAGAAAAGCCTCAGCTAGGATGCTAAACTGATTCAAAATAATTTTCTTCGTCCTTACTCTCTCTTCTCTATGCAAAGACAGTACAACTACATGTTTAGTGAACCCTGAAGCCCACACTCGAGTATAAAACCACTTCATTGAGCAACAAAGTCCCATTAATTTGTAAACTCATTCTTCAGCATGAGGTGAAATCAAAGACAAAACCATCCCAAGTTAGCTCAAAACCTGCCTATGGCCTCAGACTGTGTTTTTTCTCCTTTAGGCACATGAAGTGAAGCCAGCTATCAGAGACAGACTCTTAACAGGCACCCCATCACTGGCCACAGAAAATGTCCTGAGGATGATCCCTCACACTGCTGAACAAGCTGACTGGGAACACGGGCTGCAGAAGCAGAAGTGCAGTGAGACACAACACAGCTCACCCAGGAAACAGCCATCAGCTCAAAGCCAGAGTTAAACAAGCAGTTCCACACAGGCTGCACTGCCCCTTCTGCAGGAGACCTGAAACCCTCTCCAGGGAACAGAACATGAGAGAAACAGCACCCCAGGAAGGGAGCTTTCTAAATACATTGCTGGACACTAGAACTACAGCTGCATCTTACACAGCATGCAAAAAAGGAGTTTGTGAATCCAAAATTTCAGCAGATTTTCCCACAATCACCAACATCCATTACAGTTTTGCATCCTCTGCTCTCTCGTTCCAGTAAGTAATCTCTCAATCATGTGGAGTGGCTGCAGAAACAAGACCTGTCACATGTAAATTTTACACAATGCTTCCATGTCTGTTAAGGAAGGGCAACTCCTCACATGTGAGTCAAGTGTGTGTGCATGTACAGATTGAGAACTGCCTCTTATTTTTGAGATGGAAGGAGGAGAAAGCAATGTAAGTGTTGCATATGGAAGCAGCAAGACAGCTGGTGGTTCTCTCCACCCTCCCTCCCCCGGGGGATCCCAGGCCATGGATGTTAACCAGCCTCCAAGAAACTCCTGTCTCTACCACAGATGAGCTTTATCCCCATAGCAGACAGCGCCTTTAAGTCCTTAGGAGATGAATTAACTGCAGTCCACTTTTAATCTTTTAGGTGTGCCAAACTCAGATCATTAAACATCTAAAAAAGAAGATCAGAGTTCTTTAATCTGCCCATGTATTCCATGCAGAGTTCATGCAGAGACTAGAGGACAGGTCAGATGTGTTTGCAGCAGTCTGTTACTGAGACATGTTGGATTTGCTCTCGTTGTGGTGACAGATTAAACATCCACACAGTTCTAATGCCCATGCAGAAGAGGTTCCATCATCCACCCATAATGTGAAAGCTGGGGCTACTGAGGCCATTCTCCACCTCAGGGAAACTTAAGGCATCCTCCCACAGCACAGAAGGAGCTGCTCACTACTGAGAGTCATTAGAAAAATCCAGGAAGCTAACCTGATTATCCAGCAGAGTCCAGACAAGACTGCCCTGTAGCATGCAAATTCCAAGGATCTCCCTTCTGCCAGCACAACCTCCCTGCTGCTCATCTTTACTGCCGAGAGCTGCAGCAGCAGCCCTGGAGTGCTGCAGCTGAGGAATCTCACACCTCACCCAGCCAGGCTGCACACACTGCACAGCACAGCACAGCAGCAGAGCTGTAAATTCCCATCTCTCCAAGACATCTGACCCTTTGAGCAGTTTCAATCCACTGAAATACTGGGAGGGAAGCACAGCCACAGCACACCACAAACCAGACAGGGGAGTCACACCGATAACAACAGCTGTGATTAGGAGGAGAACAGGTTACACCTTCAGGAGATGTGGCCTTTCAAATACAGGGTGTTTCCACAGCCATTTGGAAATTTTAGGATATACTACAAGCAGTGGGGTGTGACTAACATTAGGAGATGAAGTTACACCCATTGCCACCGCAGAAGGGAAGACTTGAGCATGTCTGTGACACTGACAGTGCCAATGTCCCAGTGGCTGGGCACATCCTCCCAGGCACTTACAGGGTTTAGTCACCCCCACTCAGAGCCCTGAACAGCAAACACACACATACAGAACGAGGGATGTTCCCAGCATGACTGGCTGCAAATACCTTACCAACAGGTAAAGACAGAGAAATTTGGTCAAGGCTGAATTACACAGGTAGCAACCATTCAAGGAAGAGAGTGTGAGTACTCACAGTGCAGGCCAGGGCCCAAAGCAGTGACACTCCTGCTACCTTTTTTCTTCTTTCACTGCTCCTCCCGTTTACTACTGAGTGATAATGGTACAACATTACACCCAATAACATGGATGAATACCTCAGGCTCCTGCCTTAGAGAGAGCAGAGGATCAATCTCTTTCTTTACAGCATCTATGTCTCCAGATTCCTCTCCTGTTCTATGGTTTCTCAGGCAAGTTGGAAAGGTTTCCATGTTCAGCTCATATTGGCAGTCAGGCCACTGGATGTCCTTGGCAAAGGAAACCCCAAAGAACACTGGAACCTTTGCAGTTTTCTTTTCCAGTCTTTACTCAGGATTATTCACCAAGTTTAGATGTCCTCATTTACTGCAAGTCTAACAGGCAGAAAACAAATTTTAGGCCTGACTGTTCACATGTGGGACTTTTCAGTACAGAGATGCAGGTACAGGCAGCTACATTCAGAAGCACACGTGGCTTTGTGCCAAAGGCACCAGGAGCTTTAGCATTGACTAGATCAGAGCTGCAAACTGACTAAAAGACAGAAAAAGTTTCCATAAAAAATAAGGTAAAAAACACTAAGAGCAAAACCAAACAAGTAAACAACCATGAACCGTGCACAGCTGTAAGGACAAGAACCTGGAAGTCAAAAGTATTTCCCAACAAAAGCAGGGCCTTCATTATGAGAGTTAAAGTTTTAGGATTCAAGCAGTTTCCCCTGTGTAGGTTCCATGTCCATCCACTGTCCCCTAAATGACATTTGCAGGGACCATGGCAGAGCACAGCAGGAGCTGGCTAAGCTATAGATAACTGCAAAGAGTGCTGTTTGACAAGGCAGAGCAGCTCCTATTCCATTTCACTGATCCTCTGCACACAATGCAGCAGTGTAAGAGCACAGAGGTGAGATGCAGCAAATGTGACTGCTCAGGTCAGCACTACTGCTGTGCCAAATCTAGAGCCCTCATTTCAGCTCTAAAAAAACAACATCAGTAACAAAGCCCAAGTGGAAACTGCATTGGGAGGGCAGCTGCTCTCATACCCAGTGTGGCTCTGTCATCTGCCAGGTGAATGGAAGAAAATTCCAACCATGACCAGCATAATATTTACTATTTGGCTCTTCAGAGGTGTCTCAGAGTTTTGCAGTCACTTCAAACAACATTTGGCAACAGGAATCTCCAGAGAACTAGATTATAAAATTAATTGAAACAGAAGGGAGCAATTCTCACCCCGTGATCTCTTAAAACCCCTCCCCATTTCTAGATACACCTTTTCCTGTATTTAACTAGAGCAGACCAACAGTCCTGGCATGTGGAGAGGAAAGGGCCTGTTCAAACAAGAGTTTAACTGAACTGTGAGAAGGGAAGGGAGGGTCAGCCCCAGGCAGTGGGGGGTTTTAAAGTCTCTTTAAAAGAAACAGTAAAATGTCTGATAGGAACACTGTTCTGTTTCTAGATCTTCAACCTCTTTCAGGATGAGTTGCTTTGGCTTTATTTTTTTGCAATATTGTTTGGTTTCCTCACTAGTGCAGCTGGGACACTAATAAGCCAATAAAAGGTAGCTGCCCTCTTCCTGTTTACACTGTAAATCTACCCATTGACACCTTACTTGTAAAATAGTATTTAAAAATAAGCTATTGATTTACTATCTTGGCCTAGAAAAAGCAGCCCAAGCTCAATGCCTTGTTAGGCAGATGGTTCTGCCTACACCACTGACAACCCTTTCTGAACACAGCTGCTGCCCAAGCTCAGTGTCTTCCTGTCATCTGGCTGGAGAAGAAAAAACACTTTTGTGTCATTCATAATCATGGCAAGGTAGTTACAGGAACTTCTTTTAATTAAAGATGCTGAAGGTGGAACACAGCATTAACAAACACCACCTTCTCCCCAGCCTCTTTCCCCTTGAAACCCCTAGTTTAAGATGAAGGTCAAGGTCTGCTCTGGGTTAGGAAGTTCTCAGCTGACACACCACACCACCTTTTTCACAAACTGTGTGCTTCTGTGTGGAACCTGCTTTTACAAGTGGAAGTCTTCCTCTCATTATTATGAAGAATAAATTTAGAAAAACACAATTCAAGAACAAGCAGCACAGTGGTGCCAGAGTTCTCTGAGAAGCTGAAAAGCAGATGAGAGGAAAGACCTCTCAGCCTGAGCTCATGGTGTACTTCATCAGACATCAACAATGCTGGTTTACACTTCAGCATCATTGACTGATTTATTGCTGTTCAGATTTTATTACAGCATCGGGTAAGAGGGAGCTTCTTTTGGTAACACAGATGTGTTACACCAGCACTTCATTAAGCCCTGCCATCCCACAGCATGAATGAGCCAACAAGGGATTTTGAAGCCAAGCCAAGGGGAAGCACTAAAATGCCAATGAATTTCAGCCAAAGGAAAACAGGACCACATGACAACTGTGTCCCAACTCAGACAAAACAACCTGTGTAGATGATGGTGTCCCCCAAGAGCTTTGTACAGAATTGTACATACAAAGCAGAGCTCCTGCTCAGACAGCAGCTCCCAAAGCAGAATGAGTGCTCCCATGCCCAGCAAGTCACAAAGCAGTTGCACTCAGTAACTTTGCACCCAGGCCAAGAACTGAGCTCTTACAGATCCCCAGTATTTCGAGGGGAGCTGTGGATAGGCAGGGATACACAGAGCCAGGCAGGATCAGAGCCTGGCTGCCTGAACAGACAGCTGGGACTGCTACACAACACACACACATCACACACACACACACACACACATTCTTCAAGGGAACTCAGCTCAGCTGGTGCAGCAGAGGGCAAAGCAGGAGAAGGACTTACCTGTGAAAACAGCCCTGTCCAGAGCAGTACTGCTGTACTGCAGGTGATGGAGCCAAGGATTGCCCACAGCAAGGACTCACCCCCAGGCAACTCACAAAATAAACAGAGTTTCTGCAGTGTGATTGCACATCCCACATCCCTGCACAAGATGATGTTTCCCTTGAGGTGAAAAAAGCTTGTTAAGGAAACACTCTAGACACAGAATTAAAAACCACAAAATATATACACCAAGTGTCTGTACACAAACACACACACATATATATACACACACATATACACCCAACAGAAGAAGACTGCTCAGCTGTCCCAGCTATCTGGGAGCAGGATTTGGTCTACCAAAACACAAACTGAACCCAAGCAATCCACAGACTCCTACTGAGCAGTCTGCACAGCAGGGTAAGATTTTAAAAGATTAAGCAGTACAGCATGGACAGTCACACACAGAGCAGACACAGCCAATGATGATGCTCACTGATGTTAACCCTGTCAATTCCAAATTCCACTGCTTAATAAAAACAGGTGAAGAGTCCAAGCAGCTATTCCAGAGCATAACAGAATTCTCACAGGAGCTAGTTTAAAGGAAGAAAACTTTAAAACCAATACTGCAGCAAAAGAAACGCTTTCTCCATATGGTTTTGAAATTACTTTCCCCTTTTATTTCCAGTGGCACACCCCTCCCAAAAGAGCGAGACAACTATCCTTCAAGCTGAAGCACTGAAATTCCAGAAGGAGTGATAATCACAGTGGTCTAACACTGGCACTTAAGGCCTGCTTCTGATTTCAAGCCTGAAAAAAAAAAAAAAATCAATTATTTACCAGAATTACAACCTACTTAGCAGATAATAGCCTGGAATCTCCTCCCTCCCCCATTACAAGCAACATTTTGCTAGAGAACAAAGCATTAAAAAGGAAAGTGTGTGGGAGTAGCAGGAGCTCTTTCCAGGAGCTCTCAAGCCCCAAGGGACCCCCAGCACCCCGGAGGGCAGCTGGTGATGGAAGCAGCTCCCCTTGTGCCAGGGACCCCTGAGCCCCAGCCCCTGGCTTGGGCTGAGTGCTGCAGGGAGCTGCCTGCCTACCTGGCACTGGCACCACACCAGTGCCTGTGGAAGCCCTGGCTGTGACATGCTCTGCATGGACTGGCACTGCAATCAGTATTTTGAGAGGAGAACAGCTCTGCAAACACAGAAACACAAAGAGAAGCTCTATGGAGGGCAACTTATAATTGCCAAGAGAAAAACTTCAAATACTTGAGACAAGATCCAAAATCTTCAGGACACTGAGCTTCCAAAAGCCCTTTATGTCAGGCAAAAGAGAACTTGGTGCCAAAATGCATTACAAATACACAGATGGTCTTGGCACTTTAAGCAGACACCTTAGAAAGAATACTAACCTAAATGACTCTTGGGTGTCACTCAGTTCAAGTTAACAGAGGTGGGGATACAGAAACTCACAGCAACTTGTATTGCAGTGGAAGGTACTTTAAACCCACCTACCCCCAAGGACTTGATTTAGAAATTATGTCAACCTAAACTCCTTATACAGTCCAGAGGCATGTCCGGAAGCAAACAAAAATCTTAGATGGGATAAACTGCTTACTGGAACGGGATCAACCACTTGTCAACAGAAGAATCCTCACAGTTGTGCTCCCCCTGTCAGAGGGAGAGGATCCAGGCCATGGTTTCTGACTTGACTGGACCATTTTGAAAGGGAAGAAGATTAGCCAGGCCCAGAAACTTGCTCTGAACTGAGTAAATTGCATGTACAGCTAATCTTCGTGCCAGTAAAGGAGCACACACCCAAAGGATGGCTGCACTCCTCCATGCAGCACAGCTGCCTTGAATCTTCATTCCTTTTAAAGGAAATGTATTTATTTATTTTCATCTCTTGCCTTTCATCTCATGTTTGCAGACAGCCAAATATTTTGAGTGAAAACTTCAGAGAAAAGCCAAACCATCTTTAAATGGAACACACGTACAACCAGAAGCAAGTCAAACACAACAGGGGAAATTAAAGGAACACTTGTACATCAGCACTATATTTAGATACTGCTTTACTGGGACTGTTACAGAAACTTGGAAGATGTGTTGTGTTGATGCTTGGTCCAGCCCTAAAAAGCTTCAAGCAATTTGCCACAGCCCTGAAATAGAAGTTGTGACGTTTCAGCTGCAAGCTGCACAGAGCAGATACTGTTCAACAGCACAGTCACTGTTCTCTGCACAACCTCTGCACGCCGCTACGCTTCCTGCATTAATGCTGCCTTTAACTTCCAGCAGAGCTTTAAACAACAACTACACTGTCTGACAGACTCACACACTTTGATAGGTTTGAAATACTGAAGAATTAATGGGATAAGACAAGATTCCTGTCAATATTATACAGCAGAAAGACAGAAACACTACTTCTAAGTTGCAATACGGGACTAGCAAGACAATTATTTCAAGCACAGAATCCACTCACTTAAAGTGGAAAGTTTACCCCAAGAACAGGGTTTGACAGACAGACAGTCCCCAGAAAAACAAACCTTAACCTGGGGATTTGTTTTACTTCTTCAGAGTGGGGCATGCCCCAGTCCAGATTTTATATAACTCATAAAAAGCACCCACCCAGCACAGTGGGCACATATTTCATCACAAAAGCTGTATGTGGCAATGGAAACCCTGTTCAGGACATCGTTACCATAAAACAACAATCACCACGTTCAAGGGGCTCCTTTTCTGTCCTAAATATTAACTTCTCCTTCTAAACCCAAAAACATTAAAAAAGAAGAAGGAATCTTGGGAAGTTAACTTAAAATGAGGAATTTCTGGGACCACACTGGTACCTCACAAGCCCAAGTAACTCATGAAAATAAGACTTAGATTCAAGCTATTAGAGCAAATTTTAGCCTAGATCCTTGGCCAAGAAGCCTTCAATCAAATAAGTGTAGACCATAAAAACAGCAGGTGTTAAAGATGCCACAGAGAATGACATCAAGTTGTAATGGAAGAAACACAGTTCACGCAAAAGAGATGACAAATATCCTCAGGCACTTTCTTCCTGGTAATAATCACAACCGTTTAAGTTGTTAGTTTCACATCAGCAACCCAGGGCTTGGGGACCACAAGTAGCTACACACAGCAGGAGCTGCAGGAAGTGAAACAAGCCTCTGTCTCTTCTATCCTAAAATAAAAATGGGCTGGACCTCAGTAGTTATAAAGGCAAAGCTGTCTGCTAACAGCAGCCTGGTGGAGATGAAAGACGATGGAATAGCTTCATTTTTGTTTAAGGGTTTCTTTTTAACAGATGGGAACGAGGAGAACAGAAACAAAACAAGCATAACTCACCCTATTTACATATTACTCCTGAATGTAGCAGCTCAGAAAAAAATGTAAAGTTTCATAATTACCTGCACTGCTGATCCATGTGAATTAATTAATCTAAACACAGTTTCCATGAAGCTGAAGGTCAAACTCTGTGAGCAAGGTGGGGACTTCCCAGGTAAAGCCAGCACACCCTTGTGCCCAGGCACTACATGTCCAAGGGTAAAGCACTCCATCCCCAGCTGTATGCCAAGCAGGTGGGTCTCCTGCTTTGGTTACTATATCCCTCTTCAGCAGGAGCAGAAGGATCCACACTCTGTCCAACTCTGTCACAAGGCAAGTCTCCAGCTGAGCAGCACCTGATGCTGACAAATGGCAAGGCAACAAGAGCAAACCAAAAAGCACAGCTGAGCCTTATGGAAGGGTGGCACTGCAATGGCCTGGCCAACACATAACCTGTTCACCACAGGACTTGGTTCCTTACTCACCATCCCTGCTCTCCACCCTGGAGATTTAGTTTGGGACTAAACCTGAAGTTACCTTGAAGCCTTGCACACACTGCTCTGCCTCAGAGAGTACAAAGGCAGTGAGAGTCTCAGGACATGAAGTGCTCACAAAGGGACTGTTTTAATTGAACACCACAAAGCATCCCTGCTGCTGTTGAGTCTTGGTTTGGAGGATTTGAGCCTAACACGTGGTCCCTCCTTCCAGGGCTGCCTCTCTCTCCTCCCAGGGAAGGATGAGCAGCCTGATAGATCCCTAGCAAAGAGCAGCCACTATTCCTTTTCTGTGACTGTTCCTTGGAAACCAAGGTCCCCATGGGACCTGGCAAAAAGCCAAGGGTGAAATGTAGAATTTAGTAACAGTGGGATCTGCAGCACAACACTCTCCCAGCACACAGACTTTTCTACAGGGATTACTGGCCATCAGCCACTCTCAGAGGGGCTCTTTCCATGAGGCTGCCCTTGTCCTGGCAGGAGGGATGGCACAGACAGGAGGTGACCCAGCCACAAGAGCCCAGCTCACTGGGGATGAAGGGCACTGCAGTTACTGCAGCAATGCCAATGGCAGAATTAACTCTGCAGATACCAGCAGTGAACCTGGTGGGGCTTAACACCAGAGCAGCCCTTGGACATGGCAGCTTAGGCTCTGCTCCCACATCCAGGGCAGGCAAATGGCACAGGTGGATGTTGGGAAGAATAAGGAGTTGACAGGAAGTCTCACAAATATATATGTATAACAGAAAAATCTTTGAATGTAGAATCTGAACAAGATATAGAAACTACAGCAAATTTTAATATTAAAAAAATTGCTGAGCGCGTTTTACTGAGTAACTAAAAAACCAAAAAGCAAGGAAGTTGGAAAGAGCTTTTTTAACTTAGAGCAAAAAATAAATCCACCTCAAACAAAAAATGTTTTTACCAAGCAAAAAATTTTCACAAACAAAAATGCCATGTTGCAAGTAAAAAAAAAATCTCAAAATTTTCCACTACAAAAAACCTAAAAAACAACTTCTAACTTAAACTGTAACATACTAACCTTTTGTAATTAAAATACAGTAACATAAATATAGTAATGTTAATAGTTATAATAAACTATAAGTAATAGTAAAAGTATTAATTAGTTGTAATATTTTAAAATGCTCTGAAATAAAAAGTATATAATGCACTGTAACCAAAATTAAAAAAAAACTTTTCAGACGAACCCACAGCTGTAGCAAAAAAACTGTGAACTAAGCTCTTATCACCCAGGACCCATAAATTGCTACATCATTTAAATACAATAAACAAGATTTTAAAAGCCCACCTGAAGTTCCACATCCCCCATTTTAAGCTCTTACAGGTGGAACCTGCACTCACTGCAGATCAGTGGGTCCTGGAACCCAGGCAGAGTCTCACAAGGACATGAGGGGTCAGTGCTATTCCTCAGCAGTGATGTGAACATGCAGCAGACACCACTGCCACATGGAAGCACAGGCAATTCCATCCTGGAACTGGGAATGTGGAGAGATGGGAACTAGCTGGCATTAGGCAGGCTTGTGCCTTCAAAAGACTCCTTAGCTAAAACTTGGAATGACCACACTGCAAAATGAGCTTCTCTCTGTATGCACAACTTCTTATTCAAACCCAAACTCACCTTTCAGGCATATGAACAGTCCAGGTTAAAATATCCCTCTCTTGCAGTATTTTCTCTCTAATTTGCCCTGTAAAGATGACAAGTTTGCCTCTCCTTACTGCTTCTCTCTGAACAGAATGTAAAGGGTTTTTTTTGCCTTCCAAAAAGCTGGGACTCCTCTTGCTTAGCCCACGAGGTTGGAAAAGGCTAGAGAAGTTTTTGGATGTGAATATTCTTGTTTCTCTATCCTTGTTTTACAAAAATGCTGGGAAGAATGTTACACCCTATTGCTGCACAGGGGCCAGGAAACCTGGCTTCCAGCACAGCAGGTTGCCCCATGCAGCTTGGTAAGAAACTTGGAAGAGGAGACTTTCAGTGAAGATCCCACCTCCCTCAAATTCTGTTAATAATCTGCTTTTTCTACTGAATGCTGCCCATGCATGACAGAAATCCTAAGAATGCCAGTGTGGATCATGCACACAGCCCCCCACATCTGGAGCCTGCAAGCAAAGGGAAACCAAAGCCATAAAACTCAGTGAGCACCACTCAGTGAGCTCAGCTCTGTGGTTTAGTGCCCAGCCTCAAGACACCACATTCCCCTTCTGAACCTACCAAAACCAGCTCAATTAATGGGCCCAAAAGCTGCATATAAAATACATATTATTTAAGGGAAGCAAGGAGGAGGAGAAGACATGAATAGAAGCTTTGATGCCAGGAGTTACTCCCGATCTACTGTTGGGCAATTTAAATCTCTCCCTCTTCACTGTCCATGGCTCAGTTTGATAAAAGGGAAGGAGGAAACCACCTTGGGCAAACCCCTTCTGCTCAGTTTCTTTAAATGGGAACAGCAGGTCTAGTCAAACCTATTTCCCTGCTGCCAGGGCTAGTCTTCCCCTCTGTTCTCATGCCAGGTAAAAGGAGTATTATACCAATGGCACCAATGCCAAAACCTCTTCCATTCTTTAAACAGCAGAGCCCATGAGCATGGTCCTACAGAGCAAGGCTCTCAATCAGGGATGAAAAGGGCTTGCACATGGAAAAAGAAGTGGCATTTCTGGGGATGTCATTCCTTGCAAGAAATGGAGCACAGACACCCTGCAATACTGTCCAGAAGAAATGGAAGAAAAGACTGGAAAAAAAAGCTTGAGATTGAAGTTCAAATCCAGCTGCTTCAAATGGAAACATGTCAAACAACTTTCTCCTGCACAAGCAAACAAATCCCAGTAATTTCTGAATATTCCCTCAGTATTCCATTCAAAGGGTCAGGAGTTCCTGGCTACAGAGAGTTTTACCCCATTAAAGGAATTGAAACCTTTTTCTCCCTTACCTGGGAACACATTCAGTGTCACCTTTGTAATAGATTATACATGCATGGAAGTTAATGCCTCTCCTGGCAGTGGCTAATAAACGATCCTGGTAACATCAGAATGATATCAAAATTCCACCACAATGGATAAAATTAATTTTCAGGGAAACAGCTTTATGCTGAGCTAGAGCTGCAAATCAGAACTAAATTCTAATTAGACCTAAAGTCTAATTTAGGCACACTTCTGTCTGCAAGGCTAGGAAGAAAAATCTCAGCTGAGGAGACATAGAAGGCTAGAAGAGCTGGTGACAAACAGAGAATTCAATCCAAAAAGACTGGATGGCAATGAGAAGGTGGATTCTCTGAGAATGACAGCTGGAGAAAAGAAGTCCTGGCATGCAGCAAATCCAAGGCAGAAAGCACTTTCCACGCCTCCAGGGCTGCCAGAAATTAGAAGTATTCCAGTAACTTAAATTCAATTGCTTGTAACATCACAGCTCTCTGAGTGCAATCAGACTGCTCTGGAAACTGGCAAAAAAATCTCCTCACTTCCAGTATCACCTGGGCAGTTCATTTTTCATGAGACTCTGGATCTTGTAGATGTACAAAGCCTAACTAAAAAAACCAAAAAACAGTCAGTGATTCACAGGAAATACTGGAAGAGTGTCTAGGAAACTCTTCTGCAAGGTTTGACAGTGTGGCACCATGGTTACTAAGACAATACCTGGCACAAAATCCTGCTGTATCCAAATCCCTTTGGGTCCAACCATCTGGGACAGCAATTCCTTTCATGCAATAGGGAAAAGTCACAATGTTTTAGAAATGTGGCTTTTTAAACAACACCCCAAGTTCTTCCACTGTTTTTTAACTTTCTAACATGTGTGGATATGCTGAATTTACTATTTTATTTATTTCTATCAGGACATGTTACAGAAAGAGAACAGCTGAGATCAGGGTCTTTTGTTCTGCAGGTGAACAGTTTTACTCCTGGCAGAGCCAGATTAGCATCCAGCAATGCCTTGATGGACTTTCTCCATTTTTAAACTGAGACAATATCTACCTATACTCAGAACTGAAAAGTAAAAGCTAGAAAAAAACATATTTGCAGTTTTTTGGGCAAAAAAAAAAAAACTTCCTACAGGTAACTAGCTATTCTTAGGCTTCTCATTTGCACTTTTCATAGCAGGGAGGGTTTGGTAAGTGAATTAGGATAACCTATACAGCTAAGGGCTGAAATATTCAACTGCAAAGAAGAGAAATTCCAAAACATCATTCAGGAACAGCTTTCTGAGATAAGGAAAACTAGACAGCTTTAAGTTACTATAGAAACAAGCAATACACACTGCCATACACAACAGGAGAATTTCAGAATTACATAAATCCTGGACCCCCAAAATCTTGCATACTATCCCCTTCAAGGCACTATTTTGCAGTCAAGCTCTTCTGGGTGCAGTACATTTCTCCTCTTTTACCTTTTCTACTACCAATCCTTTGGTCAAAGCTCCTGCAAGGGCATGGAGAAAAATCTGCCTCAGTCTCAAATTCATTATGTTTACAGTTTTTACCCCTCTGCACCCCTCTGATGGATGCCAGTCCCAGCAGCTGGTCCTCAGACAAGCTCACACAGGAATTGACTTGACACCTTGAACACTTATGCATTATTATTTTGAGAGCTTACAGGTAGGAAGGTCATTGTATAAGGGCATGCCTCCCACACAACCTGCATTCTCCTGAAACCATGCCCTGGAACACAACATCACATCTGCTGGCACAGGACTGATGTGTGAGCAAGGACAGCAAAGACTGAGGCAGATCCTGTACACATCCTGCACCACCTTTCTGCTCACCTGGAGTCTCTGCTCTTCCTTGAGCTGAAACCTGCCATACATGCTTCTCCAGAGGGAAACTTCAAAACACAGATAAAAATGAATCTGTGAGAAGCTGCTCAGACCTCCAGCACACACAAGCAGACTGCTGGTGCAGCCCAAGCAGGGCTGCTCTGCCAGCTCTGGGCAGGCAGCTGGGCACTGCCACACCTGAGCAGGGCACACCACAAATGCAGCTTCAGCCACTTTACACCAAGCCCAATTACTTGGTGCCTTTTGTTGGTTTGTTTTCTCCAATTAATCATCCCCTTTAAGTCAAATTCTGGGTTTTCCTGTTGTCAGGAACAGGGATTCATTGCTTCAGCCTGACTTCCTTTAGGACACATGGGGAGGAGAGATAAGCTCTCTCTTTCAGTCAGTGCTGACCACAGATAAGCAGAGGGGCTTTATTATTTTCCACCTGGCTCTACAAGCAGGACACAAGCAAGGATAATCTGAAAACCTGACAGGTTGAGGAGTAGAAGAAGCAAATGCTTCTTCAGCAAGTCTAAGCTTGCTAACAAGGTTTAAACAGCAGGCTCAGGAAGTAACCAAATCTTAAAATTCTGCAGGAAAGAAAAATTAGCTCTCCTCCCTAGGAAAACTGAGGGTGAATAGCTGATGTGTGTAACCATTCTTTGGAGAGCAACACTTACTGGCAAAGCTTTTCAAACCAGCCTTTAGCCACATTTAGTCCCTTTAACACAAAGGAATTTGAAGATCACTCTCTAACAGATAAGGAAGCTTTGCCATCTCATCCTTTGCAGGGAGGCACAGGTAGCAGCATCACTTAAAGAGTATCAAAGAGATGACTGAGCAAAAAAAACAAAGGTGGGGACATTTAAAATGTACTGTAGTTCTAGTACTTCAACAAATGCCAGGAAGTGCCAAAATCCTGCCTTTTATTTTGTCCCAAAATACAATAGTATGATTTAAGCAGGGTGTGTTAAAACTTACTTGGTGCCCCTAAACTGTGCATGCTACTGCCCACAGGCAAAGAAAATGTGCTCCAAACATCAGGGCACTGTAAAGCCTGGATTTCTTACCACCCCAAGCTATAACAGAACAGATGCACTTTTAATACCCTGTCATCCTGCCCACCCTTATAGATAATGTTTGTCCCCTGGAATAAAAGAAGACAGAAGCAGAGTAAGTGAATTCCTAAACCCATTTCAACAACTGTGCTTCTCATTTATTCTCATGTGCTGCATTCTCCAATATTTTTTAGTTGTTGCCACATTCCTAAAGACAGCTATCAGCATGGCAATTGCCATTACAAATCTGGAGTTCCATATTTAGATTTCACATGAAATAAGGTCACAGAAATGAGATGCAAGAAAACAAGACTGCACTATCAAACATTTGGAAACTCTTAGTCAAACAGCTGAGACAATGTTTCTGCACTCCAATAATGTGCTCTGATCATCAAAATGCTGCCCAGCACTTTAAGCATATTTTCTCTATGCTTCCATTTCCAAGCTGGTTTCTTCTGTTAACTCAAATCCTGTGTGGATGGTTGTCAGCCCTGATCTTCAGTAGCTTGTCTACACTTCAGACATTTCTAAACTGAACTCCTGAGGTGATCCCTACACATAATGAAATATTTACTACTGTGGGCTTAAAAATGAACATGTCTGCTGTCTCCCTCAGAGACTGTTTCTTCTCCCAGTGAAAAGTCAAAGATAGCTGTGAGCCAGGAACAAGAAATATGAATGAAATTGTTACCCAAAAAAGATTCTTATAATTCATTTGAGAAAGTTATTTTCACTGAAGCTAGTGGGACTGTATCTCAGAACATTTTCTCAGAAAAAACACTGAAAAGTCAAGCATTCAAGTGCTTTGAAACACATATTACTTGAGACAAGAAAATAATTTGCAGAATAACCCAAATTAGAACAACGAAACCACTACTCCAGAAACACAAACACAAAGCAACATGCTCTCAGTATGTACAAGCAGGCACAGCTAAAATCTACACACCCTTTGACTTACTGCAAGTCTTTAAAATGTTTATGCAAAAAAAGAAAGAAAAACACTTAGATAAGCAAATCCAAATATTTTGTTTAATCAATGGCTCCTAACAGTGTACCACAACACTGCCTGTCAATTTAGAAAAAAAAAAGATATGGCATTTTATTTAAAATAGAAGAAGAAACACTCATAATTAAAACAAAGAGGAAAGTGCCCTTCAGTGAGGAAAAGGAGTAACCCTGGGGCAAGTCATTGAACAGGGGCTCAGATGTGAGAAGGCACACAGTGAGCTCAGGGGCTGTATGAGCAGCACACTGTGCAGCACACACAGAGCTGAGACCACACTAACACACAGCAATGGGGAACCTACACCCTGCAATTAAATATTTAGGGAAATTAGGGCCTGCACAGAGCTCTGCAGCAGCCATTGCCTCCTCACACTGGGAGCAGCTCTGCAGCAGTCTCTGCACAGCCTCTGCCCTGAGAAAGGATAACTCTCCCCTTCCATGGGTCAGAGCCATGATGCTCCAGGTGACCAAACCACTCCACTCAAGGCTTGTACATTCAGCAAGTAGGAGAAAGTTAAACAGTGCCAAAGCCTTCCAGGGTCAGAGCTCTTATGCTGACTAAACAAATAAATTTACATTATGCATGCAGACAATACTGTATGTCAAAACCTGGCATGTCAATGAATGATATTGTGTATTTTCTGACATGAGTTTCAAATTTGCTCATGCTTTATGCACCAAATGTGAAAAGGCCTTACTGCTATACCATAAAATATTCTGCACATTGTAATACCAAAAAAACCCACAAAAAACCATTAACACTTTCCACAGGAGTTTTAAAACACTTGATAGTGTGTGCACAGCAAACCATAGCATGAGAAGCACATCTGCTATAGCACATGTGAAGGAGGGTATTTGTCCTGCTTTCAGAACATTGTAAAACCAGATTTCCTGGGGAAGAAGCCTCTCTACTTTGCCACAGGAGAGCAGGTGAGACCAGACTGCAACAGCTCTCCAAAAGAACACAGGTAAGGACATTATGCATGCACAAAAATGGTGTCAGTCACCAACCTGTACATGCATTCATCTGCAATTATAGCTTATTACGCCTGCAGTCATAACACAGCTATTCAACAAATCCTGAAGACATTAGCCTCCTGGGGAGTATGAAGGAGCTTTTCACCACCAGCACAACCAGCTGTCTGAGGATTACTGCAGTGATAAAAACCTCCTTCCCCCTGTATCACCTCACAGTGACAGCAAGGACATCAAAGGAAGGGACAATGAACAAGCCAGGAGTGTGGTTAAGCTGGCACTGACACAGCAGGAGTGCAGCAGAGATGGTTCTGGAAACAGTTACCCCAGAGGCAACACAGACCAAGGAGAATGGAGTTCCAAAGAGGAACTGCCTGATGCCAGGCCCATGCACAGTCACAAACTACACATTACTACAGGAAAAAAAGAGGCAACATTAATGCTTCATATGCATTCATACGTGGAATTAAGAAATTATGGAGGTATTTCTGCAGCCTCAGTTCTGATCACAGCAAAACGGCATCCCCAGAGAGGAGGGACACTGAAAGGCAGGAAGGAGCATCTCCTGGCAAGAGAGGCCACAGCTTGCCAGTTCAGTTGGATAGCACTGTGGGAACACCACTCTGCCCCCCCAGCACAAGGAGTCTGGCCTCCTGCTCAGAGATAAATCATGACTTTGAAAGCCTCAGTAACAATTCATTTAATAAATTACGCTTGTCTCACACCAGTTTTCAGCTTCAGTATAAAATCTGCCCTTGACTAAGACAGACTGGCAAAGAAATGATGCAAAAAAGCAAACCAAAAGATACAGATTTTCCATTCAACCAATCGTTAATTTTTATTCTTAAGCCCAGCTTTGCAGCTAAAAGAGGACACAGTCTCCCAAGGACAGTGTATCCCTAATTAAATGTCAGCCAAAGGGAACATACTGATTCAGTTGTAACAATTTAGCATTAAGACATTCTGGAATCAGACTTCAATATATGATGTCATACTCTGTAAACCAATGTCTTTTCAGCAAGAAGGGTTTCTGATATGCTCACATGAACAATTCAACATGAGATAATGAATAGCATTTCAAAGCTGGTACTATGAGGCTATTCTAAATCACAGACAGTGCTTCAAATGTGCCAGGCAGAGCTCTGAGGAACCTTCTTTATCAGGATTTCACAGGTGTACGTGACACATTTAGATTTTAAAGGTTACAGTACATTCCAGGCAGAAATAAATATTCCCCCAAAGAAATTTATTGGCACTTTCTGACCAGTATTTCAGCAGTTAAAGAATTAGGAATGTAAAGTGTGCTGGGACTTGAACTCTGGGTGTGGTTACCAGCAAGCTGAAAGAAAGAAACAAGCCAATGCAAGAACCAGCTCATGTTTTGCCAGGGAGATAGAAACAAGGCTAAATTAAACCTAGAAACTGTGGTAACAGATACTAAGTGTCGTTTTGAGTGTCATTGACTTCAGCAGTGCAAAAGTTACAGAAATGACTGCACCTCAGGAGAGCCAGACATTCTGTTCCTGTTGAGCACTAATTTCTTGCCAGAAGATGCATGAAGTTTATCAGTGAAAACAAACACAAGAAAAGACAATTTCAGTTTTGTTTCATCTTCACAGCTTTCACTGACTGTCTACCCAAGCAGTAATACTCTCAAGCTTTTTAAATCCAACTATACTCATGCAATAAGGTGACAGTTTTCTATTTAAAACACAAGCAGAAAATTCCCTGTCACACTTTACACTGTCCTTAAGTCACTCCTTTGTACCTGGAGATGGCACACTCAGCAGTACCTAAACAGAGACTACAGAGAAAAAGGCTGTTATCAAAGATGAATACTCCTTCACCCCAGTCTTGAACAATGGAGTTCTTTGTATCCCTATCACAGTCAGAAATAGTATTGTCTTCCATACTCCTCTCCACTTTTCACCATCCTCCACCTTCCCTACAGAAAAAAACCATGGAAGGACAAAGTCTGCCTGTACACTTTAATTTACAACAAATTCCAAACGGATCCAAACAGATCCAAATGGCTGTCAATCAGAGCTGAGCAAATACCTGGATTCCTAGGGTAGGTTTCTCAGGAAAGGCTCAGAACTACTCTCACTAATCTCTTTGAAGGTGATGAATATTTACAAGTGACAGGATACACTGAAACAATGCACAGAACTTTCAAAATGCAAATTTTGACTCCAAATTCCTCCCCTTAAGAGAGAAATAACCCTTGTTCCAGACGTGCACAGCAACCTTGACAAAGGCACTTGTGCTCCAAAGTCAAACCACAGTTCTTTAACAAACTAATCTGTGTAGCTGGCAGAGGAAATCCCATCTTGCTATACTGGGCAGGAAAAGGCTGAAAATGTGTTTGTGCAGGATCCCTTTCTGTCACTGTCCATTGCAGCAGATAAAAATTCCGAAATTCCCACCAGTCCCCAAGGAAACAGCAGTAATGTTCATCCCCAGCCCAGCACCTGTAGCAGAGCACAAGTTTGTAAAGCAGGGCTGAGCCATCAGCTGTCTCCCCTAGGCACAGACAGCTTTTGTGCCTCCCTCCCTGGCAGCTGCAGGGAGAGCCCTGGGGGCTGGGAGAGGGGGGTTCTCCCCAACACACCCAGGGCACAGCACCAGCAAAGCACAAAAAAGGGCTCAGGAGAACAGGGACAAGGAGCAAGGCATCCTCTCCTTCCTTCCAGCTTGCAGTTATTTATTCTGAGGGCTAATGTTTAATGCTGGGGAAACTCCAAGCGTACCTGAGGCTGGAGAATTTAAAAAAGAAAATGTGAAGCACAGCACAGTCTCACCTGCCAGCAGGATGCCTGGGAAAAGGAGTGGAGAGAAGCCTGTCTGACAACCCAGAGCTTCCATCAGCCAGGCTTCAGGAAGATGCAGGTGACAAAGGAGCACAACAAACCCAAGTGACCGTGAGCACAAGCAGCCAGAGGGTCCCAGTCCTGCCCCAGAGCCAGCAGCAGATGCCACCCCAGGGTGTGACAGCTCCCATTCCACAGGCAACAGCTGGGCCACAACAAGTGGCAAGTGACAGAGCCACAGAAGGGAAGCAGCAGCTGAACAGGTGACAGCTCCCAGCAGAACCCAGCTGGAGCCCAGTGCAGTGAGTCTGGAGGGTGGAGGCCACAGAAAGGGAATCTAAGCAGCAGCAAATGCTGCAGCTTTCCCTGGAGCCAAGTCCTCCAACTTCAGGCCATAAAACATAAGATAAAAAGTAAAACTGGCAGAGTAACAACAGGAGGGACGATGGGAGAACCAATGAAACATGCCTGGATGACATTTACCACAGTCAGTGGTAACACATGAAATATGTTGTCCCTTCTAAAAATTCTTCTGTGCCTTCCTCTGGTCCTCAGTGTTCCTTCAGCTAAAGAACTGCTACTTCTCTAAACTCAGATAAGCAGAGATACTCAAATGTAGATACCTATCACATTCCTCTCAGGCCTCCCTCAAGCAGGGAGTTTCACTCCACAGCACAGCTCAGGTAATGAACATCAGCTCAGCTTTGACAGCACCTTCTGGTTTTTAATGCTGTCACAGCTGGTCCACCAGCTGTTTTCTGCATGTACTCTTGCAAACTTAAGGGGCAGGCCAGGCAGCATAAGTTTGAGCACTAAATTCTTGGATTAACAGGGGTTAGATGAGGCAAATGCATAAGCAGCAGCACTCTGAGAAAGTCCAGAATGGAGGCATAGCTGCAGAGAGGCTGGAGTGTGAGAGCCATGCAAACACTATTTCTCAAACTCTTTAAACACATACAAACATACAAGTAGTGGCTGAAACTACCTAAAAATATGCACAGGCAAATTTCTCTAACACTGACTTAATTACAGTTAAATTAACACTACTATAGATCCACACCCCACTAACAGAAGTGCTAGGAAAACAAGAAACAAACAGGTGAGTCATCCAACTTTTTCACCTACCTTTCTTGTATCCCTTTATTGAGCCCAGACTCTGCAGCATCCAAGCTGCTGCCACATTCCAAGCAACTGTGGCCACCAGTCCTCACCCAGCAGTTCCTGGGCATAGGTTTGGAACCATTTTCCCATTAACGTGGGCTCCACTTGGAAACTAAAGACACAAAGTACTGAGCCATGCCACATATTTTCTTCCTCTAGATATTTCAGATGAGATATTACAGAGCTGCTCAAGCTCTCTCATCCTTACAGATTTAGGGAAAAAAAAGGAAAGCTGTGCCCAGCTTGCTTCAGGAAAGGTATCCAAACCAAAGTTAACTAGAACACGTGAACACAGCCCAAGCTGGGCAGTATCACTGGCTGTTCCTAATGAAGGGAGTTACCACAGGGTGCATTTCAGATACATCCACAGGTAATTCTGCCACAGATTTGGTCTCCCTTTGGGGTAAGTGACATTCAGAACAATTTACAAAGAAAATCTTTATCTTCCACAAAAAGATGATAGAGGTGCAGAGGTGAAGCACATCCCCCTCAACAGTCCAGTGGTTTCTTTCACTGTCCTGTGCCATACCAAAGGGTCCCACTCCCTTCAGGCTTTCTTTCCTTTCTTGAACAGGAACCAGCACACTCAGAAGGCAAATTGCCTTTTACAGTCCTCAGTAAGCTGATCAGGAGACAGGAGCTGGGAAGGCTGGGCTCTAGCAAAACCTTGTTTACCAGTTTAGTTTAGTAGCTTCTCCACAAGCTACTCAGCACCTGCTATTCACAGGGGGTGTAAGAGTGGTCTAGAGATTCCCCTTTCTGCTTTCTTCACTTTCATCCAACCTCCAGAATGTCCCACTGAAGGCATTCCATCCAACACCCATCCAAAGCTATGGCATCAAAAGATAAACCACTTGAACTGGTAGGATGTCTCTATCCAGCATCTTTAATCAAGTTTTGTGGAAATCTTGAGCCTGCAACTTTGCCAAGCAGTAACAATGACTCCAAGTGATTTTTGTTGTACCCACCATAACTCTTTCTGTCCACCCCTCAGACAGTAACTCTGCTGGGTGTGCAATGAGGCTGGGACACTCCCACCCTCTCTTACATTGCAGAAACAAGAACCAGGGTCCAGAGACAATAAAGTGAGAAAACCAGCCTGAGGCAACACAGCTCCTGCTGAGCAGCTCCTCACTACTGGAAATGGCTCCCTCCCTATGCAGATACAGCTCTCCTCCACCCCTTCTGCTCTCCAGGACTGAATGACAATGTAGGAGGAGCAAGGCTCACCTCTCACAGCCAGAGAGAACTGAGGGCTTCTGCAGCCTACAACAATGGGTGAATATATATCACACCCCAGCCAAACCTCACCCTGTAGTCAAGACAATCGATTCTAAAACTTCTTTCAAAAAAGAAACAAAACCAAAACAAACAACAAAAACAACACAGAGCAGACCACAGCTCCCCCACTTTTAGGTCCTCCTTACCCTTCCAGGAGTTCAAAAGAACTCTCTGGTGACCACAGAGAATATCAGCTCCTTGTTGTTGACATGCAAGTAGCTGTTCTGTGGAGCTGCCCATGAAAGCAGGGGTTCCTTTATTTACAGTTTCTTTCCTCTTTTCCCACCAGTTATTTTTAAGGGATTATGTTTCCTGTTTTCACTGCTTTGCCTCCATTTGTCATTCAGCACTGCCATTAAAGCAGGAGGGAAGTGCAGGGGAGCAGACCAACAGAAAGCAAACCTTTAGGGCTCAGCAAGCAAGGGATTAAATGTCACCTCTTCCCCCCTCAGCCTCACCTCACTCCTGCACACCCTCCAAGACATTATGTAGATATGGCTGATCCTCCAGCACATACCCAGATTCTGACAGCTGTGACAAATCAGACACTTCGGGATGGATCAGATAAGCAACCCATTCATCCTGGTTTGTGACAGCTCCTTACCCTCCCCCTGGCTGGTCCATTTTGGATTACAAACAACTTGTTCTGGAAAACCCCTCCCTGGATGCTGGAGCTAGAAATGGTGCCATGGCATTTTTAGAGACAAAAGCAGAGCAATAGAACTCAGATACTCTTGCTTGTTATGCTGCTGATTTGCAGACATTATCTCCCTACCACCTAAGTACTGGATGTGTGATTTTCAGGGAAAGGGCAGTCACAGAAAAAACCCAAAGGGTCTGGCAACAATTTAGAAGGATGCAATGCACAGAACTGCTGCCCTTTCCTTAAGCCTTTGCTTCCCAGTGTGCTGGCAGCAGTCTCACAAAGTCTCTTGATGAAGGTTGCACTGAGTAACTCACATGCAATGCATTCCTACAACTCTACTGCTCCTCAGCACAGCTCTTCTACAACTTGTAGAGGTGACCCCTGAGGACAATAAATACAAAGCTATCAAGGGTTAAGGGTAACAGAACAACTGGCTTTGAGTAGGTAAAGGGCAGTTTTACTGTTTTAACACCTTTTCAGATATCTCAAAGCTCTTTGCTCTCTTTACTGCAGCCTGACTCCCATCCATCACCTGATACTCAAACACACGTGCTCTCTATGAAGGATAAAGAATAACTGCTTTAGCAGAAACAGAGTCAGAAGAATCTCTGCCAAGTCCATTAGCCCCCTCCAGGAGTTCACATGCTCCTATTCACATGATTCTAGGGTTCCCCAAGGCTGCTGCTGTAATTGCAACCCTCCCACCCTCCTCTCCCAGTCACACTGCAGGGCTGCCCCAAAGGTGTCAGTGCATTGCAGTAGAAGCAGATGATGGCCAAGGGATGGAGGGAAATGAAAGATAAAAAGCAAAGTGTTAAGACAGGAACACAAAGACTCTGAAATAACAGGTGGTTTTAAGCTAGCTCAAGGTATGGCTAAGCTAGTTTAAGTGTGAGTTTATGCAGCAGCAAATCATACACAGAAAGAATCCTTACACAGGTATCAGAGAGCAATTAAGGTTTAATTAGATTCAGCATAGACAAATCAACACCAAAGAGGAAACTAAGTACATATGAAACTGAATCACACATGGCACATAGACACCAGGGATACCAGGATAGTAAAGGTCACTGAGATGGGAAACAAACACCACAACCCAAAAATGTCAACAAGAAAAGAAATCAGCATCTGGCCACAGCCACTCCTGGAGAAGATACATTTCTGCTCCCAGGCAGAAGTAATCTTTACTTTATGGACTGCAAAAATGAACATATTTCAGCAGTGAAGAAAAAACCAACTAAAATCAGAGCAAAGCATCAGGAGATCCTCAGCTCAATATCTGACAGCTCAGACCGCACAGCTGGGCTGAAGAAAAAACACTGAAGAAAAAAGCAATTTCCCAATGCATAAACCAAGCTGTCCCTTCCATTGCATTAGGAAAGGCAGATATCCTCCCAACACCAGCTATAAAAGGGTGTAGTCCTCTCTAGCAGGTGCTGATGGAAGGCCATACTGGGGAACAAACTCATGGTGCACACACAGAGGGCTCAGCTCAGCAGGGACAGCTGTGGAGGTACTGCTCCTCTCAAACCATACTTTCCCTGAGGGCTGGGTATTTGTTTTTCCTTTGAACAGTGCCACCTTATTTCTTGATACTGCTGTAAACAGACTCACCACAGGAACTGGTTTAGGGAGCTGCTGATCCAGAGCATCAGCAACTTCAGATTTTAAAGTTCTCCTTAAGAGGCAGAATAAGCAGAGCACACAGTAATGGAATTTTGGAAAAACTATTAGGCATGAAGGGTATAAATAAGCAATCACACAGTGAAAACCTGGGCAAAGCTGCTGCAGGGAAGATACTGAAAGTTTCTAGGCTTGGTAATACACCACAGATCACAAGACAGCTGCATTCTTGGCTGAGTACGCCAGCTTCTCTCACTGATCTTGCAAGAGAATGTTAATGAGACCTACCTGGAAGGCTTTAAAATTTAGGGGAGTACTGTTCTGGCAGGAATTTACTGGTTAGTAAGTCATTCTGAAACACCATTTACCTTTACTGTAAACGCACCTTTCTAAGCAGTTAAAACATAAACAAAAACCAAACAAACTCCAAATCAAACAAAAACAAAAACCCCAAACCAAACATCAACCCCAAAACCCCCAACACACAGATCTGCCTTTGGAGAACTGCAAATAAGAAAAGCCAGTTAGTCTAGCAGTGAATCCTGTAGCACAGGAAAAATGCAACTTTTTCAATTCCTGTCTCCTTTATTGTTGCCAGCTAAAGGCTTGGATGATTTCTTAAGCAAACTCAGTGGGAGAACAGACTGGACTTCCCTGAAATATTCTCCTGCCACAATATTTCTGTATTGCAAAGTACTATTCAATTAACAACAATTATGGTCAAAGGAAGTGTCTCTTGCACTGCAGTAAGTGAACAAAAGTCAGACCCCTGGATTCTACCATGCTAAGAGCCACAGAAATGCTGGGAGAAAAAGAACTAAAACAGAAAAGCTTCCCAGTAAGGAGCCTGGCAATGAGACACAAACTACTTTATAGCTTCAGTTAATTTACATGCACTAGTAATTAAAAAATAGCTGTTTGGTTCGTTACATAAAAGAAGATGTGGTCACCAGTATGGTTCTTTATCATCCAAATACTACAGCATAAGCCAACAAATAGTAGAGCCAACTAACTTTTCCCTTTAGGCCCTATCCACAGCAGTACTCTACCAGAAACAGTGAAAAGAAAGGTGAAACTATACTGCTCAAACCACCACAGGCAGGGATGAGAGCAGATAAAGTTAATTTAGCTTCCATGTTACCACCTCACATCATGGATGAGATGTATGTAGTAAGTTCTAGATCCAAAAACTGAAGATCCCAGGCCTGTCATCTGTAGATGATCTTGGACCAAAAACCTCTCAGCTTCCCTGGATGGACAGGGAATGTGCCACATTTCTGCAACACCTGCAGATCACAAGAGCAAATAAGCCCAAATCATTACAGCAGTGCAAAAGAATATATGGAAAGAAACCCCCAGTTTTAACAGTGTGTATCCTTCCTCTTTTGTGCAGAAAATCTCAGACTGAGTTTTCTCCTCCCCATTCCCATGTCACGTATAGGATCCTTATGTGCATTTTTCTAAGCCAATCTCCACTTCTGCACATTACAACACAAAATGACAAGTTATCCTTTTAAGAGTAAATAACTGACCCTAATCACAAGTTTCACAGACTTTCATATTATTAAACTAGATTTCAATACACTTAAAACAAAACCCAGGACTTTCTAAGCACATGACTCCCAACATCCTTAGCACTATTCCTTTTTCCAGGCCTGCTTCTCTGAAAAACATTCACCCACCCAATTTTTGCCTTATCAGGAACCTGCTACATTCCAAAGGGCTGTGCTCAAGGTTGTAATGTTCTTTTCCAGGCATTTTGCTGACTATTTCACTGCCAAATAGGGCCCTTTCCAGGGTGTACTTGTTTGCAAGAACTCAAAACTTGTGGCACTTCCACAGGGTTGCACAGCATTGCTGACAGAAAGTAGACCACTGTTTACTTCAATCAAAGAGAAAAAGTGTGCCACTTTGTGTATTTTTAAAACTGAGAATTAATAATTGATATTTGCCTTCACACAGCCCTTTGATCCAAAAGCTAGTCAAGCTAAAGGGATGCATTCAGTAGTACAGCTGCCCCTGGGGTGAGCCACTGGACACCTGCAGGCTGTGCAAGGAGGAGAAGAGAAGAATGGGCAGAAGAACATGAGTTTGTCCTTGTAACACAGTGCTGAATCCTGGCAGAGCAAGGAGATTTCCCAGCACTGCCTGAGAGACTGAGCTGTAGACAGCACAGTGTTAAACAGAAGGAATGGTTTGCTACTCCCAGTTTTCCCCTACAAACAGCAACTCCTCCCCAGTGCCCAGGGCCCTGGCTGACACGTCCCAGGCACACTTGGTATGCACACACAGATAGGACACTCTGACAGGCTTCATTTGGAGCCATCTTCAAGGACATATTAAACGATGCAGTCAAATCCACTTAAATACCCAACCGAGTATCAGAATAAACCTGTTAAAAGGATTATTCTACACACCAGCTGATTTCTACAACAGTTGCATTTGCTGCAAAAGCCCTTTAAATGAATACAAGCTGAGGAAACCACCTTGGGGCTGAGGCAGAGTACACAGCCAAGAACAAGAAACCAGCTATTTTAAAAGGTTCCACAGAAGAGAACCAGACCCAGCTCTGCTGAGTTGCTCAGAGTGCCTCAGATAGTAATCCTATTTCGGGAATATAGGGACTGCTCTGGGCTCAATGAGTCAGCAGGGTGGGGCATTTTTTTCCCATGTTTGTGGACTGAACAGGAACAGAAAAAGCAAAAGAAGCTGGAAGCCAGAAATACAGCACCTGGCTGGTGCACAGGCAGGAATTCAGCAAAGCCAGAAGAGCTTACAAATCTCTGCAGAGCCAGCAGTCACAGGTAAAAATAGAAGTCTTATCTGGGAGTCATGTAAGTATTCAAAATAAAACTGAACAGAGAAACTGTAAAGATGTTTCAATGCTGGAAGTGATGTGCATTTTCTCCTGGTGGTGACTCTTGCCCTCTCCTTGTTCAAGACTCAGCTTTTTAAGCAAATCACACCATCTGACAGAAATCTTAGTTGCACTATTAGGCCAGGACATGACATTTTATATTTCAAAGCAAACAAATTTAAAAGGCCTAGGAATGACCTCTAAAACTCCACTTTCCCAAAAACACTCATCAAGGGAAAATATTCACATAGTTATAAGATGTAATACTACAGATGTCTCATTACAATATTACATCATAAAAAATGACATGAAATCTTAGACCATGAGCACTCACACATACACCCTGAGAAAGCAAACACAAGTTACTGAAGGAGGTCCACTCACCTCTAAAAGCTGTGCTGACCTGGCATCCATCCTGTTCTCCTTCCAGATTATTTATGACCTAAACAATCTTTTGGCAGAAGCTAGTCACCTTTTCGAGTCTTTTGAATAATTGTATTTTTTTTTCCATTTTCTCCTGACTCCATAAGCAGTCAATGTATTTGCTGATGTAATAATTAAAAGGGGAGTCACTCATACAGACCAGGATGTCATCAGGTCTGTCTTGCAAATACTTACTGTAAGCACTCCCATTTTCAGACCTAGTGTTCCACTTAGATTTATTATACAAAACCATTTCAAATATCTGCAAATATAGCTCTCAGGCAGCTTTTACTCATTCACACTCCCCCCAGCAGCAGAAACAAAGCATCTGCCTGGGGAAGGGGCACTCTGCTCAAAGGACACCCCAAACCTCTTTGTGAAACCCCAAAGCAGCTGGATAATCATAAGTGAAATTGCTGAAGTTAAACAAGACTTCTCAGCATTAACGTTCCACTGTTATTTGAATTAACAGCCCTGGAGTCCAGGGGACTGGGGGTTTAAGTGTAAATTGTCTTTCATGGCATTGTCTCTCTGCCCCAACATAACCCAATCAGTTACTGCTCCACCAGCAACATTTTCAGGAGGACAGATTAGGATCCATGGTTAGAGGGGTTTTGTGCTTTGGTTGGGTGAGTTTTGTGATTTTTCTTTGATTGATTTTGGCTCAGAAAAAAACCAAACAAAACCCCCAAAAATGCCACAGAAAAATTCCCTGATCCAGTTCTCAGCATGAACCTAGAAATGAGCAGTTGCTGGCACGACTGACAGGGCAGCAGGTCACAGCATGAAGCTTTAGCACCAGAGACAATTTAAATCAAGATTTAGCCTCAAGGGGTAGAATACGAGAATAGTGGAAGACATACACAGATGCATGCTGTAAGACAAGGCAGCTCAGTGCTTCAAATTTTAAGCAAATAAACCAAAAAAAGGACAAAGTAGAAAACCCAGAGATTAACACATAAGCAGCAACCACAGCCACAGGCAAAAAACCCAGATTCTGGACTGACTTAGAGAAGAAACTGAGTTAATATGAACACAGAATTAGGTAGAAAAAAGGAATAGTGAAAGCAAGCACATGAATTGTAGAATTCAGTGAAAGGACAAGCCCTCCAGCAACAGAACTCAAGTTTTTTCATTGTGTTTTGTTCTCTTTTTTGACAGTATTTTCCTTTAAACATTAAATATGGATATAAACCAATTTCTAAACACATAAACCTCTAGAGGAAGTTAATCAATTTACTAACTAAAGCATGATCCAGAAGAAATGCACCAAATTTGATTCCAGTACACTAGAGCTCACCAAAATTCAGCTAAAACCCTGAATTTCAAAAACTCAAAAGACTGAGCTGCATATTTCCTCATTAAGACACTTGCAAGTTTATTTATGCAAATCACTATATTAAGATAAAAGCTTGCTACAAACCTAAGGCTGTTTTTCTTTTTAAGTTCCCTTTTCATTCTTTACATGTGTTTGGAAAAAAACTTGCAAATGACTCATTTCCTTACAAACTAAAAAACACAACCACAAAGCAACCAATTATTAAAGACTATTAAACAAGCCTGTTTCAATGTGCCCTACATGGCAAGTGTCTTTTAATGGTGAAAACCAGTTTTAGCATCAGAATGCTTCCTTAACCAGATGTTGGTCTAACTACAGGGAGAAGCTCCTTATAAAGTTTAATCAGAACTCTCCAAATTTGTTTGTATCTTTGCATCAGTGCATATTTGCACATACATTGAAACCAGTCTGAGACACCTATATACAGAATAAAATATTCAAGTTAAAATTTCTTCCTCTTCAGATTCTTCTTGTGCACATATATATTCAGAACACATTTACATAAAGCAAAGAAGAAGACCTGATTATCTGTTAAGTGGAAATACTGAGATTTCTAACATGCTCTGGAATAGAGGACACTAACTGGAGGAAGATGTGCAACCCTGCAGTAGAAATTTTATTGTTTACCTATCAGCACAGAACAAAGCAGAGCTGAGACCACATTAGTACGTGTTTCAGTGTGAGCAGAGACCACAACAAATTATGTCTAGGTCAGTGCTCAAGGCTGAGTGAATTTGGGGTAGTCAAGGTCAGGCCCAGGGCATGTTTGCTGAGCACACAGGACAGGTCAGTGCCTGGAACAGCCCCAGCACAGCAGGGTGTGACACAGCCCACAGAGAGGAAGGCATCTCTTGCTGCTGTCTCAGACACTCTGGAGACATCACAGGCATATTTTTCTCTCCGTGAATACTGAAAAAACCCTACCTAAGCAAAATTATTTTTGAGAGAGTCCTAGCTCAGAGGACTGAGCCAATTGGAAAGAACATATTTGATGTTTTGATGTAAACACCATTTTATCACAATGTCAGGTCGTTTTCCCCTTTAAGATGGCAGATGCAGGATGGCTAAAAAAATTATTAAACAAAAATGCTTTCCAAATAACATTTGTGCTTCCATAGCACCTAACCAGGAAGCATGGCAGATACATATGGCCAGCTAACACAGCTCTCCAGGAGGTACAAGAAACTTCAAAACAAAATTACAGTTTTGAACTGCCTGCCCAGCACAGCTCTGAGCCAGCTCTCAGCCACATCAGTATTGCTACTAAAACAGCATGACCTGCATCTTGTCAGTTTTAAAACATTTATAATCTAAGCCTCTGAAGACCCTATCAGCTCTTTTCAAGTCAGAGCTCAAGCTCAAACTTCAAAATGAAAGTATCTTTGGAAATTCTGGCTCAGGTAGTTACATAGAAACAAACAGCTAGTGCTGTGGAGCTTCACTCATGGCAAAACAGACACCAGAAATGCCCGGGCATCAGCAAGAGGTCAATCAAGTCTTTCCCAAGACACTGTTAGAGGTCTCAAGAGTAGCCACTGGTGTGTTCAACTATTAAACAAAACAAAAAACAATAATCCAAGCCAAAAAAACAACCAACCAACCAAAATTTGTTAAGCTCTCTTGCTCCTTCCTTGTTACTTACTCCAAATGCATACCTTCTTTCCTAACACTTTTTCCTATTGAGAACACTGACCCTTTTAGCAATACACAGAAGCTGGTAAATAGCAAGCTGGCTTCAGCTCTGTGACTGCATATTTCTCTCAGTGCATATAGAAGTTGCAAAATCAATTTGGATTAAGAAGGGTCAAAGTGATGTTTAAATCCTATGTAAATATTTCTATACAAAGCAGTGGGGTTTCTCAACAACTACAAAAGAAAAGGATTATGGGTTTGTGGAACTGCTCAGCTGTGCTCAAGAGGACCTTCAAGAAATTCAGCAAGTCAAACAGAGGAAGTGCTCCTCCAAAGCCTAAACGAGTGCTGTGACAGGTCTGCATTCTCTGCATTGTGTGTTAAAACATCACTTAAGAACACAGTGGACACAATGTGGAAAATAATTGTCTTCACAGTGGCCTCATATAAATTGATAAGTGAGACCTTCTGCTTTCACATGAAGCAGAACTCAGCTCTCATCCAAATGGCAAAAGCACCAGACCATGTAAACAATCTCAAAATTCAATTGCAATCAGTCTCTCATCCCTGTCATGCAGTACAGATCAATTCAAGAAGGCAGTCAGGCCTGTAGCTCAATACACCACCTGAAACACCAAGGGAAAACCAGGGAATTTTCTTGATCCCTATCACCTGAAAAGATCATGGGGACCATCAGTCAGATCTGCCAATGGCCCTTCTGCCAGAAAAAAACTGAACACTTGAGTAAGTGTAAGACAGCAAATGGTTTCCAGGTTCCCTGTCGAGCTGAGCACACACTGGTTCCTCTGGATATACTCAAGGACTAAACACAATCCCCCTGTCACACACCAGCCCCCTCACCTGATCAGACACATGCCTATCATGAGTTCTGTTAGAGCAGCATCTGCCTCTGGCCCATTACACTCACAGGTTTCAGGGGAAAGAGAGCAACAGCAGACAATGGAGAGCTCAAATGAGTTACCCACTAAACTTCATTCCCCTGAGTAAGTTCCTCAGGAAAGATGCCAATGGAGAAAAGGCTGAACAAAAGATTCACCCAAACAATTATCCAGGTGACTGTTAAGCCCAATGTATTGCTCACATTAAGTGCAGCAGCTTTCTGTCAGTCAGAAGCAGCTCTTGAGGGCCCCTGAGGATCCTGGTTATATGAGCTGAGAGGTGCTTGTTCCAGCTTAGGAAGCCTTTCAGACAATACTCTGGATTTGACTAAAACATTCTCTTCCTGATATCCATTTACCCCATATCAGGAGCCACAGATGATCAATACTAGGACTAGAGAAGTGATGGATGTCCCCAGGCTAAAGGGAGTATTTTCATCTAACAGCTTGTCAGATTCTTTTCCTCCCTGCAATTCAGATTTCACTCATCAGCTTTCTCATCAAGAAAAAGAAGAAAAGTAAAACAAGATGTGCTGCTCCTCAGTGCAGCCACTGATGTACTGTAGGATGCCCATCACCTATACAAGACACTTAATCCCAGCTAAGCACTGGCTTTGGTATCCACCACAATTAGTCTTAGGTGGGAGAACTGCAACAGAATTTTGTAACAGGACATTCTCTGCTGGTTAATCTAGAAATTCAAACAAGTTATTGATACAGCTGGCAAAGACAAATTTATTCATCCAAATACCATCATTTCCTCAAAGACAGTTGAGGCATTATTGTGTTTTCTCAGAATGATGTCAGTGACTTCATCCCTGTCAGACTGAGGGGTCCAATGAACACCTCAGGAGAGTGTAAAGCAAAAGAATCTGACCCAGGGAAGGGACCCCACAGTTGTTCTACCTAAAAGGATTCAAACAAAGGGGACAGTTTATAGAAGTGACAGGCAGAGACAGAGGAAGACACATCCAAGTCTTCCAACAGTGATCTACTGTTCTGAGCACATTATTTTCTGGAACTTCATGTTGTAATGTCACTTCAGGCCACCATAAAAAAATTTCCGGAGCAGCTCTAGGTTAGCAGGAAACAGAACTGAAGATGAGGCAATGAATTATTAACTGAGGCAGCTGGACTAACAGTCACAGAAACAAGTGTTCTGTGCCTTGGCTCGCCCCAAGCACCATAATCTGAGCTGTTTTGGGAAGGCCTGAGCCCAGCCAGGAGCTGCCTTGCTGGGCAGTCATACCCTGAGCTGTAACTGCACTGCAGCAAATCAGTGCTGTGTTTGTATGGGACACCTCCCTAGTGACAACAGACCAATTACATTCACTTTTTAGCAGCTCAAACACATTTGGAGCCTGATGCTCCAGGGAATAATGTATTTTCCTTCAGAACAGATTACTCTAGGAAGCTGCTGGCCCATTTCAAAAGAACACACAGATGTGACTGTAGGCAGCTGAGGGATTTGTTGTGTTTTGGTAGCTTTTTGTGTGTTGGGTTTCTTAAAACTGTCCTAACAACAGCCTGCTCCAGCCTCACCCATCTTGTGGGCTCCAAATGGGCACTCCTTCCTTAGCTCTGCAGCCAAGGGAGTATGTAATCATTGATAACAGAATAGCTGGTAAATACCCCATCAGAGAAGTGGCTGCATTTCAGTGTGGAGTCCAGAATATTCTGAAGTTCTTCATAAGTAAACACACCCAGTGAGCCAAGGCTGCACAGTGCACTTCTCCACACCTCAAGGAGAGGAGCTGGAGTCCAAGCACACAAGTTACTCACTATTGAGTAACTCCTCCTGCAAGGGCTGCCTGCTTAGATTTCAGATAATACTGTGTGATCCACAGCAGCCTGCCATAGTGCTACTGTGCTGTTGTCACAGACCAATCTGCAAGTGATTTCGGGATTTTGGATACTTCAGAACTTGTGCAGAAGCTCCTGAAGAGGATGGGGGGTTTTGAGAGTTTTTAAAAATATATTACTTTTAAAAGAAAGAAGGTTGTGGTGGACCTACCCTTCTGGAAAAGAATCCTTATCATCCACAAGATAAAATAAATAATAATTTTTAAAAAACCTACCCCACCCAGTAGTAACAGAGAATGGTGAAATGACTGCAAATAATAAAATAACAGAAGCTAACATCTATGCACAAGGCCTGTAATACCAGCAGGCACAATTTCATGGTATAAACCAACACAATAAACTTTAGCAATTCACTCTTCCTACAGGGCAACCCTTGTGGATCCTCACACACATATTCCTCGAGTATCTGTGTAGCCATGAGCAACTAACTTGACTCCAGCTGCCACATTTGGCCAGAGCTTTCTCTAAAGCAGAGACTCCAATTGCATTTGCAATAATCTGATTACTACATGAGCCATAACCTGGTTAAGAAAGGGTCTGAGAGATACCATTTTGGCACTTAGCAAGAAGACAAAAGGGAGAGGGAGACGTGCTTTGTTGTTTTAGTAACAGACAGATTTGCAAACTGCAGCCAGATTTTGTGGCTAAAATACACACATTGTCCTACACTGGACACTTACTGTTAAGAACACGTACAGTACAATTTGGAAAAAAAAAAAGAGAAGTTACGGATTTGTAAAACTGTCTCAGCAGTAAGACAGACCAACATTCAAGGATTTATTTACAGCTTATGGCTACTTTCACATCACTCGTAACTTAAAGATACAATCAGGAAAGCAATCCACTTTGTCATCAGTGAGCTGGCCAAAACTTGCTTTGTAACCCAAGACACTCAAATTGGTGTTTTGGAAATACTTCATTCACATGCAGTTCACCCAAACTAATCCATGCCAGCATTTCTCTAGTCACTTGCAGCCTACCCCTCCATCCATCTGCCATTCAACCTGGACTGGAACACCATTTCTTTTCCAATATGTGCCAGCAAAAGATTACTAAACCCAGTGATATTTCACCAGGGGAAGAACAGGATCAGGCCCTTATTATTCCTTCCATGCTTATCTGACTGAGCAGAACAAATCAAAGAGGAGACAGTAAGAAAAACCCCAAACTGCTGGTCTTGGTTTCTCTGGGGAAAAGCAAGCTCCAGATAAGCTGTGCCTCCAATCAACACTCTGATTTTCATGGGCAGCAATATGCTTCCTTATGGTAATTGAAATGGAGCAATTCTCAAACAGCTTGCCAAGTCTCACCTCATTAACCTTTATGCACTGACCTCCAAAATTCCTTGAAGCTGAAGTACAGGTCCCCCTTGTCTCTGCATGACAACTGTTTACTCCTAAGAGGTTGGGGAGCAAGGAAGGGCATGAGAGAGCAAACTGCTAAATATGCTAGAGCTGGAAGAACTGTTTCCAGACTATTACTGGGGCCCAAACCTTCATAGGCTTAGGCCTCCTTCCTTGGCCCTTTTTTCAGATAGCCTGCAAAGCCAAATTTGGATTACAAATCACACCTCCCACCCACAACATTTCTTTTAAGAGTCAGTATATAGCTCTAGTGTGCTGCCCAGTAGTCAAAAATAAGCATTTCCTAACCCACACATAAAGGCTTAGCAAATTTTCTAATTAAACCTTATTTTTCTTTTATCCCAAATGTGTTACTCAGAATGCCTCCTTGCCATTCCAGTCTACTCATTTTATTACTTTTGCTCAGGTCTCAGTGAAACTTTCTGGCAGCAGTGAAAAGCAAGCTGTCAATGAAGGAGTGACTGAACACAGTACTTAGCATTTTATCCAAATATCCAAACCAGAGATATTAGACAAATGGAAGCACTTAGGAAAAATGGTAGAGCAATTAGTTGCAGAAATTAGCAAGCTCTTAGCTTTCTTTTTCTCAGCATTAGCTTGAATAGCATAACTAAGATTTAAGAGTATAACATTCCAGTTTTGCACCCTGGAAGTCTGTACATGGAGTCATGTATATTTACACCAAACAATAAAAATCTTCAGGGTTAAAACCACACCCATTAACTGCTTTGCTAGAGATGCGAAGACACAGGAGACCAAAGCACTTCATTCACCAATATAATCTACTGCTCTAAATCCATCACCTATACATACAAGTAAATCACTTCAGAAATCACTGCAAAGCTTTAGGGCAGAGCCCTGGCTCTGCAAAACCACCAAGCTGGAATCACCTGGGTCCAACCCTTTTGTGTCCAGCACAGCATCCCAGCCTGTGCTCATCACAGTATGGATGCTGCACAGTTATCCTGTGGCTCTGGGATAAAGCAGCTCCATAAATTCCATTATAATCTGCTGGAGAGAAAGAGAGGGAGCTCTTCACTCCCCCAGACTAAGAAGAGGGGAGTGGTAGTGCAAGCATTCCTGATAATCTCCAAAATCTCAAAAGCCACTAAATCACTGAAAAGCAAGGCAGAGTGGGGGGTTGCATTTAAACAGCATCTTGGCACCAGTGCTCCTAGAAAATCACTGATCATCACAGGGAATAATTAAAACATGTTTAAGAAGTAATAGCAAAATGAAATAAACAAGTGTCAGGAAAATTTAAACTGCATTATTGATCAAATGTAAGTCACAGATGGAAAGCAGGACCTGTGGCCAGCAGGTCCTCAAAATTAACAAGCAATCTGCACATTATAAAAGTTCCTTCATTTCAGCTCCTCAGAAGGAAGAATCTTTACACAGTGGACTGAAGTCTGCCTCAGCTGCTCAAAGGGAAGTTGTGCTTCTGAGCAACAGCAACAGGACTGCCATGCTGCCTCAGGAGTCTGCAAAATCCCACAAAGAACTTTTCAAACTACATCTCAAAACTAAAATTTACAGAATAAAATACTGGGTGGAAGAAGTGCAGAGTTAAGAAACTTGTCTAAGATCTCAGAAGATGCAGATAACTCAGGAAACTGGTACAGAACAAGGTCCCTCCATGATGATACACTACATGCTTTCTTGGGGCTTTACAAATGAGTAGTGTCAAGTTTACCTTAAAAGCAGGAAATTCAGATACTTGCCTATCTGGTCAGGAATTTAAGGCACACAAAAACTGAAGAACCTACAGCTTCAGGTAAGCAGGAGTTTTAAAATGGACTTCTGTTGACATAACAGGAATTGTGAGGTTTGCAGTTCACATGCATAAATTCCACTGCTCTTTTCCCTCTCTACATTAAACTCACCTAAAATATAGAGAACGTTCCATGCTCTCCAGAAAGGGACATTCAGAAGTCCCACATTTAGCAGAGGCTAAAATAAGTAAAACTTCACTCCAATGGAATTAAATGACACATATCCCCAAACTGACCTCATATTGAGCACTGTGGTGGTTGGTGGCTGTCTGGAGAAGGAGCCTGGTACAACTCTCTCAGAGCACCACCAAGTCACGTGAACAGAAATTACTCCTGGGGCACCTTGAGGGAAGCAGCTGTGCAGGTAAATATTATTTATGTGGACTCTAGATAGTTTCCATGTTATTATACAGACAGATAACATCATTTCACACAGAGTGAAAACACTGATTTTATGCAGCAAGCTCCAAAACCAAGCAACAGCTCCAGTGTGCTCTTAATTAACAAACTGCTGCTAGTTAAAGACTGTCCCAGCTGAGGCCATTGCAAGATCTCATAATTCCATAACAGTACTGTGCAATCTTCCCCTTGACCATAAGCAGAAATGCACAATAAGTGGCTTTTCTCAAATCTATTTCTTCATTTAATGTTTAACAGGAAGCAGAATTTTAAAAATCTTCTTCTTTCTTCACAATCATAGTAAAGATATTCAAATTTAATGCAAAGTTGTGATTTTTTTTTCTATTCCCACTACAGGAAATTAGTGATACATAATTAATCCTAATATCAATATCTTTGCCCAGGCTCCATTAAGTACATTTAATAGAAAGTACAGCTATTACCAAATCTCAACCCTGAAGCTCTCATGCTGCTCCTTGGAAAAAACTGAAAGCCTACTACACCTCGGTCTGCTTTAAGATTTTTTTGATAATCCACCTCCAAAAACACAGATTCAAATTTTGGCTCAGACCGCATCCGCTTGAGAGTTACATCCTATTTTTGTAATACAAAAATCAGGAAAACATCACTTAACTGTGAACTCATGAAATAATTTGGACAGAATAGCACATGTCTGCTGGCCAAGCTCAAGGTGCACTGGGACAGATCCAGATGGAAATTTCACATTGCACCTGTCCAGAGCACACTCAGCATTGCTATGGGAAGAGTGATCAAAGGCAAAGCCAGAAAACACAGAGCAATCTGAATACACAGGGAAGTCAAGCATTGTTGAATAAACCCCACTTGATGCTAATTAAGGCTGGCCAGAATCTACTGTGATTCAAACTTGCACTCTGTTCAAGCAAAACTTTAGGGAAGCCTGGCAGAACCAGTGACTGAACCACAGGTGCTGGAAAATCTGTCTGGCTTTGATATCACACAGTCGTGGAGAACAGCCTGCATCAGAGCAGGGTAGCTGGGAATGGGAGCCAGCCAGATAATCACAGTGATCTCTCAAGCCTTTTGTGTGTTTTATGAAAAGGAGGTTCGGCCAACTAGTTTCAGATCAAAATTCATCCCAATTGGGAAGGAAAGAAAATTCCTATAAAATGATGCTCAGTAGGAATTAATCAGAAACACAGTCCTCCTGAAGGCATAAGCCTTTTCAGTTAAGTAAAAAGTTGCCACCAGCTAATGTGCAAGACAGCACTGATTAGCCATCTGGTGAAAGTTCCTGCTAAGCTTGCCATGTCACCCCCCTGAGCTGAGGAAAGCAGAAGGTGGATCAGTTACATTCTGTCCTTGCCTGCAGTGTGTGGTCATCCTTAGGAACACCACATAAAGCTTTCCAGCACATCTAGGAATTGTAAGTGTTCTGACTTCTCAGCTGCTTTTTTTTTAATCACTGCATTCCAGCTAAATTATTTAAAATAAAAATTATCTATTGCTTTATTGAGAGCTGAATTTATCCTCAAGCTTTATCAACCTTTGTTATTTTTACCCCTTTGTTTCCTTCTGCAAAAACTGAAATTGCCAGGAGGCTTCCCAGTCATCTAAAGAGCATCAGTAAACAAGAGCAGAGACAGATGGCTGAGCTCAGCTCAAACGAGCCCAAAACTCAGCCTCTCCCCTAAAACCCAGGAAGAATGCAGCAGTCCCAGAGAGAAAACAGGATTGTACAGCAAGTCTGATAAGGGAGAAGTCACTGTGAGGAGGTGCAGAGCTTCCATGTACATGGAACACCTACTACAACTGTCCAGCTTTCCAATAATACAACAGGGAAGTGGATGGCACCAGGGCACAGAAGAGTTCTCCCTCCATTGCTGCTCCCAAAAGTATTGCTGACAAAAACAATCAGCAGGGAAAGTAAAACTAGGCATCTCCTTCGAGCAAAATTACTCTTCTGAGAATAGAGCAAACTCTGACAACCTGAGAAAGTGACATCTCTGACAGGCCTCTGAATTCAGCCACTACTACAGGAATTTGGTCCCATTGACAAACAACACGTTAATCCCTTATTAAAATGAGAGATTGAAAGAGACAAAGCCCACGAGAGAACTCACAGATTTGTAATTAAAGAAATCCGTCAATAGGAAACAAACATTTCTATTTTCTTCATTCCTGGATTTGATTTTCATTTACTGCAGAGGAAACTACTGGTATTATCACAAGATACTATTTACATTACATGCCTCGCCCTGCTAAATAGGTTCAGACATCCACATATACCCAAAAAATCCATCTGAATTAACAGAATTCCTTGTATGCCTCTTTCACCTATAAACTCACTGTGATTCCACAGACACACCTGCATGCCTAACTTACTTACACAAGAACATTGCCTATTCTTCCCCAAATGAAAAGGTTTTTTTCTGCTGAAATTTAGTTAACATTTTTCCCCCAGGGCTCCCTGATATTCCAAGTTCTTCCTTCACTCAGCAATAGCAGAAAGCTCCAAGAACTGAGATACACAATCATCACTTCCAATCAGCTCTAATTGAAGGCTGACACGAGACAGAACGAGAAACTAGCACTGTAATTAATACAGACAGGAAAAAACAAGACTGTGGGAGCAGCATCATTATCAGTAAAGCTCTGGCAGAACCCTCAGGTTGTGGCTTGTTGGCACACTACCACCTCTGAGGTAGAGTTTAACTACTCCATAGTGCCCAAATATCAGAGAGGGAATAAACTGGTGGTGAATTCACCATGGATGGTGAATACCTGGTGAAGTTCTGGCCCCTTTTTACCTCAGTGTTCAGACCAAAACTTTAAGAAATTATTAACATGGGACTCCATTGATCCTCTTAAGAGGAGCCTGAATCAACCCTTCTGGAATCCAGATTGAATTCCTAAAATGCAGTCTGACATATACATCTGTAGGATCTTCCTAAAAGAGTAAAACTACAAATGAAACACAGAATTCTCACATGAAGCAGTTGCATTCACCCAGGGTCGCCCATTCATTTCCACGATGCCATTCCCTGCTCTACACATCTAAAAGACTAAACAAAAAGCTGGTACACACCTGTATCCCCGTGGAAACAGCTGTCCTGGTGACATCTCCCCGAGGGCAAATCTCCATCACTTGGCCAGATCTGTCCTGTTTTTCGTACGCCCACAATGGTGGCCTCGGACACGATGACCTGCTGCTGCCGGTGCCGTTTCTGAGACTGGGGGGTTGGGGGGCTGCTGCTGTCAAAGGACTGCTGAGAGTTCTGCGAGGGGGAGCGGCTCTTATCCCGATACATGCGGTACGTGGTGGGGCTGGGGGACACGTGGCTGGACTGACCTGAGGAGAAGTCCTCCTCGCTGGAGGTAAGGTTCTCATTAGAGCTACAATCAGGAGTATATCCTCCTCCAATATCTTCAAAACTCCTGGGGGAATAAGATCTCCTGGGCCATGTGAGATGCTTTTCCTGGTCAGGTGGGCCCTGGTTTCGCAGAATAGGTCCTTTCCCTTCTCCTTCCCCCATCATCCCACCAACATAGATACTCTGATACGGCTGGAAGTCCATGGGCTGCCAAGGTGAGCGGTTGCTGCCATTGGCGTTAATCAGGTTATCTTTAAGGAACTTGGGGTTCAGTTCAGCATCCTCATATTCTCCATCATAACCAAAGCTGCTCTCTGAGGACCTCCCTCTGTAGGCAGGCCTCTGGAACTCGCTGAAGCTGGGTACCATGTTAGAAGGGAGGGAATGCAAAGACTTTTTGCGTTCCATTTGCATGGCTTGGCTACCAAGGGAGCTTATTTTATCCGAAACATCTTTATCATTGACCTTTACTAGACCCTTCTCATGATGATACTCCATGTTCACATAAAAGGGCTTTTCAACAACATCCTTGTTATCTCCAGAAGAATGTGAATTAACCTTTTTCATTCTTTCAAAATTGGACCTTAGGGCTGCCACACTGGTGCTGTTCCCTCTCTCCTTAGGTTCAAAGGATCCCTCCTTCTCAGCAGATCCCACCAGTCTGCGAGTGGAAGCCGATCTGTGTTTTGATGGAGAGCCATCTGTATCACAGCGATTCTCCAAGTCTTCTACAACTCTCTTCAGCTTCTCTTCTCCATAATACTTACACCTGTCCTGCTCTCCTTCTCCATGGTGGGGGCTGTCCAAAGGTGACAGGTCTGAGCCATCACTCTGGGTTGACAGCTTCCGCATAGAGGGTATCCTGGGTTTGAACTTTTCCTCCCCATGATGTGACTTGCTTTTTTCATATTCGTCTTGGTCAGCAGACTGGTGATGATGCAGGTCCTGGATCTGCTGCTCTGCACCCCCTTCAGGCAACTGAGAAACACGTTTAAAACCCCATCTCTGTCTGTCATAGCTTTTTTTCTCCTTTGCCAGAAGAGTCTGCAGGTAAATCATGCGGAACCGTTCCTTGTTAACCTCCATCTCCAGTCTCCGGATAGATGCTTTGCACATCTCCAGCTCCTGTTCAATGTCTCCCACAGATTTCAGCTCCATTTTAGGAGGCTCCGAGTCTGCAAATTGTGCTTTCCAAGCCTCTACAAACCCCACAGGGTCCACCATTTTGCATACGGGAGTAAGTGGAGAATACGAGAAGGAGGCTGGAGAGAAAGAGGTGGAAAGAAAAAACCAACCGGATCTCACATGTAGAAGCAGAAGCTCGGGCAGGGTCAACTCAGCGCGTCTCTTTCGCGGTCCATGCAGGGCACTGGGAGGCAGGCAGCAATCCTCTCTCGCAATCCTCTCTCCTCCCCGTCTCCAGCTGCTTCTGCCGGCCCCAGCCCCGCGAACGCCCGCTACTCTCTCCCCGGCATGACTGATCGCTTGCTGGCGAACAACAATGCTCCCACCCCGGCGCTGCCCCGGCACTTCAAAGCGCGTGGACAAAGGAGCGGGCTCGGGGCGGGGGAGGGAAGGTAAATATCGCCCCCCACCCACCTCCTGTCGCCGCCGTCCTGAGCACGGTCCTCAGCGCGGCCACGCTCCGGAGCGCTCCGCTCCGCGCTGCCTCGCCAGCCCCCGTGTTGTGCTTTCTCTTTCTCTCTCCTCCTCTCCCCCTGCCCCTTTCCCTGTCTCCTCCTCCCGGCTATTGTGCTGCGCTCGGGGCGCGCTCGGTCCCCGCGCGGGGCGGCGATGCAGCGGCGCGTCCCGGCCGAGCTCCGCCGCTAGCCGGCGGTGCCCGAGCGCGGCGCGGCCCCGCGGGAGCCCCCCGGCGGCGCGGCCCCGCTGCCCGCCGCGGCCCATCGCGGCCCGGCTCCGGCGGCGCTGCGGAAGGGGAGGGGAGCGCCCGGCGCAGGCACTGACACGGCGCTGGGGCCTCTTAAAGGGGCAGCCGGGCCGGCCGGGCCGGGGGAGCCGCGGGGGTGGGGGCCCCCAGCGCCTTCCAGGCTGCCAGGGAGACAAAGGCAAAGTCGGGAGCGGTCCCGCCCGCCCGCCCTTGCAGCCACAGGGCTGGGCATCATCATCACACCGTGCAGACATGACCGGAGCTAAGAGCGTGCACACAGCCCTGTGTGCAGAGGGAGGTATCCCTTCCCGTCCATACAGCCATGCCCTCATATATTATGTATAAAGCCAGCACGTCTCTCTGCTCTGTCTTGTGTTCAAGGATCTCCCCTCGGGCACTGATGCAGCTCGCCTTCAAAGGTCGCGTTTTCCCCCACTCATGTAAGTGCTGGTTAGCAGCAGGCTTGTCATTCCCTCAGTCCTACCTTCCTTACCAATAAATGACTGGCTGGATTTCTGAGATGAGTAACTGGTATTCCAAAATAACTGATACTGACAATAAAGGCTGCTTTGTTTGAGCATTAGTCTCACTTTTGTCCTGTATATTATTTAGCCCCAGTAACTCAGTCCCACACTTCACCTCTGGGTGAAGGGTGGCAAATGATTTAAACAGAATTCTGGCTGCTGGGTATTGTTTTCCTTCTGAAATCACACCATCACACTTCCTTCTTAACCTTGCTTAAGGCATGTGTCCTTTTCGTGTATTAATTCAGCCTCTGAAAAACGTGTAAAAAATACAACCAAAGTTCCATCTTGCCTGTTTGGAGGACAGGAAAAGGTGATATGCATCACTCATATCCCCCATAAAACTGTTTCTTTCACGTTTGTGGTGAAGCATATCTTTTCTGGTACATTTTGTTAGAAAAGAGAGTGGGTTATAGCCCTGATAAGAACTAATAAAATCCCATAGGAATGAAAGGCACAACTCCACAGGAGTAGCTTTCTTACCTTTGAGATATATACTGTTTTGAAATCCATTAAATAGTTTTCCTCTCCATGCTTTTTTATATGCTAATCAAAATATTTTGCAGTATTTTCAGCTATATCACAAATGGCTACTCATGTATTCACTTTTGCATAGTTCATCCCTCTTGGTTTTTGTTTCCTGTCTTTAACTGCTTTTCCTGCACTTGTTTCCTCAGCTTTTAACATATAACAGACATTGGCTGACCTATATGGAAAACAGATTATAACCTAAATCATAATAAAATCTACATGTTTAATAAATAACTATAAAAATATCTCAAGATGTCTCAATCTGTCACAGAAATGTTAAAAAAAAAAAAAAAAAAAAAAAAAAAAAAAAAAAAAAGCCTTTTCTCTATTGATATTACTTGCTTGCTCAGTGACAGTTTGACCAAAAAATTCTGGCATACAATGTATTTCAAGGAATAATAAGATTGTACTGGCATGTTTATAAACAATGGCAGATATGTGACATTACTGGGATATGTTCTGAATTCATACAGAACTTTCACTGAAGGCTCACCATTCTGATTTATTTCTAGAGAGATTTCTATTTGAGTCCACTTTTCTGACATTTGTGTCCTTTCCGGAGGGATTAAGAATTGGATGAGTCACATGAGGGATTTCTGTGTACACACTTACCTTTTAGCGAATAATACTGTTAAACAGCTACACCCTCTTTATCTACTGAGGTAGCACAACTCCAGAAATTCCACTGGGAATTGAAGTGTTCTCTGAATTTTAGCTGATACTTTATGTATTGAACAGAGCAGTATTTTAATTGGATACAGAATTTCTTTAAGCCTCCGGAGGCAGACACATACCTGTGATTTGAGACTGAGAATCCTGCGATGAGGGGCTAAACTCGGGCCGGCCTGCCCGGCACATCCCCTCTGCTGGCCGGCACAGAGATGGCGAAGCGCTCCCGAGCCGGCGCGGGTCTGATCCTGCAGCGGCCGCCGGGCTCCCTCTTGTGGGAAGAGGAGCCCTTGGCGCTGGGGAAAGCTCTTGAGCTGCCACCCGAGAACTGCTCTTCAGCATCATCCCGTGCGGAAGAACCGCGGGTTTTCTAAGGACAAAACGAACAAACAAACCCCCAAAAGCCGTAGGACATAAGCTGACCTCTTAAATTGAGAAATAAAACATGCGTTCTGATTAATACGTGGCAGACACTAAAAAAATCGTATTTTTCTTAACACAAAGCAGCACTCTTGTTAGTTTGACAAAGCTGACAGGCCTTGGGAAGTCCCATCCAGTCTAAACCATTCTACGAACTCAGAGTGAAAAAAGAACTCTCCTTCTCCAAATTCAGACGATTTCTCGCTGTGAGAACAACTTTCAGGACAAAGATACAGGAAAGTGATCAACCCTCTCCACCACCAAATACATATTCTCCTGCAACTTGCCAAAAATCTGATTTTCACTAGCATGTTCAGAGATGTGATACATAGTGCTCAGAGCATTCACTCACCAGTGTGTTACATTAGAACCTCTAACTATTTACGGGAAGCTGAAAACACACAGAGGGGGACAGATTTATTCAAAGGAGAAATGACTCCAGTTCCACTGCAAGGTAAACTTGAGCTGGGAACCAACAGGATTTGGAAAGTTCTGAATCCCATGACCCATGTAAATACAAACAATCATACCTTAAGTGTCAAATAACTCAAAAGGTGAAATAACACCGTTAAAAATTAAAAGAACAGGCTTTTATAGTAAGGAATTAACTTTGTCACGTGGCTTTCTTAAGCGGTTCTTCATCCATTACCAGTGGGTTTGCTCAGCACAAATGCATCCACAGTCCATGAACATGTTAGCTTTTGCTTATTAAAGAAAAGAAACAGCACAACTTTAGTACCTCTTTTGGGAATGGATTGTTACAATTGCTTTTACCTTTGCTTCAGACTGACTCCAAAGTTTACTTCAATTTCTCACCTGCAAATTCCACAAGGAAGCTGAAACTGTGACTGTTGCCATGATCACTGGGAGGATTTCAGCTGGTATAGAATTTGTGGTTTAGCTTGCCTATAGTTGGAGTTAATAAAGTTTTTTCAACACTGTTTTCCAAAATATTAAGGCTTCTTCAAAATCAAGTAAGTTGCTGATAGAACGGATTTACAGAGATAAAACATTGGCCAGGTAGAACTTACAGATTTGTATTTATTTTCTATAGTTACTTTCCTTTGTGCTCTCTTAAGCAACTCATCATTTGCAACATGATCCAAGATATGGTTTTGCTGATAAACTATTAATATGGAGTTCTTTGCAGGGGAGGTTTCAGTGGTGCTAAAAATACTGCTAAAATCAACCAAGCAAGCAAAAAACCCAAACAAAAACACACAAACAAAAAAATGACAACAAAAATCCCAACGAACCACCAACCAAAAAACACCCAGTCTCAAAGCATCCATCATTTAATAATCAAACTCAGGCTATTTTCCCATGATAGCTCATGACTGACAGAGTATTGCATTTGTATGTGAAGCTTTTGGAGCTCCAGATGATACAAAACAGTAATGAGATCATGCAACATGCTGAATCCCTAGGAAAAAACTGCCCCAGTCGATTTTCCAAGCAACATGATTGTGTTGCTGAAGAGACTGCATCTCTGACTTTGCACAATAATTGAGCTCAACCACAGAAGAAAACCTTGGGAGATATATTTCTTGATGGGAAAAAACCAAAAATAGATATTTTCTTTGATTTGCTCCTAAGTAATTTTGTAGTGTAAGTACTGTCTCTCATGGCAGCACTGAAGCCCAGCTAACCTGGTTTGCTGCAGCAGAGTGAACCATCTCCACTCTCACTCAGGCTCAGGAAACACAAAGGCCATGGCCAAGCTGCCCACCCAGCAGAACACGTGCTACAAGCACAGTGTAAATTCACCTCCCTTGTGAAACAGACTCTGGAATTGAACAACCACACAGAACATCATAAGGTCAAAATATTACACATTTGGATAAAGAGCTCCTTTTGTACCCTCACAGATTCATTTTTTCCACCAAATGCTACATTTGTGCCCCTGCCAACAGGGAGCACAATTGCCAAAGTTAAGATTGTCTGATAAAAAGACACAGAGTTCCTAGATCTCTATTCATCATATTCTAGGAAGCTGCTCTAACTTACATCAAAAGGAAAAAGTAATGGAAAGTATGTTCAAGCTATCTTTTCTCTACTTTTCCCCATTTCTTGTCAAAGTGGGAAAAATGGCAGGGAATTCAGAATATTTTTAGATTGATACATTTCTTTATCAGCAAGTGCCTATTTCTCAGCACCTCAGATCTGAGTCCTGTTATAATTATTTTTAAAGATACTGTTGTTTCTGTAAAGATTGAATAAATATCTCAAGAAATTGTACCTTGTAAGTGTTCCTAGGTTTTCTTCTCTCTCCATTTAAAATAACTGAAGTATGAAATTTAGAGCATTATATTTATTTTTTTTTATGTTAGCAAGCTTCACATTCTGGATATGAATCCTAGAAGCATGGAATTCAGAGATACAAAAGAGTATCAGAGTTCAGAGAGCTATTGGAAAAATTAGAGAGAAATAATACATTTTCCATATTGTGCACCTGTCTTTTTCTTATTTAAGATAATGGAAAAGAATAGCATTCTTATCTGGCAACATTTTCAAAATATTAGACAGCTGTTTTAAAAAAACCAAGTTCCTATCTGGACTTGTTTTAGGCTTGGAAATATTTAATACTGGGCTCTGATTCTCAAGTGGAAAGTGAAAAGTAATACACATTTTTCCTGGATGGAGAAACCACAGTGGAAACTACGCAGTCTGCATTTGTGTATTTCCAGTCTTGATACTTCAAAATATTTATTTTCAATAGTTTTAAAATACTTGTAATGCACAAAACAAATCAAGAGTTATTTTACATGATGATTTTAAAAGACAAAACCATATTGATAGCACCCCTTCCTTCTGAACTGCCACTTGTTTCATGCTCCCACAAGAATGCCACTTCACTAGCTAAGATTCCTAGAGAATTATCAAAAAACAGCACACTAAAATAACATTATTTATGACTACAAGCCTTTCTGGCAGACAGGTGAGCCCATGGCATTGGCAATGTCTTCTTGCATTAAGACACAGGCTATGCTTCAACTACATAGAGAAAGGTTTACATAACAATGGTACCACCCTGCACAGGGAGCCTGCAGCTGCAAGGGAACTCTCAACAAGGATGTCTGGGTAAGTTTTTCCTCCCTCATTTCTAAAATTAAAACTCTCTGTTTCTGGTTTGAGAGCACTGGTGCAGAGAAGTGTGGTACTTGCAGAAGTTGACAGTTAGCAGCAACTCAGGCTGACTTGAGCCTTGTCTTCTGGAGCTTCCATAATGTTCTTCTCTAGTTCTGTGGAAACAAAAAAGTTATAATATCAACTTAAAAGAAATTATACCATCTGATATTAAGGGTAACAAAAGCTGGATGCAGGCCCAGTCACTCCTGAAGGCTAAAACCTAGACAGACACTGAAATGAATATGCTTGCAGGTGCTTGAAACTGGCTCTAATGCTTGAAAAAACTCCCCAATCCTTCAGACTATAAACAAGGAAAATGCACACAAAAAGCAAAACTCCACATACTGATGAGATTTCCTGCCCCAATTTGGGGCCTGTGCCCAGGAATGTTCTCCAGCTCCTTTATCATGGACTGTTCAAAGGCCAAGGCAGCAACTCGGGAAAAGAATTCTTTGACATTTTCTCCTAAGAAACAAGACAGAAATTATGTGTTTTTATAAAGGCACATCAACAGATTACCATAAGCATAACAAGCACATCTGTGAACAGCTGACTGCTCAATATTGGGACAGAACAGGCCTCTCCAACAATCTGTCTCCCATTCTGATCACTGCAGAAAGAATTTCTAATTTCCTTACTCTGGAATACTGTACCCTGTGCTGCACCTTTATTTTTAGCCAGCAACAGAGAGAATTCATTTTGTGGTGTAATATTTTTCCATTGCAAATGTTGAGTAGTAGTGCACATGTGTATTTATGTAACTATCTATGAATTAAACATGCTCAGATACTGCAAAGCAGTCTGATTACTTCTTTCTGCAAACACAACAGTGAAAGCACACATACAAACGCTCAAATAAAATCAGCCATTAATAAGCCTGAAGTTTCTAACAGCAACAAAATGCAAGAAAAACAACAACAACAACAACAAAAAAAAACCCCTGGCAATGAGGAGATAATAAGTTCCTCCCACCCCAACATCAGCCCTCCTGGTTATGCTATTTTTACATCCTTTGCAGTAATTTACCTGTTTTGGCTGAGACTGACCAATATTCTGCCTGCATCTCCTTGGCAAAACGGATGGCATCCAGCTCTGTCCTTTCACACACTGCATCTGACTGGGCAAACAACGTGCAATAACTTGAGCAGAAGTGTGTCTGGGCTGGTAACAGCACAGAGGCACTGCCATAGCACCCACACTGTGATGCTTCCAGTTTTCTCAGTGGCCTTTCTGACCTTGCCTAGACTTGGGCAATCAGACATGACTGCAAAAAAGTTCAAGTATTTAGTACTGCTTTTAATGGAAGTCTCCACTCAGCTCCCACAGCACTGAAACAAAACAAGAGTTAACAAGTGACCCTTGTATTTAACACATTCCTTGGTAAAGAGCTATAAACTCAGTAGCTCTGTTAATGGTCTTTAAATCCTTGTCACCCCATTATTCTCAGCAGAAGAGTGTGGGACCAACTAGTAACACAAGAAACAAGTTTGTTTCCAAAGCTTTAAAAATACTTTTCTACAGAAAGACAAACACAGGACTGACAATTGTATAGAGAGACTGCATTCACCCTGCTCTTTTGAAAATCATGTGATATTCAATTAAGTAAGAAACCTTCCCTCTTCCTGAAAAATGAACACACTATCCCTTAGAAACCAATTTCCCTCTAATTTTTCCAATAGCTCTCTGGACTCTAATACACAGTTGTGCACATCTAGCTTAGAATTCCATATTTCTAGGATTTATATCCAGCATGTCAGGCTTGCTGGCATAACAAAAGGAAAATATAATGCTCTAAATTTCATACTTTAGTTATTTTAAATGGAGAGAAAGAAGAAAACCTATGAACAGTTACAGAACAATAACAAAACCTTCAAGATCACTATGTATGTTTATATATGCTTGAAAAATGTCATGCAATAAAGTATTTCACTAACTACCCATTTTTTTAGAAAGCCTCTTCTTAAATTGGTTTCAAGTGTGCTGTTCAATTTACCTTTTAAGTTTTTCACTCAAGATCTTTATCTCAATGACATTTTGCACAACTTGCAAGGGAAATCACTTGAGGAACTAGGGAAAACCTGATTTCCTTATCTGCACTCAATTTACTCACCACCAAATCTTTTTTTGTTCCAACCAGAAAGATGAAGCTGGAATCTGGCTCATTCTCCCTCAATGCATCTTCTAGCCACTGTCTGAAATACAAAAAAGAAATGACAGAATCAGTCAGAGGGAACAAAGAGTACAGGTGAAGATGACAGATAACAGGGTCACAAGAAAAGTGAGTGGAAGAACTTATGTGAGAGTATCAAAAGCCTTTTTTTCTAGACAGAATGAGCAGTAGCTATTCCAACTCCTTTGAATACGTGTCTCCCACCAAGGAAAAATCATACCTATGGCAGAGCTCAAATCCAACAATCATTTTAGCACCCAGAGAAGATATTTCTCAGTGTAAGGGAGAGGGCAAAGTTTGGTGCAAGATAAGAAATAAGAAAGCAAGAAGCAACAGAAAAGGTATGAACCCCATAGCAGGTTAGATACAAATGGAAATAAAGAGTGAAATAATCTTTTCAGCATTATAAAGCAGCTCCCTATGAAGGCTGTACGATTCTTGTCTCACAGGCTTTTATACTCTTGTTACTCTGGCAATCAAGTATCTCTTGAGTCATCCAACACAAGTCAAGGAGGGAAGGGAGTATGTGTATGTGTGGGAAATCAGGTTCACAGGCTTCAATTACTTTCAGCCAAGCAGAGACACTAATATATATATTATTTTACAAAGTCCTATGTAAATGAGCTAAGCACCGTAGTACACATTCAAATAAGACAGAGCACAGGTTGTAGAGAAGTCTGCACCTGCATTACAGTCACAACAGCACATTAGAAATACATTTGCTCTGAGCTGTGACAGCAGTGTGGATCACAGATCTATGAAGGGTTTTGCAGCCTGCACTAAGAGCAGAATGAGTTTACTCATAAGAATTAGTGTGTTGTCGTAGCCAAATCATTACAAGGATCTGAACTGGTGGTTTAGCTGTATCTACACATACTTGGAGGTTTTAAGTTTCTCTCTTCTTTTTGACAGCCTGTCTCCTATCAGAACCACAGAAACCAGAGAAAGAAAATTCTGGGATAACAGTGCAGCTAGAAAATGAAAGGCTCATGAGACATGCATGAGATGCATCTCATCAATTTCATCATTTACATTAGATTCCAGCCTGTTATTCTATTTATAGCAGATGAAGTTAAAAAAAAAAACAACTTTTGGGGTACACTTCATCTTCTTCTGCATGTCTATCTTTGCAAGGATCAAGATTTTACTGAAGTGCCTCTCTCTCTGCATTGATTTTAAAGAAAATCAAGTGTAAGTAGTTCAAATTTATGCCCTGTATTTTCTTCAGAAAAATCCCTCCCTATGTAATCCAAACTAGTGACTGTCATTTTTAATTTCTTAGCTCAATACAAAATACACTCATGATCCAGCAAGTTCTTAACACCTACATATGGAAGGCAATTAAACCTGCTGTAAAAACCTTTAAAAGATAAGCCAAAACACAGAAACTTACTTGGTGTGATCCAAAGTCTGGATATCAGCCAGATCAAACACAGTTATTATAACTGCAATAAAACACAAGAATAGAAAAAAAAAAAGTAATTAAATTAGAAAGTGTACCAGAAGTGTCTCCAACCCATCTTGTTAAACAGAGAGAATGTTTATGCAAAAGGTTTAAGAATATATTTAACACATAGGAGGTGGAAGACTATCCATTTGCTCATTCATTTTCTTTTTCTAGCATCCAATAAGGTCTAAGTCCTTAGTCTTCAACATCATATCTGCAGTCTATAGTGTTATCAACCCTTTCATTTTGGGACCATTAACCACAGGATTGTCTCTTACCAAAGGGAAAGGCAGAAGTATACACTTCTAACTCCAGCATTAATCAAACCCAACCTCAAATTCTTTTCCCCCTAGTCACAAGTGCCACTTTCTATCACCACATCATCAGAACACTCAGAGCCTGCAGATGTGACAACACACCCCTCCTGCCCTGCAATAATGGACAATCCATTCCAGCACACTGTGTCCATAGGTTCCATCCCAGGGAAAATATATGGATATACATTGCTGTACAAAATACAACCTCCCAAAAAAAGCAGGATCAAATTAATACTGTTCTCACCCTCTGTTCCTCGGTAGTAAGCAGATGCAATGCACTTGAACTTCTCCTGACCTGCTGTGTCCCATCTGTGCAATGAGGGGAAAAAAGAAATTTCAGGTTAATGAAAGCCAGGGTAACCCAAGTAAACATGTTAATGAAGCAGCAGACTGGTACAAGGCAGAGAAGAATGTGATATCAGAGAAGTGTCACCATCTGGAACATGTTACTCATTAACTACTGATAGAAACACAGTAAAGCTCTAGTAGTCAATGAAGCCACGAACACCATTTCTACCTTTTCTTAAAACATACTAATAATTTTGGAGGCAATTCAAATATTTGCATTCTGCATGGTAATATCCTTTCCTTAAAACATTTTTTCTTTCACCTATGTAATTTGCATGTATTTCTAGGGGCAATCTAGTTTTGTAAATTTTCTTGCTAATGATACTCAAGTCATGTTAGAATTTTGCAACTGCTAGATAAGATATCTGTCCCTACATTACAAATTAGAGACCTGCAGCTCAGTCTACCAGGTACTAATGACACCATTAAATAAAATCAAGAATGTCCTTCTAATTAATGAACACAATATGCAGTGCCTTCAGCTACTGCCAGCACTACAGAGGTTTGGGTTTTCTTGTAGCTTTGTACTGCCAGTCACGGATACTTTCAAATATATCTTGTATGGAAATCTCTCAGCAAGAGGGGGCACTAGTGCTTATCATATGGAAATGTTCTACCCAGCTTCTGAAGACTTTGCAGACAATGCAATCTGACCTTATTGCTTCAGTTTGCAAAGTGCTGATGCACGAGTCTAGATTTTTAGAGGGACTCAGGTTCCAAAAGGATAGCACCTGGCAGAACTTCCCAAACACAACTGCAGTGAAATCAGTAGGAAATGAATTTTCAAGTATTTTTCAATAAATATCACAAGCCATCTATTTACATCAGTGATCTCACCAGAAAAAAGTGCTCCTAAGTAAAAAGGTTTTTAAGATTAATGCACTAAAATACCTCATGCAAAGCACCTTATCTCTGCTCTAGGTCACACTATAGATGATTCCATAATGCCCTCTATAGAACTGAGTGCTGGCCACCAGAAACACTCCACAGACCCAAAGCAGATGGAAGAGGGGCAGGACTCCCACTAGTACAACAAACAAAGCTAAAAATCAAAGATACTAGGTTCACATTCTAACAAAACCACTCCAGACTTTCTATGATTTCAGGATAATTAATTAGTTGCTAATTAAGAGATATTGAAATCACTGGACACCTTAATATTAATTTCAATGACTGCAGGAATAAAACCCCCAGTAAAGCCAAGTTCAGTGTTCATTGTGCCTACTAAACTCAAACCACACTCTGGGGTTACACTAGCACTGGCCAAAGCTGTGGCAAAAGCTTCCACTTCTCTCTCATGAATGTTGAGTAAAAAAGACAGAAATCCACTGAAATAGTGCAAAACATCCAAGATGAATTTTCATTGACAAGTTTGTAATTTTTTTAGTGATGAAAAATCCAAAAGTAAAATTCCTACTAAAACTGCATGTCCAGAGACAGAATCTTTTCTTCAGATCACATTATTTTTCTTCATGCAATTGTATCGCATTTAAAAAATCTTTATTCCACTACAGCCTGCAGCAATTCAAGCTCTGCTAAGACTGTACTCTATGCAATACTTAACCATGCTCTTTCAACTCACATCTGGAGGTTATATGGCACTCCAATTATCTCAAAACGTTCAATCTCAAAATCTACTCCAATGGTCGCCTTGTAGTCTCGGTCAAAATTATCTTTACAAAATCTGCAATTAAAACAGAAAAAGGATGAAATACCAGTAAGACAATTACAAATAACTGCAAAACTAACACTTTCTAGGGTAAATTATGAAGAAAAGAAAAATCTAACTGTGGATTTATATAATAATGTAGAAGCAGACATAAAAACATAAAGACACTGTAAGAAAAGGAGATACTGTTTAACAAACTGGAAAGCACTTATATCTAGTATGCTCTCAGGATTGTATGAGACTCAGAATAAAACATCTTTGGGCTCTCAAGGGAGGTACAGTATCTTCCAGTTTTAGTTACAAGGTAATCTATTTTGAGTCACAAATAATGACCCAAATGAAACAAAGAATCAGACACTGGAATTTTTTTCCAATTATTTAGCCTTTACATTGGATTCCTTAACAAAACACTGTTTCATATTTGACTGGATAAAAATACCTCAGAATGTAACATATACTGATTTAAGTGCTAGACCACAACTTCCTGTGTTGATGTATCAAGACAGTCTCATACTCTTGACTTCATTTTATCTTCATTTGATAACAAAACCACAAAGTACTGGTTCAGGTTCAAACCAGAACCATGAAGCACTGCTGTAAAGCCAGCAATGGAAATGTTATAGCATTTCTTTGAGAAACAGGAGAATCAAACCATCAGCTGAGATGTACTGTACCTGTTGATAAGACTGGTTTTCCCAACATACAGGTCTCCTACCACAACCACTTTGGATATTTTCAGCCTGTTATAAATATTTGAAAATATTACATAGTTTTAGTAGTAATTTCAACAGTGTCCTTCTAAAATTCTGATCTAGTTCTTTAAATTACAAGTGAGGAACACAGGTACCTATGACTTCAGTTTATCTATGTGCTACTGTGCTGCACAATCTGAGTCTTAAATTGCAGGAAAAAAAGCCACCAAAACCAAACCCTTCTGGAGCAGAAGTAGTCCATTTCTTACTCTGTTTATTTTTTTCTTAATTTCAATATGGTAGACCAAATTTTATTCTATTAAAATTGCTTTGACTACAAGTATATGCATTTAGCATATTTTTACATAAGTTTACACATAAGACCATAGTGTATCTGCATCCTTTGCATTCCAATTTGTCCCAAGTTTCTCATTGACTTTAATAGCACAAATGAAGTCCTAAGTGCAGAAATAAGAAATTGGCAATAATAAAATAACCCACTGCAGAATGTGCTCCTGAGAAAAACAACTCACAGGGTTAGAGCCAATACATTTTCTGACTATCTAGAATAATATTAATCTGAACCTGGCTTCATGCAAATAATCCTCTTTGCTCTAGGTCCTCCCACAGGATACAGCAGATGGGCTTTAGGTGACTCAGCCTGCATTCTTAAAATTGAAACTGTAGCTCTTTTAGCAGATCCAGGTGGATAAGTGAATTTAAGTTTGTTTATTTATTGACCTAAATTTGGATTAACATCTCTGGTGCACATACTATAAAAACAGCTTAAGAGGTTTAATGTTCTTTTCTATCAAGGAATGGCTTTTTAATAAAGGAGGTAATCTTCTATTGAATACTATTTCTGGTTACATCAACTTCCATGTGATGCTGATTCCAAGTTACCAAAATAGCTTAAAAATTGACTGGTAAACTGCATGACTAATAGTTCCAAAAAAGAAAAAAAAAACCTTATGTGCCAGTCAACATTAACTGAGTGACCACAAGCCCTTTTGCTCCTGATTACTGTTACTGTGAAAATACTGCATAAAATCAATGACCTTAAGGGAAAAGCCAAAGAGTAAGTGATGGCTTAGAGGTGTGTGCTCCATTAATTCATATTGGGGAAAAAAACTCTCTAGATCAGACCATTTAACACAATGGTGGACTATCAGGAGAATATTAAATACAGCCATAGGCTACTGAATTTATCAGACTAGCTTTCCAATGGACAAAGAAATATTTTATTAGTTGAGATAATGGAAAGGCAAGATAACAGTTATTCCTGCCAAGCTTTAAAAGTACTGTACAAAACACTCTGGCTGCCCTTCCTACCCCCATTCCACCAAAAAAAAAGACTTAAATGACCAAATAATAATCCTGTCTGGAAAGCAGTGACAGAAGAGTAGTTTCCTTCTATTCACAAAGATGGACATATAGCTTTTTAGTTATACTCTGTTGTCAGAATAAATTACATAGACAGTTGGTTTATTATAGAAATAAAATTTTTAAAATATTACTAATAAAAATCTCAATCAAATACATCTTGGAAATGGAAGGAAAAATACCTCAATTCGATAAGGCATGTCTTACTTGGAAAATTGTCCAGACAGCTGCAACAAATTTACATGAAACTAAGATAGTGACTGTGTTTCTAAAAAGGAATAAAGTCACTGATGTCTCTCAGGGTGACATATTTTAGCTTAAAAAGTTTTTTTTTAGCAAGACTCCCTAGTGAAATGAATAAAAAGTTGCATTTAAAGATGGATATCATGACAAGTCTCATGTCAGCAACTCTAGAGCTGGAGGAATAGTGAGCTAATTGTCAGTATTCATAGGAGCTCCACTTTATGGAGGATCCTTCACACTGAAACCAGAAGCATTTATCACTAAAATGTACAGCTATTTATTTTAAGTGAATAGTGATGATTTCAACACAGTTTAGCTTTCTTGCCTTGCTTCAGAGATTAAATCAGTAATAGTAACAGTTCTGGAGGAGAGATAATGTGGGGGAAAAAACCTACTTCAAGATTATTAGTAGAGCATAAATCAGCTTATTTTGATTTTTAAACACTATATATTTATCAGAATTTTCCTCCAGTTTTAAGGAACCATTCAATAGAACTTCTCAGCATGTATACTTCAAAAAGACTAAAACCAGATTTCTAGATGTTTCAAGAAACTTAGAACTGCTGCCTTTATATCCCTCCAAAGCCTTTATTAACTGCTCCTTTAGAACACCTGCAGAGAACACAGCAAGGCTGGATCTGTCAGATCTTTTGAACTGTTTACTTAGAGGGTGTTAAAAACCTTTTCATTTCTAAACTGCTACACCGTTTTTTCAACATTATCTATTCCAGCAGAAGAAGAGGCACTTGATTCATGCACTGCAGAACAGGTCAGAGAACTGCCCTGTGCAGGGGCTTATCTGCCTTGAAACACACCAGAGTAGGGAACATGAGGAATGAGGTGGGGGAAAACTAATGAAGAAAGGAGGCTATAAAGAGTTTAAAATACTTTCTTCCTTGCATACCTGGGTTATTACAAACTTACCCAGCTGTTGCAGTGCTCTGCTGACAAGCAGTCCTGACCTGTGCATGGAAGTGCTCTTTAAACTGCAGACAGGCCTCAGGTGTGTACCACTGAAAAGAGAGAACAGCTGCTGGCACAAACTGGGTGATGCTACTGGGCAAGAAGCCAAACTGGCCAGGAAAAACAGATAAAATGATTGTTCACAGGGTTTGTCAAGAACAGTTACCCTGGCATAAGAAAAGGGGTAGTTTGGGTTAGAAGGCAATAAGGTTTCCCCAGAGCTGTGTTTGTAAGAACTCCTTGGGACAACACCATCCTTTGAGCACTTTTTTTGAGTGTCAGTGTCCAGCACTGCCTAAGCACCCATGGCCAAACCTGTTTGCTTATCATTGTGTGCAACAGCAAGTGCCTTCAATTATCCCAACAACCTAAGACACACAAGATAAACATGGATAGGAGCACAACACCAGTTTGAGGTTTTTCAATCTTTTATAAGTGTGAAGCACTGTTTTATTACTAGCCCTTTAACTAGAAATTAGTTAAAAATTAGGAAAATACATTTTACTCTGCATTTGCTTAAAATGCCTGTGGTATTTTTCATAAAATTAAAAGCAAAATATGTGGCTGAGATCAAGAATGGAAAAAAAAACTGAACTCCCTTAAAAGGATCTTTTGAACAACTGAAAAAAACAAGCGTTAATTCCTTGCCCTTCCCTGTCCTTAACTGTTCCATTATACTTCAAACACAAAAGTCTTTGGGGACATCAAAGGTATTTTGTCTGTGTTTCTACAGTGCCTACTACATTTGATCTACTGTATGACTAAGGTTCTTGTACAAACAGAAATTTAAAATTGCCTCAAATTCTTTAACCATAGCCTCCTAATTAGATTTTTTGGCAAATTTAATGTCAGCTATGGTTCCTCTTTTCCCTTAGTGTTGGAGTGCTTTAAGCATGTAATTATGTTTTGCTGAAAAAACAAGGTAAGTATTATAACATAACACTTTTGTAACAAGTCACTTTCTGTAAAGGTTAGAAAGAAGAATGAGGATTATTATTAAAGAGATCAGCATTGAATAGGTCTATGAGGTTACATTAAATTTTGAAAGAATCATAAATAATTTGTCATTTTGATAGAAGACAACAAGTGTACATTAAATCAGATTAAAATACCATATTAGCATAATGGAAAGATAGCTCAGTGTGGCAGAGGCTACATCCTGTGACCAAAGGGATAAAAAATGCTTACCTTGGGAAACTGGGAGATTCTTCTTTCTCTGCTCACTGGGGGAACCAAATGCATTAGGCTGGACTTCATCCTCCAAGTTCAGTTAAATTCTACAAGACTGAAATATGCAAAGAGAAACACAGTATTCAGGAATTGCCTCAATACAGGGACAACATCATCAAAACTAGTTAGGTTCTTGCAGACTTGTCATCTTTTTTTTTCCTTTTTTCTTTTGGGTACAACTGGTGGTTCTTCAACTCATTTTGCATGGAAGGAAAGCTGTTTCTCATGTAAAAAGGACACCTCAGTGTGCATAGCTTAGTAGCAAACAGTGGCCTTCTGAAACTACAAGGCACCAACTCTAATTCCCTGGGACAGCAGAGAATTGTTCACTTAATTCAACTCAAGTGCTTGCAGTTCAGCCCTCAAAGGATTCTGCAGCGTTTAATTTAAAAATCTTGCTCATCATTGTTTCAAATGCTCTGCACTACGCACGTTAATTAATGTTAGGGGATCCCAGATTTCATGTGGTCAGAAGAAGGGAGGAAAGATGAAGCTGCCACATTTCTTGGCACAACATCAAACTTTCATCCAAGATCAGCTCAGAAAGAATGAAATTCGTCTGACGTAGAAAAAGAATAATGTTCACATGAAAATCATAAATGCATTCAGATGTCTCACCTGAGATATATCAATTTGGTTATGTAAGGAAACCTCGTGGGTTGCTGGGGGAGGGGACCCTTATTAGGGCACCGATTTCTTACTGGGGTTCAAAAGAACATTTCTAATGGGAGCATTTTCATCATGTAGCAAAGTGTGAGGAAGGACTCACCGAGCAGCAGCTGATGCAGCAGGATTCCAGCCGCACAAGCAGCTCAGCCCCTGCTACGCGGCCATAGCAACAGGTTTGCAACAATTCCCTTCCTCCCCTTCCTCCACAGAGCGGGAAGGCGGGGTTGGAGTAATTTAACCATGCATAGAGCCGTAGTTTTAAAACAACAAACTCGTTTTAGTGGTCATACAGATCCCTTTGATCAGAAGCTGCTCCTTCATAAACCAAATGGTACCCAAGCCTGGGTAAGGAAACAGTTCAATTTTCTTCAAAGATTGTTGAATATACGGATACAAAAAGCTGGATTAACCTATTAGACAAGGAACTGTTGGAGTGGGGAACTGTCACCGTGCTAATATTAAGCAGAGCAGCAATTTGAAAGAAACTCCCAAGGGATTTTTTCAGCATTTCAACTTGATTTTATCTCAGCTTTAAAGTCAAGATGCGCATGCTACTAATGAGACATTCTGAATTACATAAATGTCGTTCTACTCATTTATAATCTTGCCTTCTAATGTACAAAACACCAAAGACAAGGAATAAGAAATTACACAGCTCTTTTGCTGTATTGTTAATTAACTCATTAATTTAGAAAGTATTTAGTAAGCCAGAGAGCAACTTAGGATGCTAAAATATTTTGCTATGTATTTTATTAGGGTTTAAATTTCCAACTTTCAGGAGAAAACAAAGCTCTCCCATTCTAACAGTCATATTTTGATAAAGCTGGAGGAGGCTTTGAACCATGAGACAAGCCTCTCCCACTTCTGCAGCAGACTGAAAAGGTTAAAGGACACAATAAAGCAGACCAGTCATTTTAAACAGTGAGCAAGTACAGAAGAAAAAATCCTACAGTTGTTTTACAAGCACACACAAAGAATAATGCTTAAGAAAATCGCTAGTCCACTACTTAGAATTAATGTTTCATTCTCTTCCATGAGGAATTGCTTTTAGACCACTTCAGGCACGAATATGATCTCAACTGTACCAAGACAGCCATTTCCCCACTAAGAGCCCAGATTTGCAGCTGATGGGTTATTCACCAAAGAAGGTGAGATTACAGATTTATCTACTACCACATGGAGAGTTCTACTTACACTACCTGTGACCATATAAAACTCGAGAGATCTAGACCCTTGTTATGGTGTGCTCCTGTCCTTCTGACCATTTTGAATGATTTTAGGGCAATATTAATGTCTTTATGTCAGAACTATTAGTGTAGTTCTGAAAACAAAAACTCCACGAGTTGGTAAGAGTTTCAAACTGCTTTCTGCATGTTCTAGTTGTAGTTCAACACCTCCCAAGCACTGTAAACACCTGTCACATGTACATAGACTGACTCACTGCTCCTCTCCTAGAGCTCTTTCACAAATTAAGTCACAAAAAAACTAGTTCAACAATCTCATGAACACAAAGTTCACAAGAAGACAACCACACAGATATATTTCAAAATTGAGAGGCCATCTTCACTTACACTTAACATATTGAATCTAAATCTCACACACACATAAGCATATCCCAACTTACCATACCAACAAATAAGACACACCATTAAAGGAAAAGAATTTAATAAATAAAAAGCTGCTAAAAATACTGAGAATGATCCAAATTTTCTCTTCTCAAAGAGCTGAAAGGGGATTCAGCCACCATGGAGGGCTGGGAACAGAGTGTCTCCACAGCATCACAACCATCCTCATCTCAACATTGCAAGAACAGTAGTGCCAGCAGCTTCTGTGGATAGACAAAGGATGTGAGGAAGGCATTCAGAATGCATACATAAAATAAGTTAATGCCATGACCACTAACAAAATCAGTATTCCAAGCTACAGTGAAGGACAAGACAGAACAACTCACACCAAAAGCAGAGGTAACACCAGGGACAAGTCTCTGATTTGGTCCTGCTCTTCCTATGCTGAGAAAAGTTCATGTTCTTCCTATGGAAATCAGGTGAACTTTTACAAGTACATAGTTAGTGGAAGTCTAATCTAATTCAGGTAAATCACCTGTAAAGTAAATAAGCAGCTCTAAAATATTGCAGAAAAATGAATCCTTTCCAGAAAATACTTTTTAAAGTAGCAATTTTTCTTTTATGGGTTTTGAAGATCAACAAATCAGAACCTATTCCCGTGATGCATTTTAATCCGGCTGATCAGAATTACTTTGGATTTGTAAAATCCTTTTTAAGAACTTTGATTATTAAAATTGTTACTCAGACATAATGAAAAACATCTCAAAGACTTCACTATCTGCACTATCCTTTTATAGCACAAGCTGTTCAGAGTTTTTTCTTGACGCCAGGTAACATCTGACAATCCAGAACATATTTAAATTGTGCCACAATATTGCAATGATCTGTTCTTGCCGTGTACCTTCCTCTGAACTGTTATGTGAAACTAAGTAATAATGGAAACTCTTACAGCACATTCTAGCTGTTCATAGTGACATTCTGGAGAGGATTAGGAAAGAAAACCTAGCCCAAAACTACTGCGCTCCCTTCAACCCTCGTACCCCAAGGCCTGTTGTATCTCTGCCCTTAACTCGACGACCATTTTGCTCGCTCTCAATTTTCCTCGATTTTGCTCAAGTAAAATTACTTTGAAAACACGGAGCGAGTAGAGAGACCCCACACTTCAGCAGAGAGCCGAGGCAGAGCGGCCGCCACCCCGGCGCCCTCAGCGGCCGCGCCTCAGCCCGCGCCCCGCTCCCAACTACGCCATTGACGTAACTCCCTCCGCGCGGGCGCTGCCAAACGAGGCGCTCACGCTGGTGACGCAGGGCCGGGCCCGGGGCTCGGCGGCGTTACTCGCTATTCACGAAGAGGCGCGTACGCAAAGAGCGGGCGCTGTGGCAACCGAGGCACGCGCGCGCCGGGGGCCGGCCGGCGCTGAGGGGAGGCAGCCGGGGGCTCGGTAATGGCACACGGCGCCTTCGGTTATTTAGTCAATTTCGTTTGCTTTGAAGAGAGGAGTGGAGTTGTTTAGAGGCTGTTTTAACTTTTGTTGATAGCAGTTTTCAATATTGGAGGTCGTAGTGTTCCGTCAGCTGAGGCGCTTTCTGTACTGAGGGAAGGGCTTGGATGGGGGGCAGCCCTCATATATTCGATCAAACGTTACCGAATTCTGAGGGCAGGTTTTAACCAGATCCTAAAAAAAAAAAAAAAAAAAAAAAAAAAAAAAAAGTGGGTTTGTTTTGTTTTGTTTTGTTTTGTTTTCCTTTTCTTTGAGGAAAAGAAAAGAGGTATTTTGTTTTCCTTTGCTTTAATTTTATTATTTTGAGCCCCGTCCGATTTTGGGCATTGGGCTGGTTGCTGCACTTCAACCGTTTAAAAACCATTCCCTCTATCAGTTTTAACAGCCTTCCTTGAATTTTTAAGCTTTCTTTCTCTCTTTTTTCTTTACAGTGTTCAGAGAGAATTAAACCAGATTAAGACAGTTCAGCAGATGAACACACATTAGTGCTGATGATGCACGATTCCAGCCTCCTGACAGTGTACGTTTGCTAAAAGAGCTCCCTGGGGACACAGGCACTCTTTAAAGTCAGTAGGTGTCTTTGTGGTACATTATCTGCCCAGACTCCACGTACAGCCATTTTAGAGTCTTTTTAGCGCTTGCGAGAATCTTTCTTAGGAACATTAGGGATGGCAACAGCTCGTATCTCAGCCTACCTCCCCCCTGATATCGACCCCACCAAAGCTGCTCTGGCCTTTGGGAGGAGGGCCCTTCCTAAGCTGAAAGAGGAGCTGCGGTCTCCCGAGCTGCTGACACAGCAGCGGGCGCTGGCGGCTCTCTGCGATCTGGTCCACGATCCAGAAAAAGTTTACCAGGCAATAGCATTAGGTAAGTGGTGTGTTCTCACTAGCCCTGACACAGTGGGGCAGGCTGAGGGGGGAACCCCACTTTACTTTCTTCCGTTACTTTTTACTTACAATATCTTTGATGACACAAGATGCCCAGGAAAAAAAATTCCTGTTTGTTTTACCTTAGAAAGGTAAAGGATACTATAACAGCATATACGTGGCAGTTATTAGAATTATCATCACTTTAGGATTCATCAATGACTCACTGTAAGTTTTATCGACCCCTAAATACAAAAGTACTGCAGAATCTTTCTCTCCATAGAATTGTTAAGGTTGGGAAAGACCTCTAAGCTAATTCAGTTCAGCTGTTAACTCTGCCCTGCCATGATCACCACTAAACCATGTCCCCAGACTTCATTCTGATTTTAGCTAATTCCTAACATAGCCTAATAAACAAAAAAAACAAAAACAAAAAAACCCAAACCAACAACAACAACAAAAAACCAACAAAAAAAAAACCCACAAACAAACAAACAAAAAAAACCCCAAAACAAAAACCAAAAAAAACCCCTAATTATTTCAAAGTTGGAATCCCATCATCATCATCACCTGCTTGCCTGGAACTTAATGAGAAATTAGGAAAGAAAGGAATATAACCAAATTTATCGTACTCATCTGGCTACTACTTATTTCAAAAGCCTGGAAGAATCCTGAATTTCGATTCTGGGGGAGGAAAAAACCCCTAACCACAAGTTTATTTTTGTAATTTTTAGCTATCTGTGGTATACCTCCATAGCTCATTATGTAACACAGAAAAAAATCCTTGTTTGCTACTGCTTTTTTATCCATTTACTTACTTTGTATTTTTTTCATCTCATAAAAGAGAGTAATCATGTTCAAAATTTATTAAGTTAGTGTCTGATGAACAGTTTGATTGCCAAAGCAATGTGAGATTGTTGTTAGTTTGGGGTTGTTAGGTTTTTTGGCTTTGGTCAGTGCCATATGTGCATACACAACCATTAATGGTTCACCACATTTATTTCTGTTCAAAAAAGACAAGTGAATGTCAATCCTGGAAAAAGATGGTTTTCTAAAGACATCAATAGCTCTACTGACTTATTTTTAGAGTTACGTCACTTTATATTTGCAGGATTAGGATTTAACTTGATAAGGAGTCAGGAGCTTGTTTGTAGCATGACATTTTTGGCAGTAGGCCTTGAAATTTGAAAGTTTCTTCCTTACTTGAGAGATGACAATGAAAATTTCACTGTCAGGACAAGCTGAAAATTCTGAGATGCTTAAAATTGTGAGATAAATTATGAATATTGCTGTTTGAAATTAGTGCTGGAGATAAGAAATGTTAAAATGAACTCTGATGTCTCATAGGGTTCTTGGGCAGTCTGAAGACTTTGCTGGTGCATCAAGACCAAACTGTCCGGCAAAAAACAACAGAAGTTCTCTCTGTAATGGCTTTGCACAGTGTTGGCAGGTAAGTGGAATTCCAAAGTTTTCTGGACCGTGTGGGAAATGATGTTTCAGTGAGAAATAAGAACAGAGTTCCTAAGTTTTGTCAGACAGATGCAGCATAAAGAAGAGCAGTTAAGATTAAATCTCTCAAATATATAAATTTTTATATGCGGTGTTAAATCTGTCCTCCATTGTTGTGTTTAGGGAAGGGCTCATACGAAGTGGAGTCATTTCTGCCCTCACTGGGCTCCTGGATGATCCAGTAGATATCTGTCGGAAGAACACCCATCAGACTTTTGACATGCTGGCAAAATTACCTGCAGGTAGGAGGTTTTAAGCAGTTAAGTATTCAAGTAGACAACACAGAGAGGAAATCAGGTGAATTCACCTATGCTCCACATTTAATTTATTCCATTTCCCTTGAAACTCATATTTTAAAACAGTACCTTGTCTATTTTTGCTTATTTTCATTTTCCTTAGTTAACTTTCTTATGCAAGTTAAGGCTACCTGCTCAAGATAGAGTGCACTGCATGCTTGAATTGGTATTTCAGAATCTTGCATCAAAATTTCACTTTGTCCCTTCTGTTCAAGCTGCGAATCAGTTGTTCATTACAGTGCATTAGTTTCATAAGTGTTTTAATCTGAACATTAGTCTTAAACTTCTCTTCCAGTTGATCAAAATTATAATTTTAAAATTAAAATTTCAGTAGAAATTATCAGTTAAAAAGCCTTACTGTTTAAATTCATAGCAAAGTATATTATCGGAGAAATTCAGTTTCATTACTGATGCTTAAAAATAATTAAATGAATGCTTAGAACGTTGTTATAGGTACATGAATTCTAAAAAATCTAAAGATGTATTTTTACTTGCAAGTAATCCTTTCTAAAATCTTCAGTAATTCCAGTCATATGAAAGATATTAATATGTTGGGCTAAAAAACTTTGTGAATATCAGTATGGAAAAGTCTGTAAAAGCAGCTCTGAGTAATTACTCTTGGAAAAGGTGTTTTCTGAGTCATGTCTGCTGTTTATTTAGATAAAAATATAATGTATCTATAAAAATATACATGCCTGTATTTAAGGGCTGGAAGATAAATCCTGGAGCAAAATTGTGTCAGTGTAGAATGGACTCGCGTACAGAGGGCTTCTTAAAAGAAAAACAGAAAGGTGCAAAACTTGGGAGACAATTTGGGGAAGTATCAGGGATAACCACAAATATTTTCCAAAAGTAGTAAGAATCACAAGGCTTGACATAATTCATTTGGTGTATTACAGATACAGAAATGGTCTCTGCTTGGTAATTCAGCCCTTTTCAGCTAGCCAAGAAAGTGTCTGTCTTTCTGTTTGCATTCACTTCTCCACCTCACATGAGATGATGAGATAGGATGTACCTTGGTTCAGCTGGAGGAGGTCAGAACTACTGCAGCACTCCACAGCTCAACCTGTGCTGTTCTCTAGAGCTGAGGTGATTTGCAGGGCCAATAAAGCAATGTGTTCTGTGCTAGTCAAAAAGCAACAGAAGCTGTACATGCCCTTGGCATGAAATGTAGCTGTTTTAACTGGGAAGAGGTCAGTGACTCCACCAAGCTCTAAGCCAGGCCACCTGGTCTTTCTCCAAACAGGAGTAATTTAGGAAAATGTGATTATTTTGAGCAAATCCGTTTACAGAGTATTTTTCATTCCTGAATTTAAGAATGTGTACCAGGATCTTCCAGGAACTGTGGGATAGTTAAAAACAAGGTGAGAGAATGCACAAAGACTGGGAGAACACTGAGAAGTAACAATTAAAGAGGAAACAACAACTTAGTGAAAAGAATTAATGGGCAGAAGAAAGGCAAAAATAGATAGGTGTATGTGTTCAGTAGAGGATAGAAGAGGGAGAAGGGCCAGCAGTAGGAGAAAACTAGAAACAGAAACTAATAGCAAAACTTCCTCTCTTTGTAAAAACGATTAGTTGACATATATAATAGTTGATAATGTTAGTGAAAGGGTGTTAGGCAATGATAAATGACCTTGGAAATAGCAACTGCAAATATAGTTCTTGGAAAAAATAGCTTTCATTATCATATGGCTAACACTGGAAAGGTTTCATAATTCTTACCCATTACCAATCCTGCCATTTATGGGTACTTAGTCCTTTTAGGTGAAGACTGAGGTAGAATGGATAGGGCAATGGATTTTAAGCTTGCCAGAACCTCTGTTTGGGAAAAGCCCACTATACTGCTGACTCTTAGTGTCTGCACTCTTTCACCCTTGAAAAATCATAACCAATTGAATGTGTGGATAAGGACTCTTTAGGGATACCTTTTTCCCTTCAAAACTTGTTTTGCTGTGTGGAGTGCAAATGCTGAAAAGACAGATGGCATTCTTACTGCAGCAGATGGGACATCTCTTCTGTGAATGTCATTGTTGCCCAGGTGAAGTGAAATCCCAGCTGTATTAATGCAGCTCTTTCAGGTGGCTGTGCACTGCATCACTGATAAACCTGAGAACTGAGAAAATAGATGCAAATTTAATTGCATGATTTATCCAGGTGGATGACTAAGAGTCAAGGGATTTAATTTCAGCACCTGTCTTCAGCCAGCAGACTTTTAAGTTCTAACTTTGCTATGCCTCAGTTTTCTTATACAATCAGAATTTTTTTGTACAGAAAACTCTGTATAAAACATTATAATTATTCTAATACCTTGAATTCTTCAGAGAGAAAACAAAGTAACCATTAATTACTAGGAATAAAATCAAAATCATCATAGTAATTAAATTATTAGAGAGTTAATAACAAGAAATTGCTATTCAGATAATATGATTATGTGACTTGTTTATTTAAACATAATTATTTACTTCCCATGCCTCTGATTTGAAGTCGAGTAGGAGCACAGGTGGTGCTTCACTTTCTTTTCTCCTTTCCAAGACGGCTTTCACTCAAGGAGGAATGGAACTGGCTGCTTTCCTTTGGAAATCCCCTTGGGCCTTTGTTAAAATGTCCTAGGTTCTCCACTTCATCACCTCTAATACCTATGGTAGAATAGACCTTCTTAGTTGAATAAATATTTGCCTTTTAATATAAAGTGTCTGTTACCCTCCTGATAATTGACTACACTTTTGGTTTTATCCAGCTTTCTTACCTCACAGCTATGCTGTAATGAATGCTGGTGTTTCCTTGTCACTTCTTTCACTAATCTGAAATGGCCACAATCCAATGAAAGAAAGAGGTGAAGGAGACATAACACCTAATACACCATTCATTAGAAAAGGGAGCCCTGACTCACTTCCCACCTCTTCCACAATTCAAACAGCTAATAATTGGATATTGCACATAAAACCAAATTAAACTAGAAATACTATTCACAAATTCCCGGGTAAATGATAGCAATTTAATAGTAAACAAAGTTTAGAGGAACTTGTACTAGCAATTACTGTATATAGATTTTAGTAAACTCGCCAAGCCAAGCAGCCTGAGTGCAAATATCCCAAGCAGGCAGCAGTACTTCCTCACTACAAGTGAGACCTAAAAACTTTCTGTGTGCCATGACAGACCTTTTATACCCTGAAGGCACAGCCTCATTTGCTTTTTTGCCTCTACTCTTCAGGTGTAACAGTTGGCAGGGAATGCTTAAAGTGACCCTGTGTCTTCAGTACAGGGATAAAATATCTTGTTCAAAATTATGCAGATTAGAAGAAAACTTCACAAGCATTATCCAATTAAGTGACTGTCGTAACACTACTTAATGAACACACTATAGACACATTCAGTATCATTTGAATTATTTATTTTTGAAGTGGACAATTTAAATGTTGATGTTATTAACCATTTTGTTTTAATTTTCTTAGAGCCCTTGGCTGAGATTTCTTGCACTAATCATAGTACATAAGGGGAACAAAACTAGAAGGTGATTTTCCAGTGTGCATGTGTGTCTGTGTCTCTGTGTACGTATGTGCTTTACAGTTATCAAACATATATTTACACACCAACTTTACACTGAAGTCTTTAAGAAGTCTTTTCTATGGCAGGGGAAAGAACCAACTGAACAAAGACTTAGGTCTATATGATCCACATGAGATTTTCCAGTATAGTCCCACAGAGCTTCTTATGCATTCAAACTTTTGCCGGAATGTTACTCCATCCAGTAGTGTTTCTTTATGAGATGAAACCTGGAGCTGAGGATTGCATCTCTTCAGTTTCCTTAACTCCACTAAACTGTAAATAATTTAAATTATTAAATTGAAATATCAAGACATTTAGTTATTGTTCATATCGCTCATCTTTAACCTTCTAATAGCACATCACATTTTAAAAATAATTTTTAAAACCAACAAAAAAAAGACTTCGGCAGCTATATACTACACAATCTCCATGGCTCCTGCTTCTTGGGAAATCTGTTACAATATTACAATACCCAGAAGGTATTTGGAGCGGTGGAATAGAATTGTCCGTTGGCAACTTTCACATTCAGCAATCCAGACACTACAACAGTAATTTAAAAAATTGCTTTGTGATTTATTTTTTTTAATCTGTATTAAAAAAGGAACACTAACCTACTTCTTAAATATAATTTGGTTTTTCATGAAACACCACAAGATTTGGCAAAAAAAGATGTAAAAGAAGACTGTTTTGATGTATAAAACTCCTTATCAGTAGAAGAAACACCGACCTTAATTTGGCCTATTCAAAGATTCGTTTCATGTAATTTGCTGCATATTTGAAGCCATAAAGAGCAGAAGAGCTGCTAGTCAGTTTGGAAATCACAAAACAGTTGCGCACCAACAATTCCTTTAATAGGCAAGGTGTCCATGAGAAACAGTAAAGTAAAGCAGAGGTGTGTACATAGTATATGCTGAGAGTCATGTGCATGTGCATACATGATGGATGTGTACATACTCTTGACTGTGGATACCAGATAGTGGGTGCATGCCCACTCTCTACAAATTTAAGCAGTATTTTGCTTAAACTCTCTCATTCAGTAGCTTCTGGTTTGAACTAGCTTTTCTCCCCAACACAAGCATTCTACTCCACACCCTGGAAACAAGTTCATCTGTCACTCACCAGATTTATATTTTTATGTCAATAAAATTTTAGGACAACGGGATGAAGAGTCATTTCTTACACAGAACATGATAACACTCCCACTGTAGGAAATGGAAAGAAACAAATGGAATAAAAGTGCAGTGACTGTGGTGAAACATCTCCACAGAATCAGGCCTCAATCTCTTATTTTGTTTTTGTTTGGGGTTTTTGAGGTTTTGGTTGGGTTTTTTTTTTTCCACTGGGGGTGTTTGGTTTTCTAAGAGAGGAGGGATTCACTCTCCAGAACACAGATTTGGGGAAAATGATGTAGCAGGTTAAAGGGGCATAAGAGGAACTGTATTCATATATCAGATTTCCCCTTTTCTCTCCTTGGGCTATTAAGCATTGCCCAATTTCTTTCCACTGGAAGTGGAAGAGGTTAGCCCCTTTTTTATCACTCCAGGAAAACAGGTTAAACCCAGGGATTCTTAGCAGAGGCCAATGTATTTGAGATTGTTCTGAATGATGACATCTGTCACTGCATCAAACACAAATTGTATGTTACTGGTATCAGTGGCACAGGTGAAGTGTGAGTAGATCTCCTTGGTCTCCTTGTTGCGATTCAAGTCCTCAAACTGGCGTTGGATGTAGACTGCTGCCTCCTCGTAAGTGTTTTGGCCTTTGTATTCAGGAAAGCAGACTGTTAAGGGAATGCGTCGGATTTTTTCTGCCAGCAGATCTTTCTTATTCAAAAAAAGGATGAGGGAGGTGTTGATAAACCAGTTGTTGTTGCAGATGGAATCAAATAGACGCAAACTTTCTGCCATTCGACTCTGTAGGAGAGGAAACAACAGTGTCAGCAACAGTGTTCCAGCAGAACTGTGGAAAGCTCACAGCTCTGTCTGCTGCCCTAACAGGTAAACTCCATTTATGAACAATTGAGCATGACCACCACAATTATGTTTGGAAATTAAAATCCAGTGCTGCTACAGACTGAAAGAAAAGGGGTCTGTTAAAAATCAGCGGCTGTCTTGACTGTTCCTGTGGTATTACTGCCACTGGAACACACACAGAGATGGAGATGGAGCTGTCCATGGTACCACGCTCTGGGGAGGCTGTTTATTGCATGGTTTGCACCTATAAATAGGTGTAAATAGATGTAATATTTTGAATATAAAATATTATAGATCATTAAAAGAAGTATCACTCAAGTATTGTCAAAAGTAGATATAAAAAATGTCTTAATCGGGCATTTTTTGCAAGGTTAATATTTTTCCAGAGTGTTTAGGTTTTAGAAAATGTTATACATACAGCATGAGTCATGGGAGTGATCCAGGGTAAGTGAGCAGCAGGGATTTGGGATATCAAAAACCGAGGGTATATTTGCTTTACAAGACTATTTGCAAATATATATCTCTTCCTTTCATCTGGCTTGTGTTCAGAGGGGATGAAAATAATCAGAGTCTGGGTATTTTTGTTGTTTAACTGTGAAGTATTCTGGCCAGTTCTCCAGTTTGGAAGTAACAAACAGTGGAGGCAAGAGAATGACCTTGGCTTTTAATAGAAATAAACTATTTTGGGCCTAATACTCCTGAAATTTTTGTCTGTTGTGTCTAGTGCAACTTCCTAGAGTCACCTGGTGAAAGGGAGAATAATCATGCACTGTTTGTTACACAAAAATTAATACAAAAATATAATTTATTTAAAATTTACTTTTTATTTTGTTTTATTTGGAAACAAAATGTATTATTATTTCAAAGGAAATCTGGAACAGTTTTGATCACTATTACACTACAGCTTCATATTGAAAAAACTGCCCCTTAAAAATGCACAGTTGCTGAAATAGGAGCAGACTGGTTTACATAAGCTTTTCAAATTACCTCTTATACTTTCCTCACTTTGTGTTATTACTCCTTTTCATTTGGTAAGGATTGACTGGGTCAGAATTGCACCCTGTGTTCTCTGAGTTCCATGAAGGCACTGCTTTAGCTCTGAGTTTGCAGTGGAACCCGAGGCTGGTGGCAGTTGCTGGTCATTCCCAAAGCCCCGGAGTGCTGTGAATGACGGCTGGCACTGCCTCGGCAGCCAGGGCAGAGCTGACTCAGCAGCCTCCTGAGGCACACTGAAACACAAGCTTAGTCAGAGGTTCTCATTTGGGGGCTTTGGGTTACTTCTTCCATTGTGAGGTGGGTCATCTGACACTCCAGCCTACTTTATATATAGACAGATTTATAGGTGCAAAAACATAGTTTTAAAAACATGTTTGAGCATTTCTTTTCAGTGCAAGTACTGACACAGCAGACAATCCCCTAAAATATCATAGATCTGTTTTCAAATACTCAGGATTTCCTTTCCTGATATTGTAGCTGATAATAACCAAGCAAGACATTTTTATCTCAGTTAAAATGCTTTTGCTACTAATAGTCTAAAAAAAATCTTTGACAGCTAATAGAGGGTTTTGGCCAACTCTTAGAACAATCATGCCAACAGGATACTGCATTTTAAGAGGTTTGTGTTCATTAGGGTATTTTGTTGTGAATCATAACACTGTCCCTCTACTACCAAATCCTCTATTGGAATCTGTAATCCAAGGACAAAAGCAGAGAATTAAAACCCTTCCATAAATTGGGAGATGTTATGAACACGTACAAGAGGACAGACAATTTTAAATTATTGTAAACTTGGTGATCTCTTGTGTGATGTAAAGAAAATATTAGTAAATCGTTGATCTTGACACCTAAGAAATTTCTTCTTCAGTGTAATATTATCATATTGGCTCAATATCTGAAAGTCATAATATCCTTAACTAAACTGAATACAATTTCTTTTAGTTAAAAAGCAAGTAAGCCAACCAAGAATCCTTTCCAACAAAGATGCAGGTGATATTATGTCAGTGCTAGGCTGTGGTTGCATGCTATAAATGTGTAATATACCTTGGGAAATGAACTTCCCAAATCCAGGTCATCATTTTAATAGCCAAAGAAGGAAAATGTATCACTGAACAATGAGGAAGTGTGTCAGAAAGGAAAACTCATTTTCAAATCTTAGTGTCATGCAGTGGTATGGGCTGGAAGGGACCTTAAATACCATCTGGTTCCAAATCTCCTGCCATGGCCATGGACACCTGTTCTCACCAAGCCTTGCCATGAACTTCCAGGAACTGGACATCCAAAGATTCTCTGGGCTACCTGTACCAGTGCCTCACCACTGTCCCAGGGAAGAGTTTCTTAATACCTAATCTGAATCTACTGTCCTTCCGTTTGAAGCCATTCCTCCTTGTCCTGTCACTGCAGGCTCTTGTATTTAGTCTCTCTCCATCCTTGTGGGTTCCTTTCTTATGCTGGAAGGCCACAGTGAGGTCACCCCTAACCCTTGTCTTCCAGGCTGAACAATCTAAATTTCTCAGCCTTTCCTTATGGGGGAGGTGCTCCACCCCACTAATCAACTTGGTGACTGTCCTCTGGACTGGCTCCAACAGCTCTGTGTTCTTAGTGTGCTGGGACCCCAGGGCTGCACACAGCTCTGCAGGTGGGTTCTCACCTGAGTGGGGCAGAATCTCCCCCTCCCCTGCTGCCCACACTGGGGGATCAGCCCAGCACAGGGAGGTTTCTGGGTCCTGGCACACACGGACTGGGCAGGGCTGGGCCAGACCCACCAGCATCCCTGAGTCCTCCCCAGTACTGCTCCATCTCCTCATCCCATGTGATTTCTTGCCATATCTTAAGAAGTGATATATCCACAGTTCTAAGCTCAAAGCTGAAACTAAAAATATATGGTATATCCACTCATAAACTCCCAGGATAACAGGCTCATTTCTGCTTTTGACAATATTGTAAAACTACATTATGTATCATAGGGAAAGTGAACTTGAGAGGGTTATGTCTTATTATAATAAGAAGAGAATAAACTCTTGTATGGCTCCCAAAGGTGTAATAAAACATAGTAAAATAATGATAGGCATTCTTCTCTGCTTAGTCTTTTTCAGTTCTGGAATCCTGAAGGGACTATATAGCCAAGTGGTCAGAAAAAAATGTGCTGCTGTAATTTTATAATTGTACACAAGCTGGGGTATAAGCAAGATAATGCCAATGCCTTACCCAGATGACCTTGTTGGGGGCTAATTGCAAATTCTTCTCTGAGCATAAGAACAAGGAATTGGTTGCTTAAGGCAAAGAACATGCTAAGGAACAGATGGCTGCTTCTATGCTTCCAGTACTTTGCAGACACACAAACATCCCTGGTCATCCTCTGGAACAGTACAGGTGTGCTTAGCAGGAAAGAGTTCTGAACAAGTAAGTGTTTCCAAAAGGGAAGACCCAGTTAGCAAGACAGCAAGTAATTAAAAGAACAGAATTGGTAGATGGAGCCAAGTTGTTATGTAGTATCTCCTTACAGCTTTCACATTAAATCTTTCTAGTCACAGCTGGAGAGCTTTGAAATTAGAAATGAAAAATTATGAAGAGAGAAACTATTACAAATATGGGAATTAACTGTCATTTGTATTAAAAGCTTAAGAACTTCATCTTTCAATCATTGTATCTCTTCCATCATCGTTATTTTAAAATTGGTAGGCACTTGGGGATTTGAAAACCTTAACTAAACCAATTAAAATTTATCTTGTGTAAGCCATAAATAATAATAAATAATGAATAATAAATAATGAATAAAATTTGTGCAGGAATAGAAATATTTGCTTTCCAGAAAATTTAGAAAATCTTTAAATGTCAATAAACCTTGGAATAACCAGTGGAAGCTGTTGCCATTTTCCTGTAGAGGCTTTCCTTGCAATAGTGGCTGACATTTAGCATATGCTGGTAGCTATGAGCCATTTCACAAAATGGCATGAAACTCTCTGTTTCAAATATCTTCTTTAGAGATCCATGACTTAAGATCTTCTGAAGAAAGCAGATGAAGCTGAAGTATTTGAAGAAGGGATAGTGGAATAAAAAGATAACTGAATCAGTTGGATGTTTTTCCTTAAGGTTAATAGACCAAAAAAAAAAAAATTTAATCAATTCTGAAATAAGGACAGTGTACAAAATAAATTAAGGAAATACCATTGCCTGGGATACTCATAGTCAAAGCAGTCCAGGAATTCAAACTATCCTTGAGTAAAGGCAGAGAGAAAGCAGAATAGAGAAAGCATGATAGCTTGGAAAAATACGAAGAGACACTCTTTTTGTGTAAAAAAAACTGTGAGTGCTAGTTGAAATGTCCTTCCTGTGTAGCAGTCAGGCAGTCCTGGGTGAGTGCTGGATAAGAGAGGCATACAAAACTATTGTATGATTCATCTTTTGTTCAAAGGAAGAAGGCTTCTACAAGAATCTATATGCTCAGGTGGCTGCTGGACTAAATGGGAAAAATATGATAATTTAATGAGTTTTTAAAAATTCCTTTCATCTGAAAATCAAAAAGAAGAAACTATCTGTTGGAGAGAAGTAAATAGAATTAATCCTACACCTCTCAAAGAACCCCACTGAGGTAGAATTAAACTGAGATAAAACGCTTTCCCTGGGTTGTCCTCTATATACCTGGTTCTAGCCTTGGCATCTCCCAGAAGAGATGGGATAAGCAATAGGGATTTTACTAGACAAAATTGTTTTGGTTTCCAAACCTTTTCTTCCTAATCCCACAGTTTTCCTGGAAAATGTTGGAATTCTAAACTGCCAAAATTTGAAGAGGTGACATAGAAGACTAAGTCCCACTGTGAATTCACTAAGAAGTGCTCTTAAGTCCCTTAGCAGCTTAACTTATTCTGCCAGCAGACAAACTCATTATCCCATCACCCAATTTGTTCCATTGGTCTAAAACCACTGCAGGAAATCCTGACCAGTCACATCGTAAACAAAGAGGAGCTCAGGATAATTAAAAGCAGCTATATCAGTATAACACCTATCATACAGATATATACATGCACATGCCATCTGTTTATGTCCTTCCTACCAAAATGCCTTTCAGTGTCCTGCATATATGAGGACTGTGAAGCATAGAAAGGTGCAAACCTAATATAGCATGTTAGTTTATGCCACCACAATGAAGGGAAATTGAAAGGGATAGTAGAAGGTTTTCTATTGTAGGAATATTGAATCTCTACTATGAAATGAGCTAATAGAAGGCTGAGAAACATATGTATTATGAAGTGGAGCCCTGAAGAAATCTTGTGTGATTTTGATAGGGAGATATCTATTTATATTGAGAGGGCAAAAAATTTATTAAGTATGAAACAAATTTGAGTTTTTTTCAAATCAGATGCATTCTCAAATCAGGAGGAAATGATATATTAGTGAACAAAATTTGTAAGATACCAAATTAATTCTTTATTTTAAAGATAATGTCCTGTAATTGTTCATACCTACACTTCGTACGTGCAAATGTACAACTGGTAGAGGAGGCAGTAGTCAGTATTTGATACCTCTCTTTCAGAGAAGCAAGGGAAAATAAACCTTATAAAGTGGTAGTGCAGCATACAATCTCCCATGATGGTTTCCTGTTGAATATTGCTGTTCTCTTTACATAGAGCTCTGTAGATGATAACTGAAATTGGCAGTATGAATGAGAATTACAAGAGGACCTTTAGGCTTGGCTATTGTATAGGATGACAATGAACAACATTATGAATATTTTATCATGTATGTTCTCTGCAACTGAGAAAACCCTGCAGTGTTACTAAGGCTTACTGTGGACTAAACCAGACAAAGCAGATTTAATTGGGAGTATTACTTTAACAGAGTCCTGAACATTTGTCTTTGAAAATTGATCCCAGAAACTTTTTAGACCTGCAGTGAAACAGAAAGTCACATCTTAGGAGTGCATGCTCAGTTAAAAATTGGTATGTGGTTGTTACATACGTGTGATACGTGTGCCAGTGACAGACTGGGGTAAACCGATCTTTAATATTATCTAACAAAATTATTTTATATTCCTAGATCAGGAACAATGCAGATTTGCTAATCCTACTAAGTACAATCTGACAAGCTATGGTTGTAGTAAAGGAAGCTGAGCTGAGAAAGAAGTTTGATTAAATTTCCTGACTGGAGGATTAGATTTTGAGCCAGGGGATTTCCAAGCAAAAGAACAGGACAACCAGTGCTTCTGCTAGGACCAATAAATTAAAGGGAACTTAAAGAAAGGATGTATAGAAAACTCTTAGAACAGTGGAAAATGTTACTGAGTTCAAGGATCAGAAAGGGTGAGACATTCATCATTCCATAGAAATGCTAGAAGATTCTGATAAAGCTACTCCTGTATGTCTGACCAGGGTATTAAAGGCTGTTCCACAAACAAGAAGAGGGGCAAAATAGAAATGGAGAAATACTTACAGAGTGATTTCTTGCTTGTGACCAGCTATACATGTATTTTAAGTGAGCTGAAGTACAGGAAAATTATATATAGAAGTCATAAAATGGGCATGTGATAGGTGTTATATTTATCACTACCCATAAGAGAATTACAAATCCAGAGGAAAGTTCTAGAAAAAGATATGTTCAAGAGAATAGAAATATGGTGCAGTAAATATTGGTCCTATGCCTGACAGAACAGTCACACAAGTCAACATTTCTGGGAAGGAGTAATAGGGATAGACTGGCAAAAGTAGTGCTGCTGCAGCTGGCTAAAGAAACTTAATGTTACAATGGGCATGTTAAAACCTACACATTTCCCAGACAGTGTCCAGCCAGGGCAATGCTTTCAATCATGAAATGGGCTGGTAACTTGGTTTTTCTCCTTAAGGGAGGGCTTGCTGTGTTTCAATTGCTCAGCAAACAACTGTTAACATTCTGCTTTTACTGCCTGCAAGTCAGTGAAGTTTTATGCTACAGAAGCCTCTGGCTGCTGTGTTATGAGTGCATGTGCTCTGCTTCTCTGTCAAACATTTTGGGGCACAAGCAGTACTATAAGGGTAAACATCCCATAAACAGAATATAAAAGTAAACCTCCAGGGTCTTTCACAGTGCCCCAAGTACAAATTAGGATCTCCATGCAGTTCTAAGAAGTAAATTTGCAGCATATAAGACCTATGTTTGCTTTGGGAGTGGAGGTTTTTAAGCATTGTACAGTATCCCAGGCAAACTGCATATTTCTGGAGGTTAGCATAAATCTAGATTAAAAGCATTTTCTTGATAGAAGCATATTCATTGAAAATGTCACAGTTCTTGAAAATATATTCAAGAGATCATTAACATCCATATTTCAATTGTAAACACCTGGATGTTTTATCCTTAGATTGAGCTTTTTATATGTTAATAGAGTCCAGCTTTTCTATTCCTGGTAATATGTTTCATTTGCTTTCAACACTTTCTCAGTGCTTTCAGGTGGGGTGGGTTTTTACTTCCAGGTCTTTAGATTACTTGTTTAGCTCAAGGGCAAAGGGAGCATTTCAAGCACATATTCCACATAGCTGAAATATTGCACAGTTTTACATATAAAGTGGTCCAGGACTTTTGCTGTCCTTGTTTGAGAACCTTAAGCTTACTGTCAGCCTTCTGTGTGTAGACATTCATAGAATCACAGAATGGTTTCAGTTGAAAGGAACCTTTAAGATCAGCTAGTTCCAGCTCCTGCCATGGCAGGGACATATGCTGCTAGAGCAGGTCACTCAGAGCCTCCAGGAATGGGGCATCCACAGCTTCTCTGGGCAGTCTGTGCCAGGACCCCACCACCTTCATAGTTAAACATTCCTTCCTGATTTCCAGTCTCTGCCAGAAGATGTAACTTAACTCTGCACTGACCCCCAAGGAGAGGCTGAGGGAACTGGGCTTGTTTGGGCTGGCAAAGAGGAGGCCAAAGAGTCACAGCCTATGATTACTTGAGGTAATGGTGACACACAACTCCTCCCAGCAGTATTAGAGGAAAAGAATAAACAGTAATGAACATGAATTGGAGTTTGTGAAGTTCAGATTAGGTGTTAGGTTTTCTTTAGAAGACTAGCACAGCTCTGCAACAATTTGCTGAGTTTTGTGAAATCTACATCCATACAGGATTTTCACTCAACTGATAAAACCATAGCTGGCCTGATTTACTATTGGCAGTAGTCCAGACCTTCAGAGATCACATCCAGTCTACATTTCTGTAATTCCATGCAATGTAAAAACATATTTATAGTTGAATGCAGAGATAAGAAGTCAATTTTACACACACAGTTCTGAGCAGGTCTCAAACTTTGCCTCCCAAAGAGATGAATTCAAGCAGAAGGGCTATCCTTTGATGGAAAGAGTCACTATCTTGTTGTTGAGGCAGGATGAAAAGGAAATAGTTAACAAAAGGAGTTGTGGCCTTTGTGGAATACCCAGGATTTACTGATTTCTGTTCTTTCATGCTCTCTGGTCCTTGGAATAGCCCTTAAGCTATTGAAATAGTGCAGAAATCTGCAAGAGAACTACACAGAAATACACAAGTGAAGTGTTCATTCACTGTTTCAGGCTACTGACTAACCTACCTTTTGCATAATTTATTCATAACCCAGGCTTTGGCTGATACTGTATGTGAAAAGAAAGAATGCTTTTCATTGTACCTTCTTTGAAACAGGCATCTTTCTAATACATTTCATTACAATTGTCTTAATTGAAGTAAAAGAATATATTGGATACAGAAGAGGAAATTAATGTTTGGGTTTTTTTTACATGAAAGGACTCCAATACTTTTGCCCACTAGTGTACCACTAGAATGCACCAGCGAGTTCAGTAATTTTGTGTAATGCAATAGTGGCATGGGGGCAGATTGCAAAATGCCTGTGAATGCCCTTTCTCTGGGGAAAATACCCATATGATATAAAGAAAAGAGGGCTTATCAAATAAGTAAGTTTTCATTTCAACACGCTCAAGCTTTCAAACAATACTCTGTGGATCTTTATGAAAGATGTAAGATGAGGAATCATTTGTAGCAGAAGCATTAGAAAACAGAGAGAACCAGCAAGAATTATCATAAGCATGGAATGACTATCATATGAAATTAAATAAACTTGTTCTTTTTAATCTGGAAAGAGAAAGAGCTGAGAGAGAACATGGCAGAAGTCATAAACCCATGAATGGTATGGAAATGTTGAATAGCAGATGATTTTTTTCACCATTTCTTACAATGCAAGAAGTAAGAAACATCAAATTCATTTATCTGACAGCACACAAGTATTCCTTCCATAAAGTGCATAATTAAATGTAAAACTCTGTCATGAGATGTTAGAGAATCATAATGATAATAGTAAAAGTCAGAAAAGTGTAATTGGGTTCAAGATGCAATTGAATTAAAAGGACACTTAAACAGAAAGATGCTGATGTAATCTGCTGTTCAGCTACCTGGGAGGGTAACTTGCAGGAAATATCAGTGCATGCTTGATCTGTCTGCATATTTTTCCTAAATGTCCATTGTTGCCTGCAGTCAGACACAGACTGCTGCAGGTACTGGCTGTGACCTAGTACAGCTGGTCTGTGTGTTTTGGCTGTCAGAACAGCTCATCCTCGGGGAGAAATCCATTTTTTATTTCCCTGTTGGTAAAAACTTCTTTATGTAACCCATGTGAAATTACTTCAGTTCCCAGGCAATTTTGCCTTTCCCGTCAGTCTTGCCAAGTTCAGAAAAAGTTTGTTTCACACACTTCACCATCATTTGAAGCAGTGAGTGTTTCTCATTGAAAGGTAGGCAAAGGTTCTTGGCACTACAAGTACTGACCTCTAGTGATTTGCATTGTCCAGTGCTGGAGTGTTTGAATGGCAGGAAGACAGACAGACAGAAAAAGAAAGAAGCAAAAAGAGAGAGAGACTGGTCCACATTGACGCTGAACCAGTTTTCACCAGAAAAAGTTGGCCAGTACTCATTCTTCAGTAGTATCTGAACAATAAAAGCAGCCTATTATACACCAAAAAAGGTAAATGGCCCTTTGTGCTGAGAAATTCACTGCAGGGAAAAAAAAGTCCCAAAAACCCTGAGACCATTTCTCAGACCATGGGACATCTGGAGAGGGATTTTGCCTTCACGGCTTAGGCAGCTGAAACTCTTGCAGGAGCCCTGGCTTCTTGCTTTATTGTACCTTTGAAGATATTTTAGGTAGGATGCTTACAGAGTTTAGCACAGCAAGAACTCTTGTGGGAGCAGCAGCTGCATTCCCTTTGTAGCCTGTCCATGCTGCAAGATTAAGGTAGCAGGAGCAAGTGGTTATTTTTAGCACCCTTGCCTGTAATTCTAACAAAGTTCTTCCCTTTCTGGGAGTTCTGAGTTTGCCTGCTACTCACCTGGAAGAAACAAAGGTGGAGGGGCACAAAGGTCAGTGTTCAGAGTCAAGAATGAAAAGGCAAGAGGAAGAAAGCTGAAAGGAAACCACAAAGCAGCCTCAAGCAGAGGGTCTAAATCTGGGTCTGATCTTGGCCTTTTTTTTGCATAAACTGAGAGAAGTGCTAAGAGTGCAAAATAAGCATAAAGGAGAATCTTGTTTTCACTTTGAATAAATTCTTCTGGTTTTAAGCAACATTACTGGAATTCAGATCAAATCAGTTTCAAGACATAATTTCTATAAAGTTATTTCAGAACAATTGGAGAAGGATGAAAGAAATGGTGATGTATGCTGGGAAAAAAATGCTTCTCTCATATTTGTGATGGAAATTCTAATCTGTTGGGCTACAGATAAAGGAATAAAAATAATGTTGTTCAATCAAGACTGTATTTAAGAAAATCCCGAACAACCCAACGCTGTGGTCTCAGGTTACAGGAACACATTTTCTCTTCACTGAACTCTGTCTCATTCAACTTGCAAGAATGTCCTGTGCTAGTCAATATTTGTCTTTAGAGTCACAACTCAATTTATAGATTCGTGCTTTACTATAGACTTGCTATTTATGAACTGCTCAAAAACCAGAATTACTGGTTTCTCCTCAAGCTTATAATTATTGTATCTGAATATTCCATTGACTACATTTGTTTCCACAGCATGTTGTCAGATCAAGAGGTGCTGTTAAAAGGAACTCATAAATAGGGAATGAAACAACCTATACAATGGGAAATTATAGTTAGAAGGAACATAGTAATTCTAGACACCCAATCAAATTTTCTAGAACATAAGTTTTCTCACATGTATTAATTTATTTAACAAAGTTTAATAGGTTTTTCAAGCTATCAGTGATATCTGGTGTAGCTCTGAATAATCAGACCTACTACACATACAATCACAGAATGTCAAATTAGGTTCCTTTGAGAAAAGTAAGGAAGAATGTGACATTACCTAAGAAAATTGTAATTAAATAAACACGTTTGGATCTAAAAAGGAATGTGGACTTATGCCAGGTTCTAGTACAGTTATTCAGTAGTGTTCCACTGCTTTAGCTATATTAGCTTTCTGTTTTCCTGCAACCCTATGTTCCATTTATTTCACATTTTCCTCCCTCTGCTAGAGATGATGGCAGTGTTCCTGCAGTTGACAGTCTTATTTATCACATGAGCCCCCATTAATCATAGAAAAATCATTGCATTCATTGAGAGACATAAAATCTAGGGAAAAAACCCATCATCAGTGTAAGGTCGGAATTCAAAATATACACAAACAAGACAGTAAAAATAAGGTTACAACAACATTCTCCCGTTTACTAACTCTTGCCTATTTGATTGCACCAGAGCACTTAAACTCCTCTCCACCTTATCCTCAACCCACAATGCTTCACAATCTAAACTTACTTCCAACCTCCTCACTCTTCCAGTGCTGTTTCCTGCTCTGACTCGTACATTCCAGATGAGAAACAGTGCTTATATAATTTTGTGCCGTTAGAGGCTGATCAGATCTCCATAATAATGGTTTGTACCATTAACATTAGCACAGAAATTTGCACAGTTTAAAACAATTCAAGCTTGCAATGAAATTAGGAAAGACCCCCAGGACCTCTGAGACCATTGGTGTACCATCTGAAATATTAAGACCTTGTTTAAATAATGACATTCTAATTATTTTTCTTTTTTAAATAATAATGGTTGAAAATATTTTTTCCCTGTAAATTAATCTTTTTTTTGTTTGTTTTAAAATCACCGTACATGTCACCATTTGCAGAAAGGTAGGTTTATTGTCTTCTGTCCCCAGCTTTCTCATGACTAGTCTAGTACAATAAGTCATTTTGGTGTATTTAAGTGTGTTTCTAGGTATCAGGCATCTGATAAAGAATCTTGGCTGTGGCTACTTCTAAATGGATCCTCCTGTATTATTCTAAAATTCCTTCTCTCCAACATTGAGGAAAAGCTCTTGTGGTACTTCACACTGATCCTGGAATTTGCAGTGCTAGAAGATAGGGCTGTACCCTTTATACATCTATCATCAAATTTTATTATTCACTGTGTGTATGAATTTCAGGTAGACTAGATTGTTTTTCCTTAAACTGTGGAATTCCATATGTCTAAGGACATCACATTGTTTGTTGTAACTTGCCATCTAATAATTCCAACTGAACTTGATAACTGAGATCAAGAGGGGTGTCAGATGTGCTGAGACTAATTGAGTTACACGAGGAAGTGTCTTGTGGGACTCTCCTGCTCTCAGGAGACAATAGAAACAGCATTATTGGCTTATTTCAAAAACATTATCATGTCACTTGAACTGGTTCTTGTGGGAACACAAGGGGAATCAAAGGAAGTGCTGATAGAGTTATGACAAGCTGGATAACAGAATAGAGCAACAGGGAAGGGAAAAAAAAGCAGCTGTTTGAACATTTGATCTTCTCTGTTATTACACAACTACAAGTCTCACTAACTTTTTTTCTTTTAAAATGTTTACTCCATGTGAGTAATAATGCAGAAGCCTTAGCATGTCTGCCTGATGTCTTTTGCAGCACATCAACTTCCAGTGTTGTCTCTGTAAAATAACTCCTGTCTGGTTGGAGGACTCTTAATTAATGGATCTAAGACAGGGACATTCTGAGAATTACTTATACCAGAGGAAACTGGTAGGAAGAAAACTAGCCAAGTTACCAGCTTTTGCAGGCTGGAAGGGATTTTGTTTATTTGCAAGGCTGCTTACCACTTGTCCATTTCTCAAATTTCTTAAGGAAGTGTAGATGGATTTTCTAGTCAATCCATTAAAACAGAAAAGGCTTTTGGGTTGTGTACTGCTTTCCTATTTTCAACTTAGTGTTTAAGTATTAGGTGACTCCTGAACCTGTCCTAAGCACAGAGAGTGAACCAGAGATGCCTTCTCCTCCAACTTGTTTTCCACTGCATTCATTACAAGTCCCTCTTCAGGTTTCCATGGAAATAGCAGAGAAGTGTGCTTATATTCTTGGCATTAAAATATTCATAAAAAGGGATAAAGAGATGGTTTAAATGACAGATGTTGTATTGCTGAAGCAGGCAGTCAAATTTAGGGTTCTTGTCTGTAAATGATCATGGGTGTAAGCGAATGCATTCTGGAGAGAACAGGCCCAGAACAAATTCCTCACAGCAGTAGGAGAAGGGATAGGCAGGACAAAACTGACCTGCAGACAAAGCAGGAATGGAATGCAAGATTTCAGAAAACAATTCAAAATAAAATGCTGCTAAGATTTTGCTATTAGAAGTTGAAGCCTTTCTCAAGGGAAGAGGATTTAAACTTACAGAATTACTTTTGTTAACTGAAAAAAATTTGCACAATTCCAAACTATTTAATTAAATTTTAAAATCTTACCTGTATAAATCTTCTTATTCCTTTCAGTTTTAGCAAATAGAATATTTGATACAAAATTAAAATTTAACCATTTTAAAAAGGCTGTCCTACATTTGAACTCTTGAGTACATTTGATGTTCTAAAGTAACTATAAAACCTCAACATTATTATAATATTAGAAAATCTAACTGGAAGCAGGAAATACACTGACTTATCTATATTTTTATTCATGAATCTTACTCAGACTAATTATTTTGATTGTTTAGTCATTATAGAGATTTGAATCTTGAGCACTACTAAAATTATTCTAGTAGTATAAATAAGCATTTATATTCTAGGAAATCTGTTTTCCTGATTCAAAATATAAGGCCTAGTTCTTAAAAGACCATTGTAGGGGCAGATTCCACTGCAGCACTTTGGCCATCATACACAGTATGTAATATAAGGGCAAATTTTACAAATCTATGAAAAACATACAGTAAATAGATGTATAATTTAAAAGTTTGCTGTTAGAACATTTACTGTATAGACACTTGGTGTGGTTTTCATTTTCCAAGAACAAAAGTATTTTTAAATATATGTTTATGAAAATAAACACTTCAATATGTCAAAATACTGTCCCTTTTACAAATGGAAGTCAAGAATGCTGTATTGGCTTGTTTGCATGAAGTTACTCTCAAAAAAACTTGCAAATCATAAGGCAGATGACCAGTGCACACTAATAAAGATCTATCCAAATGTTTATTAGTCTTTATCTATAAAATCAGCCTGACTTCTGGCATGTTTATTGGTAAATCCTTTTTTTGAAAGACATTTAAACAAGGATAATATGCCAGCCTGCTAAACCAATTATCCAAGCTCTGCATGCAACAAATACTCTGGGACATTTTTATGCTAAAAAAAGTGTTTAAAGAAGTATCTCTTTCAAAAAGCATCTTTTTTAAAATAAGCCATACATATCTGAAACTGAGAAAAGTGAGACAGACAAGGATGATTAAGCCACTGATGCAAGTTGATAGAACAATCAAGAAATAAACCCCTCATCTCCACTGCTCTACCACAGAAAATGAATATTATAATATGGAAAAGTTTAAGTTTGTTGTAGTAGAGTCACTGCAGATATGCTTTTTTGACTGCATCTATGAAGTTTAATAACTAAAATTTAAAAAAAAATACACACTCTTTCACACACAATTCTGTTTTATGATGCTGCCATTCAGGCCTCAGCTCTGGGGATTGGGCTCCATGGAGGGCAATGTATGACATAAGTACCAACACTGAATCAAGAGGAGCACATCAAAAGGAGCAGCAAGGACTTAGAGGAAGTATTTGTCATCTGCTGAAGAACAAGAGAGAACAGCAGGACACGAAACAACTCTTGAAGGAAAGATCCTTTGAGGATACATTAGGGATTTAGACAGCAATGGCTCAGTCATTCTTTCTGGAAGGTGTATTTGTCAGTCATATTACACTTCTATTTTTTAAAAACTTATCTTCTTTCTCCCACCAGAAATGCCACCTGCCTTAATCAGAGCTGTATGACACAGATACCACTTCAGCACTTAAAATTAAGAATAGTGGAGGTATTTATATATATATGTCCAGGATTTATTACTTATCATATAAAACCTGTTGGTTTCCAGCTTGCACTTTTGGGTAACTGTGTAATTTTCTTATTGTTCAGAGGATAATCATCTTCATATAGAGAAAACAGTAGAATTATAAAAGCATTTGTCAAGCTGTTCCAGAAAGCTCAGATCACTTCTTAATGATCATGCCCTAGAATCCTTTGTGTAAGGCTAACTGAGAAGGCACCTTGCAAAAGCCCTCCATGGAAAAAGGAGGGCTTTAATTTCTCTAAAATCTTCATACCAAGTTGAACCTGCAACTAACTGAAATCATACCATCTGTAAAATCCATATTCAGAATAATTTTCAACTAAATCTCTAACTAACCACTCCCAGTTACCTTCCATTCAAGACAGATGCTGGCAACTTTGGAGCAAAAAAGCTTCAAAACATGGGACAGGGCTCCTCAGCAAAAATACTACTGCATAAATGTTAAAATTAGATTATTTATTGATCTTCCTGCCTCTAGTGCAAAATTGAAAACTAATTTATGCCATCTTTAAGCTAATAACGATTCTTTAAAGTGAGATAAGAAATGAAGAAAAAATCAAGATTTTTTTCAGAGGTCTATGGATGGGAAAGACCAGATACCAAGCAATAAAGAGTGGCAGGTATTAGCAATCTACCATATGCATGGCCTGTAAATTCAATACATAATCATGTGAGTGAGCCAAGACTTTATCTTATAACTCACCTTGTCTTTGCTGGCCAGCTGCACCTCACTTGACATTGCCCTGCTGTGTGACTGATGACCTTTTAGCAGGAGCTGTTATTGATCTACATCAACGTCAAAAAGTGACACTGTGATATAACAGATTTGGGATGAATTCTGTGTACCACAGTCATGAAATTAATTATATCAATGAGGGAGAATGATTGAAAAATCAAACTGAGGAAAGCCAGATTTTTTTCTTCTATATTTCTTAGCTGTACAGAACCTCATCTCTCTCTAATATTGTGCAAGAGCTTCCCTGTTTATATTGTAGCTATACATTGAGCAATACAACAAATTGCATATAAAACTGATTTCTAAGTAGGAAAGCCAGTTTCATGAGTCAGAAAGCAAGCTATCATCCAGGATCTATTTACCAATAAAGGAAACAATTGAGAATGTGCAGTATTAATAAAGAAAGTTCATACTAATAAAAATTAGCAATTTCCTCACAGCAAATAATGAACGCAAAGAGCAGAGAAATACAGAAGTATTAATCAAGGAAAGCAAAATACAAAGAATTAAAATCTGGTGCCTGGTTTTGCTCATATTAAAATCAGTGGCAGTAATATTTTCATTCATTTTGTTGTTTGAAAATTGCTGTCAATAAAATGAAATCAACATCTACAATATAATCTGCTGAAGTTCTGAACAATTTCCCAGTACTTCTTCTTTGGTAAAACAAAGATTTCAACTATTAAGCTGCATGGATGATGATATAAATATAAGGATTTTCATTATCTAGTTGTATATTTTACAGGACTCTTTATTAAGCCACTGCACCTATCCAGGCCAGGAGCAGACAGGTTTCCCAGGCAAGCTCTTCCCCACTGGCTCCTCTTTCAGCATATGGGGACAGCCTGCCCTGTCCTGCGCCTTTAAAATTTCCTTCTTGAAGAACGTCCAGCTTTCCTGGCCTCCTTTGCCTTTCAGGACTGTCCTCTCAAGGGACTCTTTCAGCCAGTCTCCTAAAGAGGCCAAGTCTAAGGTGTCAGTTCTGCTGAGCTCCCTCCTTGCTTTCTGAGAATTGCAAACTGTCACTTTGTGATTGCAGTGCCAAGGCAGCCTGCAAGCAGCACATCACCTACCAGCTCTGCTATTCCTTCTGCAGAGTTTCTGGGCATGCCTTGCAGCGCTCCAGCTGTGCCAGCCATCCCACCACATTTCTGTGCCATGCTTTTCCTGCTGTGCAGTGCCTTCCACCTCTCTGGTTTGTTGCCCATGCTGTGGGAGTTGGTGTAGATGTGCTTCACTTGAGCTACTGATTCCACCACCTTTTGGAGGGATTGAGCACTAATTCCAACACATGACCATTCTCAGGTTTTTCAATCTTGATGTGAACCTTTATGTCTTTGCTGCCATCTGAATCAGCCTTAGCTGCCAGAGAGAAGTTCAGCCTCTTTCCTAAAAAAATATAATTAAATCCCCCACTAATTCAAGTTGATATTTATCTGACCTCACTTCCAGCAATTTGTTCTTTGCCTTTCTCTGTTAGATTATGTATTTCTTTAAATATTGAGCAGTTTTTGCTCCTTCAGATATTTATACACTCAGCAGGTACTTCATTTTTTTTAGCTCTACAAAACTAATTAAACTTTTGAAACCTTTTTAAATGCTGTAAGTCTCAGTCTGAGTTGCTGGATAGCAATGACAGCCACATGCTCTGCAGAACACTGCCTCCAAGACATTTTAGGCACAGTCACAGAGCATTTATTTTTTCAATTCTCTCTCTCTCTCTCTCTCTTTTTTTTTTTTTTTTTTTTTTAACTTAGCATATCTTTAGCCTCCTTTGTTAACCTCTCACATTTCCAGTTCAATTGGATTTTTTTTCCTTTTTCCACGTGTGGGTTGTTGGGTTATTTTTTTTTTTTTTACTTCTAATTCCTGCTTTGATTTGATCTCTGAAGAACAGCAAAGGCACTTGGCAAGCTCCTGTTAGAACCATCGGTCTCTGCAGCACTGCCAGGAGAATGCACACTATCAGACTACACCTAATAGAGGCTTTATAAAAATTAGTGTACTCTGACAAGTCCAATGACATCCCTAATCAGTGTTATCAGGATGCTACTGCATAAACACTTACACCAGCGGAATTCCAACTGATCTGGGGAAATATGAATGGAAATCAGCTCATTGCTCTGTCAGAGCTGCAGTGGGAAAGCTCAGGCTGCAGGAAGCACTGGGAGCTTTGGCTGAAGCCTTTGTCAGCAGCTGTGCCACCGCAGCGCTGTGCTGGAAGGAAACAGCAGAGGGAGCGAACATTGGGGCTGCAAACATCGCTCCTGGAGGAGGGGCAGCACGTCTGACACCATCATGGCCTTCTGCAAAACCAGTTTAGGCACAAGCTTTCTCCCCAAAACTGAGACACTGAAGGATTCTTGCTTCTCATTTTATGCTAAATTGTTTTAAACTATTATCAATAGTTTATTTTTACTGATTGGAAATGGCTGGGAGTTGGTTCCTATTTGCAAAGTAAAATATGGCCAATCAGTAAACAATGGGGAAAAGTACACAGAGAATATGTGGACTGTGTATTTTGAAAGCAAGTTGTTTCAATCAGCTTAGTAATGGAAAGAAAGGGCAATATCAAGCTTAAATATCTAAAAAATAAGTGACAGGAGTTAGAGAGCTGAATTAATTGGAGTAGAGGAGTTATTCATTGTCTGCTAATTTTGAAGTATAATCAGGGGACACTGTCATTGGTTGACAAGTTAAAAGTTTAACTGAGCATATTAATAGCTTTCAAAAAACGCATTTTGATGCTCAAAAATCTTTCCCAAGATACAAGCATATGTATTCAGTCTTAGCAGCACACAATTAAAGAAACTAAAAAAGGCTGAAAGCAGTAAAACTGCAGTAACAAGGAGAAATTACTAAATCTCTGCAAATGTATAGGATCTGTTTAATGCCCAAGCTTATTAAATATCTTAGTTAATGACAGAAAGAGTAACTGTAGTCACAGATATCATTACATTAGAACATGCCATGAACGCAGGCCAGGATTAAGACAACAATATAGCAGAATTAGAATTAATTTCAGCTGTATGCCAAGTCACTGAGATTTTTTTTTTAAATTCATGTAAGCAATTCAATTGCAGAATTGACAGATAGTAGTCACTAATGATCCTTACAAAGAAACAAGCAAAATAAGTTTCAAGCTGGGTAAGAGTTTTGCATCCACAGAGTATTTTAAATGAAAAAAAAAAAGGAACAAAGAAAGTTTTATCTGAAAAGGCTCTAGTCTAGATTAAGTGCTGTTTCACACTGCCCTGTGAGAATATTTGTAGGTATGGTGATCAAATATTTGTATTTGCAAAACTTTATAGCTTAAATAAAAGTGACCACCTCTCCAACAGCCTGTAACAAATACCTACATTTTCTTAAGTTGTAAAGTTTCTGTCAGGGCCTAGAATGGCTACTTTTACCCATGCTGTCTAACTCAGCCAGACCATGCTGGTAGTATAACCTCCAAGTGGTTTTGTCAGTGTTGCACTGATTGGTATAAAAGCTTAGTAGGATGATTACCCTGTGAGGATATTAGTGTCAAGACAGAAGACAGACGTAATAATAAATTTTTAAAAAGACAACATGATGAATCCTGTAGCCCTCCAAGAGCAAGAATGCTCAGGGACCAGTCTGTGGCCAATGCTGACCTGACAAGGTTGTTGATTTGATCTGCAATCTAAATTACTGACTTGGAATAATGGAAGAAAATTCTGAAAAATCCACCACCACCAAAACTCACTCTGAAGCTGTATTAACAGCAAGGATCCTCCATTGTTCCAGCATTTCTGCTTGTTTTTAAGGCTAATTGGACTCCTCTCTCCAGGGTTGGCATACCACAGAGAGTTGTTACAGTTTATACACCTACAAAAATAACCCAAAGTAGCTGTTTTTCTAGACCGGGATGGAATTTTCCTGTTTTTTTTTTTTTCCTTGTTGGCACATTTCTATTCACTGTGATTGTTAAGTAGACAGCATACAGAATTATGAGAGATGATATCAACACTTCTCTCCCCACTAGATGGATTCTAAGTTTCTAAACTCAAACCACATTATTCTTTTTGTGGCATTTGGCTTCAGTGGTATCTTGACCCTTACAATGCAGTCAAGTGAATTTCCAAGCTACACCTATATCATCGTTTCTCATACGTATTTTAAAAGTTGCTTAGTTTATTGTAAAATTCTCATAAAAAGCTACATATTTTCATCACAAAGAAGTAAAACTGATTGCCTGAACTATGCCACTCTACTTCATATTCATTACATTTCAGAGAATCTGATTAACTCCTGAAGATTAAACCTCTACATGTCCAAGAAGCATATTTTCCATAAGGCTAGGCCAGGTTTGTCACATGTGCCTCACAGCCCTAAAATTATGTGGCATTCCTTACTTTTCAAGGGATTCTTCAAGGAAATATTTACAACTTGCTTTTAAGTAAATGATTTGCTATAGAGTCACCTAGAGAGTTGCACATAAAGATGACAATATGCTGTCAAAGAACCTTGGATTGCTCTGGTGTATTCCTCTCCTTGCTTGCTATAACTGGTTCTCCAATTTCACTTGGGTCTTTCCTATGACAATATACTTGGGAAGATGTTCATGGCTTTCCAACCCTGTTGAGAGGTTCAGCTCCTTTCCTTCAGAAACTGATTCTTTATCCAATTGATGTTATCCAGTGAATATGATCAGCTCCTCTGCCTGGCAGTGGCAGTGGCTTTCTGACTCCTTAAAATTCTCCCAGTGCTTGACAGGTGCCTTATGTTCATGTGTATTATGCTCGTGGCTGCTTTAACCCTGCAGTTACAGAGCAAGCTTTTCTGCCTCTATGATGGGCATTCCTGGAATTCAGCTGGGTTTTGCTTGGGGTTTTTCCTTCTTTTGTAGTTTGAAGAGCAGCAGTGTGACTGGATCACTGAGATTTTAACTTAAGTTCTGTTTATTCATTGTCAGTACCCATGTCTTTCCATCTCAGAGCTATTCTGAGCTTGAAGTTCATAGGATATTTAGGAGCATTCTGCCATTCCTGATGCCTCAATGTTTTATTTAACCTTAGTGCTGTAATGCTTGAAATTCAATTAAAAATCACAGCAAAACACCTTGCCTAGTCTAGGAGTCTTGAATACGGCCAGTCACAGAGACCAAAACCAGAGAGTGACATCATCTCTCAGGCATTTGTCATGGGGCATTTGAGCCATTGCCTGCTGTTACCTAAATATATCAGGAAATTCAGTCATCTAGTTCAGATGTAAGTCTGACAGCCTGCCCTGGATACCAAAGCTGACAAGTACTGCCCAGTAGGTCCACTACTTCTGTGCCATGGTTTTCCAAAGTAGGTAAAAGTCTTTCTGGTTTTTCCCCTGTGAATTTCTTCTAATTAAGCCTTTTGCTCTACAGTGACAAAAATACTTATTTATCTGTAGGTTTCAATATGGGGTTGATTTAGGAATTAGTCTATTGAAATGAAATAGATAAGCCTCACAGCAGAACTTCACAGGCTTTTACAATCTGATACTGGCATCTTCTAGCAATCATACAATGGCATTAAAACGAGTTTATTTTTTGTATTCCATAGTGGGGCACATTATAATATTTATTACATTTTTTTTTCAAATAAAAAGTAATTTAGTGAACATATGGACAGAATGATTTGCCTATAAAGTTACTGTTAGTATCTGAAGTTACACAGAATGTTAAGTTCAGGGTATGGCAACAAATCCAAAATATGAAAAATTGCTGTCCCATGTGTTCTATGTGAGAATATTCACATAAGAAACATACAATTACAATGAAAATGTAAACAAAAATAAAACTTCAGACTTGAAAGAATATCTAGCAAAAAACCTGCAAACTGGCAGTTGATCAATCATTTCCTGTAATGTATATTCATTATTTTACTGTGGTTTACATATTTTAGAAGGTACATGCTTGGATACAAGTCTTCAGGTTTGAATTGTGATGCATTACTATATAAAGTTAAACTTTGGTAAGGGACTATATATATTACTTTGTTAAGTGCAAAAAGGCTAGAATTTCATTTGCAGTACTGAAAGATAACACACATGAGTGCTGAAGTCATCTAGGCTTTGCTCCCACACAAACTTCGGTATGAAAAGTCTTGAAATGGAAAAGCTTCATGAAAAAAAATGGAACAGTTTAGGTCAATCTTATTCTAGCATTCCCAAGTGACTTAGTTTGTCAGAATAAAGTTTCCTGACATGATGTTTTACCATTGATAATAACAGGTGCTAGAAGGGCTATGGGTACACAGATCACAATTTCCCCTCTGTCCTGACTGTTAGTATTAGCATTGCAGGAATAAAGCTGCATGCCAGAAAGGATTTTTAATACCCTGAATTACTCAAAAAGCTGAATTATCAGGAAAGGCAAATAAGCCCCTTAAGTATTTGGCCTCAGGGGGGAAAAAAAAGGAAGAAAAAAATGTTACCAATGTTGTTTACTTAATAAAAAAAATTCCTGGCAGAAACAGGATTTCTGCTCAAAATTCATACAATTAACATATGACAGAAGGCTTCCCAGTTATTTTCAGATAATTGAGAGGTTCCATTATGACCCCAGCAATTAGTGTTGCATGAGGCCTACTCCAGCCTGAACTGTTTGCTGCAGCATTTTGACTTTTTCATCTGCATTTCCCTTTTAACAAGATACTAAAAAATAATCTCAAAAAAACTCAAATTTAATTTTTATATTCATCTGCACTGGCTGTAAGAAATAAATTACTTGTTATCTGTAAGTGGTTTTCCTCTAACATCCATATTTATAAAGTTGCTGAACCAGTGTCATTTTTAGACCTGCAAAACCTTTACTTGGTATCTCCTGCACCATGTGAATCTCTTGTGACTACTGACCTCAAGAATTCTCAGGCACACATTCATGTTTAACTCAGTTCATTATGTACTTCATTATTATATCTTTAAAGTGTTTCTCATGCTCTCAAACCTTGTTGCAGCTGCAGGCTGTGGAAGAAAACCATCTGTGAGAATGTATAGCAGGACAGAGCTGGACAGATGGGTTCACTCACAAAGCAACTGCAAGAGTCCTTGTCATGGGGACAGGCAGCAGCACTGACTCTGAGAGTACAGATTATTTGACATTCTCCTGCACACATTCATTTAAAGAGAAATTGAAATAAAGATGAGACACTTAGATATTAATGGGTAGTACCTTCAAAGTGCAGGATGCAATATGTAAGAAGGCAAAAAAATTATTGCTTGATCATGTAACATTATCAAAGGCCAGAGCTGTCATCTTAACATGTAATAAAAGATAGAATGGGTCAATCAGCTGCTAAGGACCATGAAAAACAAGACAAGTAATTTATTTGACATAATAGAAAAGAAATCAGCATGGGATATGAAAATTTAAGGCAGCCTTCTCAGAGTGCTGGTCAGGAATCATAATCATGCAATAAATCAATAGCAATCCAAAGGTATTTTACAATTTTGCAACTGTGTCAAAAGAAGGGACAGCTGTTATGTGGTTGAGTCATGCTAACTAGCTATGGTGCATGGAATGATAAAGCTATATTTATTACATTAGGTAGGGGAAGAACCTCCCAAGACATTGTAGAAACAAAACCAGACACAGATCACATTTCCAGATAACCCTAGATAAGCAGGAAAAATATTGTTACAGAGTGTTGGAGCACACAAGGTGGAGGGGAAAAGTGAACCGTAATTCTTCATGTAACTTTCTCTTTAGTAAACAGCTAAATATCACATATGTTAAACAGAAAAGCAAAAATATTCATTTGTCCAGTTTGACAGACTGTCAACTCAGGTGATTTTGCTCCTAGGAGTGATGTTACCCAGAACAAATCATAGCAAGAGAAAGATAAAAGGCCCTGAATAAATCAGCCCTCCCCTTCTGTTATTTGTTTTCAGGCAGGATGGATTTAACTTAGTCACTTAAAATTACACACAAAGGAAAAGTTGTCCAGGCAGCCGATAGTTTGGGCATTATTTTTGTCCTCCCTTCTGCTCACTGGTGTCACTACAACAATCTCACCCTCAGCAGACTTCACGACTCAGCTATAATCAGAGCCCACAGTGTGCAGAACTGGTTTTCCCCTCATTTTTTACCATATGTGTCAATCATTACTTCAACGCATCTTCAATAAAGACAGAGTTCATGCATAGCATTTCTCCACTTCTGTCAACAGGATCACAGAAGTTTTCATATTCATACAGATCATTTGCTCAACTTTCACAGTTTATAAATCAGCCAGATTCTTACATGCTCTCTCAAGCAGTAAGTTATGTTTGGCAGTAGACTAGTTTTATTTAGCAGCTCTCTTCATCACAGATACTACACTAGGAAACATTTTACACTCTTCAACTCTGTAATTTGTAAGGCTTTTCTCATGAGTGGCAGTTTCAGTGTTGCAGTTCCAGTAATGTACCAATCTAGGTACTATTGTTGGTCCTGTATGGGCCAATGCTCATAAGGATTTTTCAGAATTATATTGATTTTTTTCCCCTTTAATGTAGTTATTTTTGATTTTTAAATCTGAACAGTAAGGTAAGAAAAGTCAAAGGAATTGCAAGAAACTCCTAGTCAGGATCTAGATGTAAAATACTTTTTCCAATTTGTCTGAAAATGAGGAGAAAGAATTAGTGCCAATGTTTCTCTCGTGTCAAGAGGAGGTTACTAAACAAAAAGCAGATACAGAAATCTGTTACAATAGGAAGGCACTAGTGCCAAGACAAGAATTTCTAGATAATGAAGGACAAGGCCATGCACAGAACAGTGGAATGGCTCATCAGAATAGTACAGAGAAGAAAATAGAAGTGCTGTTTATAAACAGCAAAATCACCACAGAAGATAAGAATAGGGAAATATTATATATGTGTTAAGCTATACCAACAAAAAAGGGGCTATCACCTGTTCCTACCCGCAAACTCCCTCCTCTTAAGCAGCAGGTTTTACAAAGCTGTCAAAAAAATATTTTCAAGTAAAACCCCTGTGAAGCTCAATTCAGGCAATTTGAAAGTTACAGCAAATATATATTTGCCTGTCTGTAAGCATTCATAGACTTCCCATAGCTACTGTATTTGCATGCTGTGAAAACCAGAAGCTAACAACATTAAATACTATTAAATGGGAATGGCTGTTCTTTGGACAAGGCAAATCAGCCATTTAACCAAAAATAGTCAAAGAATATTTTAAATATAGAAATATCATACCAATTAAAAATATGTTTAATTTCTTTTAAAAATTTATTTCATCCCAAATTCCTATTGAAAATCCTGGGGGAAAAAAGGGGAGGAAACTGTTACTTATTATTTTACCTTCAACATTTCCCAGGACCTTCATGGTGTCCAAATGAACCATCCCTATACACCGGGATGTCACTAGTGTCTACCTTTTTAAATGGTGTTTGAAGTAACAGTTAACTATGTAAACATTTAGCTAAACGCACCAGAAAAATAATAAATTGGCTGTCATGTGAATAGCACCTCAATTTCCCAAAAGTAACATTAAATAACTAACTCTGTCCAGTGGGAAAGACTCTCCAAATAAAGGAACCATAGCTTCTGGGTGTTCATAATGATCAGGGGTTACTGACTGCCTTGGGAGGGAAGGTAGCAGGGGGAGCTAGAAGACCAAATACTGGTGAAGGAGAAAGGAAAAGAAGGAAAGAGAACAAGGGGCAGAAGGTGCACTTACTGTTTGGTTATCTTCATACAGCTTCAAGTCATACCCACTCAGCTCCACACAGAAAATTATTGCTGTAACCCCCTCGAAACAGTGGATCCACTTTTTGCGTTCAGATCTCTGTCCACCCACATCCACCATTTTGAAAGTCAGCTCTTTGAAGGTGAACTTATTTTCTACAATCCCTGTGGTCATGTCCCGAGAGCGCAGAATATCTTCCACCGTAGGGATGTAGTCCAGAGCCGCGATGCGCTCCAGGTCGTTCAGGTAGTACGCAGCGTTATCCTCCAGGTGGTACTCGTTGGAGCGGCAAAAGCACTCCTGCACGCCAGGGTCTGCCCACAGCCTCTTCATCACCCCCAGCAGCTCTGGGGTAATCTCACCTTTGCTCTCAGCTGGGCCTGTCAGGGCAAAAAGCTGCACTGCATCATATGCTCTGTCAGGATTGTGGAATTCTATCTTAAGGGTGGCCAGAGCCCGAATGATACGTGTGAGAGAGTCAATTGCATTATAGATAATCAGAGGTTTGTATTCCTTACAGGCCTCCAAGTTAAAGCCACCGCTATGAATGATTTTCATCTGCTTCACGATAGTACTCTTCCCAGAATTGCTGGTGCCCAGGAGGAGGAGTTTGATCTCCCTTCTCTGGCGCTGGCTTTCAGAGCGCAGGTGGCGGTCAATCCTACGGGACCGCCGCGCTGCCTCTTTCTCCTCAGAGCTTTGCCGACATCCCATGGTACAGCAGGCAGGTGCAGAAGGGAAGGGGTGCAGACTGGCTCACTCTGGTGGCGTCTCTCAGAAAGATCTGCGCTGTCTCTCAGTTCTCGTGCCAGGTACACCCCAAATGGAAAAAAGGTGACTCTCTGATACCTGATGATCCCCGATGCTACAGCCACCTAATTGAGTCCCAGCAGGGGTGCAAACACATGTAGGTATGCAGCCACAGAAATAGTCTCTTCAGTAGATCTCATGGCACTCCCCTTTCCAGTGCATAAACTGTGGCACATTCCTGTTAATGACGGGACACTTCCCTTTGCCACAGTTTGTCTACGACCACCAAATACCCATTTCTGTTCTGCATTATTTTGCTGCCTTCTGTCCAAAGGTAAGAAGCAGCACTTTTGCCTTCTCTGCTCTAGCCTTTTCTTCTGATTGTGTTCTCTGGTTGCTGTGGTGATGCTGCAAGATAAAGCTGAAGCTCTTTTCACTGGTACTCTACTTGTTTTGTTTCTCTTCCCCCACTTCTTCAGCTGATCCAGTTCAGCTCTGTAAATCTGTGCTTTCCACCTGCCAAACAATGGAAAAAGAAATGAATGAGACTCTGCTTGCTTGCACCAAGCCACTCACATTTTCCTCCTCTTCTAGACTTCTAAACTTTTTATTATGCCAAATGGAAAATACAGATGGAAAAATATGTAAAGAAAAACAAATATTTTATTCTAAAATTTTAGTAAAAGCATAGGGACAGCTGAAGCTCACAGACCAAGAAAATGTGGTTTCTGAACAATAGTAAATCAAATCTCCCTTTCAGCCTTCTGTGGTTTATTATCTAAACCTACATGAAAACAAACAGTGCTGAGCTGTGCCCCAATTTCTCCCTCAGCAAGAGCTTATGGCAGTGCTTTTCCTGCACAGTTCTGTTCTGACTTGTTTATCTGAAGTAGAAAAAGAAAACTCACTACTACTTTTCCCAGCCTCTCTATTTATATCAATATATTGTATTCAGACAGATGTCCTCCTGAGTTTTTTTCCTCTTATCTATCTCCACTGAACATGTAAATAACTAAATTCAGAAACAAAAGGTGCTGATTAACTTTGCTTCATGAATTTGAGAAAGGAAGACTTATTGAGCTTTGTAACAGCTCTTTTCTTTTTTACCCTTGGAGAACAGTATTGTTAAACATAGTACCTGCATCTTGCTTAATCAATAAAGAGATGCAAACTTTTCCTTTTTTCCTTTCCATAGCCAAGCTAAATGTTATTGAGCCTCCTCTCTTTCCACTTCAATACAGGAAAATCTGAGCTACAGTAAAGGGGAGCAGTGAATATAAGGTGAATTTTTCATACAAGAAGCACAGGAAACACCATCCCAAGGGAGGGCAGAGAGCTTTTCAGTGACTGTTAGAGCAATTATTCTTTCCCAGATTAAAGTTTAAGCCTACTAGTTGGAACTCTGCAGAAGGCAGCAGCAGGAAGCAGTTACCCTGGCAGGGGGAAAACACATTACTGACAGCTGATTGGTGATCATTTGCCTCTCTTCTAGCAAGGGCTTGCTGCTCCCACTAAGCTCTGAGCACAGTGGGCAGCGGAATCACAGATGTCACAGCTTCCTCCCTGAGTGCTGCCCCAGCACACCTTGGCACCTCTCCTGCTGCCTGGTGCCTTGTGCCTACAGGCTCCTCAGTGAGTGTATTTGCAAACCAAAGTACACAGCACTGAAATCCTGACAGAAACTTGCAGAGTCTAGTAAAGAAAGCTTTCTACTACATTTCAATAAAACTAAGCCTCCCAACACCATTTTTAAAGTTGCCCTACAAGCCTTTAGAAGTTTTCCTGCTTGAATTTACCAATATTTAAATGTAGATGTGACAATAAATTAAAATACATATTAAAGAGAATAATTCCACACTACCAGGAGAGATATAGAATGTTCCAAGCCAGATGTTGAGCCTCAAGTTTTTGTGAGAAAGGAAGTATAAGTACAACTACTTGCAACCTCATGTACTTAACTTTCTAACTAACCATATTCTAATGGTTAAAGTTATAATCTAAACTAATCTTACTCTGAGTTGTTCTAAACTATCCAGTCAGTACAGAGTCACCTCTCCATAGCAGTTTGAAGTGCTTGTCTGTTGTATTTGCCGGTAGGGACCACAGTGCTTGAATAGGCTGACAATTTAAGCATTTTTGGTATCTTAAATGTAAAGACATCCAAATCCTTTGCCCCAAATGCACCATATATTGCTCTTACCTAGTCTGAAATTCTACAAGAGAGTCATAATATCAGCTATATTTACCTAACTTCTCTTTGTATGACTGGACATTAACGTTTGAAGAACAGATATCAGTGAAAAATTAAAAGAATCATGTACACATTCATAGAATGGTAATTAGCACAACTTTACTTACTCTGAAGATGTGGAAAGGAAAACCCTCCCAAGTGAGGAGTTACACTTTCTTCAAATAATTCACTTTTATCACAGAAAATGAAAAATTAGAGTTGAGGAAGCTGTTTCTTAATGAATAACTTTCTAGCCATGCAGAAAGAATACAATTTCTCTATTAGATATCAGGCCAGATTCTGATTTTACTTATATAAAGATAAGAGTTGCTTCCAGTAATCAAACTTATTCTGACACATTCAGGACATTTCAAACTGGCTCTCCTTAAAATCCTCATCATCACAGCCTCATTTTCATGTCATTGATAAAACCACTTGCTGTATTCTTTATGACATTTTCTATGTATCGTGGTGATTACAGACAAAGAATTTTGCAAGAAACATATATAAGACTCCCTCTTTTTATTGTAGCTCCATCCTGAACAAAAGAGGCTTGCTAGCAACAAGCAGCAAGAGGACACATATTCCTGCCAAAAGGCAGCAGTGCTTAGGATCAATCTGGAGATTTTATGACTATATAAGACAAGCAGATCATTTTTAGACCTCAAGTTATTTGCCTCAAACTCTTATGACAAATGTTTGGGTAGAAAGACTCTCTCAGAAATAATTTTTTGTTTCCATTCAGCTCATACATTCTGTAGAGTATTTCCTGTTGCATATTTCCACAACACAGTCAGATGCATCATTCATATTTCACAATGCTTTACACATCAACTATTTTGTTTGCCATTCATTAATATGTGTAACACCAAAAAAGGTAAACTAGGACTTATGGCAGGAAAGGGCAGGAATGTGTAAATACACATATTAGTAAGTTACACTCACATATTAGAGTGTAAGTTAGTTTTACACTCTTGAATTTCTTTTTTTTTTTTTTTTTTTTTTACTTCTAGTCATTCCTATTGTATACATTGCAATGATATTTGGATATCACTATCTCAAGTAGTAACACAATGAAATTATTATAAAGCAGAGTAGTAAATAGTATTTTCAAATGGGCACTACAGTAAGAAAGTTTGGTTTATTAGAGTAAGTTTCCCCATATACAGTGAAGAAAATCTCTCATGTTCACAATCAATACTTTTTAAAAATCAGGAAACTTCACAAACTATTACATTACTACAGTTTACTGCCTTGGCTACATACAGATGAAATTCCACTTGCCAGGTTTACTTTTTCTTGGAATACAATCAGAAAATAAGGCAGTCTAGAATTTGTTGGGGTTTTTAATCAGATTTTATATTAAACATATAAGTGTTTTGTGGCTGTAAGTTTCTAATTAGGTGAGTGTATTTTCAGTTACTCTACTGGAAGGCCCTATTGCTTCTTTTCACTTGCACTTGTCTAAAGTTTGTTTAAAAAAATCTTATTATTCAAATGACCAGATGATACAGTATCTGTGTGTCTAAACAAATATATTTACCTTCTCCTAACAACTGTGGGCTCAAAATGTTAAGAAAACATGAGTTTTTAAAGTCTGACAATATGGGTGGGCTATTTTGTCGTGACTAGGAAGGGTAGCTTTTCCCACAAGATAAGATTAACATGCCCCAAATCCTGACCTAATGGTGATACATTTCCATCATCAAAAGAGGAATGCTTCCAATTCCTGGAGTGGGAAGGACACCTGAACAAAATTCTGCACTGGTTACTATGTTAAAGTGTTGAAGGCCATTAAGCTGAGCAGCTGTTTAGTGCTACCTTGTTCTGACCACCCATTTGTAGCCAATAAAACCAGTCATTATTGTTGGTTTCATATCTAAGCTTGCTCTTTGCCCCTCTCCCTCACTCCTGACTTGTGCAAACTGATGAGTGTGTCATATAAACATCCCTTTTCCCAGCATGTTCCCAAGTTATGGCAGCAGATGGAGGAGAGGCATAGGGAAGGAGAATGACACACACCATCACAATTCAATTGTAAACACTTCCATAAGGAGAGATCCAGGTATTGTCTCTGGATTCATTAGCTACTGACACATCACATGGAATGCAGAGTTACAGAACCTGCCTGGAAAGATGTTTCCCCTGTGATCTTGTAGAAAGGCAGTGACTCCTAAGCTGAGAACAAAACCAGTGGCTCTTACTGTCACAGCACAGAGGCTGTGCATGCAGCATGCTGCTGGCAGCAGGGATTCCAGCTGGAGTTGTAGGCACAAAGCTATATTATCCCTCAAATGCAAGTGGTCTGATAATTCAGCTTCATGACCACCAGCTCACTCATACACAGTAAAAAGCTTTTACACCAATGTAAAGGCAAACTCAAGCAAATATAGCAAGAAGTGGCACAGAACTTATATGACTTACAAATGTAAGACAAGCTACTGTAATCAGTTTCTGATGATTATACACATCCACTGAGAATTCCTGTACTTTAACAAAACCTTATTTCTGCACATTTTAACTTTCAATCATTTCTTACACTATTAATGAAAGAGAAGAAAACACAAGGGAGTGTGATATATCAGGACATACCCAAGGCATTTACTGAGGAAGAAATCAAGTGTTCTACTGAGCAGGCTTTTTTTGAGGGAGAGAGAGAAAAAGAAAAAAAACTGAGGCTCACAAGAAATGGGAAAATTGGTCCAGATCTTTGAATCTAGGGAGCATGAAGAAGACTACCAGAAATGCTCGCTGTAGAAATACAAAATAACTTCACAGAAATTAATTTACTGTTTAATGTATGGTGATTGAAGTCCATATATTGCAGAAGAAAGTTATTTTAAAACTGTGGCCACAGATATTACTGACATTCTCTTTATACAATCATTGAAACATGAAAAACAAGGAAGTAGGTTCAAGTTATGACAAAACTTTTAATTACACATTAAGGCACTGTAATCCCATCCAAAACAAAGGTTGGGCCAGATGTAGTTGTTGAACAAGAAAACAGCAGAGAAGCTGTTGTATTTGAGGTTTATTTATTACAACAGTTAAAACATGTATTCTGTTAGTCAGATGAGTGAAGAAAGAAGTGTCATTATTTAATTAGCTGAGTGTTTGTCTGGACACTACCAAATTCTGTCCCTCTTTGTCATGTCAATTAACTCCCTTAAGCACATCTTTTCAAAGTAAACACCATGAAATACCAGAAGCTGCTGTGTAAGGATGGGATTCTAACAATAAAGGTTGTCAAAGAAGGTAAAAGGACAATAATTTTTAGAATTTAATTCAGAATTCAGTTCAAGGCAGGGGATGAGAAGGGCACTGATCAGAACTGGTGCCATATCATGAGCTCCTTAGTGTCACCAGCACTGGCTGTCACCAGCCCCAGCTGCTTTCAGCACCCTTGCAGGAAGAACAATTGGTAGATCCAATATCCAAATATCCAACAAACTTTAGCATTACCACAATACAAATTAGGCTGGTTAGGGATATCCACTTGCTAAGTATATCACCCAGCCAAAATATAGCATGCAGGCTTCATCTAAGATTTTGGGAAACCTAAGAACTTGTAGTGAAAACATAGTATTTCTTATAAACCAAGTATTCAACAAGAACCTATTGGTTTATTTTCTTTTAACTGTGCACACCCCACTTACTAGAAGAAGTGGGAGACATAAAACCTGTGAAGCATTAATATCTAAAATACTTGGTAGTTATTCAAATTATGATGTGGTTTCACTGTTTCACAGTAGTTTGTGGATTTTAGCAGCATCCACAAACTAATGTGAAACAGTGAGAAGCATCAACACAACCAGACATGAGACTGACTGACTCTTGAATAGAGTCAGATTTTACAACAGTTCTCTTCTGAGATGCATGGCCAAAGATCCAGAGCAATGTCAGTGACTGCACAGAGAGTTGCTGTGCTTCACAGCAGTTTGACTAAGCCCAGAGTCTGCCACAGCAGCCACTTTAGAGGTGACCTTTAGACTGGCATAAAAAAGCATTGCAAGAACAAGAATATTACAGTGGGTCTAACAGTGGGTGTGCAGGAAGCCCTGGCTGCTAGACAGGGGTGAGAAGAAACAACACACACAGCATCTGCTTTAGGGACATACAAACATCAGACTTGTTTGGAAGTGTGCAGTAAAGCAGCAAACAAAATGCAGGAGCCACTCAGTGTTTTGTAAGCACCTCGGGTGATGACAGCAGTGGAGGTTGTCTTCATTAGTGTTGCTATTTGGCTTTTGTCATTAGTGGGACCCTAAGCCTTATGTAGGTGATTCAAGAGCTAAGACTCACTCCCACAGGGTTGCTGTTTCATGAATCTTACAGGGCCAAGGAGATTATTTTATTACACTTTTTAAAAAACCAAAACCCACTTGTTAGCATTAGATTTGTTCATGAATGTAACAGCAAATTTCCTATCACTCATTCAACCTTATTGCACACAATACCTTATGAAAGATAAGGGCATTTTGGTAGTTATAGCAAAAGAAATTTTAAGAGGGATTTGTAGCAGGAGAACAGTAGAGCCTTGTAAAAGGAAGTGTTTCTTCCTGTGCATAAAAGGTGACATAATAAAGCAAAACCATGCTTGCTTTAGCTGTTCCAGTGACAGGCATGAGCTATGGGAATCTCTGTAGTGAGAACATGAGAATCTGGATACACATAACGGTGTCCTGAAGACAGGAAGTTTGTTTAATGCAATGGAGAAAAGCAGCCAGTGAAGATTCATAGACTGAATCCCAAGGCCAAGCAAGAGGCAGAGAAGATGCTCCAGCAAATGAGAATCCTGGAAACAACGGATGAGTTTTATCCGTGATGGTGCATCTTGGAGACAGAAATACATCACAATTGTTCTGCTGGTTTTAAGGGAAGGAACTGGAGGAAAGGCAAAGATGAAGGCAACGAAAGAGAGAATAAAGTCACAGAAGCTAGGTAAGATTTCTAGGGTAAATTGAGTGGTATATAAACACAGGAAGCAAGAAATCCTGCATCCATGAAAAAAAGAAGGAAGAGATGGCAATAGAGGAAGGAAAGATGAGGCAAGAAGAGCAGATGGGCACATCTTACTATATCATACTGGCATAAGATCAGCAGAAATCTGCACACAGAAAAAAAAAAAAATAGACCAGAGGGAAAGGATTGACTCAGAATCTGTAAAGATGGGTCTGCACATATGGAATTTAATTACACTAGGAGGAAAAAAAAAAAAAAAAAAAAAAAGGAGATAATAATTCCAGGGTGTTCATGGTGGAAGAAATTGCCTAGGACGTCAGACTTTCATCAGAATGGTTTTGTTAGAGAAAGGACATTGCTGGGAGTGGGTCAGAACTGTAAAGTTGGTAAGAATAGACCTTGAAGAGAAAGGCAGAGCGAAAGGTTTTGGAACAGAGAAGAGCAAAATACAGGAACCATTTCAGTAGAAGTAATAAACACTGAATTCATGGAAAGGCTGGTAAAAGCATGGGAGGACTGGCAATGTGATAGTTAAAGCTGGGAACTAAGCAACAGAGAATGAGTAATGTTTCAGAGAGAACAAATCAAAAGAACCTTGGTGAATGAAAAAACAGAAAAACAGACATAGGTTGAATGAGTATGCAGGAGCAGTAAGTTACCAACACAAGAAAAAGTCAAAAAAAGGTTGTAGAAGATACACATGAATTGTAAGGGATTTCAGAGGCAGCAGCTCAATGAAAGCATGAAACAGCATGGTGTAGAAAAGCTAGCAAAGAGCTGGTCAAAATGGAAGAGAGGAAAGCAGTACAGTGAAAGAATAAAGCAAATAGTTCTCATGATGGCCTAATTTAGGGAAGGACAAGAAAACCAGCACTTTTGTCAGGTTATTAACCCACAACAAGACAGAAATATGAATTAAAATGCTGTTTCTAATATAATAAGAGAAAGAAAGGGAGTGTCAATATTATCATAAAAGGCAGGGCTATCATCAGGGATTAATTTGGTAGGTAGGGTAAAGACTATTTTCCAGCCCTATGCCACACATAAAATTAACCATATGAACTATGTCAGAAAGTATCTACATCAGAACGGTGGATTTTCCAGGTTTCTTCTTAACAACTCAAATTAAACATGATTTTATCCACAGAAGAGAGATGAGAAGTAGAAGAAGTATTAGACTGAAGTCCAGGGCCAAAAAAAAAAAAAAAAAAAAAAAAAAAAAAAAAAAAAATCCCAGGAGGCTGAAGAGAATCCACAATGTTCTCAGAAGTGTGACTCATGGGAGAGGACTTGGATGCTACCAAGCACAGATTACAGCTGCAGCCTACGCCTGGTCTCATTCTGCTTCTCTTTTGAAATTCAGAAGCTTTGACAGTCGTACACTCCTGCTGCCTGCCAGAGCTTCAGCAGGTACCTCTCAGTGAGCTGCTCTTGGAGCTACTCTCTAATTCAAAGGACCCTTTTTTATAAGATGAATATGAAGGAAGCTACCCAGGTTCTGGTTTTGATATGAAATTGCTTTGTGTGAAATCCAAAACACAGATGCACTTTACTTCACAACAAATAACTCTGCAACCAGAAACATTTATGTACAACATTGTACAATGGCTAATAAGCTCCTGGTTTCAAAAGCCAAGCCAAGCCATCATTTTGCTATCTAGATAAAGTTCTGTAGAGACCTATAGAATCAAAGTTCTTTTTGACTCACAGTAAAGCAAAAAGACCTTGGTATCCGATGCATCAACTTCTTTAACTCTCATTTTTCCTCCACTGACACCTCCCCCTGAACAAAACCAAAACAAAACACCAACACAAAACCCCACCACCCACTAATTGCTACTGCCAGAAAGAATCTTAACATCCTTTTGAGGTTTAGCAGCTACCAGGATTTCTCTTTGGTCTCTCCTTTCAATTCCCTCCCTCTGGAGGGGTGATCACACCCTCCTCACAGCCCAGCTGCAGCTGCTGCAGTTACACACCCACTACCACAGGCAGAGGGATCCCAGGCTCTCCCTGCTGGCTCCTAGCTCACGATCAATTATAAGAAGCTTATGTTGAACATACAATGAATATTAGAGGACACTGGTGTCGTTAAATTCCTTTCATCAGGCTTTTTTAAAAGTATTTTAATAAGCAAATTGGTCATGATGGAGAGGTATGTTACAGATTTGAAGAGGTTGAAGGCTTGATTTATCCAAAATGTGAAGCTAAAGCAGCAGTGCAAACATCTCTAGCAATAATCTCAGTGTGTTTTTCACCACTTGTGCTCTGAAGAGTTTAAGTTCCTTAGATCATGTTAGGTTTTTCTTCTTATTCAACCTTGCTTTTTCTATTAAGATGAAAAAACTTTCTATGTGACACTAAATGAGAATGTAAAATGAGCTTTAGTAATTGTGGTGGAATGGCACCCTATGATAAATGACACTTTAAGGTGAGGGTATTCATAGCTCTTCTTCATCAGAAACAGTGACAGTATTTATTAAGAGAAAATAAGAGTAAAAACATTCCAAACCCTGTAAAGTGCTGTGGCTGTGATCCACTTAGCATAAAAAGTAGTGGTTTTGTTGACTTCAGTAAGTTCTGAAATGAGCCTGCGTCTGGTTTTGAACAGGATGAGAATGAACACAATGTATTTAACACTGCAAGCAGGATACTGAATTGTCACAATGTAGACCATTTTACTGATGAAAATTTAGTATTTAGTGCATGATTCATACTCTTCATATTTTGGAATATCTACGCTGAGAATTTCTGTAAGAATAGATACAAAAATAGTTAAACTTTCAGCTCCCCACTTTTATATGATTTCAGCATGACTGTATTTCTAGGAAATGCTGAAGCATGATCAGTACCACTGTGTTTCAACATTAATTTCTTGCTCTGTGCACATGTTCCCAACCTGGCTTCTGCTGGTATTTACTATATTTGTTCCTAGGTTTCATCAATCTTAGAAGAACAGATGGCAGATTTGACCACATTAATTTTGAGCCATGCTATGACAAGACTTGGTTGCATGGCTTCACATATTCAAAGGGCTCTATTGATTCTGTCAAAATTGTGGATGGCTTTCATATCATTCCAAGAATAGATTTGTGTCTGTAAGAAAATATAAAATATTAGATATTGTATATTGGTTAATATTAATTACTTTTTAAATTGATAGATAACAAAATAAGCTGCTAAATATAAGTCCATCTTTCGATGAAGCTTGTGTAGGTTTTTAATCTGGGTATTTACTTTAACATAGGAGTACCATGATTTAGATTTAGCTGGGCAAAGTTCTTATTTTTCAGCCTCAAGCAAGCTTGTAAATTGTACTTTTCCCCAAACCTGAAACCTATGAATGATAGATGGATTTATTTTTGTTATTACGGATAAACTGAAATCCAGTAATTTTTCTTGATGTTTTATTTTTCATTGGTAACTGTACTACTACTACTAATATTTGTAGGTGTAGCTTCAAATTTTGTTGCACATACTGATGAGTTTTTGGTGTTCTATTAACACTACCAGTACTTTTCTGTGTATATGTGTGTGTATGTGGAGAGAGAGGGGGAGCATCATAATCACTGCACTTGTTCAAGTCGTGTTGCATGTAAGGGCATTCTCATCATTCAGATATTTCCCCATAATTTTTTTATTCTCTATAATCCTGCAAACTTCCTAGTCATGCAGCCGATTTGTCTATATTTTTGCTTATCCTTTAGCCCTTCAATTCTGTCTCTAAATAATCTGTCTCTCTCCTCTCCTCTGGTCAGAAAAGTTTCTCTTTTGTATCACATCCTAACTGGAAATGTCTCCTCCTCTTTAAGGTACATAGAGGTCAGCTCAGTGTTTTGAGACCCTGGTGGTTCCATTCCTTTTGTTTGAAGCAGGCTCTTGAATCATATTTTGAGAACTGATGGGTTGATTTATGAGACTAATACACTGTCCTGCTACTGTTAATAGTAAAAACCTCCAAATTTTGCAGTTTTTGTCTGTGTGAGGCTGTACTATAGCTTAAGGGGAGCCTCACTGACCAGCCAAATGTACACCACCACCCCCACAGCACAGCTTTAACAGCAGCATCTCAGGTAGTTGCTTTTCTGTTCCTCTTACTCTCAGTGACATCTTTTCTTGACTCAAGTAGCTGCAGCGCTAAAATTATCTGAAAGCTGAAAGGTGCTAATCGAGCTTTTAGTTTATTCATTATTCAGCAGTGGATCCTTAGTTATTCATTTCTCATATTACCAGGAAAAAAATACTTCTGGTAACACTCTAGCCTACTATTAAGATGGCACATAAAGCTGGAATTTTATCGCTGATTCCTAACTATTCTAGTTAGCATTCTGCATTTCACACAGATGAGATATGCAGGAAAAAAACTGATGACTCACCATTTTATTTCTTTTTGCTCACTAAAAATCTACTGTTGATACCATTGTAAAAACAGCTCTGTGAAACAGGCACAGAACTGGGACACAAAATAACACATATGGTGGAGGTTACCCACAGCACATCCAGCCTTCAGCAGAGGGGCTGGGCACAAATTTCTCAGCAAGCCATATTGGGTCAGAACAGTGCTAAAGCTAATGCAGCTGTAGGGATTCCAAATCCACCTTAAACTCACAAAGCAGATTTACCAAGGGGAGAGGGTGGGAGGGGAATATCCACAATGCACAGCAGAACAATAATTAATCTTGAAAACTTCATTAAAGGACTGCAAGGACATCGCTGAGGGCACTCAGATTACTTGGCTGACTGGGGTGAGGTGTGAGGTCTGCATTTTCAGTGATCTCAGCTACCACTGGTTAGGTATCACACTGTTCCTTGATTGATAACTACCAAGATAATTGTGCCTAAAAGCACAGCTATCGTTATGTTTTGGTTTATTTACAACATACCTCAAGACTTTTAAATTGAGGTTTTGTAGTCAGTATTTTAACTATGATAAGATGAAAAGGGCTACTGCCTTTTAAAGCCATCTCTGACTTTCCAACAACTTTTTCATCTTTGTTGTAGCAAGGCTGAAAAATTCCCCCTCAGGAGGCATCTTAGTAAGAGAACAACTCATGATCTACCCAAAAAGCTACAGGCATTCCAGAAGAAAAAGCACATAAAATTTCTGACTTCTCAGCTCCAGAAAAATACCTGATAAGGTGTCTCCCCACTTTAGCCAAAGGCACAAGAGCAGGCAATAGCTACAGAACTCACAACTGGCTTAGCTTTCAGCCCAAACCCACCTCACAGCAATTCCAATTTGGAACCAATCTCTTCCAGCTGGCAGCAGTCCCATTAGGATGCAATGCCACTGACACACACCTACTGGCAGCCTCCTCACCCCAAAGAATATTTTGTGCCAAATATCTCAGGAGGAATAAACCCCAGTTTGTGTCACCTCTTTGCTGGCTGAAGGCTCAATGCAAAAAAAAGTCCACTAAAAGCTGTAAGTAGTTTTGCTCTGTTAGAGACACAGGAGTGGCACTGAACAAGTCAGTACATTGTCATAATGATACTGGTTGTGTTTCCTTGGCTGTTCTGAGAACTCTTTTTTCCCCAGTTCATAAGAATGACGTACAATTTTGGTTTGTATTTCAGATTAACTAATGCTCTGCACAAAAATAATTTTAACTGTCCCTTCCCATTTTTTGTGTTGATTGCAGGAGGGAGCTCATTGGTAAGGGTGACATTTCTAAAGGTTTTTGCAAAAGTTAAACGGAAGAGCTGTGACAGCTATAGCTGGTCTATAGCTGCACAAGATAATTTGGCCATGACAGACACCAACTCGACCAGCCTAGCTTGTTCCGGAGTAAAAAAAAAACAAGTCCCCAAGTGTGTTAAGAATAGGTTGGTTTCAAACCCAAGCAGGGGACCACAGCCAATCCCTTTGAACCAGGAACGCAGTGCTACCAGTGCCCAGTGGCTGGGTGGAGTTAAGACATCACCCAGTCACATCTGTAAGTGTGGGAAATTTGAAGCCCCTATAAAAGGATGCACCTCAATAAAATCCAGCTGTTGCTGCATGAACTCGGTCTGTATGCCACTATCCTGTCTCCACCATCAGCCACAAAGAGCCAAGTCCTTGACCTCTTGCACACCTGTATTATTTTCTGAAATCTTTTAATCTTCTGTTGCTTGTATTCTGTTGATCACCACTTGCCTCTGACCAATTCCAATAGAAGCTTAAGAAATTGTAGTGAAAAACAGTATTTCCTATATATTTTGTAACTAGATAACTCTGAAAAAAATATCCTTTTAAATTATGTCTTAGAAATTATGGAATCTATAATTGATGATTCTGGCAATAAGATGCAGACACCAATTAAACAATGAGATTGATATACTGTTAACATACCTCCATCAACTATAAATCTTTGCAACATAGATAAAGACAGATCATAAGCACCATGTCTAAGAAATTCTGTTTTCACTTCAAATCTCACAACTGAGTAAGAACAGTGCTTCATAGATTGACAGTATTCCATCTGGTCTCCTTTAAAACAAACATTTCACTATTTTCTTGAATTGACTTGTTTATGTAAACTTTTAATGAGGTCTATGAATAATTCTTGACAGATTAATCATGAAAACATAATGTATCCAAAATCCAAAGCTGCAGTTGTATAGATAAGCTTTGATGAGTTACAGATTCCTGTCATTGGAGGTATCAACACCACAAATAAGATACTGAACGAAAATACCTAAAGGCTGTAATTGTGCTGCTCAGTGAGTTCTCCCATCACTTGATATCCAAGTCAACCATATTTAAGGGTACTCCCAGAGTTCCATATGCCTGTGTGCCCAATCTCCCCTTCAAAGCACACTTTTATTATAATGGGCATCACCCATTTCCTCCAGATCAATTCTGCCTAAATGATTTCTGAATTAGAATTTTCCAGTATTTTCTACTTGGGGATCATTGCTTTCCAGTATCAGAAGACACAACCAGAAAAGCATCATAAAGTAATCAAAAATACAGAGAAACTCCAACACTTCTAGTCTTTATCTGAGGGAGAAAGAAATTTTCGTGATCCAGCCTTTATTGTAGAGCCAGGTAGGGGCTGCCTAAATCACAGTGTGAATTAGAACAGTTTCCAGGTATGATCCCAAGAGGCCACCATATCAGTGGCTGTTCTTGGTTTCCTTGACTGCAGAAGTGGGAAAAGAGTGGAATTGCTATGCCATGGATACAGCAAAGAGAGAGGCTTTTCTTGTCACAGACCAGGGTAATATCCTCTGTAAACATTTAATTTCAGTTTATAACCCGCGTGCACTGACAGAGAACGGGACTGTAAGAGATCCAATAATTCAGTTCTTTGTCTTTATGGTTGGTTATTACTGTTATTACTTTATTGATGTTTTAACTTCTGTTATAGAGAATTTGCACCATTCAGGACTGCGGGGTACAATCAGGCCTCTGGAAAAAGGGAGAATTGTAGTCTGCAGTGTAAAAGTCACTAGTTCCTACCTCTCCCTGATGCTACCTGATACTTTAATTTGTTTAGACCATTGTATATTTACTTGGCCTGTGAGAGCAAATCATATTGTGCTGCTATAATACTGAACTGCACATCAGCCTCGAGTCTTGCCACATTCAAAACAGCTGTTGTACCCTTGAACCTAGTAACCAAAAATTTGTTCCTGTAACTTAAAGAAATATGTAAAGTCTTCAGTATATTTCATTGCTTTTTGTGAGCACATATGCAAAAAGCAAACTTGACACACCTGTGTAATCACAGCTATGAGGCAAAGTTCAGATTTGGTTTTGGGAACATTCACAGCATGAAACATAATCAGAGGACTTATTGCACATCTAGTCAGGGAACAGAAACAATATGATAATAGAACAATTGTTCACATTTGAAGTAGGCTAGCCTTAGAATTTAAAATACCTACATAAATGTCACTGAATTACAAATTAAGGTGAGTTTATCTGTTCATGGACATAGACAGATTGGAAAAGAGATTAAAAACATGTCTCTGAAATGACTGATTAAGGTAAGGTTCTACAATTACTGAGCAATGCAAGATGGAAGCTCAGTAGATTCTTAGCAGTGGTAAGAATATATGAATATCTTCCAATCACAAGTGGCTTCTGCTGTGGTACCCTGAACTCTGCCAAATTTAAAAGGTCAGGCCCACAAAGGCATCTTGAGAGAAAATCTTCCTGCCAAGGCCCCGTTGCAGCAATCAACTTGCTGGCAGTACAGAGAGATGCTCCAGTGCAACAGTGTTAATTCTGGAAAATTTTAGTTTGTAATGGATTTGGTTAGCATTAATTTACTGAATTGAATGCTTTAAATTACATAAAAAATATTTCCTGTAGTACTGGTTTGAATCCTCTCCTAAACACTAGAGAGGGGCAGCAGCCAATATCCTGGTCTTTCTTTCCTCATAAGTCATCCAAACTAAAAAAAATATTCTAATGCATCTATATGTCTAAATAGATATTATATACCCAAAAGAAATCATATTTTGTTAATACATTCCAATATTTGGATTATATGACTTGAGCTGGTAATATTCGGAGGCAAAACTCTTCACTTGAAAAATCCAGTCTAACAGCTCAAATTGTATTATCTTCAGAAAGATGTTCCCTTAGCTGGTAGGTATCCCTTTGAATCATACACACGCTTCTCTTTTAAAGGAAGGAATATAATAACCAGGTGCATGCCCCCTATGAGCAACAAGCCCTCTCAGAGCTAAACACCCAGCTGGGCTTTTGTTACTGTGCCATGACACTGAATTGTAATCAATTCAGCTCCACTGTGTTGTTTTCTTCCACAGCACAACTGTGTCAACTCTGTTTGTACATCAACACTTGCTATGCTGTCTAATTGTATTTGCATTTGTGCGGTTTATGGAGATAAAGGTGCTTATTCCACATTGTCTGGGAAGGTTTGAAAATATAGAAATCAGGCACAGAAAACCAGTAGAAACACACTGGGAGCATATGCTAGAATACTGCCTGGATCACCAAGAAAAACTGATAAACTCTGGATTACTGGTGCTGTTCCAGTGAAGCCTTTCCAGTGCCATGAACAATCCCATTGCTGAGATACTCTGAGGAGGAAGCAACGCCAGCCCAGTCACTATCAAGGAAACAGGGTTGGTAGGTAGGGAATGGCAACTGCATTATGACTTACAAATATTTATGGTGAACCCATGAAAATATCTTCATAATTAACTAGTAAAGCTTGGTTAAACATTACATTATAGACTGTAAGAGTGGGATTCATCTGTGCAGATTTAGCATCTGCATGTAGGTGGCTACCTCAGAGCTACTCACTCAGTGCTTCCCTCAGAGGCAGTGGAGAGCAGCTGTCATTTCCAGAGGTCAGCTCAATCTCACACTAACATGGTAGTCAGAAACTGGTCTCAGTAACTCCAATGGAGAAATCTCTTTTTCTTCCACCAGCTAAAAGGGAAGCCTTAACAACTGTTCTATATGTACACGCCAATGTTATGGACATCTGAAAGTGATGAAAAAATTCCTTTTGACTGCCAATCACTATTTAATAAATCCACTGTAAAAATATCAGATTAACCAATTATAGTCCCTATTAAATTATTTACTTTCGGGTCATTATTCCTGATGTGTGTGAGCAAAACAAATACTTGGAGTTTTTCGATTTGCATCTTTAAGTTTTTGTATTGGCCAAGATGTTGACTGGTAATCCAACAGGTTATTTCTGCAATTTAAAATCATGTTGTAGTGTTATCACTTTATCCTTTTGATGTGATGGCTTAGGAGTCCAGAGAAGAAACAACTCTCTGGTATAAGGGACATAAAGAGAAAACAAAGGGCAAATAGGATTTGTTGGGTAAAACTGTGTTCCGTAATGATTCACTTGGTGTCCAATACAAAATAATAAAATGGGATTCTGAGGAGAGTCGAGCTTCTGCTGAACCACAGAAAATGCTCTGAAGAAGTAAAAAAGCCCTAAAAATATATAAAGCTGTTGTCTTCTAAATTTCTGCTTTGTATTTTGTAAGTTGTGAATTTAAATGTATTTGATAGCAATCAATATTTGAAGTCTGGGTAAGATGGAAGAGATGGCCCCACCACCAATCTGTTGCTTTCATCCAACTCCACCAGTGCCCTTAAGTGTTAAGGAAAGGCAACAGTTCAGAGAAGAGTATTTTCTCTATAGCCTTCATGTCAAGGGTTAAATTCTGTCCTTGATTCCACTTGAAAGCTAAAACAACTTAAATTGCTGATATGTGTCAACTCCTGATTCAATAACAGAATAAATCAAACTGAATTTAGCCCTTTTCTATCATCTTGTCTATTCCACATACCTTAAATTTTCAGGGAGCTTTGCAAAGAGAATCGATTTTGGTTGCTTTGGAACAGTATAGTTTTTCCCATTTGGGATTATTCTTTCATCAATATAATAGTTGAAATTTGGACTCCCTAATCACCAGTCTTGAATTCTGGAAAGTTTAATAGAAATGTGAACTTTGAATATAACATACAAAATACAAGTCATATTATCCTCTCAAGTGAAGGGAATCTGTTGTAATTAGTAGTTGATGTGGATTTATTCTGGATACTTTGGGGATCACAAAGAACAAAATTTAGCCTTCTATTTAATTAAAAATAGAAAAATTATTCTAAGTATAAATATAATTTTATGCGCATAGGCCAAAATTTGGATTTTTAAGGGCCTTAAATGTAAGTTTTCTCTTAGAGAAAATAGTTGATTGCGTGTGTAGAAACTGTTACTGCTGAGAGTGGGTACTGTCAACCTTGACATGGGAATAACAGTCCCATTTTTGTAGTAAAAAAGGCATGATTCAAATAACTGATAATATATGAATTACAGCTTGTGATGCAAGTAGGGAGTCACTGAATTTGTCATTGAGCCTCACTCAAAGTGAGTGACCTCACTGAAACCAACTACAAAACTGTTCAACATTGTTGTTCCTAGAGGCAAGGGAGAACCAGATCAGTGAAACTTTGTGTGCTGGGCTCTCTCCCACTGAAATAAGTGACAAAACTTCCAATGATTCCTGTGAGAGCAGGACCAAAACTTTAGCAGAAATAGTCAGATTCGATTCTCATTTTCAGTTACATAAATCTGAAGAGTCTCCTCTGAAATAAGTGGGATTGCTGTGATTTAACCCAAAGGAATTGAAAGCATTTTTCTTTAATTCATGGGGGGAAAGAGAGAAAAAGACATCCTCCCCTTATATTGCCTTACCCCTGTGTATCAACCAAGGCTGTATCTGCAGTCAAAATCCTTATCTGCTTAAGTTGGAGAGGAAGAGCTGACTTCACCATTTAAGGATTTGAGCTTTTATTACCTACAGAATTTTCTGTTATCCTTATCCCCTTCCCCACCGCTTAGCAGGTACATTCTTTAAGAAGGGACAAATTTCTGTTTCTATCTATGCTTCTTAAAATTTAACACACCTTGTTCCATCAGGGCATAATCAGAACTGAGACAACCAGAACACTTTCACTTCAGTCCTTCAGAGCTACCTGGTTGGTTATTTTTAGATTATCACCACTAAATTCAAAACCAAGGCCTGCAACTGAAACATGAAACTGTACTGGAAGCTTACAAAATTCAAGGTAGTACGTCCAGAAGACTTGTTCAACTCTGCTCACCAGTAGCCTGTGAAGTGACAAGCACATAATCTCAGCCAGAGCTGTGGTATTCTTTATGTACACGCCGAGTTTATTCCTCTCTGCAAGGTCCATTGTCAGAGGGACATTGCCATGGCTTACACAGAGTTAATCAGCTTTTTTTCCTTATAAGCATACATATGTACACAGAAGGGGACTCTCCTCTGAAAATGCAATCAGTGCTTTGGTAATGAAAGATAGCATGAGTTTTTATCCTAAATATGCCTTAGAACTAAGATGTTTTCTTTTGATTACACCTGGCTTCTTGAAGACTGGATCTTCATCCTTCTGTACATATAGGCCTCTCCTCTGATAATGTCCTTTATCCAAGGGCAGGGATCTGTGCTTTTTGCATGATAGCTTCCAAACAAATGATGTGATGGAGACAGCCAAGTTAATGGCAAAATATTCTCTTTTCTGCAGAGCTGTGTCTGTTCAGCTGTCAAATCTGTGCCTGTTGAAGAACAGTGAGGATTTCTGCCTATAACAGCACCTAAGGCATCAGCTCAGACTTCGAATGTCTATATCCATAAAGTCTCCCCTAAGACTTTAGGAAAAAAATTTCCCCTATGTCCAAAATATACACTTGTTTTTTGCCCCTTTGTGATCCACAAGTAGGTACTCACAGCACCTGACCAGCTGTTGTAACCCTTATAGATGAAATGTTGATGGCCACCCGAAGGGTGTGACCCACAATGGCGCGAAATACTGAGCCCAAATAAAAATCAATTTGTGGGTGTGAGGCTATCAGGAAATGGATATAAACAAATATAAAGAAATGCTGGAGGAAAACTAGTGATTTTTTCTCATATTTTCCCAGGAAAATGTTGAGATAGGTCAGGATCTTGCAGAATAAATACTGCAAGAACACACATTAAACAGCTTCTACAGTGAAAAAACCAAAAGCAGAGCAGATCAGTTCTATGAGCAGAAATTAAACTGACATCTATTTGTCTGCAGCTCTCTCAGCTAACATTGGGGTTTTGGTATGAAGCACTCAGCAAAAATGCAAATGTAAAGATACCAAAAAACTTGTGGTTTACAAGTGCAGATGGGAGCCGTCCACAGGTGCAGGTTAATATAAACCCTCCTCATTCCTTCACATGCATGGGCACACATGGAGAGGAAACGCATCCAGGCTCTGCAGAGCCACACATCCTTCCAATGAGCTGATGAGACTGTTACCAGGAGGATTTATTACAGAAATTTGGCAGCAGGAGTCTTTTCTGATAGAATGTTATCCAGGCTGAATTTCCCTAGGAGGAGGTGCACATAGCGTGGAGGTTCTTCTCCCAGCAGGCAGAATCTAATGGATTATCTTTCTGAATCATTAAGAGAACGCAGCAGATCTTATTAAGGCTCAGGTACTGGCTATTAACAGGTTACGATTCAGGCTAGGATAGGGAGACCACTTAATTTTTAGAAAAAGGGCCCAAGCTGAAGCAGCAGCTAATAGAAGGCCAGTATCCCTTGAGAAGGTCATTTTCACTGTATCAGCAGCCTGCCTCCCCTTACTATTTTTTATCTACACACAAAATGTTCCTACCTCACAGTGATACTCATTTTTTTTATCCACCAGAAGCATAGCTTACTGTTTGAAAATGACATCTTTTCCTTCTTGCTTTAGATGTGCCTTTTTATTTTGGAAATGTTCATCACTGAACTCATTTAAGAGAGAAGGAAATGCGGAATGTTGCACTCACCTCTCCAGCACCAGGCAGGCAGCCTCCACCTCCTCAATCCATCAGTACAAACGCTCGCATCCACTGACGCCTCTCCTCTGCTTTGGCCCTTTTTCACATCAGCATCTGTGATTTGCCGAGCAGACACACCACGGCTGCAGGGACTAGCCCCGCAGCCCCGGCAGGAGCAGGAACCTTCCCTTTCCCATCTTCTCCCTAGAAAACACAACCGTAAAAACCCGGGCTGCTCTAAAGGCGGCAGTGGGAGCACTTGTCCGGCGGCCCCCCGCGGGAGACAGGGAGGTGCTCCGCGCTCTCGCCGGGGAGCCGGGCAGGGGGAGCGCGGGGCTGGCGCTGGAGGAGGAGCCGGAGCCGCCAGCCCGTTTCCACGGCAGCGGCGGGGGTACCGCGGGCGGGGCGGCGGCGCGGCCGGCGGGCGGCTCCGCTCCGGCTCCCGCCCGGGGGCGGCCGGCCCGCAGCCCCCAGCCCGCACCCCGCAGCCCCCGCAGCCCCGCAGCCCCCGCCCCGCCGCGCTGCACAAGGAGCTGGGTGTTGGCGAGGGGTTTGTGGCTCTTTGGCGGCTCGTACGCTCCGCTGCGCTCGCGCGTTACATAATGTGCGGCTCCAGACGTGCCGCGGGCTCTGCCTCTGCACAACTGCATCCGCACCCGAGGCCGCTCCGCGGGCCCGTGCTCGCTGCAGCACGGCGGTGCCCGGCCCTGGCAGCAGCGCGACTTCTAGGACTGGCTTCACAACGCGTGTTCTAGGGCGAACCAGTCACATACATGTTGGAAGGATACGGGCAAGGGGAAAGGGAGAAAAACAGTTTCTTTAGTTACATGCAATTTATCTGCTGCTTGCTTTCCGCTTCTACCATCACTCAGTTGCTCTCAGTATTGGGCATATAATTTTTTCTGATTTTCCCTTTCTGCCTTTTGCATTTGTGTATGTGTAATTTACTACAGCTTTGTTTTTTAATTAAAGACGAGTATAATTTTCTTTTTATCTCATTAATGGATTTACCCAATTTCTATTTTACATTTTTCCTAATATCTTTTCCTTTTGGCTACATTAGTAGTTGCATTGTTGAATCTGCAGCCCTGATCAACTAGCTGATTTCTCCCTGCACTGCTAATTTCATAAGCTTGATTTGTTACTGATACACTTCTGCTGGAGATAGGAAGAGACTCTCACACACAGACGGGGTGCAGGCATTTTTTCCCACAATAAGGCTGGCATAATACAAAACAGAAAGCATCTGATTCCTGTAAATGATATCACTTCCAGTACTGATATTATCAGCAGAGCCGTAGCATTGATGAGTTATAATAATTAAATTATTTCATGTAAAAATCAGCATAGAATCATGTAGAGAAAATTTTGCTATCACAAGAAATCTTAGATGTTGTTCACATTAAAAGAGTTTATCAGTAAATCTAGACTGACAAATTTGTTCTAGTAAAATTTGTTAGAAAAGAAATGTCATATACATAACTTGCAATCTTCTCTCACAAAACAGTAATATTCAAATAATAATTTTGACCTGCTTTAATAAAAATATTTCTAAAGTCCAATTTTGAAATTTTAGCTTTCAATATACATACACAAACATCTCAGTGCATTTATAAAATGAGATAGTGGTCAATTTAAAACTTTTAAGTATTTTGTTTTTCATATATACTCTTTACTTGCAAGTGCATAAACCCCTGATATAGTTATATATGGCAAGGGAATAGAATAAAAAAATGTATCTGTGGTAACTGAGTAGTCTAGATAATAAAATGAAAGAACAATAAAAAGGTGTACAGGTTTAATCTGCAATTCCATAAAGAATAAGTAGTTACTATAGAAACTGTCACATTACATGTATCTTTAGTATAGTACTTGATATGTGAGGAAAGGCATCTTCCACACACTAACCAACTGTGGCAGAAATAAAGCACCAACCAGCAGCATCCTGGCTAGGACGATCATCGTTTGCATGCTGTCTACAGAGAGAGCAATTTCAGGCATTTTCCATTTCTATAAGTAAACACCTGCTTTCCTCCAGCTTTGAGGGAGGCACCAGAGCATGGATCAAATATTGGCAGTGAAGGAATTACAAATATGCAATATCTGAGTAATGGGACAGGTCTGAGAAGTTTAGGAGCTATTATTTTAACACCACCATATGGAACTTGCTGTTGATTAATGGCAGAGTTAAAAACCAACTTGTCCGAATAATGCCTCAGCACGTGTGTCTAAGTTTTCTTCAGTCTTACCTTGTCCTGCATCCAGAAATTCTCAATTAGGGCCTTTCAGCATGTATTGATTACATGTAGCTAAGCTCCCACAGGAATTTAAAGAGAAATAAGTCTCCAAATAGCCTGGACAGGTGATTAAATGCCAAAATCAAACAGCACAGCAGAAATCCAGGTCCTCAGCCCAGGATTCTGAATGTTGTGCTTTGTAAACAGGTAGGCTGAATACACAGAAATAACTATAGAAAGTGAATAGTTTGTGTGGAAATATAGAGTAATTTTAGGAATCTGTGGCAATCTGACTGGATTTCCATTTCCTCTTCTATGTCGGGGTGGTTCTTTTTCCCTGCACCAGAGCAGGCTTGACTTTGAAGGGAGCAGCTTTTGACTCTTGAGGTGCACCATCCAAGACACAACTCCTGGGCCCATTGGCTGCACGAGTTTCATCCAGTTTGCCAGTGCTACTCATTAATCAAAAGCCAAAGCCTTCCCTGTTTACTGCTGCTTTCTGCTGGATCAATCAAAATAGATGCATTCATACATGTTTATTTTGAAGACAATAGTGCTAAAACAAAAAATGTGCTCTTCAGTGGAAAATCCCACAGGGATTTTTCTAATCAATTACCCTTTATTATACCATGACAACATGAAAATATTTATAAGCACACATGCAATGTTCTTGGTGAATGTACATCTCCAAATGATAGAGGGTAAATTGAGAGGCCACATCTGGCCTGTAATAAAAATATAATAAAAGACATTTTGTATTTCATTCAATCTTCTACCAAACACTCTCTTTTTAACAAGCAATTGTAGATCTGGGTTAGATATTTATAGACAGGTCTGTGATTCTCTCAGCATGAAGAACTGAACAGAACATTTAAAGGAGAATAAGAAGACTGTATTTTTATTTTTAACCATTTTTCTCACGTGGAAAAGTTTAAAATAGCATCATGTATAGATGATTGGGATCTGATATTTATATCTATCTCATATATTGTTGCTTTGTATCAGTGACTGTGAGATGGTGGGGAAAAATCATGAATGCAACTTCTATCAGGTGGTATCAGCCTGACCTCATTTGGCTTCATCATTTAGGATGAAAATTCACTTTCTACCAGGATTTCACCCTTTTATCTTCTCTCACCCTGCAGGTAACTGAGGGTTTTTCTTAATATCAGCAGTTTACTCTTCCTATAAGAACAAATCATGAGAGAGATTTGAGAATGTGAACCCAGACAATGCATTGCATCTAATATCACAATCAACTAAAAAAAGATTTCTTTAAAAATAAAACAACAACCAAACCCTACAAATGTTGAATGCTTTACATCCTTCACAGTTCTATTATGTACCTACTGTGTTTGCAGCTTGTTGTTTCAGCTGCTGCATCAGCAGTTGCTACTGAAACCAAGTTGAGAAAAACAAACTTTAAATCCAACAGCTGGAGGAGACCTGTTCTCCCAGAGTCCTGGAAGATACCTTGACTTTCCTGTGCAGGAAACTTTCCACAGCAGTCCTTGCTTATCCTCAGCTTTGGGATGGATCCATGCATTCCTATTCCTTCAGAGCCTCCTTGGGAAGAAAGCTATAGTGGTACTGCGAAATAAGATAATGGAACATAGTTCTTTGTTAAGAACCCTTCAAGCCTGCGTTATTATGCTATTGTAAAAAAAGAAAAAGGTGAATTCATGTATTCTTTGCTCATTTTTCACTATTAAGGGCAAAGGAATGGGGAAAAACCAAACCAAAACCCCTCAAGCGTTAACCCAAATTGGGGATCACTTAGTAAAGTATACAAAAAATGATCTGTGAAGGTTGAACAGAAAAAATCACTTGGGATCAAAATACAGAGATCTTTGAGAATTACACCCAGGAGATGCAATTAAAGAGTGCCAGGAATTTTTTGAAACCAAAGCTTTTAAAACAAATTGCACCAGCTTCAGATCTTCTGTTAAAGTGGTCTGAGCAACAGGTTCTTGGTTATTCTTAGGGTACCCTCTTTCCTCCTGCAATCTTCTTGGTTGGGGGTTTTCCACTTCATCAGAATGCTTAAATATTCACTGAAGAATGCCTTGAAAGTAGGTCTCTCCCACTTGAGGATATAGGTAGGCATTTAGTGGTATTTTAAAATTCTTTGTAATAACAAACAAATGCACAAACAAAAAGATTTTTATTGATTTCAAATATATTTAGTTTTGCCACTTATGTTCTTACCAGCTCAAGAAGTATCATATTGGGCCTTCAGAAGAATTATCTATATTTTAATAGATACTGAGAAAAAATGTTATAATTGGACTTCACATTTTCTTGTATCCTTTAAGCATGATAATTCCACTTCATGTAAGAACCACAAGATATAACCACAATTTCATCAGGCACTGTTATTTATCTGTTCTATAATCTCCTTGTGTCTGATTAACAGAAATTATTTGGTAGTTAACAAAAGATAACCATTTTTTTGAGGACACAAAGGTAATTCTGGGAAGCTATAGAAGAAGAACTGGGAGCATCCAGGCAGCTTTACTATGAGGACTTCAAATGTCAGTCTAGTTCTTATAAAATTTGGACTACTGCAGTCAGGACTCAGTAAATGGTTTAGACAATTGTCCACTTATTCAATGTCAGGCCCTCGAGTGGTTTTGGATCTACATAAACTCTAAGAGTTTCCCATCTATCTATCTATCTACTTATAAAGTACAAAGTAGACACACAAAGTGTGTTCTCTGTTTCTGTTTAACAGTGTTTTGAATCCTCTGTATATAATGTTCTTATAGATAAGCACATTAAGTAGTACTGTTGAAGTGCCTAATCTGGCATGTTTACAGAAGCTAGACCTAATATTTTAGTCCAGGTTAAGTAACAGCTTCACATTGCTGTTGTGCCCAACATTTACTGGGGAGGTACTCCAAAAAAACAAGTTATCCTCAAAGCAGCCCACACTTTGGCAGGCTTGTATGCAATTAGGTTTTTTGGATTTTTCACTGCTTGAAATAAAATATAGGCTAAAAGACACTGGAAAGCACTACTGTAGAGCCTCAGTCACAACAGAATGGAAATTTCATTGAGTAGCAGAAAGCAGTTTTCCTTAAGAACATGGCTTGCCATGGAAAACATGGAATCTTCAAAGTAGCAGGTCTGAGTGGAGAGGGGAGGCTCAATCTGCTTTTCCACTCAGCTCCACTCACGTTGTGCAGCCATCTGGGCCTGTGGTTCCAATCAAGATGTGTTCCTTCTGCTCTCATTTCAAACAAAATTGCCAAGCAAGAGCATCTGAGGCAGAAAAGGATTTCACCCACCTGTAGTACTGTATTCTTTTTTTCAGGAGCTTTTATCAGTCCTCACCAGTCAATTGTGCTCATCTTGGCACCAGTGGAAGCAGTGTGAACTGTAGGATAAAATTGCCTTATTGCAGCTTTGCCAGCAAGCCTGACCAGCAAATAGAAGCAGTGGATTTGTCCAGTTACTTCTTCTTTGAAATTTCTATCAGGTCATTTTTAAAATAACCAACATAACACATAACACATAACACATAACACATAACACATAACATATAACATATAACATATAACATATAACATATAACATATAACATATAACATATCCCCCACCCTTCTAACAATGGAGAAAATATAAAAAAGAAATGCTTACACAATGAGGCTGAATTCATGTTCCCATTAGTTTCTTCCTGTTGTCTTCTACCACTATTTGCAGTCTTTCAGTCTGTTCAGTTTTCAATCTGTGCAATGATTCATATTTTCAAAGCAGTTTGTGTTAATTTTCAGGACAAAATTCTTCTGAATCTGACACAATTAATTCTACATATTGGGTTGCTTTAAGCCTCTCATTTTAATGTTTGTAAGTAGTTTAATCAAATCTCTATAGGAAACATTCTCACTCATATACCTCTGTGTCTGATGGATTGCCATTTAATTGTACTATGGAAGTTCAGAGAATACTTTCTCCATGACATAGTTGTCCTAAGGAACAAAACTGAAAAAAATGTTCTTTAATGCCTGAGCATGTGTGGGGTTAATTCAGTGGTTACAGAAGGTGAACCTTGAAGATAACCAAGATGTTCTAATGGTCACTTGGCTGTGTAATGACATTTTGTAATGCAGAATTCCATTGCACAGGCATAACTTCCAGGTATAGAAATTTAAGATAGTTGAGAAAACTGTTTCTTGAACTTAATTCATGTTGCTTTAATTATTTGGCCCCCTGCCCCAAAAGAGGAAAGATTTATTTTTCTTTCAACCTATTTTCTCAGCAGAAGTTCTGAAAACTTGCAACTTGCCCTGCTCTCACATTAGGGGCTTTAAGACAGTTTGGCTTAAAAGTTTAAAACTCTTTTTATTAGTGTAAAATGGCTCTCAATTATTTCTCAGTTGTTCAACTGATTTGCCTGAAACAAATGTTTGCTTCCCTCCTCCCCATGCACTCCTTCCACCCCAGCCAACCAGCCAATGATCTCTGTAGGAAATGAGCTCTCACACATCTTTACAGACCTCTGTGACAAGGCAGACCCTTCTCCACAGGAATCTCTAAAAATTGCTACAATGGAAGTAATAACCATATGAACGTTTGTCAAACTGATAATGTCATGTTCACCTTACAGCATCAATTTTTCTGTGACTGAAACTTGTTACAGGGACTGCTAACACTTGATGTACATGCTTGGTATAAAGTACAAAATCAAATATTTGAAGTCAGTGTTTGTGGACATGTCCAGGTTCTCTTCTGAACATTTTCTTCAGGCACAGTAAGTTCACTGCCTTCTGTGAGTGCTGTGTGTCACATGGGTACTTGTGGAAGCTGAAATTCAAGAGTCTTTTATGGTTAAAGGCTGCACTGGTCCCTCGTAGTCTCATCTGAGAACTACACATGTCCATTACTGACCAGCAGGAAAAAAAAACAGATTCTGACTTGGAAAATCTGAAATGGGATAGCTTCAGTGGCTGAGGCTCAGCTTTTTGGGAGTACTTATCTTAAGGCTTTCATTTTTTCTACAGCTATTGATCTGAGGACTTTGGCATGAGTAGTGCACGTCAGATTGTTTTCCTTCCATCAGGTATTTTGGCAAAGACATCCCTGTAGAGGAAATTAATAAATTTTGGGTGACCTTTCCTTCTTCATCTAAAAGAACAAGGAAAAAAAATCCCAACCCTCTTGGTAAAATTTTACAATTTTTTCCTTTGATTTTTATTACTTCTAAAAAATGATACTTTGTCAGAGAAAGAAAATCCAAGCAATTTCCCAATTTGTGTGATCAATCAGCATGGAAGATCAGCAAAATGCATGCTGTGTGTGTGCACATGCCTTCACACATTTGGGTACATAAGATGACTGTGAGGGTCTATAGATGAAGTTACAAATTTAGAAAACTTACAGAAATTTAATTAAAAGGGAGGTGCAAGCAGCTGGAGTTCAGAAGGGCTGAATAAAACCCCTACAGAAGATAGCACAGCTTATCCTGCAACTTACAGGCAGTCTATCAGTGATTAGAGATAGGAAAAAAAAATATTTCACCTTCATTTTGATTGTTTGCTTTCTTGTATATGATTACAAGTCAATACAGTTTCAGTAAAAGAAGAAAAAGTTGCTTTCATTTTGGAGACTGCCTTCAGATTCCATATGAACAAGCAACAATCCACAGTTTCTGGATTATGCATTATTACAACATTTCATTATTTCCACCTTTGTGTTTTGGGGGATTTCCCACTGTAGGATCTGACACTGCCATCAGTCAGAATGAGGGGACTTCTCTTGGTCAGTTATTAATCTTGGACTGTAGATAATTCTTGTACAAAAACAGAATCCAGGGTTTATTTCTTATTTTGGAAAATTTCTATGTGAAATACAAATCTATTCTGTCTATTTCATCCCCAGAGTTTTTAGAGATGTGATAACATACATTCTGTAGACTAAAATGTTTTAATTCTTTAGATACTATTCTTCTTTTCATTGGCCATGAATGATTTAAATAGTTAAACCCATTCCTTTCAAGCAGGTAGTCACAGGCAGTCTTAATTACTATCAAAATGACATTTTTTTAAAGTAACCTGTTTCTTAGATTTCTAAATTGTATCAGAGAAGCTAATGCAGATCAGACATTGTTCTTATGTTAATTTTTTTCAGTGCTTTGATATTAAAATTGCACACACTCTAAAACAAAGTTTCTAAAAACAAAAACAAGATATGCAGGAATCTCTTTCATTCTTTACTGAGGCTTAGGAACCTCTTGTTTATCAGACCAATCTTTCCTGTTCCTTGTTAATGCTGGAAACATTTTGGGTTTTTAAATCACCCCCAGAGGCAGCCACATTATGTGTTCCTGTAGGGTTCTGCTGACTTTTTAATATTTTTATAACCTTAATTTCTGTCATATCTTTCATTCAGACAGCATCCCAAAAGCCTGAGTATTGGAAAAATTCTCAGTGGCTTCAAAAGCAGATCACATAATGCTTTTATAAGGCTTATAAAGTTTTATAATGCTCTTGTATTTTTAATGAGGATCTGACAGACACTGCTGTTGAGGTTGTGATTTTGTACCTGGTGAATCCCTGGGGCTCTCATAAGATAAATGCATCCAGCCAATGCTTCTGTTCAAAATGGTTTGATACAGAATTGTTTACTATTTCTAGTCTGATCCAATCTCTGCAGTGTTTTCCTCAGTTCTCTTAATATCCCAGTAGCTCTTCAGTTCATGTAAACAGAGACTTCCCCCCTCAGTCCTTTCAGATAAGAGATAGCTCTGTCTCTAGGCACAGTTATCCTTTGGGACACTGCTGTTTGTTCCTGTTAAATTGTCATGGAAAGACTGAGAACTATTCTTGCAAAGAAGAGGAAAATATTCTGATTTTCAAAGATGTCAAGAGAATTCCCCTCCTCAGGTAGAAGGCTTGGTGAAACTGATGGGTTCTTGGCAGGTGAGCCAAGGTGGTCTGCCTGCTGCTCCAAACTCACCAGAAAGTTCAGCCCAGTTTTATAGTATTTCTGGTATTTTGTTGAATCTACTCCCTGACACAGCCATAATGCTGGAAGCACTGAGAATCAAAATGCTGAATCTTAACATTAAACAAGCTACTACAAGGTTTCAAACTGTGCTCTTGTGACAGGTGACTCAGAGATCTTCCCAGAATAAATTATATTTTTTCCATTTAAACAGTAGTGAGCAAGGAGTCGTTAAGGAAGGTGTGCAGGGGCAGCATCCCCTGAGCTCATCTTGTCAAGTCACTCTTGGCACAAAAGGAGCATCCCCCGAGCACTGTGTTTGCCTGTGTCTATGTGTGGTGGCACTCACAAGGGTCATAAACCCTTTCTTCCCTCTGAAAGTGATAAACTACAGCAGGGTAAGCAAGAGAGCTGCTGCTCAGGGAGTTTTGTCAGGATCACCTGGCTCCTCAGTGGTGAGCTCTCCCCAGGGCTGTCCCTGCTGGCTGTGGTGCCAGGCAGCAGATTCCCTTCCCATGGCTCTGCTTTTCCTCTGTGCCCCTTCCTCAGCACAAATGCCTTTCAAACAGTTGTGTGACCAACACAGAGAGACATCCAAGGTGCCAACAAAGATTCATATTCTAGAGAATCTGTGTTTCCATATTATTTTTCTATGTTCTATTACACAAATCATCACTTTGTGGCCATGCATGAGGCACATGCTTCAGACCAGACCATTCTGAGTTGAAAACCAGCATTTTTAAGGAAAAGGATTTTCAATGTGATTTATGTAATTGGAAACCAAAGCAAAACACCACTGTTACATACTGTAACATCTTTGTATTCTACAAAATTTAACTTGTTTACATGCCCTGCAGCCTACTGAGAGAACATAATAAATGGCAACTCCTCTTTGGGCCTATTTGAACAAAATCAGGAAAGGGACAATGAGAGTGGCCAGAGACTTATGACAAGGAAGAGATGAATGCTCAGATAAGAAGCAGCCCAAGGGAAGATTACAAGTTCTCAGAAAAACAGATCAATAATTATGTTAACTATGTAGCTGCAAATGCAGCTATTTGCATTTTGAAAACATTTTTCCCAACTACTTCACTGAGCCCAGGGTTTCTAGAACACTCTCTGCAATAGACAAATCCCCTTTGGAAAGGCAGTATTTTAATGAAAAAGTCGATACCCTGAGGATGCCACTGAAAGCCCAGCCCACCTTCCCCTCCTATTGCTCCCTCACTAAGACCCAAGGATCTGAGGCTGCTCTCATTTACAAGTGACTCCCAAACAATTTGCCACTGAGTTTGCCTCCTCCCTTTTCCCTCCCTAGACCTTTCAACCTGTGGTTCCCTTGGGAAAGCCATGACGAATTTCCACGTGGAAATTTCAGTCTCAGTGTTAGGTAGTCTCTTTTTGTTGCTGTGGATGGCCTTTCCTCTCCACCCTCTTTCTCTTCACCACATTGAGACTTTTGACAAGGTCAAACAATTCATCTTTGTTTCTATATTTATATCTGGGAAGCTCCCTCAAGTAGCACGACAGCATTTGAGCTCAGACAGCTTGACAAAACAGTAGACAAGAAAGCTCCTGGTACAGAGACCTGGCCTGGTAAAACAAAATTAATTTAAAAAACATTAGAACATCCCAAGTGTTCAGACAAAATGAGCACCAGTAGTCCCAGAATAAATTCTGCTTAATGGTTGCACAAAATTAAAACTGTTCTAGACAATATTGTTATCTCAGCAGCTTATGGACACAGATACAGAGTGGATTTGTTGGGTTTCACACCCAGGACTGCAGTGCCACAGTAAAGGCCAGCACCAAAAGAAGACATGAAGTGCAATGAATGAGGGATGACTGAGGCAAAGAAAGTCAATAAACATTAACTGGAAGGAATAAAGCTAAGGGCCAGTGAAAGCAGCCCTGGCTAGATGAATGTATTGGTGGAATACATTAAAGCTCATTGAAACACCCAGACACAAAGAAGTGCAACCTGAATGCTGACTGTGTGATGATAAAGTGATCAAGAGAATTGTGAGAACTTAGCAAGGAAGTCCTGAAAAAGAGGGAATTGCAGCAAAGTGAAGATGAAACTTAAGGTAACAGCTCAAAAAATGGCTAGTAAGAATTTGAAATCATGTACAAAAAATAGGAAAGAGTCAAGTACATCTCCCAGCTCGAGGAAGGTAAAGGGAATGCTATAGCAGCAGTTGTTACAGACAGATGGAAATTTAAGTTATCCAGCAGTGGTTTCTCTGGGCTCAAACCAGAATGTGTCTGCACTGTGCAAAGAGGGTTTGCTTATGGACTGTCCCAAGAAACACTGGAATCCATGTGTGTTAAAGCTATGCACAGGTGCTTGACACAAGCAGTGTGAGCTTAACTGTGTCACCTCCAATTTATTACTCTTCCTCTGAAACTGTACCTCCCAAGCTGATTCTGTACTGATTGCCTCAGCAACCCAGAATTCAAAAGTGCATATGGTGACTGAGAGCAGTCTGAGAATCCCAACTGCATGCACTCAGGCCATACAGTTTCTTTCCATTAAAAGCTTTGTTAGGAGTTTAAAAAGTTGCATTTGAAAAATCTTGTATTTCACAGGCCATTTCAGAAGACTGTTGGGAAGTGTGGCTAAAGGAACTCTGGATATGATTTAACTGCTTCAGTCTGCTTCCTTGGGAGCAGTTCTAGTTCTAGCACTAGTGACTTCCATACTGCCTGGCATTCCATAAGGCATGGAGAATTCCCAGACATATTCCTGCTGTTGTCTGACCTACCAAAACCTTTCTATACCTATAATGTACAATCCAAACCCCAGCAATCCTTGTCAAGAGGGTTGATGCTGGTGATGGACGAGCTGGGCCAGGGACCCTCCAATAGATTCCTTTGCCAGAGCAGTAGTGCAGGTGTCCTTTATCCTTCTGCAGGGACAGTATAAATGGGCAGGAGTTACTCTTTGACAAATCTCTTTTGTTCCTCCAGGGAACAATATAGGGTTGGTTGGGTTTTTTTCACTGTGAAAGACTCCCCTGTGTAGTGACACACAGAGACACAGCTTCAAAGAACATTATTTCACTTTCCTTTCCTGCTTTGCCTTTCTGGCACAAAGAGTAATCCTTGTTTGTAAAATACTGTTAGCCTTCAAAGTGAATTGTCTTGGAACTGGTTTTCCTTATTATTTGAATTCTCACAGACACTGCCTTCCAAATGTAGCACAGGTAGTAGAGCTATAATATCACCCCAAAGAATTTCTTTGCTTTGGCATTGTAACATGGATCCTAATAAGCCAGTGACACAGTAAGTTATTAGTATTAGCAAAGCCTCAGAAATATGTACAACAGAATAACCTCTAGATTAGAATCCTGTTTTTCACCCAATTATCAAGGTGAGGGATTTCTTCTATGCATGACCAAGAGTCATTAAAAATCTCTTTCCCACTTGTCTCTGCTGTGGAGATTCATTTGACAATACCTTGATGACTCTTATCCACAAAACTTCCTTATCTAACCATATATGAATCACTTTGAAAGGAGCCACATTTCTCATAGCAACCAAAAAATCAGTCTTAGCAACAAGACAAGCTGGAGAATTTTGTTTTCGCATAGTTACTTGTGGACAGTACGTTCTGATTTCCCCTGGCGTTGCTGTTGCAGTGTTGTCTTAGTAAAGGGTAAGAAATGGTACAAATCAGACTCTTGCTCATAGCAAAGATATCACTTGCAGGGCAAGTTATGATCCCTCTGCCTTTGATGCTATATTTTAGGAGCCAGTGCAAGAGTACTGAGTGCTGGAAGTTCAGAATTTAAATTTTTGCCTTGACAGAACTACTACAAAGAAATATGTGAGGAAGCAGACAGTTCCCAAAATCTTGACTTTTCCCCTCCAGAAACCACCATGGAGAATCAAAGAATGAGCTCTGAAGGCCAACATCTCTGCCTCTCTTAGCACCTGTTCATGTTGAGAACAGTTAGAAGAAGGTGACTTTGTAATGTATATATACTTCCTATGTTTTCCTTGCAAGGGTATTTTTGGAAGAAATATTGTAGAGAAACTATAGGGAACATCAAAGCAATTGTCATGTTGGTTATTACCTGGTCTTGATTTCTTTAGAGGACTTTTGGGGAAGTTTCCCAAAGAAGCAATGCTAAGATGACATTTAATAAAGAGGTCAGTGTTGGAGCAGCTTCCATCTCTCAATTCCACTTCTCTGTAAGGAAATGAGTTCCCACATGTATTTTGATCCTCTGAAGAAATTCCAGGTGCAGGTAGCAATAGTGACTGCACCTCAGCTCTCATCCACATTCCTTCCCTGTCCCCTCTGCAGGGGCTGGTGGTGTCCTGCAGGCTGGTTTGATTCCCCCTGGTCCTGAAGCTGAAGACAGAGTTGGATGAAATCCAGGAGCTAATCCTGGATACACTCTCCAACTGTCTCCGTGTGGAGGTTTCTGAAGCCCTGGCAGCTGGTGCCCTTACTGTGCTGAAGGAAAAGCTCTCACACCCCTCTGCAGTCATCAGGAGCAAGGCAGCCTGGGTCCTCCTGGAAATCAGGTAAAGAAACCTCTCTACTGCTCAAGTCCAAGAAAGAACTAATTCCAGGAGTTAATAAGTACCATTCATTTACAGCTGTGCTCCACTACACACTGAAGCTGCCATATTTCATATGTAAAGCACTATCAGCCTGAATGCACACATGGGTAAAACAAAATGGGACACATGGGGCTTAAAAAATTCCTAACTGCTATAAATCACTGAAGAAAGCAGATGCTGATCAGTCATTCCTTCTCCTTCTGTTTTCAGTATTGGCAGTGGAGTCAGGATTTTTTTTTTTTTCCCTGGTACAACATTGCCAGGAAAAAATTTTTGCCTGAAAAATCTTGTAGAAACACAATTCTGACCACTATGGAGGTAGAGAGAATCTCCCTTATATTTTTGGAAAAGTGCTCTCTCTCAGAATATTAAAGGTTCTTGTGGTTGAAGACAGAAATAGTTTTCTGCCAAAGGCTGCCACATACATCAGCAATGGATCAGAAAAAGCAATCTTTATATTAAACTTTTTGTCAGAAAATAGATTGAAAGGAGTAACTTAAGTCCAATGTACTGCAACCAGAAAATATAGTAAGTGTTCAACAAATGTCTAGTTTTAAAAGGTCTGCAGAAGATGTAGTTTACATATCAACTGGCACTATACATCTCCTCATGTCCTATAATAAAGAGAGGTCTTAGAGGAAAGGAGTGTAATTAACGTGAGTCACAGAAAGAAAGCAAAATGCAACTGAAATATGGACATGAGCTACCTTCTAGGTCCCTGCAATGTTCGGGCCACATTAAATATTCTCCTCATTAGACAGGCTGGAAAGAAAGAGAGATCTGTCTGGGAGAAGAATTCATTTCAGCCCTCTGATTTAGCAGGTTTTTAAACCTCTAGAGGCTTCACCAGTCAGGTTTGTAACTGCTGCAACACCTTTAATCCTACATGCTGCTGCGTGCAGCTGCCCATCAGTGTCAGTGCACCACAGAAGGCTCTTTTAAAGCCCAGCGCAGCAGTGACAGCTGTGACAGGGCTGTGGCACCGGGGCTGCGCTCCAGGCGTGCCCAGAGCCCGGGGGGCTGCACGGGCAGCAGGCACAGCTCGGAGGCACCGGAACCTTCTTCTTTCCACAGTTCTCACGCTGAGGGGAAGATCGCGGTGTGCGAAGAAGGGGTGATTCCTGTGCTGCTGAGCCTGCTGGAGGACCCCGAGCCCGAAATTCAAGTTAACTCAGCAGGAGCGCTGATGTTTGCTATTGTCGCACCTCAGGGTGAGAGACACAGGCAGTTCTGTCGGGTACCTCTTGGAAATGCAATTCTAGGGCAACTAAGTAACAAAACATTTGCCCCCCCTCCCCCCCAAGTCCTCAGTTTCTGGCAGTGTTAATGCTCGCCAAGAAACTCTGAGATTGGGACATTTCTTTATAAGTGTCTTCAGCAGCTATTGCTGCTTCCTCACAGTGCCTAGGGAGGACAGGATATTTCACATTTCATTGCCCTAAGTAGGTCAAGAAGTTATTTATCTACCTCACCTGCATCATTTCCCTCCAGAGGGGGAACATTTTCCATTCAAGTCCAGACCACACAGAGATCCACAAACGTGGAGCTAACACTGAATCAGCAGTGCTCAGCAGAGGAGCGCTGCTCTCTGGAAACATTCTGGGATTAGAGGCAGCTCCTCTCTCACAGCTGGGAGAGCAATGAATATTAATAAGGTCTGTATCTCTCTCTCTCCCAAGTAACTTACATGACACAGAAAATACTAACTGCTAAATTTCCAGTGTGATGAATGAGTAATTAGACATAAAAGACTCAATAACAGCAGTTGTGTTCCAATCCTCCTCTGCAAACCTTCCTCGGGCTTCCAAAGACAACTCAGGAGTGCATCTCGGTCTTTGAAGTGTTTTTAAAAATGAAAGACTGGGGGATGTTCTTAAGGGCATCTAACACACTCCATTCCTCACCCCCCTCCAAAATATAGTTTATTCTATCATTTGGTGCCTCGTATATTTTTAGATAATTTGTTGCAAATTAAATACTAATGTGCAAGGCAGATAAAGTTAACCATGAAAGATCTTTTTCCTTAAAAATAAACAGCTGGGAGCCAGCCTTGATCTCTGAAAGAAGAACATGTTCTGCCTCTGCACTGCACCTCCAGGGCTGCTCAGAGCTGTAGCCGGGCAGGGAATGGAACGTGTCAGTCCAAAAGGGTGATGATTAGATGTCATAACACATTTCAAAGCCAGTTTATTTCCCTCCAGGGAGATCCTCAGCCATGGGTGCTGAAGCCATTCCACCTTTACTGACGCTGGTTGCTGAGGAAACCAGCAAAGCGCGTTTGAATGCGATCAAAACCCTCACGCTGCTGGCGGAGCTGCCGGAGGGCCGCAAGACGCTGCTGGATCACAGGGACACGTTCCAGCGGTGTCTGGACGATCCCAGCGAGGCCGTGCAGAGAGCGGCCGAAATCGCCATCGCCGTGATCGACTGGAAACCCTCCTGCAGCCGCGATCTTTTCTAGACATCTATTGCCCTCTGTTGTTTGCCTGTAAAAGGTACATGGTTATATGAGACCTTCAACACCACAACTCTCTTCCTCACTTACTCTGGATCAGTTCCTCCTGGAAAGTCATTTGGCAACATCTATATTGCAGGTCACAAGCAGAAAAATGGAGAAGAAAAGTTAGGAAGTGTGGAGTTCTCCACTAGGTGTTATTGCCCAAGATACCAAGATTTTCCTATGATACAAGACAACAACCCTTTTTGGTTTTGTTTCCTATCAAACACTAATCAATAACTTTGATATATAAATATATAAAATATTTCAAATATAAATATATTTGAAAGGCTCACAATCAACCCCTCCAGCAGTCTTGTCTGTACTGACAAATTGATCTAACAACAGGAATTTACATGAATTTTGCTGAAAACATTTGTTGAATGTGGGATTAAGATCAAAGTCAGAGAACCTTTACTAGGGTATCCCTTGGTAAAGCCATGCTGGGGGCTCTCCAATTCCAATTCCTAATTGGAATTGCTTATAATAGGGAACAAAAGCATCTCAGGGTTTGAGCTGAAGGGCAGTGGAAGTGGTGGGAAGTTTCAGTAGCATTTTATTCACTGGGAGTTCAAGGCTGGTCGCTACAGACACGCCACAAACTTCTGTCTGCAGCTACAAGAGTGTAATTTAAGAGGCTTCAACAGGAGGCCTGGGCAGAGAAATAACCCAAATGAGCAGGACAGCCCTGGCCATTGTCAGCCACCAAGGAAGATGTGACAGAGCAGCTGGAGCAGCTTCACAGAAAGTCCCATTTGTTTTCACTTGTGTTTTGTTCTCACATGGGAACTTTATATCCAGAATTGTAGCTACAAAGAAGCTGCATCAGCTCTATAAAAGCGGTTATTTGTCAGGGCTGCTTTTCCATTCAAACCCACAGTCACACTGCAAACTGCATTACCCTTATTACCAGTATAAACTCTTCCTGTAGGAGTGATTACAGTTAAAATGTTTCTCTTCCATAAAGTAACCAAAGGGTGAATTTCCTCTCCTATAAAGATGTGATTTAAGAGTATTGAGTCAGTTGGATTCATTCCCTCCAGGCAGGATCTTGGAGGAACTCTGACTTTTAAACACATAAGGCACTCATACGTGATACATATTGGTGCCAGAGTGCATCCAGCTCAGTAAGAGCAGCCAGGCAGCTTTAACAACATGTTAAAGGACTAGAGCAGCACAGTGTAGGCTCAGCTGCTCTTACAGAACTGCAGGAAAATCTGGTAACAATCATCATTTTACCCAGGTCCAACCTTGTCACAGCCTTCCCCGATAATTCAGGTGAGTTCCCTTCAGTGAGTTCCCAAAATGGTCAGCTTGTTCAGATGCAGAAATAAGACCATTCACACTGAACTGCTCTGACTAGAAGAAACTGACTTGGACCTTAAGTGCTGCATTCCAAGTATCTGCCTGATCAATGCTTTAAAGACAATATAAACTGTTCCTCAAAAATCCTCTACAGTGATCAGTGTTCTCACCTTACACACACACTACAGAAACAGAACAAAGCCTCAGGTGAACTCTGAGATATGGACACCACTGGGGCCCTCCCACATGTCAACTTTTGTGTCAGCAATTCTTTGGCACTGTTACACCTGACAACATGAAACCATCACACTCCAAACACAGCAGGAATTCCCTTGGGCTGTACTGACCATGTGCTGCCTCTGCAAATGCCAGAATTTAAAGTCTGCATACAGAAAGCCATGAACTAATGTTAGTTGGGGTTTTCTATTTACAAAGCTGCATTATTGACAGAAAGGTTGCAGATATAATAATCAAAAGTCCCATGCTGTGCTGAGGGCTAATTCCCTGCTTTGGAATGAGAGACAAGAGTCCCCATTTCATGAGGCTGGGAATTTATTAGCACTGTAGGTGTCAATAAAAGAATTGGCTGGATCAAAGGAACAGCTGATGAACACTTTCCCTGGACTGACTTTGCTTTCAGTCAGGAATACTCCATAATAAAGCTGCCACAGACTTGGTCACAAAAATGCTGAAGATCTTTCCGAATCACTTCATACACATTATAAATATTTAAATTAACATCTCAGGATGTGGCCCCTCACATTCTAATTAAACTCACAAAGGAAATGCTGTGCATGCAGCAAGTCTCTGGTTTTAGCACTGTGTCCTCCCCAGTGCTCTGTGCTCCAATGGCTTTAGCACCAAGGCAGATTTTTAACATCAATGAAATCAATTTGCCTTTTTAGCTTGAAGCCAACAATTATTAAGGCCTAGATATAATTAATGTAGTCCCAGGTCAATACTGGAATTAATGCAGTTAAACTCTACACAGATTGAGTTTTCAAACCAGTTGCCCAGCAATCCTCAGCAACACCAGAAGGCAAGACAGCTGCATCCATGGGAAACAAGACTTCCCTGTGGAGTCTTCTGTCCCATTCAGGCAGAGGTCACGTTGAATTTTTTCTAACAGTTTCCAGAAGGTTAAGAATGTTATGGCTCTTTGCTCTTGCAACTACAGACTCATTTCCCCTGTCCCTATATGCTTTCAGAAGGCCAAGGAGTAGAAACAATTCTGTCCTGCTCTGGAAAATGGCAGCTTTTAATTCCATCTCTTCATGTTTCAAAGCAGGGAGTATATTTGCTTCCAACCACTACATTTTCTATTAAAAAATAAAAATCAAAACTCATATAGTGAGAGATTTGTCAAAGGGCAAGATAGTCTGTGAAAGTCAGATTTGGCTAATGACATTAAACCAGAAGGGCAGAGACAGCTACATGCAAAGTTAATATGCTCAAAGCACAGGACCAATTTTTAGCAAGACAAAGTTTGCAATTTGAATGAATAAAACCCATTTTAATAATTTGTTTTAGCATACCTTGCATATAAGCTACATTTTAAAAGTTACAGGTTCCAATACTGTAAACAATAATACTGCACAGAGTGACAAGAAATTCATACCTCAACTTGAAGCTCTTCCAGGTCCCTTCAGAAAAGCAGGGGAGGTGCTGATCCAGGCAAGCCCAGCTGCTCTGGCCTCAACTCTGCCAGGTGAGGAGAGGGTGGGCTCAGGAGCCCCAGGGGAATTATTCTTTCTCACAGCTGCCCATGGTAGATGGCAAGAAGTAATGTTCTTCAGGAGGCACAAAAAAAAACCTATTTTATTAATAATAAGGATGATAACTTGAGGCACTGCTTACACTGTCTTGCATCAGAACAACTGGTAGAAACTGGAGTGAGTGAAGTTTTGCTCTGTCCTTTAGGTTTTCCAGCACAGGTCTACAATACACCCTCCATGTGAAAGTGCCACAAATCACAAATAAAACCCGGAGGTTTTTGCATTTCTCATCTCTTTCAGCAGTGTATTACCAGCTGTTATTAAATCTGGGACTACAGATTCTCAGTTCAGCACAAGGGAAGGTCTCTGATTGCTGCTCCCTTCCTTCTCTGTGGGTTCTCTGCTCCCCCAGAGACCACTGCAGCAGGGCACAGACATCTGCAGCTGGCACATAAGACTATTAAATAAATTAAAGCAGCCAGCAGCTTTCCTGAGAGCAGCTTTGCTGTCCCCCACAGCCTGTGCCCAACCCTTTTCTGTGCACTCTGTCCCCAGAAATGTCAGCTCTGAAGTCCTCTGGCTCAACACTTCAAAGAGCTCAGGTGCCCCTCAAATACAAAGGCTGACATGGATTCATTGCTTACCTTTGCTCCCCATTTTTGTGCTGGCTTTTACTTTAAAGGAGCACTCCTGGTTTTACCAATACAGGAAGGTCAGGGAGCTGAGTCCCCTGGCAATCCCAGCTGGGCTCCAATCACCACAATTTCCTGCACCTCAGGAGCTCAGCCTTGTGCCATGGCCTCATTCACCATGGCCAGACAGTCTGCTGAAAACCAAACCATGGCTACTGCAGATTTATTCCAAGCCAAGGCCCAGACCTTCCCTCCCCTGGCATTTCAGTGCATGAGTGCATGTTTTTCAATAATGAAATAGAAATAAATCCAATTTTCAGTTCTAAGAACAGGATGTTCTCATCATCATCAATACTAAACATTTGTGAGATACTTGGATACATTTTTGTGGGTGATATATACTAATTAAATGAACAGTGATTACCCTTTTCCAGGATTTTTCCTAAGAAATATGTAGCATTTCTTAAATGGAAGATTTTGTCTAGTGTGTGTTCTTTACAGAGCAGTGTCACAATTTGCTAATAGTGCTACTAAGTGCATATTTTATTTTATTTTAATAAAATAATTCTAACTAAATAATATCTAACTAAAGTCCACTAAAATAAGCTTTAACCATGTATCTCACCTGGCAGGGTAAGCTGGGATGTCTCAAGACCCCCCAAAACAGAGCTGTGTTATGCTGTACATACCATGCAGGTACTTTGTGCTGTGAGTCAGAATTATTTGGAGTCTCACCACTAACCAGAAGTATTTCAAATGTTTAGTCAGACACTGGGGAAAAGGTGTGCTCACAGTGCCCATCTCTAAAACATGACAATGCCCAGAAGAGTGTAAGCTACTGGTTTTATCTGAGTGTCCTCAACAACAGGTCATGGACAGAGCACCCCTGAAAACTGAAGAAAAGTAATTTTCATCCTTAAAGTTGTGAATGCAATAGCTACCAACCTGAGTTGGCATTTAATGTTAGCTAAACATTACAATTTTATCAACTGTTCACAATATAAAGCAATTTTTCTTTGAAGTTCTGCAAAATTACCAGAGCCAAGAGCAGCTGCCAAACTTTACGTAAACATTTGAGCTCTTCCCTTCACAACATCCACCTTCAGACCAGACTGAAATCAGGTTGCTGAGGGCATACAGTGAATATCCCTGGGAAACTGTGGGTTAGATTTTCAAAACTCTGTAGTTCTGAAGGGGAAAATCATGTAATGATGCCTGATTAACCAGGAGTCATCCAAAGGCTGCTCAGACTTCCAGGAAATCACTTGTGGTTTTTGTCTTTATCCAAATAGCTTGTTTTTCATCCATTACTATTACCCAGAGCAAAAACCTAGACACCAAATGAAGTTTCTCTGTCTTCCATTGTATTATATAAAAATCCCATCACTTTTTGGACACCAAATACTTCAAAATATACAATTACTTTAATACATACAAGTCTTCATAGCACGTTAAATACAATTAATTCCATGGTCTTTAAAATATTCTATCACTGTGTTAAGGTTTGCACTGGTATTTCTGAAGTATTGATTTGATCTTGCCTATGCAAAGGACCCTGCAGGGATTATGCTGAATTGCATCAATTCTAGTGAAGAGCAGCAATTATGCTGGAATCCAGAGAATTCGGGGTTAGATCCAAATGAAGCAAAGATCCTGCCAGGAGATTAGGGAGTGCTGAAGCCCAGGAGGTAGAGCAGGGAGCTGTGGCACGTGCAGGGGTTGCTCTGCTCTCCCCTCCAGCTGCACTCGCTGCCAGTGCTGTGGCAGAGCCTCGGGAATGCTCTGGGACAGCACAGAGCCACCAAAAAGTGCAAAAAGGAACAGGAATTGTGGCACTGCCTGCCTGAGCAATCAGCATCTTCTTCCTACACTCGACTCCCCAGGAAGCTGAATGAGATGAAAAGAGGATCTATTGCTTTTTTGCTTCGAAGTGTTAAATCTGTGTTTCCCTGTGTCCCCAGCTGGTACCAAACTTACCAAGTGGAGACAATCAGCCTGGTTTGGTTGATACCCCACAGCTGTGACTATTCTCCTTCCTGAACTGCTAACTCATGCTGCCATGCAGCAGGAATCCTATTTCTCAATGAAATCTTTAGAGGAAAGATTTATAGCTTTGCAGAAAAGCAGTACAGAGCCCTTCAATGTATTTGCAAAATGCAGCCCAGCATTCCAATGCTGTGGATGTTTCACCACGGGCTGGTTTGTAGCAGTCCACAGAGAGAGAACATTGACTCCAAGCCCACAGTGAAGAGGTCCTTGACACACCAGGGTGGGAACTGATCAGTAAGAAATAAATATGTATACACACACATAAAAATATATTTTAAATATATATAATATATAGAGTGCATATATATAATGTATTATCTGTGTATATATAATACAAGTATTTTGTATAAAAAGCTTCACATTCAAGTATAGGTATATATTAAAATATCAAGAGAGGAGGACCTTTGGAAGTTAGCCTTAAACAGATAATCTACTGTAAGGAAAATTCTTTTTAAGATTGAGACAAGTGTTCCCCAATTTCAAAATGTGATCAATTCAGAGGTTAGTGTTCCACTGACAACTGAGAAACACAACCCAATGGAAAGTGAGAAAAAGGGGGGAGAACTAATAATAGGAAATTATTTATAATATCAAACACATTGATATATACATAAATCCTTTACTTAAGATATCCCATGTTTGGAGGGAGAAAAGCAATGTTTTGAGTTTGTAATACAGTCCCTCAGTGGTTGTGGGCTTTTTGCAGTCAAATTATCACAGCCAAAGGAAGAGGAAAATTGAATGATCAGAGGAAGGGTTGAAAATCAAAATAGTGTCACCAACCCTAAAAGATAGTTCACAAAACCTCATATGAAATATGGCTCATGCAGCCTTGTTCGGAACATAAAATATGAAATGTATCATGAGCAGAGAGAATATTGGATGGAAATTGTGAACCTCAGCCTGGGATTGGTTCAATGTCTAAATAGAAATTCTCTCTCTTGAAATCCCAGTGGCCTTCATCTTTAAATTGTTGAAATTCTGATCACAAAATCAGTGAGTAAATCACTCTGATGTTTTACAAATGTAGATAATGAAAATAAAAAGTGTATCTAATTATATAAATCTACAAGCCATCATTTTTGCTTGATGCAGTACAATTCCAGGACTGTGATCAGGGAGTTATGCAAAGTAGGCATGGCAAAACACAGCCACAGTCAAGAGGATGATGCCATTGATATTCACAATGTTTCTCCACAGTGGCACTTCACTGGTGTCCATCAGTTTCTTCTTCATTGCCTCTTCTTCCTCCTTGCTCAGTTTGGGGCCCTTCTGTTGGTCCAAGCCACAGAACCAGTTGTAAGCTTTCCTACAGCATCCCGGGTCCTCCTGGTTTTCCTCATCAACTGGAAGGAATAAATAACACTCTGCTTAGGAAAGGTGAATACAGATCATGGCACACACTTGATCTCTGGGACTGAGGACATTCCTGTTCTGATTTATGGTCATAATTCAGTGGAAGCATTTTAGTACAAAACAGTACAAGAATCAAGTTAATGCTGTACTTTCACAGCTCACCTGGGAAAAGAGGGATTTTCTACGTGTTCCAAGACACTTGTGCCTTTTGCAGCCCAGAGACTTGGCCTGGCAAACTATGCTTCAAAGCTTAAACTCCATTTTTTCAATACTTTCTACAGTCTTGACTGAAATTTATTGAATTTATTCCCAATTAAATTAATTTGAGGATACTGATGAAAATGAACTTGGGAGCAGAACCAGAAAGCCAGTGAAGAGAGCAGGTGGATTTGCACTCTGCTTTCACAGTGCCTTCAATCCTGACCACAACCCACTATTCCAGGGGAATTCCCTCCGAGTGCTGGAGTCACACACAGTTCTACCAATGCACAGTTCTGCCTCTGACCCAGTGCACTGCATTGGTTTAGTCCTAGAGCTGCCACCCAACTACCAAGAGAGTAAGATTTTCTCCATTCAAATCCACTTCACTTCTGATTTACACTGAGCTTGGAAGATGGTAAAGGCAGCTCATGAGCCATTTAAATTTGTAGAGGCTGAGGATTTGTTGTTAGGGGGAGGGAGGATGTCTTTGATTATCAAGTGTGTTAATGTTCCTTCAGGAAACAAGGATGCTCAAACATATGACAGAATCTCTAGGTATTCAAGAGTTACCTGATTCATCATCTTTTTCATCAGCTCTGTCCTGCTCCTCATCTGCATCAAGATCAATCCGTTCTTCTTTGCTGTTCCGCAAGGACCAGCACAAGCGGTAAAGCTGCCACGGAACAAAAGGAGCAGAATTGGTCATGGGCTGACCACACAGAGACCAGCCAGCCTGGCCAGCACCTGAGCTGGCTGTGAGATCACAGCATCCCAAATGTCTGGAGTGTCTAAGGCTATTAGAGTCACTGAACACCTGTGACAGGTAAATGAAGACCATTTCCTTTGCTTTCTTCCAGGAGTTGTATGCTGGGGGTGGCTGAAGTGTTGAGAGCTAACACACCATGTACAAACTGCTGGTTTCATTGTGTTCCATTTCTTAAGGAGCAGGACTGCAGAAATACTCACATGTACATCAGGAATGGGCTTGGTCATGAAGGAGACTGCCAGGATGACGATGGCAGTCACCCCAAAGAGAATCATTGCAAAGTAGAGGTAGTGAATGCCACAGATGATGAAGGGGCAGTTGGAAGGGGCCACACAGCTGCCAGTTCCGTAGGCAAACTCAGAGATCATCCTGCCCAGTCCAGCCAGCAGCCCAACGATTAGGCCCCAGAAGGCACCCTGCAGGCAAGGGTGTGACAAGAAGGAATCAAAATGAGTAATTTCAGGCATGGAAATAAACTCTGAGCTCTCAAACAGTTGCTGGAGGAAACATGAATGTTTCATTGAATGTGTTACAATGGCCTTGGCATTAACCCAGATGCTTTCAGTGACCTTATTTACAGCTCAGTGGATGAGAACAACTGAAAGGGGCAATGAACAGCTCTGAGATATCAGGCACACCTCAGGACACTGGTCCAGACCATTTCTCACAGTCCATACAACTCTCTCCTTCTACAGGACAGGTTTCAGACATGGATTGCACACCCCAGGTGCTGTTCTCATACCCTTTTGCCTTTGAGGGCATAATCCCTGACAGCTCTGGCATAATGGAACCAGCCTGAATGTTGTGTTATCCTTCCTGAAATGTGTGTCTGGTTTATCTGCTAATGGTCCTGAGAGTAATTGCTTAATTCTCAGTTCTGTTAGTGGGTGCCTGGTGTACACTACTCCAGCCCAAAGTGTAACAGACACACAGTTTGTAGGGGCATAAACTGAAATATGGGAAATTCTGTTTAAACATGGGGGTTTTTTTGTTTTATTGTAAAGATGCTTGATCATTGGAACAGGTTGTCTAGAGACACGTGGAGTCTTCACTCTTGGGGATATTCAAAACCCAACCAGACAGGATAGGTAAGAGGGAATTTTTTTGGTAAAGCAGCTTGGTGATCAATATCTTAAATGATAACTTTCAAATATATGTTCATAGATTATGCATTTAACACACTTCTTGGCAAAGTGATAGATAACCTAAGCTTCAGAGCTGTCTATGGTGACTGTTTATCTATCAGACTAAGAAGGAACTTCTTCAAACTCCTCTGTGAAATGTTAGGCTTTCGGCTATGGAGACACAAAATCCCTGGGATATACTGGGATTAAAACTAACAGGAAGCGGTTGCTCATACAAAAAAAAAAAAAAAACAAAAAAAACCCAAAAAAAACCAAAAAAACAAAAACAAAAACAGTTCTCCTAATTCCTAAAGGAGCATGCAGCATACCTGTTTCCTAATTTGCATTTACCTGCTCATTGACACGCTTGCAGAAGATACCAAGCAGGAAAACAGCAGCAATGGGAGGTCCCAGGTAGCTGGTAACAGACTGAATATAATCAAAGAGCTGCCCACTCTGAGCTGACTGCACCACAGGAACCCAGGCAATGCTGATGCCAATTAAGAGTAACATAAATGCCCTGTAAACATAGCCAGATATTCAATTAGCCATCTGCTTAGAAGTATCTATGATCTATCAGAAAGAAAAAAACTCCAGCCTTTAATCAATAATTTACATGTTCATTTTGTATTTCAACTAGCGAAATCAATTATAATGGCCAATTAGCACTGAACAAACAAAAGAAATCCAAGTTGGGATGTCAAATATCCATCAGCATATAGTTAAATATGCAATCAAAACATAGAAAATCACTTTTCTCCTGTGGTTGTTATGTCCAGAGACAAATCAATAGCAGATGAACTAGGACTAGTTCATTGATGCTGCAGCCTGGTGCAGCACGGAGCCCAGGAAGGTAATTTAAAAGCTTTTCCTTCAAGCAGCAGTGGGAAGCAGTGAGAATCAGCTTGGCTGCTTCCTGAACACTGTGTGTTCCCTGGGGAGCGCGCGGGGCAGGACGGGCGCTGCGGCTGCAGGAGGCCACGGCAGCTCTGCAGGGCAGCCCCAGGGGCTGGCACTGCGGGAGGGGCACCAATGGAGCCTGGGCCGGGGCTTGAAACTGGGCCTGGGCCTGAGCCTAGGTCCCAGGCCTGAGCCTGAGCCTAGGGCCTGAGCCTGAGCCTGGGCCTGGGCCCAGGCCTGGGTCTGAAACTGGGCCTGAGCCTGAGCCCACCGAGCGTTCAGGGCTGTGAACAGGGGCAGCTCACCTGCCAGCCAGCATCAGCTCCTTCTCAGATGGCCGGCTCCGAATTTTGGTGTAAATGTCCATCGTGAACAAAGTACTGGCACTGTTAAAAATGGATGTCAGGGAGCTCATGAGGGAGGCCAACATGACTGACAGCATCAAACCCCGCAGACCTGGAACACACACACAGGAATGGGGATGAGCACTCCGTGCAGAGCCTCGGTACCTGGCACCAGGTGTTCGTCCAACCCTTTCCATCGGCCAGCTCTGAGTGTGTCTGGCACATTTATGTGCCTGACATAAAATCCTGCCTGACATTCCCTTGCTGGGGAAGCAGAGCTTGGAAAAAGCTATTTACAGCAGTGCCAGGGAAACTCTTGAACTTTTAGCATGTAGGTACTTCCTTAGGGAATGCTGCCTGATTAAATGCTGGAATAAAAAGAAAGTAATATTAAGCAGATTTTTCCCAACAGTTAGAAAAATCATTCCTCTTGTTTGCAGGAGAGTGCTCACTTGCTCATAGTATATTTGTGAGCCAAGTTTCTTTTGCTTTCTGTAAACCAGAGGTCAGCCACTTTTCCAGGTGGTCTGGTCTGGTCACAGAGCATGGGAAAGTACTGCAGAATTTTAACAAGAGTTATCAAAGGATGGGAAAGTAGCAAAGCTATCAGGGAAGTGCCATGGTCTCTATAAAATCATATCCTGGCTTTTTCTGCCTTATGAGCCAGCACCCGCCTCTGTGGGATTGGCAGGAGGATCACAGGAACAGGCCTCCAGCTCAAAAATCCTGGCAGAGAGTCTTTTATAAATCATTGGCCAAGCAGGTTATTTTTTACCTTCACAAAAAGGGAGCTCATTTACCATTTCAGCACCCAGTGTTTGCAAGCTGAGAGCTGACACGGTCAGTGCAGATCTATTCTGCACCTACAGCTAATACAGACAGCCCCTTTGGTTAATAGTACATCATTCTAGCAAGAATTTTGGAACTAAATATGGGTCTTGGACTCCCTGTATCACTTGTTTTTACAGTCTGGCTTTCCTAAAACAAAGAAACAACAAATACAGACAGTGTCTTACCATTTGGCATAAGCTCCACTACCAGTTTTGGATAAGCAATGTTTGTGCAGCCCACTGCGGTGCCACAGTGGCGTTGGCAGATTTCAGGCACAACACAAGCCACCACATCTGAGGAGAGGATAATGAGACTCTGAGACAAGGTCATATAAACAACAGATTGCTCCAAAATTCATAGAGCTTCTAGAATGTATCTCTGTGTTGAGCCACCGGATTGACATATCTGATTTCATCCTTGGTTTGCTGGCAGGAGGGAAGGTGATTCTAAGCCTCTTTCCTCCCCCTCCCCCTCCTCTCTGAAAGAATACTGACAAGTGCTGCTGGTCAAAAGAAAATCAGTACTCATGTGCCAGACCAGGGCTGAACAACACAAGGAGACCAAGGAGAAAAACAGAGGAACACAAAGCCCACTCCCTGCAGACTGAACCTCTCTCCTCTGCCTGCTGCCAAACACAGCCAAACTCTCTGCTGGTCAGGGAGACAGGAATGTGGCATTTCCCCATGCTGCCCTTGGGATTGCCCATGGCCCAAACTCTGCAGTTTGTGAGTGATGGCCCTGTCCCTCCAATTGCCAGCAGAATATCTGTCCTGGACAGCATTTTCCACTCATTCAGTCAGAGTGGGGCTGTAACAAACAGACAGCTGGGAGGGGTGCTCTGGAATTTCTTTCCCCTAAACCAGACAGCAATAGTAATAGCAGAAACCTGGGATGGGGGAAAACAGGAAGGCCTGTGGCTTGTTACAACACAGTTAGCTGAAGGTCCCTGGACTATTTGGATGAGAAGATGACAATCTAACAGTATTTGGTATTTTGAAAGAGACAGAGAGATTGACAATGAAAGGCAGGCATCAAGAACTTTGCATTTCTGTATCCAAATCATACCTGGGTACAAAATCCGGCTGATCATTCCAGGCATCACTATGATAAACATGGGCAGGAGTTTGAGGTACCCACACAGGACACAGCCAGCCTTTACATGGGACATGTTCTTTCCAGAGAGACATCTTTGGACAATGACCTGTCAATGACACATGGTAGCTATAACACTTCCATGATCACATCATGCCATGTTCCAGATACAAGGTACTTAACTTCTGTGATAGCAAAAGAGCTTATTTAGCATTTCTGCTGCAAGGAAAAATGAAAACTACATGAAAATCAAAGGATATGTTTGAAATAAGTAATGGAAAATACCACTTATCCAGTGTGTGCCTGAGAGGTAAGACTTATCTCACAAAAAGTTTTTAAAGTAGACAGAATAAAAAGCAAAAAAGGAATGGAATGTTTGACTGAGCAGTAAATACAGTTACATTGGGGGTTTTGTTAATTTTTGAGAAATCATGAAGATGATCTTTCTCACAATTCAATATGCAGATAGATCATTTGTTAGAGACACATTCACATGTTGCAGGTGCAGGAACACACTTTTCTTTACTCATGTCAGTGTGATCTCTTGGGGAAACTGGACAGTAGGTTTTAGACAGAAGGAAGGATGATGAGGGAAGAGTCTGCCAGCTGAAAGACCGGACATACAAAGAGCATCCCCCCAAGACCATGCTAGCAAAGATGAAAGCTGCACATATAAGGAACAAACTTGTCTAACTGAAAAGGGGATGGTATCTAGACCCAGTCTAACAAGGGTTATTTGTTGCATGGTTTCCTAAGAAAGCGTTCACATCACAACCTCTCTGTGTTTCCACATATGGTTGCAGACCAAAACTGAGAAAGAAGGCAGACATGGGATCTGCTGGGCAGACATGTGCAGGAAGGTTAGAAAAAACACTCATTCCATTTTCTTACATGTGAGAAGTGTCTAGAAACCAGGAACTGAAAAGTCACTGACCAGTCTTGAAATGACAGCCAGCTGTGTGACCAGAGCTTTGCATTACAGGGGAAGATCACACTGGAGCATGGATTTCTGTGTTTGGCCCTTGCAAGGCACTGGGCCCCCCATTACCTGATCTGTGCACCAGTACCACAGGGCAATGATGCTCAGGCCAAAGACCAGCCCCGGCCACGGCAGGTCCCCGGTGGCGTCGCGGAAGATGTGGAAGGCGTCGCTGCGGGGGATGTAGCACTTGGGATCCACCTCAATGCCCCCATAGGTGGTGTTGGAGGGAACAGCTGCCATGTATTTCTGCATGAAAGCCTCATACCCTCCTACTTCAGAAAATGCTGAAACATAGAGAATAAAAGTAGCAATAAAGGATTATCACTGCAATCTCAAACAGAGCTTGAGAGCGTGAAGAGAAAAGCCTCCTTAATGTGGATGTAAAAATCGTGTCATGGGATGCTGTTTATTACCTTACACATTCACTTGTGCTTAGGAGACAGAGTGACTCAGTGACTAAAGGGCTTTGGCAATATGCCTGACTTTTGGCAACATGCCTGTTTTCTTCCCTGATAAATATATATAAGAGCTGAAACCTCCTGGTTAGGGTAACAGTTTTGCACAGCAGGATTCACTCCCATAGCCACTGCAAGATTTGTGGTGTAACATTCCAGTTTAATTAATCTGATTTACTTACCAAATCCCGTGAGAATAATGGATCCCACTACCATGATGAATGTCTGTAAGGTGTCTGTGTAAATCACAGCTGCAAGGCCACCTGATGGCAGAGAAAAGTCAGGACAAATAAGTTAGCCCTGGGCAAATATCTCAGTGGAAATGCTTTTTTGTTTATGTCCCTTTTCTCACCACCTCTGTCTTTCAAAGACCACTGTAAATAACCCCCTTTTACATGTTTTCATTTCACCCTTTTTTTTTTTTTTTCCCACTTTTCTCTTTCTTCTGGCTCCCCCAACATCTGATTTATCAGACTTCTCTGCATACTCACCTGTGATAGTGTAAAGAGCAGTAATAGCAAGCAGGATAATTATGGCCACATAAAGATTCAGCCCTATGGCCAGCTGGATAAATACAGCTCCAGAGAATATGTCAGCCTGGGAACAAAAAAATAAAAATACAGATTCAGCAATGTTCAGGTTCATGATGATATGTTATAGTTCCATGATGAGGACACTGAAATACACAACTCTGCCTCTTGTAGCACTGTAGATACAAATAAAAAAGAAAATAGTAGCCATTTTTGTGCACCTGCCAGTGTCCCCTCAGAGCTGTGGAGTTCTTAGTACCAGAGGTGTAATACTTCTCAGAATTCCCAGGCCATTTTTAACAGGAATTTTTTTCTCTAGACAGTTACCTTACTGCTCAGTATTTAGGCACTAAGAGACAGATTCAAAACAAACTGTTAAAACTGAGTGTGAGTTCCATTTGCTGCTGTGTGCAGGGCTGGACTGTGTGACACCTCCAAGACACAGCACAATTCTCTTCCTTCAGTGCCACCCCACAAATCTCCTTCCCTTTACTGCTCACATGTGGTGTGGCTCGTCCTGCTGGTTTGGGACAAACAGTGCACTTGCATTAAAGGCAAACATCTCATATGGCTTCTATTTTTAAGTTCCTGTCAGAAGAATTAGCAGTTGGCTAAGAGAGGAAACCTTTAGCTCTTGCATAAGAAAGGAATTGTTCAGGTTTCAGAGTAACACCAGGAGTTAATCCCATTAAATCAGTTCCTGATTCAGAGGTAATTGGCATCAATGTTATTTATACAACTTTGCAATCAGAATAATCTGCCCCAGTGCACTTGTGATGCCTTACTGTAAATTATGTTTTCATTAGAGGTCACTCCCGAGCATGCAGCTCGTGGGCTCCTCTGCAGCTCGCCCGCCTTCCTCCCTTCGCACCCACACCCACATCGAGGGCTCTGCAAAGAGACTCCCACCCTCAGCCGAGAGCCCCGGGAGAGCAGGGCACGCCCCGCAGCGGGGAGGGATGCAGCCCCGAGCCGAGAGAAAAACCATCCTCACTCCCGAGACAGTGCAATGACACTGCAGGACAGGACCCCGCCCTGGCTCCTGCTGAAGAACGAGGAAAAGGCTGGAGCTGTGCGGCCCCGCTGCGCTGGCAGCAGCCAGTGCCTTCTGTGGAGCGGAGTGTCAGCCACAGCCGAGGTCCCACTCCCAAAACTCTGCCTCTGGAGCAGATTTCTTACAGGCTTCACTTTGGAAATGGGAACCAGCATCTTTAGGTCTTACCCCACTGGCTGTCACACCATATCCTTTGCCCCAGCTCTCTATGGTAATTTGTTTCCCATCTTTTCACACCACTAATCAGTCCATGTTCCAGACCTTCCTTTTACTGTTCTTGGCTTTAGTTTAGCCTATGTGTCATTAAATATTAAGGGACCTAAAATGATTCCCACAAAGTAATGTATAGTTAATTATTGAGCATTCTGAGCAATGTATCAGCCTCTTCAAACTGCTGAGTTATCTTCCAGCTTCACTGCTCCTCCTCCCCAGTAAGATTATTGCCTTCCAACATTTCCTTGTTTCTCCACTGATACTCTTTTATTGACAATCATTATCTAATCTCTTACTAGAGTCACTCTTTCCTTTACTCTGCAGGCTGTCTCTGCAAAGGCAGGTATCACAAAGGAGCAGCTGGCCAGACACATGGCAGCTGAGTGAGTGTATCCTGTGAGTATGAGTACCAGAGCAGGGACACCTACTCTTTAACCCCTGCACTGTGCTCTCCTAGGAGAAGGTTATTCCTCTCTTCCCCCTGACAAGCCTATGCCCATAGATTTCCTACTGAAATTATGTACAATGAACATAAAGAAAATGCTGTAACAGATTCAGAAGTTCCAGCTTATGATTTCTGATTTCTTCAAAAACATTCAGGTTTTAATTCCCTTTTGTCTTGTCATAACTTAGTCTATTACTATCCATCAAGACTTTATTTTTACTAGATCATTTTCTTTGGCATAATGACCAATATCATCAACTCTAGTGGCTAAAGAGCCTCTGCAAGCTGCCATGGGCTGTATTTACAATGTGCTGCACACTTAGGAAGCAGGTACAGGTGAGGTCCCTGTATGACGGAAATCCTTTGGGTGAAAAAATCACATGTGTCCTGATCCCAAGGATGAACTCCTTGCAGCATGTCCTTGTCTGTAAAGTGGCTGATTAGCCACAAAGCAAGGCAAGAAATCAACAAAACCCACACAAACTGTGCAGGGAAGGAGAAATGGAAAGGCCATTGCAGAGGTGTGCAAAGGAAATCTGATTCTCACACAGTGGTGGCACTGTGCCAGAAAGCACAGCAGGAGTCACACAACCTGATATGTGATATTGCTCCCTAGAAAGCATTGTAATTATATTATTAAGTACACTACATAATATTTCAACACAGCAAGGAAGAGGCACATGAAATAACTACCCCAGGAGCAAGAGGTGCCACTGTTCTGCAAGGATAAGGGGCAGTGAGAATCACTGGTGGGTGTGACCACCCATTCAGGGCAGGGCAGAAGCCCATCCCTCTCTATCAAATCTCAGAGAGCCCCAGAGATCCCAAGGGAGTGTTTGCCAAGGCAGCACTGAGGGAAGCAAAATACAATGGGGCTTGTCAACACGTTGGTGTGTTTGGATATCCAACGTGTCTGTGGGGAGGGAGGCCTGTGCTCCCTCCCTTTGCTCCCTCCCAGTGCTCCCTCCCTGTGCTTGCACCTCTCCACAGCACAGTTCCCTACAGCCCAGCAGGGACCAGCCCTTCCCTCTCTGCTCTGGCCACCACGTGGACATGCTGTTGCACAGCATGGCACAGCAAAACCTACTCTGAGATCCTCTGATAGCACCTGAAACCTCCAAGGCCTGGCTGCTCTGCCTAATCTGAAGCAGATAGAACAAGTAAATCAGTCCTGGGCAGACCCTGCCCATCCAAAGGCAGTGACATGGGGCAGCAATGCAGACCTGTTTGTCTCATCTCACTTGTACAGGCACAGACACTACCAGAGCTGCTTGGGGCAACTGGGGGAAACTAAAGAAATGCTTAGAGGAAATTGAACACCATATTTTTCCCCTGCATAGCACAGAGACTGGGACCCAGCTCCATGGCACTTCCCCATAAACACCTGGAAAATGGGTTGATGAGAAGCTGGGATGGTTCAGTGGTAGAGTAGGGCCCAGGTAGCCTGGTGCTGTATGGATCCCTTGACTGTGGAGAGTGTTTGATCCTCATGACCACACTAGAAGCTTAAATGCAGTACCTATTTTTCCTGGAAACAGGACACTCCAACTGAAGCAATGAAAAATCCCATAATCAGACACTTAGGCATGACACAGACTGGAAATCAAAGCTGGATAGTAAATTCAGAACCTAGGAGCACCTTGATAGGCTCACAACCAACATGTGTTGCTGATAAGGATTGACTGGAGGAGTTTCTCTGCTGCTGGAACATCCAGAGCTCTGTGTTGTACCCAGGAGTTCTGATTATGATAGCTGAGCACAACTACAGCAAACTCTCTAATCCTTTTGAAATATACAGAAATCCAGCTCTGAGGCCAGCTCATGCCACCAAGCTGTTTAATTTATAACCTCTCTAAGGATCAGTTATGATGTGAGAATGAGAGCAAAAGGCCAATCTTTTAGCTTAAATTGCACTATTATCACTCAGTTCCCATTCAGAGGGCAAAGACTAATCTGCCATGACAACTTCTGCAAAACAACAGACTGAGGTATTCCTGAACTGTGGACTTCTTTAGAAGCTTGGTACTTTCAAAATATATGGAAAATACCAGTCCCCTTTACTATGCCACAGAAACACTTTACTCAATCCATTTACTTAATAAACATTAACTTCATAGCACCTTAAAGTTTACACCAATCACTTGCCCATTAATAGAATCTCTCCTCTTCCCTCCTTTCACCCCAGCTGCTGCAATTTCCCTAATTTCCATTTCCCCACTCTTCCATTTTCTAATTCCTCTTATTCTTTTTTTATTCACATTCCCCTTGCTCTTTTCTATGATCTATATTACTGATGGCATGTTCACCAGAGGATACTAAAACAGATAAATAAGAAATCTAGGGACAAAAATTCCTGCCCCAGGTTTCACAGATCCCTAAGATAACAGACCATAATACAAGTTTCCCTCCACTCTGATGTTTTCTAGAAGAGAGCAAATGTAAAAGTAAACCCTAAAACTTTAAAAAGAGGAAAGAGCTTGCACAACAAGCATCAAGAGACAATGCCAGGAAGAAAAAAAACCTTAGATTGCATCACAGAGTCTCACTGGACAGAATAAAAAATACACAAAATCATACTTTTACAGTTGTTAATTCAGCCAAGAGCTCCAAACCTGAAATGCTTAACTAGTTGTGAGAACAATATTGTAAAAGGACATTTCTTTTCTTTAGATCAATGTAGGATGGAAGAAATGCTGTAGAAGTTTCACTTACTGAGATCTTTGTGAAAATATACAGGATCAGGGAAAGGACTGACAGGTAGACCTGGATCCGTTTCCCACCAAAACGCTTCTTCAGGTACTCTGGCATTGTCACCACCTGTGGAGGTGGAGAAGGCTTTACATAAAGGGGAACAGGTACAAATCAAATTAGAGGAAGATTTTTGGTACTCAGACACTGTGAGAGTGGAGCAGAAAATTAGGGGAGCTGCAATTGCATTTCAAGGAAGAGCAGCTCCAGGAATCAAAGGAGAGCAAGGAGAGCACCAAGTACTTCTCAGCTCAGGTTTTAGAACAGAGAATCCTCATTTTTCAAGTACCCAGATATAACAACGTGCTGCTCTGGCACACTCAGATCTTGTGCCCTGGCCTGCAAACAAGAGCAGCAGACAAATGTAATAAATGGTTTGACTTACCCCAGCTTTGATGTAGATGGGCACAAAGAGCCATCCTAGAATCACCACAAATATCAGAGCCTGCAGCCAAGACAAGATCAGCTGAGTTAGCCTCCTGTGTCTACACACTGCTCCCAAAGACCATTTATCAGACCCAACAGCAGCCAGAGACCAGTGAAATGACAAAAACCTGGGTACTGCAGGGGTGTGGGGGGAGGAGGTTCTACTCTATCCTTTGATTTACAGCTGAAAATTTGGGGATGAAAACTTGGCTAAAAACTTCATCAGGTATAGTGCAGCCTGGGCTTCATGCTAGCTGTCTCTAAGGAGCACACATGATTATGTATTTTCTACAAAAACAGATGATTTCTTCTCAGAAGATTTCCTTATAGTATTGAATCAAAACTCCAAAGGTGGCCCCAGCCTATCCCAGCTCTCTTCAGAGCAAGCCCAGGATGGTTGAATGTTTTACAACAACTTCATAGATTGTACAGGATGCATCACATGCAATTTGTAAAATATTTTGTATTTTCATATTGCAATTTAATAATATATTTTGTGTATCCATGTGTATTCTGTGAACTACTGATCTCACTGTATAGCAGTGCCAAAGTTTCCTGACTTGAATGGCTGGAATGCTGTCCAATATCCAGTTGTACATACTTAAATCAATAACTATAAAACAGATTCCTGCCCCCAGAGGTGGACTCTATTTATTTTGTCCACAGGGCTTAGAGGGCTTTTCACCTGTATCTTTTAAGTTCTGCCCTTAGGTCAAAACTGTAAGATGGACAAGAAATACTGGGTCAGCTTCTGCTGTCATTCTGATACAAAATAGAAACAATTTCAATGGAACAGGGATTCACAAGGATGACAACAGTCAAATTTGGTGTTACTTCCATTACTTCTGTTGTTTCTGTTAACTGTCCTACTGTAAATCATGAACTCTGCAGTGTGTCTGCTCAAACACCCCACAGACATCACTGCTGCTTCCCCACCAGCCCTTGCTGTACACTGTGCACTGATCCTGATCTCCCAGGAGATAACCTGTAGAGATGTTTGAAGAAGGATATGGGTCCTAGAAATTTGTGCTCTGTTTTGATTTGTTCATTCTGCTGGAACAAGAAGAAGAATCAGGTCTGTCACAGGCCTGATTCAAAAAGAAGGAACTGACAGATAAACTGCACATCTTGTACAGTGCATTTTAAGCTTTGTCCTTTTCCTTAAACATTTCTATCATACCAGTACTTGATTATTTGCAACAACCATTTATTTGCTAAGAAACAGAAGCCAAATCCCTCAGGGTGGGATGATTCTTTCACTGCTCAGAAGTAAATGTGAGGGAAGTATCATCCTGTGGAGGCTCATTCAGCTCTTTGTGCCATGGCCTAATCCCTCCCGAGGGTGAATTAGGCACAGCATTGTCAGGCACACCCACAGAGCTGACAGCACCAGGAAATGACTGCACTCCTGCAGGGAATCTCTGTGCTGCTGCAGTTTACACTGACCCTGCTACTCCAGGAAGCTCACTTAAGGTCAGCTTGGGTATCTCTGCCCTGTACTGGAACCATCAGCAAAACATGGGCATAATTACAGAAAGGAAAAAGGAAAAATAAAGAGGACAAGATTTTTGGAGTGCAGGTGCTTGTGAAGGATGTTCAAAATTCCTTACAGCCTGTGAAGAAATCAAAGCCCCTCCAATAATTTCTACATGGCAAAATGCTGGAAAAATTACCATGGATTACAAACTGATAAAGTCTTCTCAGCATCCTGCATCTGAAAATATTTTTCACAAATACTTTAAAAGTAATAAAAAGATATGCATAGAGAAGAAAATCCACCAATTTATTTGGTTCAAATGCTCTCTAAAAAGCCTCAACCGAAGAGTCATCCTTTTCCAGTAGCTTGGACAGGTTAAATACTGGATTACATTGGCTCTTACTGGCCTGTGCAGAAAACAAGTGTTGCCAAGCACAAACTTTGACAGTCCTAAGTTAGTAGGCACTGTTATTTTGATTGAGCTCTGCAGATTATGCAGATGTCACAAGTACTTTCACTGACACATGTGCCACTTACATTCCACTCAAATCCCCCGATGGCAATTCCTCCAGCTGCTGCAGTTCCTGCTATTCCCACAAAGTGCCCACTGCCAATGTTGCTGGCAAACAGAGAAGCACCAATCTGCAAAGAGAAAAAACAAAACTTGACTCTTATGTTCATGGGAATTTTTTTTAAATCCCCTTAATTTGGCACATGGAACTCATGCCTATCCGTGGTGGTGATGATGAGAATGACAGACAACCAACTCTCTTGATAACTTTCAGGACTCCCACTTAATTGCTCCCACTGAAACCAGAGCCTCCAGCTGTTGCATCTACAATAGTGAGGAGAATGGGATGTTGAATAAAATATCTTACAGTTGAGTCAAAAAACATATTGCACCAATATACATTTAAAAATGTTTGCAAAACTTGCCAAACTGACACTGGCATGATATGTAGACAATCAGGGAAGAAGACTGGGATCTTCCTTGTTCAAGGAGGAAATTGCAAGGGCATCCCCACTTGTGGTACCTGCACTCCCTGTTCCTTATTGCACAGCCTGTGCATCCAAACTTGTCATTGGTGAGAGCTGGACTTGGTTCACTTTTAGCCAAAAGGTATTTGATTACTGAATTAAATTCTGAAAGCTGCATAGCAGAAATGTCTGCTGAGAAAATGCCTCTGGAAGCTACAAACAATAGCAAATCAAGGAGCTCTATTTAAGAAGTTCTGGATCTTTAAGACCCCTAAATATTGTGCTGATCATACAATCAGAACAGTAGGGAGAACATGGGAATTGATGAACAGGGGAGATTAAAAAATGAAAGGATCCTGTAGGTTTACAGACAGGCAGGAGCCATTCAAAGATTTAATTCTTAATCAAGAATCTCAGACAATAGAAAAGATGAAAAGGAATGAACTTCATTTCCTCCAAATGAATACATTAAAGGCAGCAGAAATACCCAGTGATAATTTACTGGGTCAGGTGCTGAAGGATGCAGGGTGAGAAGTCGAGCATGAAAAAGAGGTTGGGTTGGATTGAGTATTGTGGGCAGAGGACAAGGAAGCTGGAAAAGTTCCGAGATGAAAAAAAGGAAGTGAACATTTAAAAAAAAAATAGGAAAAGAAAAATAAAGGAAAAAAAAAAAACAAAACGGGGTTTAAAAGAAAACCACATAGAAAGCAGGCAAGGCAACTTCTGCTGACATTCTCTAATGCTCTCATTTGAATCAGGGAATATCCTGAGCTGAAAGGGACCCACAAGGATCATTGAGTCCAATTGATTGAATAGCAGCAAATATTCAATCAGTGTTTAGGGGAGCACAGGGACATTCACCTGAGTTTTGGGAGGATGAAGGATTTAATAGAAATCTCCCTCTGCAGAGCTGATTTATTCTATAGAGCTCTGCCATAGCCAGAAATAGCAACCATGCTCTTCAACCCACAATCCTGATCTCTGATAACAAATAGATTATACTCCCCCATTTTTTATTTGCAACACACAAATAAAATTCAGAGGGTTCCACTCTCTCTTTTCCAGGCTTACTTTTTTTCTCTTTCCTCAGTTTGATCTCCTAATTTCTTCAAGTCATTTTGAAGACAAATTGTTCTTTTGCTGTGACAGGAAACTTATGTTCCTAAGTTCACTCAGTTCTGGATTTGGGGTTTTTTACACATAGTTGTGCCCTACAGAACTGTAACCAGTTTGTCATATGACATTTCTACAGAGCTGATAAGTTTTGCAACTAACACTGGCAGACAAAAGACCTCTGTTTCTTCTAACCTCTTCATGACAGCAACAGCTCTCCAGAAATGATAGTGAAGAAAAAGGTACCATTTATACCAAGCACTAGCACTTGCTCAATGCTTTCCTTGGAGATAAATAATTAAGCTTAAATCTAGGTTACTAAAAATGTGATCACCCGAAAATATTAACCACATTAATCTCTGATTTTATTTAATGTGTTCCCTCTCCCATTTCAAAAGCTTAAAGGCAGATCCAAGTAACAAAAGCAGCTAAAGAAGAACTCTGAGAACAGACAGGCACAAGCTTTGGCTCGGTGCCTGAGACCCCAGGACATACTGCAGGCAATGCTGCTGCTTATGTTCTCAAATTGATTCAAAAATACCATTTTATTGAAAGAAAAATACCAAACCAAACCAAACCAATGCAAAACTATCAACACATTCAGGACCATCACAAGAAGAAAACAATGTGAGTGCAGATCCCACACTCACAACCTAATTGTTTTTCTGAATTAGGGAACATCCAGTGCAGCAGAACTTTAAGATCAACATATACTAATAATGGATGCCATTTTAAAAGTGGGTTTCAGTTATGTCATATACCTGGGAAGGGACAACATGGCTTCAAAGCCAGAAAAATGCAGATTACCCTTAATTCTGCAGCACAGTCACAGCAAGAAAAGTGCTGACTAAATACCCTCACAGCCCATTGGCTGCTGATGCCAGAGGGGAAAGAGAAATTTCCCATCTGCCATATTTTAAGGACAAGGAAAGAAGGCAGATGGGCTCTGGGCCTGAGCTGCCTTGCTGACAAATTTACTGCTGTGGGATCTCTGTACTGGAAAGGCTGATGACTGGAATTCTTGATTTGCCATTGGTAGATGCTGCTGAACATCTCAAAAACTCTAGGCTGAAACTGGGAATAGCAGAGAGAAACAATCTTCAGGAAATGTTAATTGTTCTCAGTGAATGTGTGAGTGAATTGACTTTAAAGACAGATCTAGGAGGAAAGGTGAAGAGGAAAGTTGGTTGAAAGGGACAAAAGCTGCTAAGAGGGAAAGAGGATGAAAAACTTGAACTAACCTGAGGAAAACGTGGAACATTAACTCTTTTAAAATATTTTAAGAGGTCAGGTCTTAACAAGAGCACTCTGTCCAGCAGAAGTACCACCACCCTGAAACAGATGATGATCACTGTGTTTTTTTCCTGTTATTCATTAACTGGTTCACCTTGCTCTTCTCAGTCAGTGGAGGATGCAGTGACATCCTGGCCCTGGCCATTCCCAACTGGATGGATGCACTCTGCAGGCAGTGGCAGCTGCAGTGGCAGTGTGCAGAATGCACAGCCTGTGCCTCCTGTCCCTGCCAGGACCTGCCAGCGCGTGCCCCTGCCCCTGTGCCACCTCCTGAAGGCATTAGCTCAGTACCAAGCCCTTTCCCCAGGGGATCCTTAGCCCCATTCCAGAGAACAGCAGGGGCTCCTCTCACCCCTGAGCCATCCCTGAGCTATTGCTCCTGCAGAAGCTGCTTCTCAAATCCCTCTCCCCTGACACATTTCTCATTCCTACTCCTTGAGACTGTTCATGCTTTTCTTTAACTCACAGCTCTTCCCTGCCACACGTGACTTTACTCTGACGCAAAGGCATTCTTTTTCCTGCCTAAGTTTTTGGAGTCACCCTTAGGCACTTTGGAAAAATCAGTACAATGGCAACATTACTGCCATACTTCCAAGGCTCTGAGACCCAAAGAAGGAAGTGTGGTGTTTTATTCTTCTTTCCCAATTCATCTGAAAATTCTATGAATTGCATTATTACCCAACTAAACCACATCTACACAATTTCTAAGCAGGAGGGATGGATGTACAATACTCATCAAAATGTCTGTGCTCCAACAAACCCAGTGCTTGCCGGAACAGCTCAGGCTCAGGAGGATCTGATACCTCCCCACTTTGCACTCTGAGCCAGAAACAACACCTCCCAGCCAGCTGGAAATCCTCACAGATTCTGTAGAAATCCATTTCACTGAACTTTTACTTTTCAATCAGAGCTTTTCTTTGGTTACTTCATTATTCTTTTTACCCTGAAAACTATTGATTTAACACTATTGGTTTTTTTGCATGGAACTTGACAAAATAAGGCAATTTCTCATTCTACTTTACCTAAGAAAAGGAAATGCAAATCTTATTCACAGCAGAATTGTCGTTCCTGGTTCCTCATAGCAGTGTCAGATTCAGCAAGTGGGGAAAATCCTGAGATTATGTAAAACTTAACTGGCTGCAAAGATCAGAGAAATCATGCCAGTGGTCAGTTCTGATGGCCACAAAGATAAGCTGTGTATGGCTGAAGCAAGAATCTGTTGGGTTTTTTCCCCTAATTCTTATCTGTCTCACAAAGATCTAAATGTACATGACCAAGAGTACATGACAAACGAGCTGAGTTACATTTCTGCTTGGAGTGCCCTTGACCCTGGGCCCTTCCTGCCTTCTGTTCAGTAAATCTTTCTAACAGAGCTGGCCTTCACATGCCCAGCAGGTACTCTTTGTCCTATTACCATTCATGCCTCAGGAACTGAGGTGCAGAAGGTAACCCATAATTTTGTGCAGACAGCTCTGTCTGCCTGCAAAACTACAGAACCTGAAGAAGAAAATTCAAAAGCAGGAAAGCTTCAGAAGTTTGGGGTTGTTTAATTGTGCATGAAGGGTGTTAATCCTGTGAGAGTGGCTGCTACTAAAGCTGACTGCTCTGCAGGAACAGACACTTCATGTCCTACAATGGCAGGAAGTCTTTGGCTGAACCCAACTCCATCTGGCAGAGGAAGCTGACATTGGCAAGGCCCATTGCTACAGAGCTGTCTCTTGCCTTGAACTTCTCCATGTCTTTTTGGGAAAAGCACAGCTGATTATGGGGATTTAAAGAGCCATATGAGTCTTTCCTGAAGATATTTCCTTCAAAGCCCAAGAGACCAAAACCAGTTTCTTGAAGATTCTTCTCTCAGTTTCTACAAAGGCTGTGGAAAGGGCACAGCATTCCATACCATTATGACTAACCAGCAACAGATTTCAGCCTTGGGTAATCTGGGAGAATGTTCTTATATACCTTTATCCCTAATTAACCACTGGAACTACTGAGATGGCTCAGCCACTGCACAAGGGCAGTGATTCCAGTGAACTGAACTCTCACCTCAGCCAGAAAACTATCTCTGGGCTTGGCTCTGCAAAATGCTGAACAACGTTCTTGGATTCTCCTGAAGCAGAACAATCAGAGGCAAAGCAGGACGGATTTGCCCCAGGATGTGTCTTGGTCCTACTTTACACATTGAGAAATTGAATCACAATCACAGTTTGCCAGTGATTGGCAAACATTCAAAATCTGTATTAAAAATAGGAATAACCTCTAGCCCTTCATTACCAGGGTCTCCTCTAGTCTACCAAGCCACAGATATTTTATGGTTTAAGTGAACAGAATCCCTTGCCCAGCTTGTCAGTAAGAGATCCTAAATACACTGTTAATGAGCCTCCTTCCCTGTAGGGTCAGAAAAGCCATTTGTGGGTGCCCTGAAGAGCATGGAATACAGACAAACACTGAAAAATACAATTAGTTTAGGGAAATTAAGTTTATAGCAAGTTTGTGGAAGAATTTTTTTCTTCATTTTGTTCTGTTCCAGAAAGCAATTACATGACAAGGGTCATTATCCTGAAATGGCAGGGGAGAAATCTGACAAACAAGAGTCCACTTGCAAAACAACTGCCCCCACCCTGACTGTGGAAATGCACTGGGGCTATCCAGAACTATTCCAGGTTAGCACTGACTTGGCACAAAAGAGAAGTCAAAGCACAAAAGTAAAACATCACATGCAGCTTTAGCTGTTGCAGAACTGAGATCAGATCTCTGACTAAACTTTCTATACTTTCATTGGTTTCCTCATAATTTCAGCCCAGTTTGTTCTGGGTGATGGATATCCCATCTACCTGCTAAGCTGTGGGAATTGGTGTTTTGGAATCTCTTTTTATCCAAGGCAAACTTTCCAGGGTGATGCTGCTGACATGGTATTTAGTTTGTGGTTTTGGAGGGCTTGCTCTTTGTTTATTTTGAGTGATATGAGGAAGAATAGCAAGAAGGGTTTATTTTTATGGCATGGGAAGACACTCCTGGCATTCCAAGGGGAAGGATTGAAGAGGAGATCTGGGACTGCACTGGATTAGCACTTTTTCCACCTTAGCTCTCAGAGTCTGGGAAGGAGAGAGGGGATTCTGGCAGGAACCGTGGGGTTCCCACTGGAGGAGGGGAGCTTGCTGAGTCTGTTGGGTCTGTGTTGGCAGAGACTCAGTGTCAGATCCTCTCCCCAAGTCTCAGGGGAATCACTGGGAGTTCTCAGCACCACTGGAGCAAGACAGAACTTTTCTATGGTGAGTCTTTGCTGCCTTGCTGCCTCCATCTCCATTTACATCTGCACAAAAGGATATTCATATCCCCTTGACAGGCAGACAGAATTGCAAAGGTTAAAACCAGCCCACTGATTAAAGTGATAGTTAAGCAGAGTAATCTGTTTTGTGGGTTCTTTTTTATTCTCTTTTCCCAGAATTATGGGTTTTATCTTAAAACAACTTGGAAACTTTCTCTTTCCTCAATTTTCCAAAGGAACCTGAATTTCCTTAGATCTGCTACATCAGATGAAGAAATTTTTTACTGTCATTGGCCTTTAATCCTTCCATAAAGAGGCTGTCCCAATGCCTTCTAAAGGCAGACAGCAGCTTTCTGAAGCACAAGACTGAAAGGTGTGCAGGTATTTCTGCAGCCTACTTCAAGAAAATTCCTAAATCTTTAGGGAACCAATATTTACTCTCAGTCTTCTGGTGCTGTAACTGAATCAATGTGTGTGGAGTCTTGACTCCCAATCCTTAATGAAGTGCAGAAACATTTTCTGAGACTGAATGCAAGATCAGGAATGTTGAGGAATTCCATTTAAACAAACAGAATAATGTAAAAACAACTCCATTTTCCAGTATTCCAGTAGTAGAGAAAAGGCAGGTTTGTCTAAGTGTTCTGCTTTTCATATTAAAGAGACTGTATGATCAGGAAGAAATAGATAACTGTTTCTAATATAATTTCTGCCAAAGGCCTGGTGGAATGGATGGCTAAGAACACTTTGCATCTATGACTCCTGTTTTCTACCTAGAAATCCACAGAAGACAATCAATGTAAACCACAGCTAATCTTTAAATACATTTAAAATACATTTTACCAATAACATATCAGAACATTTCCAGGATTTTTCTCCTTGTACAAGACCAGAACTTGTTACCAAAAGTAGAAACAATAGAGCAATAAAGGGGGAAATTTCAGTAAATTAATTCCTGTCTGTGATAACCTTAAAATAAGCCAGCTTCTTTTAGTGCAATGAAAATTATAGAGTCCAAATATTGAAAAGTTTTAAAGTGGGATGAAAGGCAAAGCACTGGATTTGTCTGTACTGACATTTCCAATGTATTTATATTCAAACAAATTGACCACATAATCAAGACAGCTCAGAGCTGAACACAGACAACTTCCCCCAACACTTTTCTCTGCCCATCCCGTGGCTTTGTGCAGTCTGCCCTGTGACACCACAGGTGGAGAAAGAGTTGGATTTGCAGGCACACAACAAAGCCATCAGAACCTCAGCAGTGTCACACAGACCCTGATATCTGGATCAAGGACTGGGCAGTGCCATGGGTGCAGCTGCACCTCCTGTGCTTTATACACACACACAACACTCACCGGCCACCAAACCATGCTCCTTCCAGCCAGGAAAAACCCACCCACTGTGCCTCGGTTGGTGGAGTACATAGCCTGGAAAAAAGGAAAAAAGAAAGTTTAATCATATTTCAAGTGTTCTAAGCAAGCTATTCACAGGCTGAGAACAAACAGCTAGAATGAAGGAATAATAAACATATGGGCAGGGTAAAGTGAAAGAAACAGAGTGGCTAAAAGAATGACCTTATGATGAAGGAAATAATACAATGGAACATGATTCTTTTATCTAGGTCTGTATTAGCCATTCAAGATTCATTTCTCCATCTTTCATTATAGTGTGAAACACTAAATAAAATTAAATTTAACCAAGAAAAATATTGCTCAAGTAAAAGCTCACATGTGCTTTTCATTGGGGAGAAAAGCCTTTGATTTCAGGCATCAAAACAGACTAGAAGGTGTAAGTTTATTAACAGAAAGTATGCAGTTTTTTACTCAAAACCATCCTGCCCCTACAGATATCTGTTTTTCTTGTTGGGGTACCAGCATTGTGCCTGATTCCCTCTGAAGTTCCAAAACAAGAAGAAGCTAAAATTTCCTTTTCACAAACTCATGTTGTCTTTGTCAAGGGATGGGCTTTAGAGGGAAGTTTCCTCCAATTTTTGTCCATGACCCTGAGCCATTATTTACTGGATTTCCATTGTCTTCTCTGATGGACTTTGAACAGGTAAATAAACAAAGAAGACCTGGAAAAATTAGCCATATATTTTCTTCCATTCAGAAGAAAGGAAGTAAATACGATGGATTTACATTTAACTACACACAGCAACTGAGCAAGTATTTGTCCAATAACGATGTCATCATGGCTGGAAAGAAACAGCTCCGGGAATTAACTCAGCACACAATGGCCTGGGAAGGCAGAGACCAGCCCTTTATTGTCAGAGATCTTTAACATAAAGTTCAACTACAGCAACAGCCAGACCCTCGTGGCAAGATCCATCCTCCTCCTGCCAGACAAGGTATTCTGGCAGACTGGGCCTTCAGATTTGTGGCTCTAGTTTTGGCCCCTACTCCTATGCTGAAGAGGCAAGGAAAAGGCTGTGTCTACTTTGAGCAAACCCTAAATTTTTGGTGCCTTTCAAAATATTGCCGGGTTGTTAGAAAGGGATGTTTGCTCTGCAGGTGACTTTTCTGCACTGCACTGCTCCTGGAAAGCAGAGGATTCCCGAGCGACAATCAATCCCTCCCCTGTGCGTTAATGGTCAGGGAGGGTTTGCCCCAGGGAAACCTCAATTCAGTGACATTCCCCTGTTGCTCCCATCGTATCTCAGCCCGTTCTGTCAGACACTTCATCTCGGGCTGGGAGCTGCCTTTGTCCCCCGGCTCCGTGTTTGTGTCCCTGGGCCCGGGCTGCCCTTGCAGAGGCACCGCGGGCTCAGCCCGGCACAGGGGCGCTGCCAGCCCCGCGCTGCTCCTGCCAGCCCCCAAAGCTGCCTGCAGCCTCGGCCGTCCGTGTCACCGCCCCTGTCCCCGTCCGTGTCCCCATGCCGGTGCCAGCGGTGGCGGCGCAGCCTCCCCACCCCTCCGCACACCGCGTCCCGTCCCGTCCCTCCCCGGCCCCGCAGCTCCCCCTCCCCTCCCCGCTCTTTCCCGCGGCATCACCTCCCAGCACCCACCCTCCCTGCAGCCCCGTGCCCCGTGGGCAGATCCAGCTCTCAGCTCCAGCCCGTTTCTAAGAGGGCTGATCTTTACCGAGCCCACCTCTGGGCTCCGTCCCACACAAACCCCATCACTCCACCTTCCCCTCTGGTTCCATTCATCCACCCAAGGGATGCCTCCCTGGGTCACCATCTCCTCTAATGCAAATAAGCGCCCACATTTTGCCCACCATGCATTTGTTATCTATGTCAATTAAGTGTCAAAATCTTTATATAACTACATGTTCTCACTAACTAAGACATTTGCCAAGACTCTATAACTACTTCCTCATTAAGTAAAACAAGATAAAATCCCAACATACCCATAGTCCCACTGCCAGAACTAACAAAAAGTAGATGACAATAACAGAGATGTCTGCAGCATTGTTGATCCTTATGATGGATTCCATCCTGGCTGCTTCTCTGGCTTTCTTCTTCTTTCTCTCCTTATGTGCTTCTTGCAGAGTTCAGGTTAATGATAAACTACTGTCATCACCTACGTCTTATATAATATATAACTTCAGATTCACTTGTCTCCAATGGGACACAAGAAGCTGCTGCTTTTCCTTGGACAACTCTTTCCCTAAGAGTGCTCCTCTGTTACAGGTGCTGCAGATTTCAGAGTTCAGTGTCCCTGCAAAGGTGCTCGGGGTTTTAACATCCACGAGCAGATGTCTGAGAAGGAATGACACGGAAAGGAGTGGCTTGGCTGCAATAAACCCGCATATTTACCTCACTGTGGGTGAATACTTTTTTTTTTTCAAGTGGTTGTACCTGTAAATCTAGTCATGGAAGATGTAGTTCTTTTAGCTGATGATGGTAAGCAATTATCTGTGAGAAGTGACCTGGCACGTGGGGAAAACCCAGGGGTCCAGGATCTGGGACACCCTTTGTGTCATCTCTCAACTCAGCAGCATTACTCAATGGACAAACAGGCTTGTGTTTCTGGGAAGGAGAAAACTTGAATCTGCTTCCACCTCTCACATGGATCCAGGTAAAGATGCATGTGAACACAAGATCTGGATCCAGGAGCTTAGTGGGCTGAATTTCAGGCTGTTTAGACTATGGTGTTGCCTCTCTCTATTGTAGCTAATCAGCTTCACATTTGAGTAAGTTCAAAGTTCATCAGAGCTTGGGTCTGCTCTCCCTTTATTTGCTCCTCTGACTTCAGAATTAAGCTAAGCAAAGCAACTGGTCACAAAGGTGTGGAACACCTGTTATAGACAGATCCTCACAGCTCTGAGTAAGGAATCTTCCCCATATGATGCCCATGATTCTCTGCTTGAGCTAGAAGAGGTCAGAGAAATCCAGAGTATTTAGAACAATATATCCAGGTACAGGCACATTTCTGGGCTCTGAGGATATCTGAATCCCATTTCCTGCTTGATGTTAGGGAATCATTATTCATTTACAGCCTTTTAGGTGTAAAATGTGACCTTGAAGTTACACTGAGCAGAAGAAGCAATCCAGCAGGGAAGCACAGCAGGCCTGACTGAGATTGCAGGTGTTATTTCCTCAGAGATTAAATCAAGGGCTGGCACTCTGTTCATTGGCAACGATTTTTTCCTAGGTAAACTACCCTGTGGTAACTGTGGTTAATAAAAAGCAGCAAAGAACCTATAATACAATGGGATTATTTATAAGAGTAAAATTTGCAAATCTCTCTATTGTGCTCTATTATAAGAGCACCTTTACTCTTATAAAATAGTGCTACCCTTTGGTAGTTTAGACATCTCTCCCAAAAACCTTCTTCAGTTTGTCCCACATTACTGTGAAATGTTAGCTTTAAATCCAACAGAGAAAAAGCTAACTCTGGAAGCATCCAAAATTCCCATTAGTTCTGACCTCCCCTGCTGTGTATTTCAGTGGAAAATAAAAGACTTATCTACTAACCTTAATTATCAGGAAGCAGTGTGCCTAAGATAGGCTGCAGATGGCACTTCTTTACAGAGATTGATGCATATTCCTCTGGGCCCTTGCAACTAACAAAAAGTTTGGTTTTAATGAATTCCATTTCTGTGTCAGTCTACAGAGGCAAAAAAAGAAAACATTAGTCAGGAGCTGATCTACTCTAATGTGCCTTGTGCTCACCCAGGCTCTGCAGAGGAGAGCTCAGAGGCTGAGCAATACTGTAGCCTCTGTCCACAGCTCCTAGTGTGGCCACACCAACAAGATGCCAAGGTTTGAAACACTAATGGAGAATCAACATCTAAAAACCAGCAATCACACAATTCCTATCTTTGTGTACAGTGGAAATAATTGATTTTTTTATTTCTGTAGGCCACAAACAGAAACTAAGCAGAAACCAACATCATCTACAAGACTGTCAGAAGGGGAGGCAGCTTTGTCAAGGCTCTGAATATCTCATCTCCACATCCTCATATCTGCAGCCCACAGAGAAACCTGGAAGTATTGTAAGTTGTGGAGTACCCAATGATTCACTGCATGAATTCAGTGCATACAAAAGGTCTCTGAAAGGTCAGGTAGGTTTTCAGATTGGAAATAGGCTAAATCTTTCTTTGTGTTAAAGCTTTCAGAGATAAGCATGAGTAAATCTCCTGATGTGATGGGTGAGCACGCATCAGAACACAGCAGTCATTTCTTTTCCTCACTCTCAGCCAGCAGTGTGCTTCAGTGGGTCTCTCATCATCCTGGAGGGTCTCTTCAAGCAGGTTTAGAGTTCCAATACTAGACAAACTGACAAATAATTTGATATACTGAGGGTATTTCTCTACTCTTGCCTGTGAGTCAATTTATTGAAGTAGGAGAGATTTTAACAGGAGTGTGAAAACCAAATCGTTTAAATAACATAACTCAGTGCCTGTGATCCATGTCTGTAATGATTGCTCCCTCTGGATAGAGCCTGAGACATTTAGCTTATCATTAATGTGTCTGTTCATACCTGATAGACAAAGCAGAGAATGGAGGAGAGGGCAATTAGCTACAGACCAGAGAGGAACTGGTTCGAATTCCCAGCCCAGGCTGCTGATAAATGCCATGGATCTGCATTCTGACTGAGCAGCCCCAGCTCCCTGATGGGGCACAGTGCAGCTCAGCAGCTGTGTACAAGCTGCAGTTGCTGTGTTGTCCTCTGAAAATGGAACTTTAAGCACAGAAAATTTGAGAGTTACTGGCACTTAGCCAAATCTCTTACAAACCTGTGTGTAAGCCTTCCTCCTGAGGATGACAAATGATAAAGCAATGGTAAATCAAACAAACTACAAACAAAGAGAAAGATGCATCAGCATGCAAAGTACCTCCTACAGAGGAACTCCTCTAATCTTTTCCCTGGCATTCCTCCACATCTTTTGATAAATCAAGTAGATTTCTTTGGGGATGCTCTTCAGAAATGCTAACTTATACAGTACCCTTTGTACAAGTAATGAAGGACAAACATAGACAAAAATTTGGAGTTATTTTATTTGCAAAAGCCACATATAATGTTAGTAAATTCTCTACTTCCCTTTGACAGATTCCTAGTCATGCAGTATGAGCTTGGAAATGAGTTCATATTTGCAAGTGGACAAAATATAAATTCAAAGGCTCTCAGCACAGCTTTCCTAAAATGGTTCTAATAATAGAGGGTGGCAGTTAGAGAATTGTTTTACACCTTTTTTATGTCAAAAATCCTTTTTCTCTTTCTGGAATCTTTATTAAGTGAGCAAAACCTGGTTCTAATTAGAAGAATTAGTCACAGAAGGATGACAAAAATGTGGGAAAGTAAAATGTGCAATGAGCTGAAGAGGAATTACTAAAAGGAAAAAAGATCTGAAATCCAGTAGGTATGATGTAGATAGAAAAAAAATCAGTGGGAAAGCAGGTGTTTTCCTAAAAGGTTATCAGAAAAAAAGCAAGGTCATTCTATTCTTATTCACTGAGAGGATCAGATTAAGAAACGTGAACAAAACCACGTATTTATCAAGAGACAAAAGAGAGAACAAAAACGAACACTTTCAAGACTAATTTTCTGATCAGTATCTCTGCAGAGGAGAAATATCAGAGGACATAAAAATAGGTCTATATGCAGATAGACCACAGAAATGAAGCAAGAAAATCCTTTCACTTCTTCAGCAACTGATTAAATTATCTCTGTGTACACTAAGTACACTCAGTCCCGCAGTATCTCAGCATTGCCAATCTTATAAAAAAACAGTCTCAGGGCTGTATTATTCCTACAGTACAGGCCAAGGCAGCAAATAATTTAATTTATTTTTGGTTTATTAGTGTTTTATTAATTCTTATATTTAAGGAGGTTAATAGGAGAGGACTAATGGCAAGAGATGGGTTTGAAATTTCCACTGGGACTAATGAAGTTGACTAACAGATTTTAAATTACTCCCCAAAGCCAATGCAGGCTGTCACCAGATTCAGCCACCTGATAGCAGGGCAGATTAATCCCCACAAGCAACTTCTCAACTGAGCAACATTCTCATTAAAACAGAAGTAGTATTATTATTATTATATCATAACACAGGACATTATTAATTATCCTCAATATCCAATCCATTATATTTTGTATATATTAGAGTCTTGATAATCCTTCTTGGTAATTCCCCTTTTCCCTGAAACAATGCATCCAGAAAAACATCTTTTAGAGATGGATACATGCTGGCCTGCCACTTCTACTATTGCTAAACCTAAATAACAGAAGGAATTATGCAAAGGAGCTGCATAATCAGCATCCCAACTCTCAGAAGTATTTATAACACTCATGTTCCAGAAATGCTTTAGGGAAAACAGTATCTCAACTGCATAGAGGGCAGGAGAGAAATGAACAGGAGCTGAGCAGCTGATACCCCTTCCATTGAAATCACTCTCCACTTTTCCAGGTGACCCAATGAAAGCCTCAGTTGCCCTACTCAATTTTCTCCAATTTGATGAAATTACTCTTGAACAACAAACAGCCTCAGCCTTTGTGGGTATGTTCTGATTGCCCTACAGCAATAAACAGCAACAAATATATTATTATTTATTGTGTCTGACAGTTTAATTTGATTAAAGAAATCTAAGTGAAGGGGGGAAAGACCATAATCTACTAATGTCATAACCTAATATAAACGTCCAATTTGCTCCACAGGGTCCCAGGGGCTCTTCAGTTAAAAGTGTTTGTAAAGTGCTTGGTTGTGAAATTAAATGGGGGAAAAAAAGTAATAATACTGTACAAAATATAAATGAAGCTTCTTGAAAATGAGAGAGAACAAAACATTGTTGGAGAGAACCTGAGGACATACTCTTTAAGGAATCTCTGGTCAGGATAAAAGTGGAAAGATTTGCCTGCAAACAAATCCCTACTAGGGGGAAGGAAAAGCTAACAAATGAACAAAAAACCTCTAACCACCAACAAAACATATTATACACAGATTACTGTTGGAAGAAGAAAGGAGAGAAATGGCAATAATGAAGACTGTGAAAAATATACCGACATCTGTAAACAAAAAAGTATCAATTAATTACCAGGTACATTTCTGCAGAGGTATGTCCCCCAAAATAAGTGTGATGCAATCTTTGGATAGACTTTAAATGCACTTCCAAATAAAGAAGAACATTTCTGGAAGGATTTCTAGTTCATGGACCTCAGATATCTGTTGTTTTCTCCATTAGATCTGTCTATGTGTGCATTCAGTTGAGGGTTTCTCCACGTGGGTCAGGACATCAGGACACAATGAGAGATGACCCAGTGATGGGTGTGGATGTTCTGGGATTTTGATTGAGGCACAGGTTGGTTGCTCACATTTTTAGGTGAGTGTTTACTGGCAGCAACAATCAAAAAACTCCTACTTGTTCTTTACAAGGAGATCTATTTGCTCACACTGTGACGTAAGGAGCTGCACCGAGACAGACAAACTGCTAATTAAATATAATCGTCTCTTCACAGGAAGGAAACTCTTCAAAATGTCTGTAGCTCTTGCTGAGGCAGATCAGCTCCCCCAGTTGTGGCACAGCCAAACCCTGCTGGAGGCTGGGCTGATGTTTGAAATGTCACGTTCCAAGCTGTGCCCAGAGCTGGGAATCTGCAGTGGTGCTCAAAGCAGAGGCAGCAGTCCAGGACCATCAGCATTCCCAAAGTCAGAGCCACCTGCCCCTTTGTTCCAGGAGCACAGAGGCTCATTAGGCCCAGGAATGCATCACTCAGGCCCAAGGAGGGGAATACTGAGGAATACTCTGGCTTCAAAAGCCGTATCTTTGCTGTTATCTGTGAGCTGCAGAAAGCCCGACTGACTGGATGGGCTGGCATTCCCCAACCCCTGCAGAAGCCAGGGAACACTGGGGTGACAGTGGGACTCACTTATGGATGTTCTCCACCACAAGAAATGTTCTTCAGGAACAAAACCTCCTGGAGCTGTTTTGTGAATTCCTGCCATCCCAAGACTATCATAAAGCAACTAAAAATTCAGCATTATATCTTTTTTTCTTTCTCTTCAGTGGTGTCGGGCTCTTGCTACAAGATTTGATACAAAATTATCATTTCTATCCAAACCAGTCATTACAGCAATATTTTTCATCCATTCAATCCATGGCACAATCTATAGCTACAGCCTAGAATCACATTTACTATTATACACCAAATTATTCAGCTCAACAGTGTTGGATGGAAACAATGACACATCCACATATAGGATAATTATACCAATTCTAAAGGAAAAGAGAGAAATCCCTGGAATGCTTTTCCCTTTTCCCTTGCTCCCCATCCCCTCCAAAAAAACCCTCATAAAAGTCATCATGGTTTTATGGGCACTCCACATCTTCAGTTTACTTCTTTAAAGCCAGAGAAGCATACTATTAGCAAATAGAAGTGGGAAATCAATAAGAGCCTAATAAAGAACAGTTTTAGCAGCAGGGTATAACAACTACACCTATTTTTCAAGTAATACTGCTGAAAGGAAAAGCTGCAGTGGGCTTGGATAGCTCTGACAGCCTGTTTAGCTGCCAGGAAGCTCAGGCCCAGCAGGATCCAGCACAGCTCAGAACAGGCCATAACTACATCCAGTTTGCTCAGCAGCTGCACTTCTGCTTCTTCTACCTACAGCAATGATTCCTATGCTTTTCCCCCATACACCAGCCCAGCACACAAAATCCATAGGAGGATTTATCAGAAACAAGGATCATGGAATAAAGGTTGTGACAGCCTAGCTGACAGGACAGATGGGGAGTGTGAGCAGGGTGGGAGCTGGGCAGGAAGATTAGCACTGATGACAGGTTCTCTGTACCTGCTTGCAGAGGGAGAAGGCGGAGAGCTTTGAAAAGCCCTGAACTTTCACAACCCTGCAGGTGTGGAACTGGGGTGATTCAGATGCAGTTGCACTGTGTTGTACACTATGTTTAAGAAGGGTGTGTAAAATTTGGAACCTATTTTTCAGCATCAGTTAAGAAGTTTCCTATCACCAGGATATTGCTTACTGGAAACTGTGCTGAGGACTGTGAGACTGACCTGTGCAAATCAGAGGGGTGGCTGAAGTCACCCCAGGAAAGAAAGCAGCTTCCAACACCATGCAGACAGATCACATGCAGAGGGAATACATCCCACTGGAATACAAGCTTACAATCTGCACTGAGAGATCTGTCCCAGAAGAGCAAAAAATCTCTTCTAACTCCCCAAATGTCGGTGGTCCTCCCTTAAGCTCATGCAAAAGAAAGAGTAAATGTTTAGGGAACATCATGCAAAGATCACAGATAGAATGGGAGATGCACATTCCAGAACACTCTGGGTGTAGCCCAGAGGGACAATTAAGAGTTTGAGCTCCCATTTGTGCTTGCAGATAAAATTTAATTTCAATACTTAAGAGAGCAAGCAATTCATACATTTATTTTTTAAAAAATAATTTGATGAAAATACCGGCAAGGCCCTTTCAGTTGTCAGAGGAATAGCACGTGTGTTGGCTGAAAAACTGTATATTTGTAACTTGTTGGAATTTTTTCCACATCCTGAAACATTCATTTTTACATTTTATATTGCCACTTTGAAAAATTCTAAGAGATTTCCTATCTAACAGTAAGAGAAGTTTCTATAAGAAAGCTGAATATCCAAATTAGGACACACATAAAAAACTACTTTTACATGTTCATACATTAGAAATGACCTCACTTGACTGATATAGTATTTAAATTGTACTTTCTCCAAGGAGACCACAAGGGGTAGAGAATAATAATCATTGCTGTACAATCACAAGACACCAAAGTGATTTAGAGTGGCTATTATTTTACTACTTGTTAATGATTCCTTAAGAGTCCAGAACAAGTGGCAGTAAGAGAAAGGAGACTCATTTTACCATGTAAGATTTTTCATCACCATCGGAGGCTTCAGTGAATCCAACACGACCTCAGACCATGTCAGAGCCGAGGTGACCTTTGTGAGCAAATCACTGTTAAATAACATCCATCAAGACAAACTTGTTCAGCATTTTGGGAACAGGAGGGGACACCTTCACTGGCAGAGGTAAGAGCAGTAAAGGTGACTCCCTAGAGCTGCACAAAGGAAGCCTGCTATGTTATGGAAGCCTGTGCTTCCATAACAATGGGCCAAGAAATTCCCACATGGCTGGAGTCACCTCCCAGATTGTGGTGGTAGATTTTAAGTCCCAAATTGTTTGAAAATAGTGCTGTGCAAGCCCAGCTTTCAAGGCTTCCCTTCTCACTGGCTACCCTGCTCCAAAACAGCTGGTTGCTGTTTTGCCAAATAAGCACTGGAGTCCCCACCAAAAACAGAAAAGTTGTCTTTCCCAGTCAAGATGCTTTTTGCCACAGCCTGGCATATTGTGTTTGAATGGGAGATCAAAAATGGGACTGTACCCAGGCACTCATGAAGCTCAAGAGTCCTTGCAGTTGCTCAGTGTTTTTCCTGACATTGAAATTGGAAAAAAGCTAATATCAAAGAACAAACCTCTCCACAAACTTCTGCATTATACAATTGTCCTGATTTCCTGCTTTGCAGAGGAAAACACACAGATATCAGGACACAGATCATTCGAGGACATCCTTTTGTACACTGTGCTAGCAGCAAGCACAAACACTGCACTGGCAATGTCTGTGACTGGCAGAGCACAGGGAGCAGGCAGGGCAGGGAGCCCTGCTCCTACTTGTGAGGCAGCACCTGGGACTCTGTGTCCCACCCTGGGCTCTCTATCACCAAGGTGACACTGATAACCTGGAGAGAGCTCAGGGAAGGGTCACTAAAGAGTGAAGTGCCTGCACCGTATGGCATATGAGCAGAGGCTGAGGGTCTGAGTGTGTTTAGCCTCAAGAAGAGAAGGTTTGGGAAAAGAATCCAACTGTCACCATCAAATATTTGAAGGGCAATTACATGTAAGATAAAGACACTTAGAGATATCAGTGCAAGAAGCAATGCTCACAGATTGAGGCAAGAGAAATCACGAGTGGATATAGAAGAGAAAAAATTCCGTGTAAGTGCTCAAGTCCTCAAATAGGTTGTCTAGAAAGACAGAAATCTGTTCCTGGAGGTTTTCAAAATCTGGTTAGACAAGGCCCTGAGCAATTGATCTGCATTTGAAGGTAGCCTTGCCCTTCATGTTCTCTGGAGCCCCTCTTCAAACCAGATTATGTTATCTGGAGATCCCTGACAGGTTTCCTTTTCTTTAAGTCTACCTGCTGTACAAGGCTGTTTGACAAGCCCATCTCTGCACTCATGTCTGCTATCACAGGCTCACAAGTCAGAGATTTGATGTACATCTCACAATTACAGCGCTGAAAATCAACAATGTCATACACTCATTTTTTACTAATCACTCACTGCCAAATCCTAGAGGCTGTTATCAGGCAAAGTCCCATCACATCCTGAAGAAAGCAGAGTGCACCTCAGAGCCACACTTCATTGTGACTAATCTCAGCAGAAAATGCATATAAGCTGACTGAAACCACACCAGGGCTGTGGGGGCAAAGTCTGGGAGCTCCTAATCACCATTTGTTCAGTTCATGCACAGATCTCTCCAGAGCTGCAGGAGAAATGCCCAGATAAATTCTGGGCAAAGCTGGCAATGGACTTCAACAATTGCCTGTAACTGATTTATTACAACTAAATTGTTGAAGGATGACTCGCAGACTGAGGCTGCACATCCCAGTGATTCATAAGCCTTATCCCATTTCATCAAATTCAGCACTTTTTTCAGACAGCAGTGTTAATTCTGCTCTCAAATACAGAAGACAGGGTTTAAAACCTGTAGAATGGCTGAGAATAAAGTGCAGTGATGACCCTGAGTTCCCTTTGGCTTCTTGATCCCAAAGCTGAACATACATGGCTGCAAGGTGCCAACAATAACTCAGGCCAGCCTTGGGATCCTGCCTGTGGTCCTGGACAGCACTTGGGAGTGGCAACTGACAGCTTAGACCAGGCAAAAATTGAGCCACATTCACTTTACTCCTCATTTTTTTGCTAGAAATGTTTCCTTTTTCTAGGAACACAAGTGCAGTGGAATTTTGGCACAGAACACCTGTGTAGCCAGAGTGGATTCTTCACAAGAAATGTGTAAGTGCTTTGCACTATTAGGATGAAAAAAATTAAAAATCCAATTTAATTCCTAAAAAGAGAAGGATGAGAAGGAAGAATACAGCTTCTAGATTTTAAGAACAAATTGAGAATGATCAAAACAAATAAACAAAATTTTAAAATGCTATCTATAACCACAATTCATGTTAAACCCATTGTGAGTTAGCTAATTATAGCAGAATACACATACTAAATCCAGAGAAGTAAAAATTAAAATTACTAAGATATTAAATCTGAAACCAATGCAAAATACTTCACTTTTTACTTTCCCACTCCTAAGTTTTATTTTCATATTCCAAATAGACCTGTTGGAAAAATCTTTCCCTGCTTAGCAAAGACTTGTTTTTGATGTAATTGATGATGAACAGGAGTGGGATAAACAGGTGCTCAGTGGCTTAGGAACACAGGAGATGAAAACATCCCCAGTCCTGCACTCTCCTCACTCTGGCTGTACTTCGAGCTCAGTGAATTGCAGCTCCTCCTTTCCCTCCCCATCCCCAGTCATGTCACACCCATTAGCTGGAGACTGCAAGGCTGTTTCATGGAGGTTTCATGGCACTAATGGGGAAAGTAGATGTTAATAGCTAAAATTTTGTTTTTATGAATTATGTTCTCAGGGCTTAATGGCTTATGTTTCCTTGGCAACAAACACATCATGTGCTTTTTAATAAGGTTTGTACATGAGCTTTGTACAGGACCATGCCAGAGATCCCTGCTGATAAGGCTTCTAAAACATTTTGAATTCAGAAGAGTGGATCTACCCTTTGAGAAAGCAAGGACCACACTGGCAGAAGAGCAAGAGCATTCCCTAGTCTTTATAAAGCTGCTCCAATTGCAGGTTCCTGCTTTTATTATCTAAGTCCTTATTCATGCAAAGACCATCTTCACTTTTTTACATCAGTAAATTTCATTAAGTTCCTGGTTATCCATTTAAATATTCTACAATTTAAAAGAAAAAAAAAAGCAGAATGATATTCCAGGAATTAAATTTGCCCAGTAAGACTGCACTGTGGTTTATCCTGAAGAAACCTTGGAGAAAAAACAAGTTGCTAATTTTATTTCATGTTTTTCTATGGAACAATTTGTTACAGGAAATAGGCTGCAGACTATTACAGAACTTCAGCATGCTTTGTGATCCACAAGAGGGTATCCCACATCCACAGAAAAGAAATCCTAAACTACACAAAGTGCACTGGTGGAAAAACCAGTACTTGTGGTGAATATGCACAGGCACAGCCAACTCCTGTGACTGCAGTCAGCAGAGATCATCACAGTGCCACTCTTAAGCACTTCTAACATTTTGTTTCACAACAAATATTAAACCTCCATGTACAAGTCTGGAAAGGTTTAGTGATAGGAGATGAAGAATTTTTTTTTTTTTGGTATCATGTCCATGGAAAAAAGTAACATACTCAATATCATATAAATCCAACCTTCTAACACTATGAAAAGAAGCAAAGGTAAAAGGGGTGCAACATTGAACCTCTAGCACAAAGTACCAGGTAAATAACTCATTTGTATTCCTAGATTGTCATTCACATAGTAGCTAAAGCAAGTAGTAAAGAGTACAAACATGTGATCCATAAGCACCTTAAAACATTTACTAACCAGTAATCCATGCAGTGCTCAGAGTTAAGGGAGGCTGACATCCATTGGCATCAGGACCAAAAATAAGAGGAAAGTTACAATCAGCACTCATCTGGCTTATTTATTAAAGCAATCAGAAACTTAGAAAGAAACAATTCCAAATATGGAAAAAGCGTGTTGTATTGTTGCATCTGAACCAAGAAGCACAACAAAAGGATTATTAAACACATGGAAACAAGATCTAATAGATAGGGAAGAAAAAAGAAGGTGGAAGGAACACTCATTTACAATGGAACAATTAGTAAGAGAGACATCTTGCAAATCAGACAGAACAGAATGGATACTAATAGATAAGGTGTGCACTGAACCAGCACAGGCGGCACAGGAAAGGAAAGAAGACAGAAAACTGTAACATCAGGCAAGCTTGTGTGGGCAGAGAACCCTGCCTTGTTTCTCTCCTGTTGGGCTCAATCAATATAACCAGGACTCCCCAACTGCTTCTGCACCAAGCTGAGCATCACCGAACACTTAAAATGTTAAACCAAAACTGTCTGTGCTTGCTGCTCCCCAAGATGGAATAGAATAAGACTGAAAACCAGCCTTGACACCACACAACAGAGCATCCCCAGCCTGTGCCAGCCCTGCCAGAGCTCCAGAAGCATTTGGAGAACACAGGCTGGGAATCTTGGGGTGTCCTGTGCAGGGCCAGGACTTTGAATCACTGATCCTTGTGGGTCCATTCCAGCTCAGGATATTCTATAATCACAGAAGTGTAGAGAAGACAACATCTAGACAGCTTGCAAACAGGCACATCAGCCACAATTCCACCTGGGAATGTCGCTGACATCATTCAAACAGTGGAAACAAATCATTATTCCCCTTTGAACAAAGCATCCAAGGCATAGCAACTTTCTGCTTCAGAACAGAATTGCTCTCTGCCCCACCAATGACACAAAGGATGAGGCAGTCACGAACCACCTGCTGCAGTGCCATTCTCCAGGAAATGAAAAGTAAATTGATTTCCATGACTCAATTGCTCCAATCAATACTCACCCTCCCCCTCGTCCTGTACATACACAGACACTTTTCTTTCTTTAAAATAAACAATATTATCTCCAAAGTTAAGGAGCATTACTTTGCTTAATGTCGTATAAATGCATTTTTCAGGGGAAAACATTTTCTGCCTATTACTTTATCTAGTGAAAAATTTGTCATCAGTTCTTGTGAATCTGATCACTGACAACCAGGGTGTGACAATTTTGCATTCATGCTTTTCACCTGCTGGAACTGCTTCTGAAACTTTATGCCAATTAATGGTTTGAATTATGTCCATCAACACAACATCCCAACATCTCTGTGTTTACAATCCTACATGAAGCACTTATAAAAATATCATGGGATATGGCACTGCCCAAAGTTATGACACCATGCAAGAGGCAATTAAGGCACTTTAAGTAGATTCTTAGTGAAAGTTAAGAATTGACAATTGGCCAAATATTAAATTATTAATAACTTCTTGAGAAAACAGTTTGAAGCAGCAAGGGCAAATGCATCCATTAACAAGGAGAGTAAGCAGCTTCATCTCAGTTCACAGGTAGTAAGAAGAAATTCAAGACCTCTGTGCAGAAACTTGCAGGTGTGAGTTACAGCTGCTAAGGTATGCGAGCCATAAAGATACTGACAGCCAAAACACTCTGAGGATGAAAGCACAAACATCAGCAATGGAATGTGCCCCTGCATGAGCACTCAGGGAAAAGCACCACTTCTGCCTTTATTTGCATATATAACATGGTGGAGGGACAGCCTCTTTTGTTTTTTGTTTTTTTATTTTAATCCAGGAGAATCCTCTTCATTAAATTACTACCAATGGCAGCTTCAGATATTGTTGTTCCTGCAAGTGAAGTAACAGGACAAGCAAAACAATAGTGCCTAAAGTTTTGTCTTTGGGTTCCAAGTGATGTTATAAACTGCACATCCAGTTCAATTAATCCTAAGGATAGCTTCTGATGGTTTTTAAGGTGAACAGCAGCTCTTTGTCCACACAGATGATGAATTTGGGACTTAGACTGTAGTGTTTCCACCATCCACAAATGCATTTCCCACATTCTCAACACCCAGAGCAGAATATTTGCTGCCTAGATGTTCTGAGCTGTTTATTTTCAAAAAACACGAACCCACATATATATGGGATCAATTTACTTACAAAACATGTAAGCGGCATCAGTGGAAGACATCTTGAATTATTTTTCCTTAGCAGTAGAAGAAAAAAAAAGCAAATCCAAAGTCTGTGTTTCCCACCACTCTCATCATTATAAAACCATTAAGTCCCTAAAATCCATCTTTTTTTTGGATGTTTGGTTCCAAGACCTTGCCTGAAAGCAAAGTGCTCTTGGTGGTCCTTGCACAGGCAAGTCCAACATCCAAATGACAGCTGGCCTGTGGAGCCCAAAGATTTCAAGGAGATGGAGCTGATGTGTTCCACTGGGCTGGCTGTTGAAGGCCGTGTCAAACTTTCACATGCACAACAGATGATTTTTATCAAGTGAAATGATGATCCCAAAGGGCACAGAATTGCAGAGGTTGCAGGGAGGCAGGGGCAAGGTGCTCTGATTTTATTGTTTATTGTCCTTTTAATTTTTATTGAATTAGTATATTTAAATAAATATAAATAAACATATCTCAGTAAGTAATCTTCATATAGATTATACTGTATGTAAGAATCTACATTTTTTGAATTCTTCTAAAATAATCCTGAACTAGTACATCTAATCTTATATATATATAAGCTTATATATATATATAAGCTTACAAATTTTATATATATGTTATAATTTACATCTCATTTCATATTTATAAAGCTACAATTTTTATCTAACATAAGAATGTTTTATTTATTTGTAATGCTACTGTATCAAGTCCAAAGGTGTTCTGATATCATTACCCTTAACAACACTGTCATAAACAAGTAACACAGCACAGATTTGTTCTCTACAATCTTTATGGTTTGGGGTGTGGGTTTGTTTTTTTTTTTGCACACTTTTCCTACACTATCTAATAAGAGTAAAAAGATAATGCAAAGAGAGAGTAACCATCTCATGCTGTTCTTTCAATAAATCAGTGGATTCCCAGGAAAGAATGAGAAAATGACTCATTGAGGAGAGAAAGGTGGGCTGGGAAGTGCTCTGTTAGCTGGACTACAGTGTCTCCAGACACAAGTTTTATTCTCAAGTTTATTGCAAAACAGGCTAATTCCACAATTCAAAAACATGCTTTGGGAGCACAGATCCTGATGTACTGTGGCAGTGTAAATAATACCCAGTGAACTTTCTAGCCCCAGCACTAAAATCCATCCTGTCCCAGTGGGTATCTGCCCCCATCCTGCTTGGCCATGAAGTGCAGAGGAACAATCCTACAGCCTCTGCAGGCTCCCAGTGAAAGCACCAGTTTGGGTCACAAGTCACAAAATCACCCACTAGGAAGATGTTTGTAGAATCTGTACTTCAACTTACATTACTACTGTGGAAGTGATGACATTTTAGAATAAAACATAAGAGTATTGATTCCAGGTAGGCAGAGAGTTCCATCTTTTGGTGTAAAGCTATAGAGCAACTAAGTGATTTGTGTTAGCTGCTTAAAATCCCAGAGGAACTTATTTTGTTATAGAAACTAATGATCACTAAATCATTGGGGGTTTAATGAGCAAGATTTTATTACTCTGAGTACAGTACAGAGTGAATGCTGTTCAAACAAACTTCTCCAGCAGATGGAAGCATTAGTCAGCAAATCTGAGCTCTCACAGGACTGTCTGTCCTGCAGCACCACAAACCACCTCCACTGCTACTCACAGAACTCCACCACCTACAAACCCCAAGTGCTTCACACTGGCAGAAAACAAATCTATAATTCTGCACCACTTGGGGATCTCCAGTATTGCTACAGCACAGCATACAATTATTATTTAAATATTTATAGAAACCTGACATTGGTGAAAGTCTAGAGACAGGCAAAGCTGGAATATGAATCATAAATGTGTGGATTTCAGATAAAATTTACCAAAAACCCCATAAGCTCTACCAACCTTTTCCCACACCTCCCTGACAGTTAAATAAACACAGTCTAGTTTCTTGCTTGCTTTCTTATATTTTACCAATAAATGTCATCCAAACATAAATGTTTAAAATGTACTTAAATACAATAACCTCGAATTGCCAGGTAGAGTGTTGAAATAAAACAAGCCCAAGTTCAGGGGTCACTCTGAAGCTCAGTTAACAGAAAAAGTAACACAAGTGGCCATAAATAGTAAGATCAAATATCCCTTCATTTACAGATTCAGCAGCATCCCAGACTAGTAACTGCAAGGCTGTTTCAGTCCATTAAACCCAGGGAAGGCCATGATTACTGACACATATTTTACGTGATGCAACTGCCTTGGCTCACCATGAACAGAACAGCCTGATTTGCAAACCCCACTATTAGATGTTGATTAACTAAATATTGTTTTCAAACTAGAATTTAAGGATTTACACACAGACCTGAGGCAGTGACTATTCATGTCTCACCTGATTTTTGGGAGCACCTGAGCACTGACTGGCTGCTGCTTTCTTCCTCTGTGAGCTGTTTTGTTCCTTGCCATCTGATCAAAATGACATTAAATTATTTCAGGTATGAAGCACAACTTTCTTTTACAGTTACTCTGGCACAAAGACTGAGATTGCTTTCTTCAGTATGCTGAACAAATAAACAGTCAATCAAACAGTACTTGTAAAGCATAAGGAGGGGAATCCAAAATAAACAAACATCTAAACCCTCAACATCTATCCTCCTGCCTCTCCCCATACCTAAGTGGAAATTCTGTTCCCTGCTCAATGAAGTTACATTCCCTCTTCTGGATTTCCCTGTTAGCTCTGCCAGAGCTGAGCTGCTACCCCCATTCCAGCCTCCTCCCAACATTTCAGGAGCCCTGGATTTCAGTCAATAGTTCAGGTCCTCTAAATCCCTCAGTTACCTGGCCTGACATCAGCACTCTCCATAGCTTCTTTGACTGCATTCCTGTTTGCAGCTCCACAGTACTTGTGAGGATTTTGATTTTCAGCTTGAAGATGACAGCACACAGTGGGGCCAAAGGATGGCTCATCCAATTAAATTCAGTGAGAGGTTCATAACTAGTTTCTAGTGAACTCCAGAGCATCTGCAGTGGTGCTGAGAGCAGAAACTTTATTTGAGATGTGGAGGCAGTCACATTTACACATGCATGATTTGACTAATATGCCCTAGACACGTAATTCACTCAAATTGCAGAAAGCCTGGAAAAGCCATTTTTGTAAAAAGTTATTTATTTATCCATGGATTAATTGCAAGTATATTTATGTACATAAACAGGGGCAGCAATGGATCCATCCATTGAAGGATCTGCACATCACAAACAGTGCTAAGCACTGTTTACATCCCCACATCCATCGCACACACTCACTAAACTTGCTCTTGAGTACCTTTCTCATCTCTAATAGCTGCCTCCTCCTTCACCCTTCACATAGGACATTCCTGGAAACTGCTGGAATTATTAAAACAAGACAGGTACATATCAGAAGTGATGAAAGAGAAATCGGGAAAGGCAGGAAAGAAGTAGAAAACAAATTACAGGCATGCATGGAGCCTGGTGCAGTTGCAGCAAGCTCAGGCTGTGACATTCAGTGTCACTGCACCTCTGATGTCTGCTGGGATAAATACTGGGCTGGGCTATTTATCTCAGAAATCAAGGGAACCAAATAGGAAAAATCAAAGAGCAAGAGAAACTGCAATCCCATCTTTTGCAGAAGCACAGGACAACACAGCTTTTCTCCATTTTATTGCAGTTGGATTTTCACAGCAACATTCAGCAGTAGAAACAGGTGGGCAAGATCCCAGAGAGCAATGGGAACAGCCCAGCCAGAGAACGTTACAGGACACAGAGCAATGGGGTCTTTCAGTCACAGGCAGGCCTCCCTGGGACATCAAAATACAAATAAAAGTCTCTTCTTTATTCCAGTTGATGGGAGCATTTCGTGGTACCCATCAGATGACAAACCCTTTCTCCCAGTTACCTCAGCCAACTCAGTAACCATGGCAACTGCCTCCAGTGCAATGACATCACATGGTTTCCTAGGCAACTGTTCCCAGTGCAATGATGTCATGTGGTCACCATGGCAATGCTCCATGAGGCCAGGAAGAAAGTATTTTAAGTGGGAAGATAGGTCAGAAAGGACAAAAGAGGGCTCAGGGAAAAGCAGAATAAAAGATAATTGAGGTAAATATATGAACTTTGTAACAAGGACAGATGCAAGGAAAAGGAATGGATGAGAGCTTGAAGCACAGACAGAAGACAAAAAAGGAGAAATTTTAAGTAATTTGAACTACAATTGGTTTCTAAAAAATCTTAATTCTATAATCTCTAATATGCTATTTTGGTCAGAGATTCTGAAGCAAAGCATGCACGGTCACAGGAAGTTTAGGCATGGTTCAAACACTGATTTATGGGAGGGACTTCTGGCAATCTAGAAGAAATTGTCAGAAATCTCCAGAGAAACACTGAGGGAAATCACACAACATAGAATACCTAGGTACATTTTCTAATGCATTTCCATTCTCTGACTGATTACCCAGGGCTCTGTCACAGCAATGCCAATAACCAGGTGTTGCTGCCACACCTGTACAGGGCTTGAGGAGAAGATTCCTTCACCCTCTTCCTTCTGTTCTTTGTACTTGAAGGCACAATAATAAGAACCTGGCCAGCTGAAAATGTGTTTTCCTTTTACTGAAAGTTCCTTCAGACCCTCACCAAGATGGAAGAGTGTCCCTTCTTTTTAATCTTCTTCCAATTCTGTTATACTCCCAAATATTTGAATTTACTGAGTACAAATACCCTTTCTGTGTTCAATCCTTTTTTAGTTCAGTCCAGTCTCAGCCAGCAGACAATGTTACTTCCAGCTTTATGTTAAATGGCTATAAAACCCCTGGGAAAAAGCTTCTTGGCAATAAAAGACCAGCATTATTGATATACAGTGTTTTATCCATGTACACAGCCTTGAGTGCAAGATAAAGCAACAAAAGCTCTGCCATCTGAGGACAGCCTGCAGGCTAAAAGCTTAGGGCAATGTTCCTGAGGAAGCTGGCAGGTCTATCACACAGTATTTTTCTATCTATCATCCTGCAAGGCATCCTCACACAGTCTCTCTAAAGCAAAACCTTAGTATAGATAATTCAGCACAATAATTGCCCTCCACCACAGTTTTCAGAGGGAGTTAATGTAGCATCAGATGTAGGGATTGTGATTGTAACACTGCAGTTCAGCAATGCAGGGCAGCAGCTGTGACATCTTCTACTATAAGTGACCTGTTTTTTACAGCTGAAGTGAGGATGAACCTCAGCTGGTCTATTCAGACCCAAACTTCTAATAATGTGAAGCTTAGAAACCTAATTTGAGCATGGCTGTAGATGAGACATTAGTCTCAGACTAAGGCCCAGACTCTCACAAGTCCCTGGCAGCAGTGCCCATCAGCCCAGCTGTCTGTACAGGTCAGCACAAAGGAAAAGAGCACATTCCTATACAAAGGACTTCGTACAGTTTGTCACAAGGAAACATTTTTGTACCTCAAGACCTCATGCAGACTGTTGCTGTTATTCAGACAGCAACAATGCATTTAATATGCCAAGCACTTCCCAAATCTCAACAAAGGCAGGCATTAGGGCTCATAAAGTCCGACGCCTTCAGAGCAGCCCACTCAGTAAATCTCCAAGGGGTTTCATTGCAAAACCCTGCAGTCATCGGGTTGGAAATGTTCCAGGTGCTTAATCACACACAGCAGAGTGAAAACTGAGAGGGGGAAGAAAAATTCTCAGAGATGAGCAGCACTAGGAAGGATGTGGCAAGGGAGAGGAACAGGAAAAGGAGAGGAGGAGAGGAAAGGGAAAATAAATATCTCACACTGTTGATGAGCAGAAACACAAACACCAGAGACAGATACAGAGAAGGCCAGCAGTGGTTCCCCCAAGTTATTCTTCTGTCCTCATACACTTCCTCCCTAAATCAAAAGATATTCATGGAGCAGCCAGATGCCACACCTCACTCAAAAATCAGGCTAAGTTGGGCATTCTTGTACAATCAACAGGTCTCACAAACCAGTGACATCTTCATGAAGTTATCAGAATTAGTTCTGCAGGGGAGTGGAAGGAAAGCTCACCAGGGTCAGCACAAAATGAAGGAAAATAACTGCTAGAGAAGGAACAAGTGGAAAATAGGTGGTGAGGACTGTTTTGGTTGTGGGTTGGGGTTTTTTCAGGCTGAGCTGTGAGACTTCTATGCTTCAGGCTCCAGTCATTTCAAACACCAGGAATTTTTAAGAAACTGGAAAAATACAAGATAATATTCTTTTGTTTGACTTCTGGTAAATCCCTTAGAGGAACAATGATATATGGCAACATTAAGTAAAACAAAATGCTGAGAATTTACTTAAAAGGGAGAAAGAGGGAAATATAGTAATGACTAATGGGCAAGCAAAAAAAAAATCTGTTATAAACTGTGTTGCTTTAAGTAACAAGGATTAATATGCACAAATATCTAATTGATTCCCACAGTAAGTGCCACGCTTTACAAGTGCACATACAAGTTCTAGGTTAATTAAAAAGAAGACAAATTCTGCTCTGATTCATATAGGACAACAAAGATCACACATGATAGAATAAATGGTAGCATGTAGATCACCAATATGGATGAAGTATAGTGAGGAATAATAGTAAAACTTTGCAGCAGCAGGACCCAGATCCTGTTAAAAGCTTCAGCTCTCAGGTTAGTTATCCCTGAAAAAGGTAATTGATTTTTAAAAAACAAAAGTTGAAATGACAGAGAGAAAAATAAGATCTGTTTCTATTGAGTAAGAAATAAATTATAAGGTCAAAAAACATATTTATCACGAGGAATCAGAATACAGGTTGAATGAAACATCTCCTGGGAATTCCTGACTTTGTGTCAGCCTATCCACCTGCTAATTAGCACCAAGACATTATTGAGATTGTGCTAGGATAACAGCATGAATAATTCATTATACCTTACCCAGAGATCTGGCACTTCAGTGGTTCTTAATCAGTTCCTAATCCAAGGATTTAGGATAATCTTTATGGCAGAATTAACAATATACATACTCACATAATGTGTTTAGTAAAAATTTAAAGCAGTTGTTTTAAACACAACTAACATTAGGCTAATAAGCTCAGCTACAGCTGGGCTTCACTAACCTAAAAATAAGTTTATTCTGTCCCCTTTAACCTAGGCTCGTGGCCAATCTCAAAGCGAGGAAGTGTCAGCTGTGGAAACCCAGAGAATGACTCAGCACCAGTACCAAAGTGTGTTCATCTCTGAGCAATGTTGGGCTCTGATGACACCAATGACAGGAAAAGTCTGAACTTCCTGATCCTTCCATACCATCTCACAGCCCAGAGAGGCTTAACAACACTTGTTTCAGCAGAGGCAAATAGCAGTCCTTAAAAAGCTTAGGGTGGCATGGGAGAACAGAGCTGTTCCTGCCCTTGAAGAACATGCTGGAATCTCACTCATCCTTGGCTGGCCAGCCAGCAGACACTTGCAGACACCTGGGCCATTTCCTGCCAAAGGCAGGCCCAGCTTCTGCTGCCTGCTCTGGCTCTGGGATGCAGTGACAGGAGCAGAGATGGCTGCTCCAGGCTGGCTCTGGCTGCCATGGAGACAGGAACTCACTGTAGATGGTGGCCAGGCTGCCCCAGCACGGTGCCCACACCTTGCATCCCCACACCCTGAGCAGGTGTGGCACTGGAGTAATTGGGTTGTACTTCAGAAACAAATAATAATCTGAGATTCAGCTTTTTCTGAGAGTCAAAACAAAGAAAACATGGACAAGCACAAGTTTCCCTTTGCAGAGAGAGAACACAACCCATTTTACTCAGCAGGGAAACCAGTTAATCACTGTCCTCCATCTACTTCTCTGCCCTCTGCAAGAGTCAGATGCTCTTTTGTGCTGTGAGGGCACAACAACACTCACAAAGCCTGTGAGGAAAATGCTGCTCCTGCCAACCCCCTGCAGCTCCTGCTTCCTTCCAATGTGTGCCTTACGTGCTTGGGAAAGGAATCAAGGCTTTTCTGCCATCCCTGCTCTTTCAGTAGCCTCTGCTGGAGAAATCCCTGAATAAAGGACATTTCTCAGATCCTCAAACGATGCAGTTCTCTAAATGCCACAAACTTTATATACAATTACTGCAAATATAATTAGCTTATATTTCTAATAACATATATGTTTATTTAATATTTATAACTGGCAAAACATCACTGAAAGTCATATGGACAGTGTATTTTGATCTGTTTCTTCTCTTAGACATGTTGTTAAACCACTTAACTCTTCAGGGATGGAAGAGTTCAACTACTATTAGATTGAATCCTAAAGTGGAATCGATTACATTATCAAATGATGTGAAAATAGCTCACACTAATTCAAATACATCACTGTACATAAGTGATTTCCTAATGATTTCCTCCATAAAAAAATATATATTCACTGCTGATGTACTCCCAGTGCTTTGCCTTGGTGCACTATGGGGTTTACTAAAACACAATTGAATGAAACAATTCATCTGGCTATAATGTTTTAGTTGGGACAGACCAAGCTGGTTCATAATCATTAGTTAAAATAATTTAGACTAAAATGTAAGTCAAGTAACACTGAAGATTCAGGAAAAAGGAATGTGTATAGTTGAAGTGCATATATACATATATATAAATTTAAGTGTATTACTACTACATTTACAGTTATTCAGTATTAGATCACAACTGGCATACAGGAAAGTCATAATAAACTGTTATTTCTGACAGATGGTTTGATTTCTAATGCCAATTAAAAATTTACCTGGCCTGATCTCAGTGTTCAGAAAACATCTTCATTTATCTCAAAAATCATTAAGGCTCAGACACTAAACCATCTGCATCTGTGGAACTTCAAGTACTGTAGGCTTGTTCAGAACAAGATCTAAACATCCTCTGTCAATTATGTGTATAATCAACTTCACATTCTTCAAAATCTGCCACTGATTTCAAGGAGCTTCTTCAATGAACCTAAGATCTATCCAAACAGGTTTCTCATGTTGTTGAAGTGTTTTAGCCAATTTTTCCTCATCAATTATGTTAAATTAATTCAAATATGTGGTGTGGACAGAATTTTAAAAAACAGTGATCCAAAGGACTAGAATATTTTTACTGTTTTCTCTCCATCATTAAACTCAAATTAGTTTATTGAAAGATTTCCAGCTGGTCCCATGCTGACAGAAAATGTTTTTAATGTATAACGGCATCAGTTTTCACCCTTCTAACTTCCATTATCATTATGTGACTTAAAATACAGCCGGACTTTTCGTTTTCCTCAGCCTGAGGTGTACTCACAGAATTTTTTTCTAGATTATTATAAAGCAGCCTATTGCAGCTGCTGGAAGAGAGTAGGTTAGGGAATACCCTCACTCCATTGGAAATAGACTGGGCTCTGGAAGTCAGTCCATCCAGCTCACAGATGTAGATCACAGGTGTATTGAGGATGGAAAATCACAGCCAGAAGTTACAGGCAAGGGAAAGGCAATGTGGAAAATCTATTTTCAAACCCACAGTGAGACCCAAGCAGTAACAGTGAATGGTTACTTACCAGAGGAACTGAGGTCCTTTGATATGTGCTACCCAGGCACCTCCAGTCTCACCACTCTTCTTAAGGTTTTTTCTTCCCTAGAACCTCCACATTCTCAGTGCTACTGCTCATGTTGAAGTCAACAGCCTCCCAGTACAGAGCTCAGTGTCCCACAGCACTGGCACATTCTGTTCCAGTGGGTTCAATAGGGTGTGGGTGTGCTCATACTCTGAGAGATGAACACAACCATTTCTGTGAAACCTGAACATATCTGAGCAGAGTAGGACACAGACTGGAAGTATCTCTGTCCCTATAAAGACCACATAATTAATTTAAGGGCTGAATATGCCATAGTGTTCAGGTTCCTTTAACATCACAGGAAATGCTGCTCTACTGTTAGCAGCTGTCAGGTTGCTAAAAATTGAAGGATATGCAAAGACCTTGTTAATATTATATCAACACCCTCAGAGTGACTGAACCTCTCAACAAAGATTGCCAGTGAAAGACACAAAAAGTGTGGTTCTGGGCAAGAGTAATGCTCAGATGGACCCTAACAAAACTCTCACCATATCAAGAGCAGCAAAGAACCTTTTACGCCTTCAAGGACACATAAAGAAGCACCTCCCTGGGGGCAGGGGGAAAAGTCACTCAATTTTGAGTCTTTCCATTGCAATTACCCCTGCTTCAAAAAAATGTTGTGAACTTCAACCTTTGGTGAACACATTTGCAATGAATTGGGTATAGCCTAGGATTTTATTTGTTTTAGAGAGTGATAGGCAGAAGACAATACTTGGGAGTCACCTATGAGAAATATCAGCTCCAAAATAACCTGAATCCTGTGGACTACTGAAAAATATTGGAAAAAACATGTGCTTTTCACCAGCTATGATTTCCTCCAGATCACAGTAAGGATTACAAAAAAGCATTTAGCAATCCCAGGACCCAGGAAATGAAAAAGCAGCCGAAGTGGAAACAAGAATATGGATTGCACTGCAGTTTTGGTGTTTTTTGCTCCATAGAAAACTTTCTACTAACTCCTACCAAAACACAACCACAAAAACATGCTTTGCATGTCATTGGCTCATTCACTGACAGCTGGAAAACATGGGAGAAGTATCTGCTTTCCTACTTAGAATCTAATTCATTGCTACACAGCATCATTCTGCAGAATCCCTTTGGTCTCCACTTTGGATCTATGCACCAGGGCAACAGCCAGCCTTCAGCTGCCATTCCAGAGATTCCAGACCTGCTGACTCACTTGCAAACTGCATAATGATCATGGTCTTGTGATAAAGGGTCTGCACAAGACAGTAACTAAAATGAGAAAGGACCCTTGGCTTTTGAATTAAGAAAAATTTTAATTAAAAAAGTAACAAAAAGACAGGTATTTCTATCACCAGGGAAATAAACCTACCAACTGCCAATATTATTATTATTAACCACTCAGAGTGTTTCAATGTAAAAAGGCAATCTTATGGCCAAGTTTTACCTTGGTTGCACAGCGGCAGTAGGAAGGTGTGTACCTGCATTTTCACCTTTTTCAGACACTGTGTTACTCTTTAATTTGTTGACAGTTTTACTGATATAATAAAGCTAGAATTATCTCTAAGATGATAGAATACATAAATGCACAATGCTATCACTAAAAATTCTAAAACTCTGGATACTTAAGCAGTACACTGCTTTCAAAAAGTATGAGCAGTTGTTATGGGTAATAATTATTTCTATAATTAAAGACTATCAATTCTGATAAATGAGGACTTACATGACCTTTGAGCTAGCTCAGGTGCCAGTGGCAGTCTGGATACAGCTAACTTTTCCTGCTTCTGGGACATACCATGACAGAAATATGTACATGCACACTAACTGTTGGGAGAAAACAAAAACAAGTGTTAAGTTTGTGGACTAGACTTAAGTGAGCTAAATAGAGAAAGGCAGTCTTTAGCAACAAGTATTGCTTCTGTTTGAAGCAGGTAAATATGAAATAGCTACTGGGATATTCACATGTAAAGCTGATTTGCTGATGAGCACTTCAGGGCAAGAGCTTAGAAGTTACAGTGGACAGAAGTAAACACTCTGCATTGATCTGATAAGTTATGTGCTTTACAACTGTTCAGCAGCTGTTGTACTGAGCAAACAATAAATATTTCCTTGGGAAACTCCACTTTAACAGAGGTGATCCCCACTGTGGGTGCTTTTGGGCTTTGTAGGTTTGGGTTTTTCTTCTTTCAGCACACTATGATGTGTTTTTTTGTTGTTTAGCATGTGTCAACTTCTCATTAAACTTTTGATTAAACATGCTTTAACCCATCACTGATGTGTTAGATAACTCTATCTCTGCTCGAACAAAAGACAGGACAGCTCACGTAGAGATAACATCCCTGAAGCAGCATTTTATTTTATTCACTTAATTCCAAAACATTTAATTTAGGAGTCTGGCTTCCCAGTCATCCATCTTAACATGGGCAAATATTGACATAGAGTTGTCAGAATACACAGACAACTAAACAGCCAAAGAGTTACAAAAAATAAATTCATGATTCTTCAAAACAACTGCAAAAGGTTACAAGTATCAAAACTCTTAGGTCGATGCACTGCATTTAAAGAAACTGTGCACATAAGTTAGAGGCAAAAAACCCAAATTGCTACTGAAACCTCACATTTCAAACAGTTAATTGAAAACTGATGAACAGAGTAGTTATTTCACATCAGCTTAACTGTCTTCATTGACTGAAAAAAATTTGGGGTGGCTAATTTTTTTTGCATGCACAAAATGTACTGCTTAACAGAACTGTCAGCTCATTTCAAACAGAAAAATTTTAACTGGAATCTAGTTCTCCTCAATCACTTTCTATTTTTCTTTCCCATGTTTTCCAATCAATAGGCAAACTAAAAATGCCTCCCTCTGCACTGCTCAAGTGCAACTAAGATAAATAGGGCCAATAAACCATTCAATCCATCAGTGCCCATGAACACTCATCTGAAACTGCTTCTTGATAAAGTGGACAGCAGATCTGAACAGCTGTACAATACAGATATGCTTAGCACTAGATATTTAGTGTGACTGTGGCAAGGAAATATTGGTGATGATGGGGATGGCCAAGTGGATGAAAGAGGGATCAGAGGAAAGCTTATTAATTATTGCCCTCTCCTGCTTCTTCATCCTGCTGATCACTCGTCCACAGAGTGAGGTTATCTCTAAGTAACTGCATGATGAGAGTGGAGTCCTTGTAGGAATCCTCATTTAGTGTGTCCAGCTCTGCTATGGCATCATCAAAGGCTTGTTTGGCTAAAAGGCAGGCCTGCTCAGGGGCATTCTGGATTTCATAGTAGAACACTGAGAAATTGAGTGCCAGCCCAAGCCTAATGGGGTGAGTGGGCTGCATGTGCTCTTTGCTGATTTCAAAAGCCTCTTTGTAGGCAGCTTCTGAGGCTTCCACCACACTGTTCTTCTTCTCTCCAGCAGCAACTTCTGCCAAATAGCGGTAGTAATCCCCCTTCATTTTCAGGTAAAACACCTTGCTCTCATACTGGAAGTCATTGCAGTTCTTGATCAAGTATTTGTCTAGGAGAGCCAAAACATCATTGCAGACTGTCTCGAGCTCCTTTTCTATCTTCTCCCTATAGGCTTTAACCTTCTCCAGCTTCTTCTCATTCCCATCTGCCATGGTCTTCTGCTCTATGCTGCTGATGACACGCCAGGAGGATCGTCTAGCTCCGACTACGTTCTTGTAGGCTACGGACAGCAGGTTTCTATCCTCATTTGAGAGGGGCTCATTCAGCTCAGTTACCTAAAAGTACACACAAAAAGCAATTTTAAAAGGTTTGCCTTAGAGAAGAGTGTGCAAACTTCCTTCAATACTTTCATCATGAAGTGCAAGATTCAAAATTTCTTCTAGAATACAAAATTCCTTCTAGACAGGAGCAACTTTGTAACACTGAAAGTTAAAAATTGTTCTGCAGTCAGGACTTAAAAGAGAGAAATCCCCATAGTTCTGATGTAATAGAAGGGTATTTAGAAGCCATTGCAAAGAGCATTCACTGAATAAAAGTGAGTCAGGCTTGTGTAATGGAGAAGCAATCACAGAGGAAGGCCCAGGTTTTTTAGGAAGTCTGCTATAATTATACAGACTACACACTTAGTGATGAATTTAAATGTACCTAGAACACCAGTTTTTTGAATGTGGAACCCAGCACCGACACTGGAAACTGGTGCACTTCCCACTGCTTTAAAAGCAGTCACCAGAATTCTAAGGATATGTACTTTGGAGTGAAAATAAACTTGTCCTTGTACAAACATTTTTAAAATCATTAACTATTTCTTTTTAAAAATGTGCACATTTACACTGCTTGACAGGCACCAGTGTTCACAACCAAATACTTACATACTACAAACAATCAAGGAACAAATATTTACACTATTCTGAGACTGCTGGTGTAAGGCAGTGAACCTTCTAACAAATGTGCTTATTTCCAGATCCAGAAAAATACTTTATGTGAATTATAACTCTTACTGTAGAGAGAGCTTGCTTTCCAATTTAGGTTTTGTTCTTAAAATAGTCAATTAGTTTTATTTCCAAAATGACTTTTCCAGAACCTGAACTCCCAAAAGACACTGCTCTGCTTGTTCTAATGAAATTGGAGGCAACCTACAGAGGATGAAAGGCACAGGAATCAACTCTAATGACATTTTCAGAATCTTCATCATAGCTCCCAATTAATATTTTCCTCAACAATATTTTTCCCACCTAAATCTTCTCTAGTAAAGATATTAACAGTTCTTTCACTGCTTAGTGACCAAAATGGGAGCATATAAAAGGAACCCTGACTATAACCCTGGAACTCCTAACTCCACATGCTATTGAGCATGGCAGCACTCCATCAGCTCAGAAATCACTTCTGTGTGTGATCCCACAGAGGCCATCCACCAAACTGAGCTCCTTTCACATGGAAAACACTCCAAAGTGAATGTTCCATAACAGAGAGCAGATCCATGCCCTGACCCAGGTCAGTGGCCTGTGCTCAAACAGGTTTTGTCAGCCAGAGCACATCACTCAGAGCCAGTTCTGAGCCAGCTGCTGCAAAAATTACTGGACCTGAGCCAGTATGAAGTCAGGTTAAATTATTAAAATTTGCCTGATACAAAGTCATGCAGTCCATAATTTTGGAACAAATAGAAACCATGAATGAATTTGGTGGTTTAATCTGGTTTAATGAATTTAAACCAGATCAATTTGTTGCATCATGGTTTCAGAGCTCCCTACCAAGGACTGGAAGTTCTGTAGCTACATTTACCCCAGAGAACACCATGAGGAAGCCATCTCCCAGTAGGGGAGGGCACTGCTTTCATTAAAGACAACTCATTCCCCTCTCCTACACAAACACACTTCATTAACGCCAAACCAGACACTCAGGGATAGGTACTATAAATACAGAACATCCCAAACTTTTAAAGTCCATTTATATGTACAGATAAAGCCTACATAACAAACTAGAATCTCAACCTATTTTGTTTCAAAACCTTTAGTTCAAGACTTGAATTTATTTCACTGTGTGGTATTTCTGACATCACTAATTTTAAAATTCTATATTTCACATCACCCACCTTTTACCAATTTTAAAAAGGAAATTATTTTTTTACCACTATGTAGCTAAATTTGAAAAGCAACATAAATCAATAGAAGTCCTAAGCACTACCTATTAGAATTAATACTGTTCAAAAAATGAAGGGCTGATACAGCTACAATTTTTCATGATTTCTGGAATTACCTAAACCAAAGGGTACTCAGTGTTGTAATCTGAGGATGCTGAAGCATTGGTTGCATCAACTGAGAATCTTTCACACTTACACCCAAAGCATCTTTCTCCAGTGTGTTGAGAAACTATTCTGTACCTACCATGTAAGCTTTATTTGAAATAGCTGGAATCCTGGAGCAGCATTTAATGCAATGGGAATGCCATGTCCCATGGAAGAATGCCATTACATACTATTGTATTTTCTATTAAAATAACTTTATTAGTTGCAAAAAAATGGGTTAAGTAAACTAAACTTGTTAATTTGTAACAGCAAGTATTTAATTTTCCTCTCCTGTTTACACATTACAAGCAAAAATACTGGAATTCTTCCATGAAAAATAAGTTTACAACAACAAAAATTTGTATTGAGCAGGAATTCAATTAATTATTAAATAAGGAATGACATAAATTCCTTATATAAGCTACAACTACTACTTGGTCTGGCTTTCTTCTTACAGATTGAATTGATGGGAATAAAAAATAAATGTTTCTCCAGCTTTATGCTGACAGATGAAACAGCAGCCTTGTCACATTTTTTTTTCCCAGTGGCAGAGTTAAAAATCAGGCAAATCATACTCACTAAAACAAGTACTTGTTACCTTATGTTTCTGAAGTAACTCCATGCTGTTGGCTATATTCTATATTGTAAAGTGTAGTAATATCTAAATCTGAACTTAATTGTTCAGATTTCAGTTTACACTGAAAGCACACTACTTTCATATAGCACCCTTAAGAAGTATCAGGTGTGCTTCATTCAGAGATTAAAAAAAAAAAAAATTAAAATAAACTTTCCTAAACAAGGTATCCTGGAGAATTGATTTCTGAGCTAGAATACTGATTTCCTTCCTTCTTGAGGAAGTCTTAAGTCTCTGGATTGCAAAAATTCCTTCAATATTAACCAATACGGATAAAAAGCTCTCTTAGTTATCTCTTAGTTATTTGCAATCACTGAAACAGAAGTATGAGCTGTGAGGACAGAGAGCCCTCAGAGCATTCCACAGAAGATTATGCTCAGACCTACAAAACCAACCTCAACACTAGGGAGCATTCTGGAAATGGCCACGTTGGAGTGAGCACCTGTGAAAGCCAAGGAACCAACAGATGCTACATTACAGATATGCAACAGTGCATGAACTGCTCACAATAAGGGAACTGTTGCTTTTAAATTCAGATTTGTATTTTAAAAGTATCTCTAAGTTTCAAGATTCCACTCACTTACAAAGTGTTCTGGAGCTCCCAATTACAGAAGCTCATGCTCACACAATTTATTTGTGAGCAGAAGTGGCTTTACACGAGAATATCGTGGCTCCGGATGAATGAAAACATGCACAGGAATTAGAACAGTTTGAAGACAACTGAACATACACACTAGTTATAAGTGCTTTATTTACACACTTCCTAAAGCACAGCAACTGTGTTCTCATCATTTCACAACTGCCCAAAGGCCACACACACCCTGGGTCTGCAGTTCTTGGAGAAATATAAAATATAAATATTCTTTCTACTAGCCACAACTAGAAATTGTCTTCTGGAGTAGTGTATTTTAATGGGCTCTCTAGCTCATCTTTTAAAATTACCAACTGAAAGAAGAGCTGTTATTATTGAATCATATGTATCAAGAACTCTGGAGACAGAATTATAAATATACCTTATTTTAACATCTCATGGCTCTAGTATTGAGATACTCAGAAGAATCACCGTTTCAGAACTGGACTGGTTGTAATATGTACAATATAATGGGAAAAGTGAACAAGAGCAGCAAAATTAGTCTTTTTACTGCCCAAATTTAAGTGAGGTAACATTCTTACAATAAAAATGACTCTGAAGCTGCTTTTCTTCATCTTAAAATCATCTCGTGCCTTCAAACAGCAGGACTCTCAAAAGAAACAGTTCCTCTTGGGGCCTTTGGTGTTCGCAGAGGACAGATCAGCAAGAACAAACCAATTGTAATCTGATATGGAAAGACACTGCTAAGCATCCAATGGCATGAACATTACATTATCGTGTGTATACTCTGTTTTCAAAAAAGGGACTAGACATAATAGGTTTGATCATTCTACAATTTTATTATGCATCAGTACAAACAATTTCCATTGCTTGATTCTGAAAGGAGCAGAGTTACAAATATAACATTGCTTAAACACATTTCAATATTCAACAGGGTATGGAATGCACAGAGAAACTGTTACCCTACAAAGAAGAGGCAAAAAGGCAACGTTAAAGCTCGGTAAATGCTCCTGGAACAGGGAGTGGCTTTCACACCTGGAAGCAGCTGCTATTTTTGAGCCACCAATGTCAGTGAGTGAGGCCTCTATTCGTGTCTTTTAGGGCGAGGGAAAAGAAACGTCTGGAAGAGGAAGGGGCTCCTCTTGCTGTGTCCCCGGCCAGCCCCCGCCGCAGCGCTCAGCCCACAGCACCAGCGCCCCCAAAGGCTGGCGGATGCCCAGAAGGGGAGATGCACCCCAAGGTGAAACCCAGCGCCCCATGGGGGTGGAGGGGAGGTGGGCGAGGATGGGCCCGTGTGTAGCAGAGAAGGAATGCACAGCGTTCCCGCCGCGAGGAGAGGCGGGCGGCATTCAAATGGCCGCACTAAGAGCCCGATTGGCGCGGTGGGAGCGGAGAGGAGGGCATGGGGACAGCCACACCCCCAGGGCAGGGACAGCCGCGGAGCGGGAGGGCTGCGAGACAGCCCTTACGGGGCAACGGAGGGAATGCGGGGGAAGGAAACAGATTCTGGAAGGGGGTGCTAGGTCCGGTTTGGACCGGCTACTCTTTGTCTCCTCTCTGCCGAAGGCAGGTATACTGGGCACCGCCCCACACGGCGGCGAGCTGTCCCGGCGGGATGGTCTGGTCCTGCTCCCGCCCTCCTTTCTTCACCGCCACGGGTGGGACCCGGCGGCTCGCATCCTCCCCGGACCCAACCCCGCCTCGAACCAGCCCGCACTTCCTTTCCCTCCCTCCCCCGCCACTACTCCCCTACACACTCCTCCCCGAGTACGCCCCACGGCCGCCACGCTACCGGCCCCACTCACCGACTTCATGGCCGAGGCCATGTCATCGTATCTCTCCGCCTGCTCGGCCAGGCGGGCTCTCTGCAGCAGCTGCTCTCGGTCCCCCATGGCCGCTTCCGTGGTGGCTGCCGGGCTGGGCTCTGCGCGCCCCGGAGAGAGAGCAGAAGGCGGGCGGGGATGTGCGGCCGGCCGCGCACGGGTGGTGGGAGCAGGAACCGTAAGCGGAGCGGCCCGCTGGGCAGTACCGGGCTGGGCTGTGCCGTGCCGGGCTGGCCGCCGCTCCCTCGCCCGCCGGCCGCGCTCCCGGACCGACCGCGGCGTGTGCGGCTCGAGCCTCGCGCTGCTGCCGCCGCCCGCGCCTGCGCGCCGGGAAGGCAACGAGGGGGCGGAGCCGCGGTGCTGCAGGGGAGGGAGGGGCGCCGCTCCCCCGCGCTCTATTTCTAGGTGACGTCACTTGCTATAAATAGCCATCGCGGGGCGCCGGCCGCGGGACGCGCGTGCGCGCTGGGAGTGCTGCATTTTCCTGCTGCAAAGGTGGAGGCGGGCGGGGGGCGCGGGTACTGCGGGATGGGACGGGGCACGGCACGGGCTCGGACACCGCAACCGCCCCGGCCGCCCTGCCGGGCCCCGGCACAGGCACCGGCGGGGCGCGGCCGTGTGACCGCGCTCGGGGTGAGCGCGCTCCGCATTCACGTGTGCGACCCTGCCCAGCACCAGCGCTTTGTGCGGCCGGCGCTGTCTTGCAGTAGTGACACGGCTGTGCCTCTTTCCGGGAAATAAGTGCATCCCGCATCCCTTGCTGCCTTGAAACAGCTAGAGTTGTAGGGGAGGTACGGACCAATTCTACTACCTTCGCCTAAGAGACGCAGCTAAATTCAATTTTACTACGTATTTTAATGTGCAATAGTCAGGCTCCTCTTTCATAAACTGACAGAGTACCATTCTTACATAAAAATCATCTCAAGGTAAGAACCTTGCACAAACAACAAACTGCTGCTGGTGTCCACAGAAACGCTGGGAGCCACGTTACTCATATCTTACAATAAATCACAGATGAACTTTTCCCATTCAGCCCTGGCCAGCATTTAAAGATCCCTGCCCCGCTGAAGTGCAGCTGTGTGAAAGGTTTGCTCCCAGCAGAGTTCAGCACCAGAGCACCTGTGGCAATGGAAGCTCCCATCTGTCCCCATCCCCACAGACAGGGACACAAAGTCGGAAGCAGGGACAGGCTGCTCGCTCTCCTCCCGCTGCTCTCCCACTACCCTCGGGACTCTAGCACTGCTTCAAAGGAGTCAATCCAGTCCCTGGGGTCAGACCAAAGTTTTTAGCCTTAACACTAATGCTGCTGGCTTTTGTGCATTAAACCCTAATGCCATTTAAAATAAATGCTTTTTAAAGGGATTAGATGAATATTGCTGTCTTCTTAAAGGACGTAAATAAATATGACAAATAAGAATAAATTATAGTTATATGTAATAAGACATGAAAGAGAAAAGTTGCACCCAGCAAGTTATAAACTGATTGCTAGAACATTCTGGAAATAGTCCTTTGTGATGGTGTGAAGCACATACACCACTATGCATACATCCCAGCAAGCCAAATGGGGCCTTTTCCTACTGGGATTTTGTTTTCACTGTTTCTAGGAGAAGGCAGTGACATCTAAAACCTTAACAAAACAGATCCCAAGTATCAGTTCAATTTATTATCATAATTATTTTAAATCTTGTGTTGATTTTACCTTGGAATAAATATTTAGGTGTGGACAGCAAGGATGTGATTTTGAAAAGATGATTCCATGTGAAAGTACAGATTTTAATGTATCTGACCCTTAGGCAAGAGTAGTGAGAGATGTGCCAATTCTCCTTGCCCAGTACACTTCAGCTGGGAACCTTTGCAGTTGTAAGAATTTCTCAGTAGAGATTAGTCAGTTTGCAAAGCATTCCAACAGCTCTGAAAATATGTAGGGTTTACCAGAAGCTTTCTAGTCTTGTACAGCAGCTTCAGACTCCCCAGGGAAACAGACTACAAAGTATTTTTAAAATATATTTTTAAAACTGAACCAATCTGCATTAATCTGCCAAATATATGTGGATATATCTACACATGCACAAAACATTCTCATTAAATGCTTTGGTTTCCTTAATTGAAGCTTCTGTCAAACAGCTACTTCTCAGTCTAAAGCATCTCAAAAATTCCTAACCTTGAATCCATGAGGTCATGTTGTAACCTCACTGCTCTAAAACCAGATACACATCTAAATTCAACAGTTGCAAGAAAAAGTGCTAAAATAAGGCAATGTTATGTGCAGCATTTCCAGAGTCTGACTGTAACCTAAAGAAAGGGAAGAGATTGCATTTCACATCCAAGGTCTGGGGGAGAGTACCTGTATTCTCCTGTGCATACAGTGCCTACTGCTCTGGATTTTCATCCTCAATAGTGGCTCCACAGATCCACAGAGGTCCAAATCAACAGAAATTAGAGCTTACACCACAAGTTTTATAATCTACTACAGTATTTATGGGTCGCAATGTCTTAAAGCAAAAATGGAAAGGAAATGGAAAAATCAGCAGGCCTTTTATTAGAGTGCTGTATGGGGTGCAAACAGTGCCTGTGGCTCCCTTGCTGAGCTCAGATGCCAGGCATCACTCCGTGATTCCCATCAAAGCTCAGGAATACTGCTCTCATGAGGCAGGACTGAGAATTGTTCCCAAAGTGACCACACCCAGCAAGAATTTGTAGATGGAGAAATTTATGGCACTGAAAATTGCACTATGACCTAAGGCAGTGGCTCTGCTCCACAGGCATATCTGATTATTGGCCAGCACCCATGTTCCATAAATAGCTCCCTGCTGAAATGCCATTCCAGTGCAGCGCTCACTCGCACAGGGCACTGGGGACACCACCACAGGCTAAGGGTGTCTCCCCTGTGCTGATGTTCAGCTGCAGGGACACTGGTGAAGAGGCAACACCACAAGGAAACCACCATGTGCCATTCCCAGGCTCTCCCCACGGAGGAAAAGCTCCCCTTTTGTTGTTCTGGAAGAACAGGGAGAGCACACACATTTTGTGCACTTTTCTGAGACTCTTGGAACTAGAGCAGTGCTGCTACAAAGTCCCTGCCACTAAGATCCTCCTGGTCCCTGGAGAAAATGACCTCCCTCTCCTTTCTGCAGCAAGGAAATGTTTTATTTAGGGAACTGCTAAATGATGAAAGTCTTGGGGACAAGACTGAAAAACAGAGAGAGAGAAGAGAAACCACCCACTGGTGGGGGAGGTTAACCAGCTTCCACATCACAGCAAATGAAGTAGAGACAACTGTGGAAGAGAGATGGAGTTTGTTAACATCTGATCCTGGAAATACTTGTGACTGGCCCTTACATGGGGCATGATGCTCAGATAGTGCTGTAAGGACAGACTCTTCCAGAGGCTTAGGACTATCTGTAATTTTTATTGTTAGAATTCTGGCAGCACATTCCCCCAGTAAAGTGAGATGTGTGCAGCAGGAGGATAGGTGGTGTAACCAACGACAAGATCAGAGCATGAGATAGCAGTGGGTGTAGCTGTAGTGTGATGATTCTCTCCCAAACCACAAGGGACTGTAATTTCAGTGACATACTTCTAGCCAAACCATACACCACAGTTTAACAAGCCTCTAGGCTGTCACAGTGTGTGAAAATATTCTACTCTTTGTCATATTTCAATTTCATATTAATCTTGAATCACTCTCACAGAACCTCCCTCATAACTCAAGGGTAAATCCTAGAAAGAAGAATGATGACACTGCCAGAGCACTGCTCAACAGCAGCAACAGGGTTCATGCCATGCACTGTGGTGAAGTACACTGTGTATCTATTAACCTACACGGGAAGAACTTCAAAACAGAAGGGTACTGATTTGCACCAAAAAAAAAAACCTGCAGAGCTCTTGTTCCCTCATGGGAAAGGGTAGGTCTGTACCCCAAAGCCCATTTGGGATCACTGCAGTACATTTAATACCATTAGGCATTCACACACAGTAGCCTTTGGAATGTTCAAAATCCTATGCAGACACAAGCTGATAAACCCTCAGAACTCTCTGGTAAAATGTGCTATGTTCCAGCACCTGCTCATTTCAGAGTCCAGTGAGGAAACAGCACTGTGTCTGAATAAAAGATGATGGCAGTTTTTCCTTGCCAGAATGATTCAGGGATATGCACAGGGGGTTGTCAAGCATGCTCAGTTGTGGGGGTTCCTTTAAGTGGCGAGAACGCAGTAGCTGATTGAAAGCAGCTTTAACTCCTCATGAGCTACTTCAGACTACGGTGTTTGCTAGTCCTGCCCTGACAGAAGAATGCAGTTTTACTCTTCATGTAATGAGGGGTAAGTAACCTGGATTCACAAGCTTCAACAGGAAAACATGAAAAAGCTTGCTTAGCAGCAGCTGCCACCAGAGCACCATTTTGAAAAGAGGCTCTACAGGTAAGAGGAAAAAGAAATAACCTGTGTTAAGAAAATATTGAAAGTAAGAATGCAATATGAATACACAATAATTCAATCCTATGATTTCTAGAACCTCTCCGAAAGACACCTCGGACTGAGCGTACACAAGTAAGGACTCAACGTCAACAGCCAAATTTCAAAAATAAGACCACATCTGTCTTAACAAATGAATTTTTACTGCCCTTCAACCTTTACCAAAGTGGATTAGTTTGACTTAGAACTGGATTAAATCCCACTGAAAATGATTGATCTGAAACAATGACCTTTCACTGCAGAACATAACATGAAAGACTTTGGGGATAAAACTAATGAAGTGCAGAGATAAAACAAAATGCCTTTGCCGACATTTTCAAAATGGCCTCTTATTCTGGGTGCCCTACTCAAGTCACTGCGTAAAGCGCTCGTTTCCTCTAAAAATGAGGCCCCAGAAAAGGTGAGCCAGGCACCCAGAACGAGAGACTGCCTGAAGATACAGTCCTGGAGCTGTGTCTCCCAGCATTTGCCCTGAAGAGGTGTTGGATGCACCAGTGACTGTGACAGCAAGTGACACTGCCAAAGGGACTGCAAGCAGGAAAAGCTGCTGCTCACATCCTCAATCCCCTGTGGCAATGACATGGATTAGCTCAGGGAAGTTTTCATGGCAGCTGCTGTGCAGGACCTCCATACAGCCATTTCCACAGCACACTTCCAGGGCAGAACCACCCTCAGCCTCTGATCTTGGCAGGCTCAGGGCTCTGCTGAACTGCCAAGAGAAAAGCCACCTCTAGCAGCAGTGCTGGAAAACATGGATGCTGCCTGTTGAGAAAGTGTCCCTCTTCACCTCAGGGAGAGCCAAGTAACAGAACTTCTGAAAGTGCTCCTAGATTTCCATCCCCTTTCTGTGACCAATCAACACATACAGGCACTGTACTTTGGGCACTCATATGCATTTTAGGATAAAAATAACTTTGGGTTTTTTCTATCTAGGGCAAGCTCCTTCCTTTGCTAGGCCATGCCATGTGGAGGAGGAGGAATGACAACAGCAGGTACAGCACATTCAGCTCAGGGCAGGTCAGCCACGTGCTCAGCGTGCAGCTCCAAGGAAGAACAACAAACACATCCAGAGCTGGCTGCAGATGGTAGGATAGGGAAAGCAGAACACAATGGGGGCGTGAATCACATCTAGGAAACCAGAACGAGGTAAGACACCAATTGAACAAATTGCTACCCCAATGTGAACACAACGGAAAGAACTTCACTAGGCTGTCCTTGAAAGACTAACTCCAACCAGCAGCACGGGCAGAGAAGGTCAAAAGCACTACTGGCATTCAGCAGAGATTCACTTGTTCTCTTGCTCTGGTGCACGGCCAGGCACCCTGTCTGTTCTGGCTCATGGATGGGGAAGCAGCAGCCCACCCCCAAATCCTGCTCAGCCCCTGTAACCCAGCATGGCCAAGTCCTGTGAGAACATCTCTAGGCACCACTTGCAAATTCCAATCCAAATGGAATAAGCTCCTCAAAAGTGCTTTGTACAGTTTCAGTATCCAGGTGACATGGGGCACTAGTGGGCCAAAATTCACTGCACTTCAACCACTTGACTTTACATCTCTTAAAGTGAAATACTTTTAATTTGCTTGATTTTACATACCAAACTTTGAATTGTCTAACATAAATTTACAGAAAAGTAATAAGGTATTTCACCTGGGAAACGACCTAGAAAATTCAGTTGTCCTCCAGAGAACAACTGTACCAAATTCAGAAATGAAATTCATTAAGTATAAGAGAAAAGGCTTTAATTCTGCTTTAGCAGAAAATCCTTTTTCAGATTTAAGTCTGGAAAAGAGACTTGTTGTTCTAGCACTCCTGAGGAATTTTGCTGAATTGAGCCTCTTCTCTTTAACTAAAAACTCAAAACAATTGTGTTCTTGAACTATTTTAAAAACTACAAGGTGCAATAAACGATAACGTGTGGGACTCTTCGAAGCACCGCTGATCCAAACACAAACAAGAAAGGGGCATTCCTAGTGAGACCCGCCAAAATAATGGAGGCTTCAGGCTCTCAGCACCCTCAAGTGTTCCCAGGGGAGCTGATCCTGAGTTTTAATACATAATTGTCATGTGAAAATGATCACTTCACATGCTTACCTGAAAAAAGAAAAAAATGAACCCTGGAGAAATAGCAAGTGAAAATCTTTACTTGAAAAATTTGTAACAGAAGGTATGGTAGGCATCTTCTCCCTGTAAATCCGGGCTGGAGGTTTGGCAAAGGGGACCCATTTTGCAATACAGATTTTTTAAAAAAACTGTTAACACTCCAGGAAAATACCCCAAACCCCACCCTATAACTTACAGGATTAGCTTTAAAACCTGTATAAAGGGCCTGCCTTGCTACTACTTGTATTAAACCAAAGCAATGGCATGCCCTAGCACTGAAAATTCTCCTTTGCTCAGTTTGTGTCACCTGTGGCACTACGGAGTATGGAGCACTCCAGAAGCTACACCCTGCAGTACAGTGGGAAGGCAGGGATAAGAAATAGCAGTATTTTACCAGCACTTAGCTGAGACCTTATTTTCCAAGCCTGGGAAAAGATTATCCAATATCCACTGCAGGGCAACATAAACAAATTTTCCTCCTTTGAGCACAGGTGCTTCATTTAACTTCATGAGGCAACCAAGGACTCGGATCTGGCCAGTGCTATGATTAGATCTATGTTAGTGCCACAGAACCAGCACCTTGGTAATTTTAACATCTACAGTGCAGCTTCAGACAGCTCCAGGAAAAACCTGCAGTCCACAATGCATCTTTGCTTTCTTCTATCCTTTGCAAAATTCTTAATAAAACTGTAACTAATCCAAACTTGGTAACCATTGAAAACACCTCCATCTTTCTCCTCGCTCTGTTTATCTCCCTGTCAGACTCCATCAAAGGAAGCAATGGGGTGTTTCCCATTGAAGCACATCTGAAGCACAGACAGGTGGAGTGTATCTGCAGGCAGGTCACATCCATGCACTGGCAGAAAATTCACAGAGCAGGTGCGCTGCCTGGTACCTTTCGTCGATTAGTGAGCCAACAACTGGACCCTCCAGCACCTGAAAGACACAGAAAGGAACCAAACCCTCTCTAGATACGATTTTTAACACAATTGCTTATGGTGGAAGAGCTCCTTTGGACAGACAGCAGCATAACGTGTGCGATTGGGAGGGAATGTCACTGGTCAGGGCTGCTTGCATGAAGTGACAAAGGCCTTCTTCCTGTCCAAGTTTAGGCAGAGGAATCCATCAGTGGGTGTAGAGGTGATGAGCACAATCCATGCACAGTCCAACACCCAGGAACTCAGAACAGAACAAATCCCTTTGCTTTGCTCTAGGCTTTGGCTCCCCTAAAAGCCAGTAACTGACAGAGGGTAAGACAGGAATTAAATAATTAAGGAAGTGATGTCCTGGACAAGGGAGCTCTGCTCAGGGAGGGAAAGAAATATCTCCAAAATGAATTGAATTTTTGCTTGCTTCCTTGCTTTTGTTTTACTCTCGTTTTGGTTCTAATGTGATGCATGACCTACAAAAAACAGATTGAGTCGTGTGGACAAAAGAAAGTTTTCATCTGCAGCTCTGTGATTCAGACATAGGAACCAAGTATCTGCATATTCTTGCCACAAGCCCAGAGTAAGTTGATTCAGCAAGAAGATAAGTGCCCAGGAAGTCTGTAGAATGCTGTAAAATCATTTACGCATTCAAGCTCTTCCTTTTCCTAGAGCACACACTAAACTACACAAAAACTGCTTTTCTGAATTCCTGAACTGAGTAATTATTACAAAGATTTGAAGATGTCCTGTCTGACATCTACAGGCATCACTCAGGATCTTGCTCCCCAGCCCCAGCACAGTGGATTGAGTGTCATGTTTCTTCACCACTGCAAAATCAGTTCAAGGATGCAGAACAGCAAGATGAAAACTAGCTAGAGACAGCCTGCTCCAGGAATCTTAGAAAAGGTTCATTCATTATTAATGCCCAAAGCTTTCCTTCTTGTCTGGTTTGCATTATGGCTGGTTAAAAAGCCACTTTCCAAGATACAGATCTTTATATTGATGCTTTCAGAGGCTCAAAAGAGGTTCTGTTACTGCCCTCAGAGCTGCAACCACTTCTCATAATGAGGCCAGCAGATATGGGTCCTGCTTTTTGTAATTCCCTTTGAGAAGGTTTTCCTCAGCAGCTCACACTGCAAGGGAAACAGCAGTGGATGACAGCTGACTGTTAGACCAACACACGTGAAGCCAAAAAATACATCAATGAGCAGCTTAGATAGGGCTTTCTTGGCTTTCTCTTTTTTTTCTGTTTTTAGGTAACAATTCAGAGATGCTCCCATCCCCTTGAAAGAACAAGATTTCTAACTTGTATTGTCTACTGCCATGAAGTCCCCATCAGAAGGACACAGACTGCATCCACAGCATGGAACTACCTTCTTTATCCTGGCCAATAATCACACTGCTGTATACTGCTATCAGCCATCTCAGAATAGTGCAAAATCCCTTTTCCTCAACAATAACACAGACTTGCAAATGAAAATCCCATTAAACTTTTAAAGAGGTCTGAAAGAGCAGAGTCAAATTGTGCAAAACAGCTTAGAGGGGAGGACCTCAAGCAGCCATCTTTGTGTGATTGTTTTATAGGTGAGCCCTTCATTGCTGAAAATTTAAATGACACTTGGATCTGCACAGGATCCTTTGGCCACTATTTCAATGGCACATTTAGTAAAATTAGAGTTTGATTAGCAATTCAAGTAGGAAAAAAATCAACAAAACCACCTTTCCTTCTACTATCTGCTGGATGTTACCCAGGGAATGCCCAGCTTGCCCTGAACAGGACTCCAGAAGTTATGCTTAGATCAAACATGTTTCAGACTAAATATGATAGGGGATTTCACATCTCCTCTGAGAGAGCTGCAGGGGATTGTGTGTATAGAGCTCCTTTCTCTGAACTTTAGATGTGTTCTTACCTGGCTTTGTCCCAAGGCTTGGCTTCCTTCCACACAGGGTGCAGGAACAGGTGGGCACTGAGGGTTGTCAAACACAGTCTGAGAGGAGCTGGAAAAAAATATTATATAGAAGTGCATTTGTATTTATGCTCTATTTGCCGCTCACTGTAATGTTTTGGAGCAGGACAAGAGGGCTGTTGGCAAGACTATTCATTTGATAGAGTTAAGTTGTCTATGCAGCTGCCTCATTTCTCAAAATTGTTATGACCTGAAAATACAGGCTCTGCAGTGGGAAGGCTGCCCTGACCAGGAGCAGCATACAGGGAATCACATCTCAATTTGCAACTTTCCTTCTGCCCCAAAATACTCTCCACCAACAAGGAGGTGTCTAGCAAAACGTCTCACTCCTGGAACATGTTTCAAAAGCAGAGACCTTAAGAGTCAAAATATGTGGCTTTAGACATAGACACAACATTGGCTGTGCTTCTGCTACAGCTTTCCAAGGCCACCAGCAGAGTCTGGGGACACCATCCACAGTCCCCTGGAGGCTCTGCCAGCCCCTCAAAACAGATCAGTCAGTGGGCACTGGGTATTCAAGAATGTACAATGAGATGTTCTCTCTCATCAGCATCTCATCATCACACACCCAAAAGTCTCTCTAATGCAACAACACTGCCTGTACCACCACCAGGAATAGCCCAAGGTGTGAGTGCCCATACAGACCCAGACAAGAGGTGCCTACTAGTAGAGTACAGGAAAAAAGTAGAACCAACAGGTTAAGTGTCAAGTTGCCCTTCCTTGGAATGCTCCCCAGGTTCCAGCAACCAGCCTTGGGACTCCTCTGCTGGAGGCTGCTTTCAGAGAGTCACATTTCCTAATGGGCTCAACTCCCTCTCCCACCCTCTCAGGAATTTGTCTCATGCTTTTTCACAGCCCACTTACACCAATACACACGGTGCCCTTAGCAACGAGTTCTACAATTCAGTTATGCAACATGCCAAAAAGTAGCCTCTGTTGGTGGGTTTGGGATTTGCTGCCTGCCCATGTCAGGATTCTGGGCTGTTCAGAGGGGAGATCCTAATAGCAGATGGATTCCCAGCACTCTAAGCTGGAATCCCAGAAATGCAGGCAGAAGCTGTAAGCTCCCATGAACATCTCGGCACTGACATTTTCTAAATCAATATGCTGGCTCATAAATGCAGAATGCCTTGCTCCATAGAGCTCAGTGTGCTTTTCTGTCTGAAATGGAAGGCACCAGATTTCAACTCTGCAAGAACCATTAGCTGGGCTACGTTCCACCTGTCCCAACTTGCAGAGTGAAGAGGATACAGCACCACTTATCTGTAAAGGGGAGCATCTGTCTGGTGCCCCACAGGGACTTCCAGACCACTTGCTGGATCAAACCCTCCTCTCAGGCAGCAGAAGCAGATGGAGACAGTCAGCTTCCAGCCTGGTTCCCTCTCACACTCCCACCTCACAGCCCTGTACATCAGAAGAGGTTTGGACACAGCCCAAGTGCGTAGGAGTGGCTGTAAAAAGCCCATGAAAGAAATCAACAAAAATTGTTCTGATAAGCTTTGAGGCCATGTCCTTTCCAGGTGAGCATCTTTTTAAATGAGACAAGCAGACTAAGGGCCTCCATCTCAGTGCTCAGGAAGCAAGGAGAGCATAACACTGAGTCCACTCCAGATAGTCATCCTGGCTAAATAGTTTCTTTCTCTTTGTGTTGCTCTTACCTCTAAAACTGGGATAATGTCACTGCCCTGTCCTTCCAGGACAGCAATACTCATTTACCTTACAGTTTGATCTGTTGCCCCCACAATGCCCCAGAGGACTGATGCTCTTTGCACCATGACTGCTCAGGAGGACTCTGGTGAATACTCTTCTCTGATCTCTGACTCTGTTAGAGGGCTCTGCCTTATAACACAGGTGATCCTCACTCACTGAGCAGTGATCTTACCCAAGATTACTGACACGAGCTCTCCTGGCTCCCTAGAGAGAAACTGCAAAATGAAATTGCTGAAATTGCCTAAGTATCACTCATTTCTGAAAAAGATTGATGTTCCATAGCATTCATGGTATTTTGAGATCAAGGTTTTGGGGGGAGCTGGACCAGGCCACTAAACAGTGTTTACAAATATGTCCTCACCAAAAAGGTGCCAACATAGCAGCAAGTCCTGCCCTCACAGGGATATGATAAAGGATGTGTGGATGCCTGGCACACTGACATACCCAACAAGGAGACATTCACCATAGATTTCTTCTACTGGCAGAACATATTTTAAAATAAACATGAGCTCACTCCAGAGTCAGAACATGCAATTTTAAATCCATCCAAAATATTGCCAGCAAGCCTTGCTGATCTTTCATGATCTTTAGTCACTGTTTAAAACTGTGAATCCTAAAACACAGCCTGAGGTTTACAATGCCTGACCTGGGTTCTCCCCAGTAATTTGGAGCAAAGAGTCTGACATGAGTGTGAATAAGGCACCAGGCCAAGTGGGAAACAGGGGTAAAAGACAGAAATGTTTTCAGCTGGGTACTGGGGCCAAAGGCTCACCAATCCTTATCTCCAGTTAATCACTGCACTTACTTGTTGTTTAACAAGCCACAAAGCCTTCTGTGCCTCTGCTTCCTCATTTTTAAAGTGGGAATTCTAAAGCTTCTTCTACCTGCCTTTTTGACATACTGTCAGTGTCATGCTGGCACAAAGGCTGGTCAGTGTCAAGCAGAGGGTTATAAAATGGGGCTGCTACTCCTGGTCTATCTTGCAGATCAGTAAATTAATGTCTGGCTGTGTTTATCTTTATGTAACATTATGGAAGTTGTATAACATATGCAAAATGGCACGAATTTTTGTTGTTTTGCATTCTCTGAATTTATGTCAATTCCCAGAGAAAATCTGAAACCTTTGTTATATGTGGAAAACAGAAAGAGAGAACAGTGCCTGTCTTTCCATCTTCCAGTTTGGAAAGCTTGCATTATGGAATAATCTTGTCATGAGGTTGTGAAGCTACAAAAACTATTTTAGGATTGATTACAGGCCCTACCAGCCCAGCCCACAGAACCAGCCCTCACTGGATCAGTACAGGTTATGCTTTTCTGCAAAAACCAAGCAAATAGTTCAGAAACTGAACCTCCCTAAAAATGAGCGGTCATATATTTTCTGAACAGGCTGCTTCCAAACCTCCTTTGTGCCACACACAAACACATATACTTAGACAACATTACCCATGCACAGAGATAAACACTGGCAAAGAAGGATGGACACAAGGAGAAGCAGTCCCTGGGAATGAGATGTCACTATTTCTGCAACTCTCTTCAACAGGGTATCAAGACATGGCTGGACTCACAGCATGATTTTTATTCCTGCCTTTAGGCAGCCCTGTGCTTTCCCTCTCTTTACCTGTGGGGAATAGATTCCAGGGTCACTAGCTGTCCTCCTCTAAGGATTAAGCTTTCATCCTGTAAATCTGACTGCTGAATGATTCTTTCTGAGCTGGCTTCAACACAGCCACCTTGAGGGACTGTGCTCAAGGGAACTGTGATACCTGCTGAAATAAATGCTTGTATTAAACACAAGTACAGATACAGATAACATGGCCCCAACCTCTGATCTAGCTATTACTTCTCTCCTTGCTCCACATTCACCAGAGCCTGGGTGAAGTTACAGCCCTTCCCTCTCTACAGACCTATAGCAAAAGCAAGTGGGCATCACTTATACATCCTACCAAGCCTATTCTGAAGAACAGGGAGAAGAAAAGAGAAGGTGGGAAAGCTGAACAAGACTGGACAGGAAGAATCCAAAGAGGAAGAGAGAAAAAATAGCAAGAGGGAGAAGGGAAAGTGAGAACATGTGCTCGAAGACAAGCACCACGTCACAGTTAAGAAGTTCCCAGCCTTTTCTCAGGTAATATCCTAGCGATGACAGGCATTAAAAACCCAGAAGTTGCAAAAGGACAAGGTGAGCAGACAACACCTGGAGGGAGTCTCTAAGTGAAAACACTAAAAGGAACCCATCACTATCTTATGGAAGTGGTTACAGTTTAGGCAAAAGAGTAGGTAAGAACATCTGTTTTGACACCTTAAATCAACAGATTTTCTCACTGAACCACCATGGAAGTAGAATTCCAAAGTTCAAAATAGGCCCTGCTCATCAGGACACTTAAATGAGCAAGGGTGTTTATCACAATGGGAAGAGAAGCTTGGAAAGTCTTAGAGTCAACAATCTGGGTGTAGTTTTACTAACCTTCTACACCTGGGGTCCACACAGAGCCAGAGACTCCTCTGGTGCTGTAAGGGTCCCAGCACATGGGCGGCCAATAATTCACGAAGGAATGGGACTCATAAGAGTGCAGGACAAAGCTCCCTTGCCAGGGGCTGGCAGTGGCCCTGACCACTGCCTCTCCAGGCAGCAGCACAGGAGAGCCAAAGTAGGTTCCTGCTTCCATCACAGCCTCAGTGCCAGAAGGTACAGGTTGTACAGGCACAGGTACAGTGCTGGGAGTGTCGAACAAAGCCGTGCTTGTTCCAGCTTCATGCAGCTCAGGGCTCTCCACACAGCTGCAATGATGGAGAAAGTGAATCAGCCAGACATTTTGCTTTGCCAAAAGGGAACCCCCAGCTAAACCTCTGAATCCTGCCCATCACAGCTGGGAGAGGAACTGCTCTGACTGGACATGGAACATTTCCATCCGTGGTGGCAAGGTTCAGAAGTGATGCCCCCAAAGAACCAGCACAGAAATCGGTTCCGTGAATATATTTAAATGTTGCTTCATGTCTGAATGGTCACTGTAAAGATGCCATACATCACCTGGATTCCAGCATCTTTAAATATGATCCTTCAGGAGGCTTATACAGAGCTGCAGCTGACTGCTCCCATCCTGGCTCACAGGGCGTGAGGGTTATCTCAATTTGCTCAGGGCTGATGCCCGTATGAGATCCATCTGAAAGGTGCAGGTGAAACAACGCTAATGATTACTCCAAAAGGCTACAAAACAAGTGTGATCTGCCAAATGCAGCAAGACCCCTGTATTCCCTGGGACTGAAGTTTGGTTGCATGTCTGTGGAAGGGCACAGAAATACTGGGTTTTCCTGGAGTATACTGCCCTGATTCCAGAATCTGAGAGCTAAAACCTGCTGCTTCTAATGTATTTGCTTTCACTTGGTGCCTCTTTAAAGCCAGGCATCTCTTTTCACCTGTCATTGCACAAGGCCTTAGCAGTGTCTGCTCCTCTGGAGTGACAGCCTGGAGTCAAACAATGAGGCACTCCACAGAAGCAGAGTTCTCTAGAATCCACTTGATCCATCAGCACATAATGCTGTTCTGAAGAAGCAATATCTTTCCCTTCCTGAGGGAATTTAAAATTGATTTTCACCTCTCTGGACCACATCCTGAACCCATTAGGAAGAGACAAACCTGCAGTTTGTGGAGTGCTGGATTCTTTATCCTGTGGCTCATTTGTGTGGGAAGCCAAAGCCCTTTCAGGACATGAATTGTTGAGCTCTTCCTTATCAAGGCGGCGGGATTTTTGACGTCGTCGATAATTTGCAAACCAGTTATAGACCTGAGTTGGCTGCAGGTTCATGTCCCGAGCCAATTCCTCCTGCAAACCCAGGTACAGGGAGAAATCAAGGGAAAAAAATCACATCTAAATAATCAGGTGTTTCCCTTCAGTTCTAAAAGCAGTCCAGCAAAACACCTTCCAAAGCCAGAAACATTTACTTGCTAGGTCTCAAATAGTTCTACATGGATCTGATTGAGGAGACCATTTTATAAACTCAGAGGTGATAGAAAACAAACTCCACCTTGCACTCCCAGACAATTTGTTTGCTCAGGAAGCCACTGCTATTCTATACTGCTCATGAGATAATGCCCTCACCAAAGCATGCTCTTCTCACAGAATGACAGCTTCACAGAGGCAGACATTGAAGCCTGAAGCCTTCACCTGGCAAGGTAGTGATCACTAGTGCTTATTGATTTAATTCACACATCTCTTCCATCACAAATCTATCCCTGTCCAAAGAAGGTAGATCCATGCATACACCAACACAGCCTATTGTGTTATCACATCAAATTACCAGTATTTGAAAGGTCAGCATAAAATATGTTCTGGTGAACAAAGTGCAATTTTATATAAGGTGTTACTCAGTCAAGTCAGAACTATTTATCATTGTAACAGAGCTCTGCTGAGTGATGGCTGTTTGGCTGCCTATGCACTACAAAACTAGAACTGCTAAAAACCCAGCGAGGAATTTATTGTCCCTCCACCTTTTGTCCACAGCAAAAGAAATTACTTAGCATGAACCTGATGATTTTTTAAAGAAACCTTTAGGGAAAGCTCAAATATGAAGGATCCCATCCCCAACGAGCCTTCTGAAAACAAGGATTTAGAAATTAAACCAGTTAGAGACTCCTGATCACAGTGTCCTGCTTTTCTGTGACCAAGAGACTTGATTGGAAGTGTCCCTAGCATATCCCTACCCGCTGTTTCTTGTCTGGATTTACTGTCACCTCTGCAGCAAACCTGTGCAGCTGCTGGCGTACTTCTTCTGAGTAGTTTCGACTCTTCAAACCTTCAGGACAAAGGGAAATAGGTGGAGGATTCCTGTACACAGGAGAAAATGGGATTAAAAAGGACCCAAAAGGAATAACTCACATTCATGGGCATTTTCTCACATTGCCACAAGTGGTCAAAATACCAAGAAAAACCAAGCTCTAAGCAGCATCTTGAGGTGTAAAACCAGCCTCTGCATCTGTGGTCCCTGCATCTGAAAACTACAGAGTAAAGAACTCTTTTGTTTCCCCACGATGCATTACCTCTTCCTGCAACGGAATTTCTGCAGTGGTGTCAGAACATCTGTCTGGTGTTTCTCCATCAGCCTCCGGTAGTGAATCTCATGCCAAAGCTGCACCAGCTCTTCCTTCTCTTCTGCCTTGCAATACTAAAACAAAACTGTGAGTAAGCAAACCTTTCCAGAGAGTCACTCAGACTGTGTACAATGGAGAAAACCCTCAAGAGAAATTTCGTCAGGGATTCCTACTATTTGACAGAGCTAGTAGCATTATCTAGGCATATAGCTCACTGTACTTCTACTTCTCTCACATACACAGGGAGTTGCCTAATTCCTTCTTTTCCCCTGGTGAAAAGGTCTACATAACTAGATCTAGAAGGCAAAAAAACCCTCACCCTGAGTGACACCATCCAGCCTCCCTCATATATTCCCACCCTGCCAAGCCACCTAATCTTGGGCTTCCCAACACTTTCATGTCCTGAGCCCTAAGATTGTGAAAAACTCCAAGAACCACCAGAGTAGAACAAAAATCCTGCTACAACCAACCCCATAATCACCCAGCCACCGTTCTCTCTTTGGCTGATTAACTCTAATGCCTGCAGCAAAGGCTTTGTCTTGTGTTTCAGGTCACCAATGCACAGCTATCACCTTCCACTGCCTTACACAAGCTGGAAGTGCTCCATGTGCTGCAGTTTAGGTACTTCTGCACTAACAGCTCGAACTACTGCTTTTCTAACATAGGTTTTTGTTTCCGTGAAGAACTGAAGAACACATCCCTACCTCCAGGAGTCTGCAGGCTGCATCATGTTGCCCTTTATGGATATGAACAGACACACAAGCCCGGACAACATGGATGTTAGTGAGAAAATATATCTTGTTCTTGCATTCCATCATGGCTTCAACCAGCTTCTCCAGACTAGGAGTCGAGCTCTCGAGCTCCCGGCAAAGCTGTTCTGCTAGATTCAACAGCTTGGTGGGTGGGGGATGCTCATTTTCATTCTTCTTTAACATGGCCATGAACTTGTTCATCATCATGTCCTGTTGGAAGCTTTTTCTATGCAATGCACGAAGTTGTGGTTAGATAAAAACTCTTTATCTCCTATTTTTAACTTCTATGGTATGCTTTGCTTTTTTTTATAAAGGAAAGAAATTCACTGTGCTGTTAAAAGCAGTCTAAAGACCTCAAAATGCTTTAAATAAAACTAGGCCTAAAACAGCCCTGAAAAGCTAAAGACACACCAGGTTTACAGTTGAGAAAACTGAGCTCAGAAAGACATATTAAACTTCTCCCAAAACTCAGAGACTAATTCTAGGATTTACATCCACTGCTTACAGGTTAAAACTATCGAAACATTAAGTCCAAAGACATTCAGGTAAATTAATTTGGTGAAATTTCTCCGAAACGGCATGTTACAGACCCGGGCAGCCTGGGTAGTCACTGTAAAATGTAAAACCCTCGTCGGGGCTGTTTCTCACCCGTTTTCCTGGGAGAAGGACACCGGCGAGGTTCCTCGCGAGGACAGCGCACGCTTGGGCCAGCTCCAGCCCCGCCGGGCAAAGCGGGGAAAAGCTGCGTAATGGCTGTGAAATGGCTGTGAAATAGCTGCGAGGTGAGAGGCAGGGACACGTGGCAGCCAGTGGCTTCCTTCCGCAGCGAGGACCCGAGCCGGGTCACGGCGGGGGCATCGCTCCAGACCCCGCCCAGGCGGGTTCCAGGCTGCCCCTGCCCCTGGACCCCACCCCCAAACCCTGGCACCGCTACTGCCGGAGTGCAGAATGGACTTAGAATGGTATAGAATAGATGGCAGCGAGTTCCTGCCATAATAGAGAGTATTTTTAAGTCGCTAATGGGGATCAGACAAGCACTGATAATTTTGACACACTTATAGTGACTGAATGAAGAGGCACACGGCTCAAACCCACCTTCTATAAGTGGGTGCTGTCTAAAAACAGATGAATCATCCTGACTCAGTTTAGGCCATCGAAAAACTGAAGCAGCTATGATTTGCCTCGAATCAGACCTGAACGCCACCTCGAAGGCGTCATCCTCCCGACCCCGTTGTCTCGAGGACATGAAACAATGAAACATCTCCCAAGCGCTGTGACACACCCTAAATCCGCATTTAAATAACAGCTCTTGCCAAGGCCCCCTAGCAAAGACAAAGGCTACATACTCGAGGGGGGGCAGCTTCCTCTGGCAGCACGCGGACACATTCCAAAAAACCTGCCCATAACCCCCAGCAGGAACTTGCGTTCCCTGGCCCTTGATTTCTCCTTAGGCTTTGGTGGTGGCCTTGCAACACAGTAACTGGCTTCCTGCTCTTGCTGTGTGGCACTGTTCTAGATCCAGACAAGAAGACAGAAAATCCTGCATGATTATAAGACAAAGCTCCAGCACTGAACTTTGAGCTGAACATAAAAAGCAGTGTTTTCTTTCGGCAATTGCTTTCTTTTTCTCATCAATTCTTCACTGCTGTCTGTGGAGTTACAACAAAACATCAGGTCACTTTATTTTCTGCATTTTACTTATTTTACACGTATGAAAATTTAACAAGCATCTCTCACATCTTATCTTACATATTCACACAATCAGGTACACCTTGGAAGGGGAAGGGGCAGGCTGCTAACAGGCACATTCAGATGCCAAGAGTACTGATCATTCCCAGTGAGGGAAGCCGATACCATTACACTGTGCTGAATCCAACTGCCCTTGAAAAACAGTTGCACTCTCCCTCCTTTACCTCTGCTCTAACTGAAGTTTTGGCAATCAAGGACTGTAGTTACTTGAAACCAGGCTGAGGTCAGGTGATAGACACCAGCAAGCCAAGAGCTCAAATTCTTTTTTTCCAAGCACTTAATCAAATTCTGTTGAATATCAACAGCAATATTGCTTAGGTCCTCTTGGAGCCACAATATGAATCCAACAGAGAGACTCTTCACTTCTACTTCCTTGCCACAAGGTAAAGCTTCTAGCTGTCTCCCTAAGAGATACAAGCCCATTCACGGAGCACTGGCATGCATCTTGTCCAGACAATCAGTCCAGAACGTGACGAGCCGGCTGTCTTTGTTCCAGCAGAAGTCTGTGAAGTCTTTCAGCAGCCGGTCTGCGAACTTCTCGTCGCCAGTGGCGCTGGAGCGCCAGGTTTTGGTCAGCATGGTGTTGTAGGCCCAGTTGTAGCCGATGCGCTCCTCACAGAACATGTTCTGGTTGCTGGAGCTGGTGGAGTTGCGCCGGCGCCGCTGCTGCCCGCTGGAGAACTTGCGCTTGGAATAGGGCAGCTGCAAAAACACCGTCCCTGCAGGAAACAGGCAGCACTTCAGTCTGAGCACGCCTAACTCCCTACTGCTGGTAGCTGTCTCCTTAAATTCAGAAACCAACTGGCCTGAGCTCCATTTAATTGCCTTTTAGCAAGAGAAAATGGGATACACGTTTCCCCCTTGGCTCTTAAGTACTACTTCTTCCTGTATGCTACACCACTGGGAGGGAGTGCACCTTGTCTGCCTTTCTCTTACAAGCACAGAATGAAGCAAAGATACAGGCTCTGATCCATCTTGCTAACTTCCCATCAATTTCCATTCTCTTCTGCAATCTTCTAAACACTGCCTTCCTGTCATTATTTCTGTGTCTCAGCAAGTGGATCCTAAAAGCTTGATCCCACACAGTGTGTATGGGTAGAGATGCATCTACCTCTGCTCTACAGACCTTAAGCATGAGAACAGAGCACTGATTGTCCCAACACCTTTCCCTCCTTCTGGCTTGTGGCACACATTTATTTACATTGACCTTGGAATAAGCTTTGCCTTATTTTTTAACATTTCCTCATCTTCTGGAAAGAAAAGTTTCAGAGCCACTGTAAAGCAAGATTTCAAACCAATACCATTTATTAGCAGCAACACTTTGTGCTTTTCATACTGCCCCTTCCAGCTTTCTGGTTTGTATGGTCTGACACACCTACTTGTCATCTGGTTAGGGACAGAACAGCGCCAGCATCACTGATATGAAACACAAACCACATGTAAAATGGTTCTCTTGTTTGTAATAACCTTCTCCTTTGCCACAGAGCCTCCCAAACATTGCTCACCTGTGACATGGATATATTGGGGCTTATTTTCTGCTGGGAAGTTGAATGCAGATGCCGAATATTTATCTTGTACAAATCCAAATCTAAAGAAACAGAGACAAGAAGAAAGAAAACAAAAAGATAAAAAGAGCCACTCCAGGTAGGATTCCTCAGTCAAAGGCAGAGGCACCAGAGGAAATCCTTCCACTATCCCTTTCTTATGGCCTGAAGGCAAAAGGAAAAGGGATGAAGAGAGCTGAGCCTCCCCAAATACTCTCTGCCCCTGCCAGACACAGTGTGAAAGTCTGTCACCCCACTGCTCAGGCCTGTCACCCCACACTGCTCCCTGTCCTGACTTGAGCTGGAAACAAGAGCAGCAGCTCCAAGGAATCTCTGACAAAATGGGGAAGCTGCACACGAGGGAGGGAAGAGCAATAGTCAAGAGAGACATTCCCTGGACATGTTTCAAGCTGCAATATTATTATTTTCATGATGTGCAATGTTCCATGCAGAATTTCAAGCAGCTTACCTGGCAGTTCTGTGTTTATAGGATACTTGTTCTTCTCCTACTTTCTAAACTAATGAAAGTTGATTTCCAAGCTGAAGTCCATTACAAAAGGCAGCCCTCTCTCTCATGAAAAAATCCCTGGCAGCACCACCATGAAAGAAACTGGCAGCTCAATCACACAAAGGGATAAGGCTAGATAGTGTCCAAAGCTTCCAACAATTCCTTCTTAAACTGGGCCCAACCTCCTCTGTAGAGCTCCCACTGCAGTCTCCTGCCTATTGCCAATCATAAGGTGTCATCCAGTTCAAGACTGTGCTAAATACACAAGGAGGAAATAACTCTCTTTTCTCAGGAAGAATCTATTTACAGCCTTTCTGCTTCTAACTTAGAATACTGGGCACTTTCCAGAGGCAAGGCTCTCCCTAGGAGGAGAGTATGGTTCCTAAGGAGTGACAGGCTGAAACATCACCCAGCTGCCCCTTGCACCCACAGAGTCACCTCTGGGCATGGAGGCTGTGTTTTAGTGTAACAATCTGTAAGCAGACTTCAGAGAGGCAGACAGCACAGAACCCAAGTGACTCAGGGTTCAGCACAGGCCATCCCACATTGTCCAGGGGGACAGGAACTGTTTGGTCACCCCACTGCACTGCAGACACACCTGTGTGCTATTGCTTCCTGGAGCAGATGCATTCGGTCCCAGTATGTTTCTGGTTCAAAGCCTGAAATAAACAAAAAGGTAAGAATTATCTAGTAAAGCTACTTTATTCCATTCCTTTTCAAGACTTCAGTTTTCCTCAGGATGCCTCCATCCACTCTTTTTTTTTCCCCCTGGCCATTTCTTTCAGTCACACTTTTTGTCAGCTGTCTCTTAGAGATGTGTCTTGTACACTCCAGTAGCAGACTCATCCCTGAATTTATTATTTGTGTCTCTTGAGATGAAGGAGAAGAACATAAAAGGGGAGTGTGGGAGGGGGCAAGGAAGGAGAGTGGGCTGCTGTGTATCACAAGAGTGTTCTGAAAATATTTAATTCAGTCAGTTGGGTTATGGTGACCTCACACCATATGGATCTGTCACATTCATTGTACAGTTACACCTGGACACTTTTCATTAACAAGGGTTAATGAAAATATCATATTTACTATTTTAAAACAGCCTTTTGCTAATGGTCCCTTCTCATGATGCAATTTTGCCCTTCTCTGCATGGGGACAGTTCTCTGCTCTCAGGGTTCCACCTGAGGTTTACCACAACAGGCTCACTGCAAAGGGCGAGGTCACATTGCAGAAAAGCAGATTGCAGTTTCTCTGCTTAATCTCATGTGCAAACACTTACCATTAAAGTAACCATAGCAACAACAAAAGAAGGATGGCAGTGGTGAAAGCCCAATCTTAGGGAGGGGGAGAATAAACAAATGCAGGATACAAATGCAGAGCAGCTGTGGGTCTACCAGCAAAACAGACATAAGTGTCTGTCAAACACAACAGCTACTAGATATGGGCTATGTAAGGGTGTGCAGGGTAAGCAGCACTGGGGAGACCACCCTTCCTGTGTGTTGGTGCTTCCTGCTGCCCACAATCAGCCCAGCACAGCTTCCTCCAGCACCTCCTTCCTGAGGGGCTGCTGACCTGTAAAGACAGCTCCTTCAGCCCCCTAAGGCTGGCTGCTAAAGGAGCTTCTTTAGGTCAGCTACGTGCCAACAGTGACCTGCTTGCACAAAGTGTCCTGAGGGGTCAGAGAAAGTGCATTTCTTACCATCAAACAAATGCTCACTGCCCTCCTTGAGCAAGCAGCTCACGTTGAGTGGGATGAAGAGCTGGGCTCGAAGTGGGTCCCCATACAAGTAACTGGGTAGAGCAAAGGGGCCCTCCAGGACTGGGACCAGCAGGAACCCACAGGACGTGGCTTTGCGGTGCCAGCCCTGAACCTGAGAAGAAATTCAAACAATGAATCATAGCACACATGCCAGCTGATGAAGGGCACTTCTGTGCATAAGAGCAACTCATTCCCCAAGAATAGATCAGACATGCTCAATTCTCCACAGGCTCAGCCTGCTCTGCACGGCAGGCACACCAACATCCTTGCAAGCAAAGCAGCACAAGCACAAGACATCAGGCTTTCCTTTTTCTGAAGTGCCCCATCAATCAGAGAGCACTTTAAAATAGGACATTTTTCAGGAACTGATTCAGCCTACTTATCACCAGTGGCTAAACACTTCTGCTTTACTGGAACAGTGCAATTGATTTTAAATAAAAGCAAAACCTAGTGCTGTCTGGCTAGGTGGGGTAAAACCTGGTGTTAAATAATTTGGGTTTTACAGAAGCTGTATTAGAGAAAACAAAAAATCTAAAAATGAAATCTAAAAATTTAATCTAAAAATTAAAAAGTGACATGTTTTCAATTCAAAATGTTTTTAGCAAGTTAAAAAAGCCCTAAAACATTCCTGAGCAGGAAGAACACATTGCCTGGAAAAGCCCTTATGAAAGCAATTCCACTGAGATTTAAAGTTTTAAGGTTTGGGGATAGAAGGAATGTAATGTGAAACAGATTTTTCCCAAAGACCTGGCTCAGGGCTTAAAATTTGCCTAAGGGGGACTTAATTTTATCACCTTGACCTGTGCTGATCTCTGCATACTGTGCATAAAAGCCACTAAAAGCAGAACACACCCCTGCAGACAGAATGGCTATAGATGGCGTGATAAATGCTGACCAGATGCAGCAACGCAAACAACCACCAGGAAAATTACTTATGGAAATAAAGGCAGATGCAAGCCACTGTCTCCCTCCCTAAGACTTCCTAATACAATGTCCCGATTCGTCTAAAGGGATCCACAGGCCAGACAGGCATTTCTGTGGCTGTCAGAAACACCAGGATCTCACCATCTCGAAAAGAACAGCTGCAGTCACTGCCATCCAGTGTAGCTTGATTTCAAAGGCAGCGTTGAGGGAGAAATTGCCATGGTAATAACAACTGCACCACTCCAGGCGGTCCGTGCGGTTGTTCACGTCCACGTCCAGCGTCACCGTGCGCTGCTCGGGCACCGTGGCAGCTGGGCAGCCAGGGCACAGCCAGGGGTGTTCAGCAGGGGCATCAAAGATAAGGTGGCACACAGGGTGAGGGGAACACAAGAACCAAGATAAGTCATTTGAAATTAATTTGTTCTCCCATTCCTCCCCAGGTATTTTTGGGCTAGCAGAATAGTCCCAGAATGCCACTCATCCAGATCACAAAAGACAAAAATCCTGAAGTATTTCTCATGCCAGGAGTATGTGCTACAGAATCACCTCCCCAAGCAGTCAAAAGACATTTCAGCTACAATAAGGAGAGAGAACCAAGAATCCAGCAGTTAATCAACAGGCAACTGGTGCCATAATTAAGCATGGCTAGACAACACCAGCTTTTTCATGCCCAAAACATTCCAAATATTTCTATATGCCTCCACCAGAAATCACAACAGGGTGCTGTTACATGGGGCAGGAGCATTCCAGGACTTTCCACAGCTAAGGGAGACTAGAAGTTAAATTTCTTGTTTCTTTAACCCCATATCAATATCCCACATTACCGCAATGTTGGAAGTGCGCATCCAACACTTTCTGTAAAAGCACAGTCAGCCAAAACATGCAGCAGCATTCTGACCACTGCAATAGCTCCCAGTGCTTTGCAGTAAGGGCTGGGATAGTGCCCAAGATCCAGCTCCCTTTGTGCCCCACAGCCCAGCATCCCGGTGACAGAAACCCTCAGGTATCAGGCAGGAGAGGGAGAGAAGCACAGCAGTGGAAGTGACCTGGCTGGTGTCACACAGAGGACTGCAAGGCTGGGGACAGTACCCAGATCTCCTGACCTGGAGACCAAAGTCCTGCTGTGAAACACACCATCACTTTCAACTTTTATTTAGACAAATACATAATTTAACATTTCTGTAATGTCAAAAATTGATGGAAAACAATGGGCTGCAAGGCTTCTGTGGGAAAACTTCTGCCCTTTTTATTATTGCATGCATGAGGAATGGGTGTTATCTCTTGCTGAAGTAGATGTGTACCCCTTTATAGGGTCAGCTTTTACATTATCTTATATTTGATGCCTTGATGGTATTTCAAAAAAAATTTCTGAAATCCTTCCTCAAGATAGATGGAAAGTTCCCATCTTCACTTCTACTGCAAGTTACCTGGAGGCACTTTCAAGGTTATAGGGAGATCCTTTACATTGCTATTACTGCAGCGTAGTACATGAGAAATAAAAACACAACAAAAATGAAAGAACATCACCCAGTTCTGTTTCATAAATAAGACCAATTTTTGTCTTTGGGAAATGTGTAATTTGCAATTTCTGAGTTGATCTGGTATTGTTAGACCAACACTGTGAGAGTTTCTTTTTCTGGCTCCTTTGGGATATCATGAATATAACACTTGTGGTCAGGAGGTTATAGTGCCAAATTTGTAACAAAGTGTGTTGGAAAACAACATCCTGGAAGCTGTGAAACCAAAGCAGCTCAGTCAGGTAGGTGTTGGTCATTAGCCAAGAGGTCAGCACACCACAGCCCAGTGTGCCCAAACTAGCACACCATGAAGAATGAGCTCCCTGCTCCCTTTAGACTGCTGCTTTTCCCAGAGAGTGCAAACTCCCTGTTTGGGCTGGACTGTCTCTCTCTGCCTTGTCTGCAGCTACAGTTCACAGGCAAAGCCAGAGGAACCCAGTCCAACAAGGTGAGCTAATCAAAAATACATTAAACACTGATGAGAAATGTCCATGGGTCTGAATTCAGAAGCTTCTGATTAAAACCAACTTGTTTTAACAGAATATACTCTGGCTTCCATAGGTCAGACTTTAAGAGGACTCACCTGCTTCCCAATTGTCTTCTACTATTGAGTATTTAACTAATGGTTTACTAAGCAAATCGGAGAGGAGCAGGCAGGTTATTCTCCAGTCACAGACTCCACTACATACATGACTACAGTTGCTAGTGCATGCACTGCTACAAATCAAAGGGACAAAATTAGCTGTATCACAGGTCAGACTTCCACTGGGAAGGGAAAGGGGACAGTCACTGGGCAAGTGATTGGGAAATTGGGAGGGATAAAGATTTGAGAGATACATGGAGCTTGTTCCAGAGCTCCCAATGCTTGCATGCAATTTTATGTCACAGCCTGACATTTAGGGAAGGTGGGGAGGGGAAGAAATAAAAACCACAACCTAATCAAGACCAAGAGAGGAACAAATGAAGTCACGTGGACCAGGGGTCATCTGGGTTTAGTAAAGCTCTTTACCTCAGATGAACTGCTGAAGTTTTTTTGGAATACTGTTTAGAAGAGGGACAGCACAGAAGCATCATTTAAACAGGTTCCTTCGTAAGAAAACACTTTCACATTCAAATTTTCTACAAGGAACTATAATTCCTGGAAAATCCAGACTGCATGAGAGCAATCTGAAGGCATTTATCACTAATTTGAGAGCTGCAAATCATTTAAATAGTAAAATGGACATAATCCCAACTGAAAAAGGAAAAGGAGAGCTACACAGGTGTATAATACCCACATGCTCTTTTCCTGGCTGGTGTTAAATGAAAGGTGAGGGGGGCACTGAGACACACTTCTACTCATCTCCATGGGTGCAGGCCTGCTGAGCCTCAGTCTTCTCAGCTCACAACAGAGCACAGACAGAGGAATGTGAACCGGTTCTCTCAGGCTAAATAGTGAGAAAGAGATCAAATCATGAACAGGATCTGGCCCCAGTGCCTTCAGCCTCCACAATACTTTCATGCCAGCCAATGCTCAGGATTCAGCTCTGGCCAGCCACTGAGCTAATGAGGCTGGATAACAGCCAGGGCAACAGATTTATCGTGTGACAGGGAAAATAACCTGCATATGTTGACTTCAGGGAATTAACCATTAGTTCAGACTTCCTATCCTTAATGCTTTCCCATTTCTGGTGCTGTTCCTCTTCAAACAAGGCTCTCAGAATATACAAGGATTACTGCAACTTCAGGTTTAAGAGATGCTACACCAGCAGTAAGGCACTTCTCTTCAGAAGGTCAAATATACACAACAGGAGAACAGCAAAATTTTTCTTTTTATCCTTAATTGCTAGGCCTTTAACAGATGCATCTAAATAAACCTGAAGCTGCAGTTCCATAGCAATGATTTTTCTCTTAACAAGGAAAGAAGAATAAAAGCAAGTGACTCAGGCTGGCCTGGAAATTCAACAAGAAGCTGACAAAGCAAAAGGGTCAGTCCCGAAGCCAGCGTGTTTCACGGGCTGCTAGAGGCAGTCAGTGTTACTCTCCACACACCAGAGAACATTAGATACTGATGGGATCTTGCCCAGCAGCAAGATCTTCCTACTGCTTCCATACCACAGGGATCATCTGCAGCTGGGCTTCACAGACTTATTAATGTAAGGAGTCTGGCTCACATTAGCTAAAAAGCCTCCAGCACATCACAGAAAACTTCTAACACATCTGGACCTCACTGTGGCTTTTGCCCCGACGAAGCAATCAGATATGTAATTTTAAGAACAGTTTGGTTGCTTTGCTGTTCTCACAACTTATCCCTCCATACTTCTTACAGGTTGTGAAGAGCCTCTCTGGATTTGCAAGGAGACAAAGTATTTTCCTTCCTAAATTCTAGAGGTTTGGGATAAGGAATATTTTAAGAAATACTTATTATTGTATTCCAGTACTCTGAACAAAAGTTTCCTGCGCAGCCAGTGAAACACACCTTCAGCATATGAGAACGAGTCCACATGCAAGACACTGTAAGGCCAGCATGAAATTTGCAGCTTTACTGCTGGTCCACGTGAGATCATACCCTTGGCTGGCTGCTCTTCCCCTTTCAAACTATCCCCTGGAACTTCCCCAGCTGTCACCTGTGCTGTGCATCTACCTAAGAGTGCAGCTGCCTGGCTCCGTCCTCCGAAACTGCGGCTAAAGGAACTGTGCCTACTTGCATAGGAGGCAGGGCGGCTGGGCAGCCAGGGCAGGAAGAACGCCGGGATCTCCGAGTGCAGGAGCTCTTCTGCCACAAAGGCCACCTCAAACCATTTCCTCTGGAAGGCTGAGAAGTCATCCATGGCAGCTGTGTGCCACATGGCAGGCTGCTGCAGCCCCACTGCACAAGGGGAAGGGCAAGTTCAGTTAGAAACAAGTGACCAAGACTCAGATAGAAAAACAGTTCTTGATGAAAAAGAGGCAGGATAAAAACTACTTTGTTTTCTGCTATTCTATTTTTTTTTCCTTATCCAAAAAGGCCAACTTTCTCAGAGTCTCTTGAGATCAGTGGTTTTGGCTGCTCCCAAAATGCATTCCTACTGCAGCACCCCTAAGAACCAAGAACAGCCTAGTGATTATGCAAAGGGATAGTGAGGAAAGTCTTGTAATAACAATGCTGACCTCGGTCTGGTTCTTTGTCCACAACAATCTTGTAAAAATAAAAGCCATAAATAAAGGTTCGCAAAGCTTCTCCAGATGCATGGACAATAAGCTGCTCTTCTAACATTTTCTAAATAAGAAAAAGAACAGAGCAAACATGATAAAAAAGAAATCACTCTTCCAGTAACATAAAAAGCTTGCTAGAGAACATTAGGAAGTAATTTTCTTATCCTTGACATCTTTTTGTCCAGATATGTGCCTAACAAGAATACTGGCAAAGCTATTTCTTGATATTCAGTAAATGTAGCAATTTCTTATCTCCCTGAGAAATTACATTCGACCTTTCCACAGATGTCTGTCTTCCTCCCATACCCTGCTCTGATTTTATAGATGGACTTATAGAAGGTAAGAGTTTGGAAACATTCTAAGTTCTCTGTTAATTGATATGGGATCTCAGCAGAGGAATGAACTCCAGAACATTTCCAACCTTCTGCCCCTGACACAGTTCAATACAGAAAAATCCCTTGATGAATACAAGCAATGTTCCTGCATAAAGTGTGTCTGCTTCAGCATCCGTAACAGAAAGGTCATATGCTGGTTTTATTACAACTTTATTAACTAATTATTGGAAAGGAAAACCAAATCACAGCCTAGTGCCTCAATTCCAACACAGTGCAGAATATTTGGTAAATACCAGCTAATTGGAGGTTATAAACAGAACAATCATTATATAAGTAGAAAAAAAAATGTATTACTAGTGAAGAATATGTTGCTGTTTTGTGACAGGGAATCCAAAAAGTGTCATCATTATCTCATACTCTATTGATCACTGCTTTCAATACTCATGCATAAGAGGATTTTAATAAGTAACAGAAATTATTGCTATGCTTTGCTCTAAAACTTTACTTTCTTCAGGGAGTAAGGCATTTCTGGCCCTCCATATGCTCCTGTATAGCTCCCTTACCTGCATTATGTCAATGGCCATGGCCTGGGTGTGCACCCCTTCCACATTATTCACCAGCCAGTGCACAACTTCTGCACTGATGAAGCAGTAGGGGGAGAGGCCCTTTTGTTCAGAGAGCAGCTGGATCCCTGTGCTGAAGCACAGCAAGTCACACATGTTAACACAGGCTGATCAAGAGCCCTTTTAAGTAACAAAGACAAAAATCACTGCTGGGGGAAAGAAAAAAAGTGTGTGTGGGGAAAGATAGAATTCAGGACAAGAAGAAATGCACAGTGCCCCTGGAGTAATGTCTCATTGGCTTTTGGTAATAAGATGAAGAGCTGACATTGACAGCCCTTTAGTGACTTACTGGGAATTCTTGATTTGACAGGGTTTTGGGACTCTAATAATTGAAGTCTTTGCTTATATCTCAATTTCTATAAAATTCCTTATTAGAGAGTCTGGAACTGAATAACAAAAGGAAGTTTAAAACTCTCCAACAGCTGACATGGGGCTCTCCTTTGAGTGACTCCATTTCTCATGGTCTCTTATTAAACACCTCATCAGATGTTAAGCACATTTATATTAAAAACTTACGTGGGGTGTTTCATGGCTTCAAGAATCTCTACCAAAGTGGAGGAGGAAGTCAGAGCACTTGTCGAACACTGCTGAGAGCTGGGCAGCAAACAGAAGCACATTCAAAAATCAAGGAAGCTGCCAGATTTGTTCAAATATGTACATTTAAGAAAATTGCTCTGTCTTCTCAACAATGACTTTGGCACATTTATTTCCTTTTTCATCTCAAAAAGGATAACTAAAAGCATCAGATGAGTATTTCCCCCCTGAGGTCACCAAGACATTGCTATATGGACCCAATGTACAATTTGTCACATCCAGCTGTAGTCAGCAGCAATTGAGAGCAAACATTTTGAAGTTGCTAATTTTCTTTTTACTGTAGTATACAACGACAGGAAACAGGTGCTAATAAAGTTTATTTTCAACATTGCTTCCTCCCCAGTGTCTTGCTTCCAGGTTAGAACCTCTTGGATTTCATCAACCTACTTGATTCAATAAGACTGGCAGGTCCACCCCCTTGCCAAAACAGACAGAAGATGTCAATTCAAAGCCTGGTTTCCTACTAGTGGATTTCAGAAATGGAATTTCTTCATTTCTTGAAGAATGAAGCCCTTCTTGTGGGTGGAGAAATCAGGCCTTGTGTTCATTTAATTCTGGAAAACTGGGTTGCAGGGCTTATTTTACTACCACTCTCTCTGCACGTGGAAATGCTGCAGTAAGGTCTTGTGAGAAGAGCCTGCTCGTGCTGACAGGCACAGCACAGCCTGTTCCCAGGTTCCTGTTTAAGTGCCATTCCCTGACACCAGAAAGGGGCTGGAATTGAACAGCTCTGCAGTACAGCACTGCTGTGGCTCTCCTACCTGCCCTCTGCAGCAGCAGCTGTGCTGTATCCCAGGTCTGCAGCATTCTGGGTGCTCCCCAGGGCCTGGGTGCTGCCCCTGTCAGGGACCTGCCCCGAGGGTAGTAAGGTGCTGCCATCTGAGGCTGCAGGAACTGACTGATCAATAGAGACCTGGGAGGAGTAAACAAAGCAACATTGCTATGAAATTCATCATGTAATCCATTTCCCATCTTCTTTCCTCCCCACATCATCCATGCCTCAGCCCAAGTTAGTCAACAACAAGCAATACTCTAAGGAAGCATAACAAGCATATGCAGAAGGGATAAATACAGTCTTATTTTGTCATCACTACAGAGCTCCTGACAAACAACAAATTCAGAACGAAATAAAGATGAGGATCACCAACCCAGCAACAACTGCATTGAGACAACTACTGGCAAACCAGCAACACCAGTTCAAACCTGACAATTTCAACCCAAGGGAATAACTATGATTATAAGCACACAATAGACAGAACAGGACACTTTATCACTATGGGAAAGTAGTAAGCATTTAGCAAATATAGTTTCAAGTTTAACTCTCAAAAATATGCAAATGTATCACACGAATTCAAGTTTCATAATGCTAAAAAAAAAAAATCAGCTCCTCTTCCCTCCTTTCTCAGGGCAGTATGAGAAGGCTGGTTGACACCCACCCACACCTATGTCGCCAAGACAACAGGAACACTTTCCTCCCGCAGGAACACTCACACTATTCCAATGGTAGACTGAATAGTTCACAAAATTAACATAAAATCATTTCAGAAAGAGCATGAATGCTGAAGGATTCAGCTAAGCACAGGCTGTAATTGCCATCTGTCATTAACACGTATGGTTTAGTAAAGGCACATTATATAAAAGCTGGAGGGTGGGGGAGAGAACACGAACGGCAGAGTAACTATCTCAAGCTGGTGTAAATATGGGGGCTGCTCTGCAGTGATGAATCCACAGCACATACACAGATCAAAATCACAAAGCTGGTAGCTTGACTTAGGTCTGACAGCCAAGAGTCCTTTATTCATGCCATTTCTCACATCCCAAAATTCCCTAATGGCAGATGTCCCTTTTTGGGCAGCCAAAACCAGCAGATGCTCCAGGGTCAACTCTACAGTGCCCACAGCCAGCAAAAGCCTCTCTGCCTCCTCAGGGCTCACTTCAAGCAGCAGCATTTCCTATGGCCACACTGTTACTGCTAATTCCTATCTGGTGTTAAGTGGACAAATGACTTCTGTCACAAGAACTCTTTTAAACCAAGATGATACTATATATTTTCAGCATTCAGGAATCCAAGGACATAATTTGACTTGGATATCTCCAGAGTCATCTGTCAATCAAACAGCATAGAAGACATTTTACCAAGAACCAGACAAGTGAGCTGTTGCCATTTTGTTCAGTGAAGGAAGATGGAAAACAAGCACTTACTGAGAAACAAAATGAGCAGCTTTAGTAGTTGACAAGAAGTACCGCAAAGGACAGCAAGACAGGGCACATGAACATCCAAAACACAGTACAAACATTGAATGGTGGAAAAAATGGTTGCATCTGCCACTTTGTCCTGCCAATGCTGTATATCTCATTGTCAGTGAGAGTATCTGGAAGCTAACACAGGTTCCCAGCGTGGCAAGCTCAGGACACAAATGCTGTCCACCACCTCAATCCAAAAGCCAGAGATGACAACAACCCATTCCAAACTAACCTGGGAGTAGAAGGTTGAGGCTGTGCGTGGGCTGCGAACAAAGTCCATAAAGAAGGCCCCATCCTGAAGGCATCAGAGGAAGCAGGCCCATTAATGGCAACAGCAACAGGAACAGGGAGTTGAAGAAAAGCAAATACAAGGTTGTGCAAGTATGAAATGACCACAGAGAGAAAGTATGAGGAGAATGCAAATCCCAGACCCAGAAGGTGAGATGCAGCAGAATGCACAGCATCAGGAATTACATACACACACATCTTTACTTTCTCTCTCTGTAACAAGACATTGCACTTCCTCAGCACAGATGCTTTCCCAACATTTTTAAACCCACACTGATCAGAAGCCAGTTGGAACTGCAGCCTTCCCTCCATACTTCAAAGGAGAAAGTCTTAAGCTCTGAAGTATGGGGGCTTCCACCCCAAACACAAAACTGAAATACAGAAACCACAGGTGTAATGACAAATATCTAAAGAAGGACAGTTTTTTTTCTAATCTGTTAGACATTCAAATGATAAAGAGGGAGAGGCAAAGGAGCTCTTTCCAGGAAGTGCCCTCTTCCTCTTAAATGCAGGTCTGGTATGGTGCAAAGGAAAGGGAAGAAAAACTAATCACAAAGATCCTTCCAACACTGTGTTTAATACTTCATGCAAAATTGAACAGACACTGCCTGTGCTATGTTCCTGCCTACTTACAAACCCTGGTGAATTTATCCCCAGCTGCTATTCAAAGATATGTCAAGATTCTCTTATCACATAAGACAATGCAGTGGAACTCACCTAGATTTTCATTCCCTATTTGCAATTCTTTATTCTGCTCCCTAGGCAAAATATTTTTGTCTAGCCTGCATTAAGATGCTGTTACCTTGGTACAAACATATAAAACATTTTCTGGAAAGAATCAATGCCAGGGTTACAGGACTGGCAATTCACATAGTGCAGAAACAGATCCATAAGGGCAAAGACTTCCCAAAGAGGTCATGGCTCGAGGGAACTCACTGGGTTAAAACCATATTATGTTGCCCAGTAACAGGCTGAAGTGACCTGTCAATTCTACTCTGAAACAAAGTCAAGTGAAGCCAGTGGCTCAGTTTTGGTCTGGAATAACTTGAGCATTGAAGAGCATCCTAGAAAAGCACTTGCTCCCTTGGCTGCTGGCAGAGCTCACAGCTGTGATAATCTGTCAGTTCTCCAGCTGGAAAGGCAGACCTCCCTGTGCAGAGGAGCCCTGCAGGGGCTGTGACATGAGGCACACACTTGCTGCTGCTCCCAAGTGAGCACAATGCTGCCTGCCACTGGCATCTTTCCAACAGGCATGAGCCATCAATTAGGAGATTCCAATTGCTTGTCTCCCAGTCCCTGTGTGTAAATATTTACAGGAGTGTTTACTGCTGCAGCATGAAAGGCCTTCAATTGATAACAGACTCTTCCAGAGTCTCCAGTCAGCCTTCCAGAGAGGCTTCTGAACATTACTTATAACATTACTCATGATGGCATTTTCTCTCTGCTAATTTGGTCTCAGCACACTCCTGTGCTACTGCTAGGGGAGCCCATTTTGCCTTTTCCCCCCTCTGCCATGGAGAACAATTGGACACAACATTCTTCTCTCCTGTATCTCACATGGAATTTTCACCAGTTTTACTGGTAAAAAGGGACATTTAACATTTCTGTATTTAAAGAGAGAAGCTGATTATTCAAAATGGTAGAGGAGAAGCATGCAAAGCCTGAATTATGATGTGGAAGTTTGCACACACACAAGGCAGTTTGAACACCTACTCTTTCCAGGCCTAGCACAGATTCATCTGGGCTCTCCAAACACTAATACTACGAGTAAGTGCCTAGTACTGAGATGATCACAGTTGCTCTTCCACTTCAACTTTTAGTGTCTAGGTCTCCAGCATAACACAGTACTTGTTCCTGGTGGTGGCATAAAACAGTGGATGTAGAAACAATAGCTGCTTAGAGAAAAATCCTGAAAGAAGTGGTTGATAGTGGTGAATCTAAAAACTTCTTTGCAATATTTAAATTGTTGAAACCAAAGACAGGTCAAATTGAAATCCTCTATCCTTATTCAGCTCCTTGTTACTTCTGTTGAAAGACTTTCATGTCAGAACACAGAAATTAATCAAATATTTCTGGTTGGACTTGGAGGTGGAGTTCCTGCTCCCACAGGGCAGTTGACAGAAGGGCTGAGAGATAGCACAGTCTTTTCTTTAAGTGCCTCACGAGAGCTCCAGGAAGAACACTTTCCCCAGCCTGGAGTCCAGCCACTGAAGGAATGACATCTAAATCACTTCTCAGGAACACACCCCCTCCTCTAAACAGAGGCAAGAGACTCAAGCTCCTGCTGTTAAAATCCCACTCAGTGTTCACACAGTCACAATCTAGAGGTTCATTCTGCTCTCCAAGACAGCCTGCACACAGATGCACACAGCACTGTACTGCTACATCCAATAGTCAAGCCATGACTGAACTGAAATGTGCTACCAGCAAAGGAAATGCACTGATTAGCAAACAGCACTTAGATCAGCAAAATGCTGAGATAGCATCCCAGGGATTCCATATCATTGTCACACTTACAGAATTGAATTCCTCTGCCCTTGCACACAAAGGCCAGTACAGGAGCAGCCCTTACTGGATTAGAGATAAGATGTGGTACAATGCAGCCAAGTGCTCAGAGAAACATCTTTGATTATTTGAGGAATTCTTGTGTAGAAGCAGCAGCTAGAGAAAGGCCAGCAGCCCTTACCTTCCGAGGGCTGTCCATGTAGGTGGGTGTGATAGCAATGTTCCCACTCTCCGAAGGCTGCCCAGAGCTCTTCCCAGAAAGCATGGCTGCTTGCTGCTCCCCCAGGGTCCTGAAAGAAAAGGAAGCAATACAAGTTTATTCAAACATACTTTGTGTCAGCTTTCCCCTAAAGGCAACTGTTGCAGGGGGGTACTGCTGCATTTCCAGGTATTTGCTTTCCCACACACTGAGGCACAGATCCAACATTCCTGAAGTACCTTTTATCCCCCACAAACATGGACCCTTGAACTCAGTTTTATTACTCATGTGCAATACAAATTTAGCATTAAAAATATTAATCTCTTATGTATTTAACACAACATGAGGCAAAGTTGCCCAAATGTGCTTCACCCAGCCCAGGTGCAATATGCAGGATGTTCTAGGCCCTTCACACAGCCTGCAGAGACTCACTTCTGACTGGCTTCCATCTGCAGCAGAGCTGACAGTGCTGAGGTTCCTTTTTTCCCAATGGGAGGCCCAGACTGCTCCAGAGAGTGAGTGGGAATTGGACCAGCAATCTGCAAGCCTTTCATGGCAGATCCTTTCTAACAAAGGAAAAATGGAAGTACAAACTTAGTCAAGCTAGGCTTAACTAGTAAGCAAGAACACACCACCTCATGTCAGCAGAGCTTTATTGAGCACACTTTAAAAAGGGAGTCAAACCATTGGTAAACAAGAAGTGGAATAGCTAAGTGTCTTGTGTAGATGCTATTCTGAAAACAAAAAGTTTGTTATTCTAGAAAAGGTGAATTTGCCTCAAAATAAATTACCCCATTTACTGTGAGAATGGGAACAGGATTTAATACACGTTAGCCAGTTTCTCTTCAGCCTCTCAAAACTACTGTTTACCAAAAGATTCACTCACACGTTTCTCTTTTCCCAATCCTTCTCCTGAATCTGCAGCACAGAAGCAACCCAAGTTAACCCAGAATTGACCAGCTCAGCTGCCTCAGAGCCCTTTGGATGAACTGTCTGCATCACAAGGCAGAGTGGTGCACCCAAGCTAAGCCCACCTGCAGCACAAAGCACGGCACACCTGCAAAGAGGAGGCAGCAGGCTCGTGGGTAAGAAAAGACTGGCCATGGTATAAAACAGAGCAGTGCCAGGCCAAGAGACTGCAGAAAAGCCTGGCTTGTCCCTGAGCCTGGCTCCAGTCACAGCAGCACAGGATGCTCATCCCAGGGAAGTTTCCTTCGAGCTGTTAACAAGCCCCAGTGCCTGAAAGCTGGCACAGCACTGGGTCACAGCCCGGGCTGGGTTACAGGGACACAGACACCTGCCCCACCCTGGGGTGTCCCTGCTAAGGCCCCATCAGCGGCTCAGGCCACACCCAGCCCGGGGGCCGGGCACTCACTCGGATCATGCGATCGGAGCGGTGGCGGCGGCGGATGCGGTTCAGGCCCTCCACGAAGCGGATGAAGCCATCGAGGAGCTGCCACTCCTCCTCGTCCGAGCGGGGCTTGTCGCCGTACACGTCGCAGTGCGCCTCCCCCTCCATGATGCGCTTGGTGGCGCTGATGCAGGCGGGCAGCAGCAGGAACCGCGTCCTCCAGAACTTCAGCGACTCGATCAGGCTGCAGGAATGGGGAAGGTACCACAGAGATCAGCAGTTTCCTAGGAAGGGTTTTCCAGAATCTAAAGTATAACTCTACCTGCTGCACATTTCAGTGAGTGCAGCGAGCACCTGAGACAGAATGAGCACACGTGTAAAGGAACGGGCAGCAATCTGAATGTCACTGGCAGCAAGGCTATCCTCAGACTGATTGTCACACACAGATATGCTTTCTTTTCTGTAAAAGATAGGCCCCAAAAGCTTTTTCTCTAAAATATGCAAGCAAAAAGGATTTTTCAAGGTGCACATTAGCGTAGGAGGTATTTTGACTGAGACCTGAAAAGAAAAGATGATAAAGACTGGCTGTGTGGAGAGAAGATATCAAAAAAGCTATTGATACTAATGGAGATATTTCACATTTCTGGTAAGCACTTGCTCCACAGCTTAGAAGTTGGACTGCAGTCAAGCCCAGCACACAAGAAAACCTGCAACAGCTTCAAAATAAATGGAAGTTTTGAGTCAGATCCAAAAATCAGTAAGGAGCCAAGAAAAGTATCTGTGTGGTACAAAATGCCATCTTATTTCTCTGCATTTGTAGCAGGGGAAATAAGAAGTTCATGCTGAATTTTGAGATCAAGAGTCTGTATCAAAGGTCAGATAATGCAGCAGCAACACAGAGCAAGGTTCCCACAAGGCAGCAGCTGCTGGGAGCTGACAGTGAAAGCAGGCCAGATATTCTCCCTGGAGTACTGAGCACTCGTGGGTTGAACTTGATGATGAAATTTTAGGTCAAAAAGGAAAGGAGGCAATTAGGACACAGAACAGTCTGGATGGAAAAGGAGCTCTCACCTGAAATCCTCTGAGCCAGCAGAGCAGATATACTGATCCAAGTAATTCCACTTGTACTCTTCTAGTCTCTCATGGGAAAATTCTACCCAGCAAGAGACAAATTCAGAGTCCGAGTGTGAGGGGCATAAGCTGTAGGTGTAGTTTATCTGAGCAGATTCACATGGATACCTAAAAGACCAAACACAAGCATTAAACTCAGTATTATTGATACTGGTGCTTCTCTTTCTTCTCCTAAAAAGAAAGATGATGCTCTTTCAAGCAAGCACAGAGCTGAAGAACGTTCATCTGAACACTGACTGCAAACTGCTCAAGCAGAGATACTCACTTTGGCAGGTACCGAGTCACAGTAATTATTTTGTCCTTTAAGGTGACTTTGTGGAAAGTACGGCCCATGCTCAGCCAGTACTGATCCTCTTCCTCAGGTTTATTTCTTGACACGAGACCTAGTCGTAAAAAGCAAAACCCTTTCAGCTTACTGCAGTACTCAGAACTTCATCAACAAACTGTGCCTATAGAAAGAGACTCCAGAACTGGAGTCCAGAAGTGGGCTTCTGAACTCAGCACAAGCTAAAATCCATCTTTTAGGCCACATTTTTAGATAGCAGTTGCACAAGGAGTTTTTTGCTCTTACAGTTAAGATTTGCTAATATCATAAGTGAAGAGCACTTGGCATTCAGGTATCACCCATTTAGAACCTCCCTGGGCAGAACCACCAAAGAACAGCCAACAAAGTTGAGCAACTGGTGGATGTGCCTAATTCGAGGTTTCTGGTTACTGGGACTGGCAGAAGGAAAGAGAAAAGCCTGACTTGTCAAGGCCAGGTCACTCACCTCTGCTGTAGAGGGGACTGCTGCTGAGAGGGGGTGGCACGGCTGGAGCTGGTTTCTGTGGTTTGGATTGCACAATAATCTGATAGCCTTGCATGAGACGCTGACAAATGAACTCCTCAAACACCTGCTGGGCTGTCATCTGCACTCCTTCCTCATCCCTCCTGGACACAAAGGTTAAGCAGACTAGAATAAGGAGGCTGACCACACACCTATTCTTAGCTCTGCTCTCCCACCTGCCTGTGGGAGCAGGAGGGGAAAGGGGCACCTTTACACACAGATTAACTCTCTGGCAATATTTACTGCTGCCTTTGAAAGCACTTTGGCAACTAGTAACAAATTTGCCTACAGTAGTTGTGAAACTATAATAAATCCCCCAAAGATGACTTTTTGAGCACTTTGCAGGCAGCCTCAGTGCAGTTTGTACATGTTCAGGAGAGCTCAGAATGCCAGTGGGCAGCACTGCTCCAGCCTCTCCCATAGTGGGAAGTGGAGAGCAGGAATGGATTAGAGGACACGTTCATCTTAGGGCAATTCCTGCTCTGAACATTGCCTCCTACTGGCATCTCTTTCAGGTGTTTCTTCATTAATCCCATTACTTACTACGTATTTTAATCACCCTCATTAATACCGCAGGGTTTTTTTATTCCCATAAAGCAGCAACATGAGCAGGTCTTTTGATGTCTTACAAGTTATGAAAAGACTGAAAAAAGTTCAAGATAATGAGACTGCTTCATAAAAAAAGCCCAACAAACTAACCCTATCAAAGAATAGTTACCAGAGATCTCCAAGACAGGCAGAGAAGTTCTGTTTGTCCAACTAACACTGTTTTTATCAAGATTCTTTAAACTAAATATCCTTTAGAGTGAGAATAAGCATCTTAAATACTGTGTCCACATGCATTTGCTCATTTAGTGTTTCTAAAACACTTGCTAGAAAGTAGATTAACAAAGATGATAGCTTGAGGTTGAATATTTTGATCAAAACAACATAAAAGATGTAAAAACTTATATCCAACTTCTAACATAAAATCTATGGAGCACACCATACTGCCAGGTGGGAACACCAGAAAAGGTCCAAAGCTACCACTCAAATAAAAATAGAAGTGTAAGTATTCTGCCGCTGTGTTAGCAATCCAGCATTCACTGTAGAGGCTGCAGTGATCCTCTTCCATCACCTGCTCCTCAAGCACAGGGCTGCAGAGAGGAGGTGCTGGCCAAACCTGTCAATGTCAGCCTCGGGCAGCAGGTCGTAGCAGCCCTCCGTATAATCGTTCTGCAGGCTCTGGCGGTCGGGGAAGTAATCCGTGGTGAGAGGGAGGCAGGCTGGGGTTGTGAGGGATTTCCAGTCCACTCCAACTGTACAACAGAAGCCTGGCACTATGGGGGGAGCAGACAGCGTCAGAACTGCCTCGTTGTGTCATGGGGGCACACAAGGGGGACACGTGTGGTCACCCATGGAAAAACAGGGTGCACAGCAGGATGAAAGAAGTGCGTGAAGAGGAGAGTTAAAAAGAATGAGAGATGAAAAACAGAGTTGGCATAAAGTCAACAGGGACAAAAAGGGGTGTAGAATGGGAAGGGAAAAAGAAAACAGGATGGGAAGAAGGGAGGGAGAGAAAGAGACAGAGTTTGTTAAACAATGCAGTGCACATGCTGATTCAATCCCATCATGCAAAAGGCATTCAAAGTTAATAAATTTAATTTCCTCTTGATTGAAAGCTAGAGCTGACATAGCCACTGCTCTTCCAAAATTACAGCAAGTCAAGTGCAGTTACTGATTATTAATAAACAGATCAACATTCCAAGTCTGAACAAGAAAATCAGACCAGTTTTGCATCCTAGACAACTGCAGAAGGAGCTGGAGAGGAGGAGAGAAAGAATGACAGACCAGCCTCTTTCTGGAATAGTACAACAGCAGAAAAGGGAGTATTTCCACAGTTAAAAAAACAGAAGATATATCCAGAGGGGTGGGAAGACCAGAAAAATAGTAACTTGGAAAGCAATCTTTTCCCACATCCTTTCCTAGAGTTATGCTGCAGTTTTGAGATTACAGGGATGTAAAACTAGACATTGGAAAGGAAAAGCTAACTAGATTATACCAAATCATCAGCTCACCACTGCATTACATTCTGACCCAATTCAAACAATCTGTATCACCTACTGATGCTTAACTTCTTGTCACAGAGATCCTACAGACAGAAATTTATTTTACTATAGAAGTGGCAGGAACACTGCACAAGAAAGGAACACAGACTGCTACAAAGAAGATGCTTTCTTAAGTAGTGACACACTTGTTTCTCTAGGACGTGAAGGCAGATATTTCTCAGTGAATGGTACCAAATTCAGAAACTGACTGTACTAATTCTACTTCAACAAGCTGGTACCAAACAAACTTTTCATACTGAGAGGCAGATATGAGTTCAGCAGCTTGAGCTTTTTGCATAATAGTGTCTGGTAAGGAAAGAATTTCAGCTGTAACACAACAAATGGCTTCACATGTTCTTAAGAGCTACAGAACTGCAATCACAGTGAGACAGTACAGGCAGATCCTGCAAATTACTGCAGGCCAAAATAAACCACTGCCAAAAGCCAAGGAGGCCCCTCAGTTTCTTGCCTACCACCTCCTGATGCCTCTATATATGTACATGCCCTTTCCCTCCCCATCTTCCCACCTATGCAAACTCTCTTCCAAACCTTCCTCCTGCTTACTTGGATCTGGAGAATTAGAGACAGCATCTTCCAAGGAATCCTTGTTCTGAGTTTTGAGGTTCACCCCTACAAGAAGGAAATGTGTTTTATTTTAAGCAATTATGCACTTCTCTTGAATTTCAAATAGAAATAAATCAGAAGTGTGATGATGTTTCAAGATACAAAATTTCTCTGCATGGAAAATCTCAGGGTTCTGCATAGCAGAACACTAAGCCAGTTAATGAGGAAAAAGTACATCTTGGATCAAACTTGAACATCTCACTAGAAGTGCTCAGTAGCTAAAACACAAACAAAATCCTCCTTCCCAAAATGGTGAAACATCATGAAAAGTAGATGCTATAAGCTCCTATAAACAGCTGGTGTGGCACATGAGAGAAAAAGAGAAAAGGAGACAAGAAAAATTGCTGCCTTTAAAAAACATTTAACTAAATAAAATTTTCAGTAAGCCTCCAAACATCTAAAAGGAACTATTGTTTAAAACTAGCTTAGGTAGGTTCACCCAGGAAATTGGTATCAACACCGTGGCTGCTCCCCTGTCAGAGGAAGGGCGGGTATGTGCTGTGTGGTGATGGCAGGAACCCGCGGGAGCTGGCTCTGAGCATTCACCTTCCACCAGCCCCTCCTGCCCTCTGCCATCCACAGCGGGAACTGCAGCAGCGTTTACTTGGCTGAGCCACCACCTCCACCTGCGGGGCAATAGCGACAGCACCCCAAGGGAAAGAGAGGGGATCATTTTTCACTCTGAAGCTCGTGATGCACCAAACCATGCTGCAAGCAGTACAGGAGAACCTCAGTAATAAATTGCATTTTTGGAAATTCCAAAAACACAACTGCTCCCGAACTGTTTCATTTCACAGCTGACTCAAGCCATAAGGGAGAATTCTCAGTCCAATCACTGAGTACCCAGTGTGAACCCTCCAGATAGGTGAGGGTCAACAGACACAAAAAAATTCTGTAAAATGCAAGCACGTTTATTGCCAGGACATGCTCTGCATTTACATTCTGCAAACTGCATCCAGCTGAAATGCAGTTTAGCAATTGCAAAACAAACAACCTATCTGGAAGCTAGAAAATACTAAAAATGTAAAGCAAGAAACTTAAATGTAATCAGATGGAATCCACAGAAGGAAGCAACAGAAAATAATTCTTAATGTGACTATGTGAATACAAGATGAGGCACAAGAAAATTAAGTCTGCTAACTTCTTTATGGCTCTGCAAGGCATAAGGGAAAACAAAACTAGGCTAATCCAGTGTAATTCAGAAGGGCAAATTTATCTCAAAAAAAAATCCTTAAACTGGTTTTGAGAAAAGAACATAAGTCTTGAATGCTGAAGTCCAAAAGTTCAACTTTTTTACATGTGCCTAGCTAAAATCCATATCCACAAAAGCAGAGGGCAGGTCACAAAAAACTGACAACACGGTAGAATGCTTAACATGGCATGTTGTTCCATTTACAGGGCTGAAAAGAAATGTTGAGAATTTCCACTAATTCAGGTGTCTGGGCAAGTTAAGGAAGATAATCTCCAAGTGAAAGTACAGACATGTCTTTTCTCTAAAGGATAACAGCTTAACTCCACCAAGCAAAAAAAAAAAAAAGTTTCTGAACACAAGAGCATATTTAATTATTTTTTGTGTCTGAACATCACTGCTTTGTTATTATGGAACTCAGTTACTGAGTCCCGGGCCAGAGTCCCGCCCATGCCCAGCGCTCCCAGCCCCGCCCTGCCCGGTACCTGCTCCGGGGCCGGCCCCCAGCCCGTTCCCGTACTCCTCCGCCCCGCCGAAGCTCAGGAAGGAGCCACTATCCCCCGGGTGCCGAGAGCTGATGTGTCTGCAGAGAAACAAACCAGCCTGTTTCGTACAACCTTCCTCACTCGTGCCATTCCCTGCTTTTAGCAAATGGAACAACAAGCCCTCAGCCCCTCTGCTCAGCCCCTCTGCCCTCACTGATGCTGGTAGAGATGGAACAGCACAAGGGCAGCACAGAGAAGGCTGTGACAGCATTCCACATCTGTCCATACTGTTTGTTCCTTGTCTCCAGCAATAACCAAAGCACTGCCTTTGCAGGACAGCAAAGGCCCAGCTACTCACATCCCCTCAGGGGAGAAACAAAGCTTAGCTGACTATCTACAGACCTGATTTCATGCTCTATAAACCCAACATTCAAGATTGAGCAATGGCTCACCTGCCAGTTGCCTCATGGTAAGCCAGCTCCAGCAGCTCTGCAGAGGAATGTGTCAAATCCTGCTGCCCACTGCCCTGCATTTCTGCCATATTCTGGCGGGTTTGGTGATGGATCTGGATGGCTTCTCCTGAGGGACCTACACAGTTACAATGGGATCATTGATTACCACATCTGCACCGTTTCCTCAGCTGCTTGTACCCTTCTTTTGCCAACAGCATAGTCAACGAGAGCTAACAGACATTAAGAAAGTATGCTCACAAAATATTCAGAGTCTTGAACCTCTGCCATCTCCTCTGAAGCAAGTGAAACAAATATTTTTAAAAATATTTTTTAAATATTTTGGAGGGCCTACTTACAAGGCATTAAACAATTATGCAAATAATTCAACATCAGAAAGTCAACTCAAACTGTAGGTACAATTCCCTTCGACAGAGAATTGCTCTGGACTTTTGCTGCTATTGGGTATTTCCCAAAAGAGGATTGCTCAGGCAGTGTGCAGACCACTTTAACACACCAGAGCTCTCAGTGGCTCTCTCACTGTGCTAATCATGGATGTAAGGGTTGGTGCCTCACGACCGTCCAAGATCAGAGACGGAGACCCCGGGATCCCACTGCTCATTCTGGAGCTGAGTTCTGGCCTGGCTGAGGTGGATCCTTGCCAAGGGACTGCTCTGCAGGTGCATGCTGTACTGTCATGGTACGCTGCCTTCGTGCAGGTACATGGATAAGAGCACCAAGCTTCTCTCAAGGCAACAGTGTCCGCACACAATAGTCCATAAATGTCCCCACCTTTTGGCCAGAGGCCACTCACTTTGGTAAAGGACTACAAAAAGTGACTTTCCTGAAGAGACTCTGAGATCACTTTCTCCCCAGAGACGGGAGACCCAACTATTGGCTGAAGACCACGTCATCCCACCTGTTGGTAGCTATTTCCCAATCCTTCTTTCTTTCTCCCTCCCTCTCCTTTTACTTCATTTCCTTTATCTCTCTCTCTCTCTCCTCTATTGCAAAACTGAGTTGTTGGCACTCAGTAAAGTGCATTTTTATTGCTGTTGAATAAAACTTGAGTCCCTTGCTGTTTGTCTTTCGCACCCTGGGATCAAAGGAACCATCAGGACTCCCACTGGGGTTGAGCGGATGGTGACAGTGCCCAAGGACAAGCCCCAGAGGCAGGGAGGCGTGCAGGGCGCAGGTGTGCAGGCAGTGCTCACCCACGGGGAAGGTGTGCATCCAGCGGCGCCGGTTCGACGTCAGCTTCATGGGCATGCGGGACGGGGCGAAGGGGTTGATGAGCGCGCGCTGCGGCGCGAACCCGCCCGGGCGCACGTGCAGCAGCGACTCCGCACTGCCCACGTGGAACCGGCCCGGCGCGCTCGAGTCGCGCTGCTGCGACTCCAGCATGTTCTCCAGGAAATCTGCAAAACACAGCCCAGCCACGCTGAGATCGTGCAGCAGCCAAGCACCAGAGAGTTAACTGTCAGGGATATAATCATTGCCCAGGAAGGGGCAAATAAGGGGAAATAAGGAAACCTAAGGAAAGAGAAGGCAGAGAAGCTGAAAGCAATTCCTATCCAGCCTGAAAGTTACAATGTAAACAAGAACCCAGACAAGAAAATGCATTACCTCATCAGCCATTACAGCACTGCTGTCAACTGTAAACTTCTACTGCATGAATCCATAAAGAAACCACTTGCTAAGCCACTTACGAAGAACTACTCAGACCTTTGAGAATTCTTGAGAAATCAAAAGACTGACATAACAAACTTCACAGTGAGTACCAAGGACACAGTAGAAGCCACAGCTGAGCCTTGTACACATGCATTTTCTGTAACACTCAGATCTGAGCACTGAAATCAGGGATTACTCCCCGAAGACTTGGGACATGATCTCCACGAGATACCAGTTACTTGTCACTACTTAGTGTGGAACAGAAGTGCAGTTATTTAGAAATAGGAGAGAAAAATATACCAGACAGATAAGTAGCAATTACTCTGCCCAACAAGTGGAAACCCCAAAGAGAAGGAAGAGTCTCATTAACCATTCTATATTGTCAAATACAACATATGAAAAACCTCAGTTTCTTTGACTCTTCCCTCCCTGCCAGTCCTAATCTGGTATTGGGTTACAACACTAATCCACACACATCCTCATCCTGCTGAATACCTTCAGCTGGGTCATTCAACTCTCCTTCGAATTAAAGGAGTAACAGAAATACCAAAGAAAGAAAAAAGAGTTGTATTTATTGACAGCAGGGGAAAACATGAATGGTAGATGTGATGGCAAGTACACTGTGTGAGAGCAGCTCCACACCAGTAACTGCAATTCCTGTGACAGGATAAATATGGTAGCAGTGGCATATAGCATGGCATGAGAAAACCATGAAAAGCCTCCAGGGATAGAATTTTATAGAAGATGAAGCAGTTGCAGGAGGAATAGAATTTAGCTACAAATGACCTGGGTTTGTGGAAGATACTGCATACTGCCTGAGAACAAAATTAAATTGGAAAAGAAGAAAAGGTGAGTTCCAGCACTGCTAACACACTGAGACAGCTCAACAGTACATTGTCAAAAGGAAGGATCCAGAAAGTGAGTCTTAACGACAACAAATCCCCACAGAGAAATGTTATAAGCAGGGTCCCCCAGGGCTCACTGCTAAGGCCAGTTCCCATTTGACAGATTATAGGTGACCTGGATAATACAAGCTCCTTGTGTATGTCCACACTTGCAGGCAGGCACAGGAGAACAGTCAAGTACTAAAGAAGGCAATAGGCAAGGGAAAAGAGCAAATCAGTGTCAGGACACTTCTATTTAGGACAAGCCATTAAAAAAAAAAGCAATGGAATTGGACAAGGATGACAAAGGGAGAATGCACACCCAGCTGCAGCTGGAGCTATGGAAAAGCTGTACCATGAGTGCTAATACAAGCACCATCTCCACAGTGCTGGCCTGGCAGTGGCCAACACAAACTTCCCCTTCTCCCCCCACCAAAGGCACCTTCCCACCTGCCCCAGGCTGACCTCTGGTGCTGGTATAGCCCAAGGAGCTGCTGACTTCACACTGGTGCAGGTGAGGCCGTGGAATCATGAGGATGTTGGAGATCTTGCCCAGAGAGCTGTCGTCAGAAGCCTGGCTCCTCACCTCCTCGGGGGGCAGCGTGCGGCTCTGCAGGGAGGGGCTGCAGGACACGTCGTACGAGCTGGAGCTCTTCCTCGTGCGGCTCTCCCTCTCCCTCACTGACCTGCCCACAGGGATGCCCAGGGACACCAAAGACTGATTAATTCTCAGCTTATCAGGGGGCTGGAACAGCCCAAGTCATGCAAAAGACTCAGCGTTCAGCAGGTGAACTCAAGAAAGCATTACAGAGAAGCCATCACTATCTTTTTTGACTGCTTGGGTGATTTATACTTCTGTGCATCACACAACAGAACAAGAACACTGCAACAGTCTCAGCACAAGGGCTGTGGAAGGGCCTGCTCACCTCCCTCTGCAATCCTACAGACAGCACACCAACCTGGTAGAGATGTGGCCTGGCTGATACCAGACCTCAGCCTACAGTGCCAGGAACACGTAGCTATAGGGAAATTGCTTGGAATTTTGGGCTATTTAAATGGTGCTGGCATCTTTCAGCATGGGTTCCTACAGGCTGCTCAAATTAACATATTAACAAGTGAGTCCACATGCTCTGAGTTAGGCAATACTGCTGAAAGAAGCAAAGTAGAAAAAGTACTTCAAAGCAAGCTTGTCAAACCCACATTTCTGAAAAAGCACTGAAATTTATAGTTTATTCAATGAATTTGGCCAGGACCTGAGAACAATCAGCCCTTCTCCTCAGACAAAAGGACATAGAATAACCGAGAACCTACACCCAGCTTTTCTGCTTCTTCTCTCCTTCAGACAGGCATCATTTTCAGGGAGGATTCCTCACCACTCTGTTCACCAGTTACTAAGCAGTGCATCAAACAATCTATTTCTTCAACTCTGTGCAAGTTTAATGTGCAAATACTTTCTTAACCCTCTTGAAAAATCTGGTAGGAAGACTAGTTTTATTCCACTTCAAACAAAATTAAAGATTTAAGGGAAAAAATATATTTATGCCTTTTCCTAAACCCCACATACTATTTTAGAAGTAAAATATCAGACAACCAATCATGAAGGTCAGGTACAGATGAAGCTTTTTGTTCAACTGTGAGCACATGAAAATCAATTCTCCTTGTATTTCTCCAAGTATTTTATGTATCAAGCACACATAACATGGCTACTCCAGAACCAGTGCACTCCCAAGGCTCTCACCTGAAAGTGGTACAGCGCTGGGCTCTGGCTGGGCCAGGCAGTCTGAACACCTGGGCATCATAGCCATCATAATCTACCTGGATAGGCAGGGCATTCTCAGCATCCTTTGGAGCTCCTAATGCTGAAATAAAAATCATACAGCACTGAAATGTCTTTTAAGAATATTCAAGACCTGCAAGTCAGAGTATCCACCTTTCACCCCTAAGGAAAGTATCTATTCCAGAAGAAACCCCAAAATGTCATGAGCAGAGCCGCTGGAGCAGCTCAATTATCAGTTAGTGCCTCTGAATCAGGCTGGCTGAGGCCATAATGCCTTTCCCCCATACCTCCTAAACACTAAATGAATAATGGCCAAGAAGTTAACTAGCACATGCACATTAGCATCCCGAGTAACAGATACAGGAAATACTCAAAGATGGGTTTGATGGTTTCCTGTAACAATTGTCCCTTCCTTGTGTTGAAATGTCATTGTGTTACTGCTGCTTATCAGTTTGGGAGTCAGTGGGACAGATCATTCCAGAACAGAATTACTTACAGGCATCACGATTATTTTTTGCTTTCTCTGTCAGTGGCTGGAGGGTCCAACAAAGGAAGCGTGAATGACCAAAAAAACAAATAAGAAAAAAAAAAAAAAAAAAAAAAAAAAAAAGAGAGCAACAGAAAAGACAGAGGGAAGGGAATCAGTCAGCATGTTCTAAGGAAACATCCCCAGTGGTAACTAAGCAAAGTTTAGCTTGCTGACTCAGTGAGACAGCCAGACAACTTCAGAAATATTAAATACTAATATTTGGTCAAAAACTTGCATGAAAAATGCAATTCTCAACACCTTCCTTCCCTTCCATAAGAGTTCTTTGTTTCAGAATGAAACAAATTTTTTATGGTGGCTAAAATATTTCTCACCCAGTTTTACCCAGAAAGGAAAGACCTACAAACTAGTCTCTCATTCACAATCCCTATAACAAACCTTGCAGCTTTGCTTTCACAGCCTTTTAACATAGAAACTTAGTCCAGCTGATGGAATACCATGATGCTTGACTGAGAAGAGGTATTGGACAAGCTAGTAAGAAAATATAAATCATAAAGATTACCACCTTCCTTCCTGCCAGCTTGATCCGTGGAGTGAAGCTGTTACACAGGAGCTGGCTTTTGGACGTGTAGAAACTGTAAGAAAAAACAGTGTGGCTTAAAGAACTCACACAGTTGGTTTGCTATACAGTAAACAGACCAGGAACCAGAGTCAGCTACTGGATAGAGAAAACAGGATACCTTTCTGTGCATAAAAAAAGTATGGAAAACACTGAGGGATGGTTGAGAGAAGCTACTCTTTGCCTAAAGACAGGGCTTTGATACTTGTACAGCCTCAGCCTAGATACTTCTTAATATGCTTAACACTTGCATTGCCCAGTTCATTTTCTCTTTCTACAAAAAGACATACACTTCCACTGTGCCATTTACACCCCTCTTTCTGATTTACACAACTGTAGTGATTCCCACCAGCTGTCTGAAAACTTGTCATTTCTGTTAGGTTGCATTAGTGCCCAGTTCTGCAAGAGTAATGTAATATTTCCTTTGCTTCACAAGGAAAGCAGAGAAGGTAAACAGTGAAAGAAGAAAGGGAATTCAAGAAATTATGAAGAGTAAAGCAAAGCAGAAATATTCAGCAAAAGCTGACAGAATTCACCTACCTATGATTTATCCAGTGTGGGATATTGTAGTCATCACCCATTCGTGAGTCACCAGGCCCACAGCGATTATGGAGCTGTAAGAGTAATTCAGAAGAAACCAACTGTATCCAGCCAGTCACAAAATGAGTAAGGTTTGTAGCAGGAACAGAGAGCAGGGAAAGCAGCCTTACCTTAAAGAGTGGTACAGCATGCAAGGGTTGCTCTCCCATGCACACCAAATCCACACCTATCCCTGTAAACAGACAACAGCAGAGTTCAGCTATCAACCAAGCAGAACTGATATGCTAAGACAAAATAGATAATCAATTTGAATTGAAGACCCAATATGTATTCACATCATACTATAAGAGCCAATAATACTGAAAATGGTAGTTAACAGTCCTGTGGTTTGGTTACAAACCAACAGTACCTGTGGGGAGGCACCTGTGGGGATATAAGAAATCATTTTTCTAAACTAATGAAATTCGTGCAAGATCATCCTTTATGAGAAAGGTTTGCAGAGACAGATGAAGTTCTCTATCACAAACAAAAGAAACTAAATGCCCAGAAACACTCTGAAAATCTGCTCATTTCAATATGAAGCACAGACACAAGTCTTGCAGCTGTAGCCCTTCCTCCCAGAGCACACAACTTACAGCAGGTACTTTTCCCCATCCTTTCCCAAATGTGCGTTTGCCTTCAGAGAGGCTGCAGGCAGTCATTTACCATTGTCAATCATGCGCTGCTTGGTGAGGATCATCAGCAGCCGATCCACCTCGAACACGCCCACGCCCGGGGTGATCACCACCGACATCTGTCCCGTGCGGTCGAAATTGCGGTTGATGTAATGCTTGTCAAACACTGCAGACAGAATGTAGCAACACTTTCAAAATGTTTCTTTCCACAGCAAGGCAGGTGACCACCTAATACTCCCCTCCTCTTCACAGCGTTGAGGAAAAAACAACAGAAGTCCACAGCCATTTTTTGGCACCGCTTTAATGGTTCTTGTATACTCCTTGTATATTTATATATTGTCTTACATATTCCCTTGTATATTCTTGTATGTTCCCTGTATATTTTTACCCATTGCTCCTAACTTACCATTGAATGAAAGATTTATGGCTTCCAGGTAGTTCCCTTGTGCTGAGGTAGAATTGTAACCTGGAGGAAAGCCCTCTGGAAAAGTATTCAGAAGGGGGAAAAAAAATCATTCCTGTATACTAGCTTTATATAATAAAAACACACAGAAAAACACATCTGTACTAAATACTATTTGTTCAAAAATTACAGGCAAAATTGATGTTATTAAGTTCTATAGAAAGACCAAGGCAAATTGCCCAGCCAGGAGAACACTAAGTAGCACACCACCAGACTCTAACTGAACCTGGATAATTTACTGACAAGCTAAAAAGCTAAAAAAACAAAACAAAACAAAAAAAAACCCCAAAAAACAATAAAAACAAAAAAGGATAAAAGCAGGGAAAGGAGGACTCATGTACCTGCTTGCTCGAGTCGTACCAACACAGGATACTGGATGAAAAGCTTTTTAATGGTCACAAGCAAGGAGGTCCACTCTTCCCGCCTTTCATTCTGAACTACAACTCTAGAAAAAACACAGCCTGATGAGGCCCATTAAAGGAAGCCATGAGGGGAAGTGAGCAGGGATGAAAAAACTATAAAGAAATGCACAAAAGGGTGCATCAGGTTGCACATACACTGTGGGACAAGAGGTGAAAAGAACTGGGAGGAAAACATACTTGTAAAAATCTTCATAAAATCTTCCCTCATGATCCTGTCGAATTGATGCACGATGTGTTTCAGGAAACTCATCTGAAATGGAAGGAAAAGCATATCTTATCCCATGCTCTTGTGTAGAAATGACTCATTGCAGCAAGAAGCTGTTATTTCCATTAAAAATAAACAAACAAAAAACCTAAAAAAGCCCCCAACAAGCAAACAAAAAAACAAAGTACTTGGTATTGGAGAAATACCAGATCTCCTATACAACATAAAAATTTTAAACCAATATGACAGCTTGAGTATGATGAGGAAAATTTGCAACATTCTTCTATGTAAAGTTTTCACTGCAGTACTTTCATAACAATGGCTGTGTACCTACTGTGCTTGATAGAGAATACCTTGAACATGGCAGTTAAAAAAAGAGAAAAAGACCCTGCCAGCCTGTGACCAACTTTCAAGAGACAAGATAGGTTTAAAAATGGAAAACAGGAAAATAGAGAATTTGCATACCTATAGATTTTGCTTCATAAAATGTTCTTGAAAATAGAACCACTGTCACTTCATGGCTGCAATTCTTCTCCTGTCCAGGAAGAACAAATGCAAAAAGAAAACCTTAAAAGGCAGACTTGGTAGAAAGTTGTGTATATACACATATAGTAACAGCCTCTGTTCCCTCACACCTAGAAACAAAGGTAACTATCAAAACCTAGACTGTTGCATTAGTGCTCCATCTGCCTCTCTGAAATAACAAAACGGTCTGTCCTGCAGATTCTGTGCTGCTTGGCTATATCACATTTATCAGGAGCACTCTCCACTAGTCTCTAAAGAAGCTCCTCTCTGTAGTTGCCAATATTTTTATTAAGAAAACAGACAGTTGACCCAGTTTGTTTATACCCACAGCAATTTGATATTCTGATGTGTAACTGTTCAGGGAGATGCCCTTAACAATTCCAGAAAAATTAAAAATTAAAACTGAACTCAACTGTTTACCTTCCATTTTGTGAAGAGGTCAGCAAGGAAACCATTCACAGCTTTCTCAAAGTACAGATCCCCTGCAAAATAAAAATCTCCCAAGCATCAGATAACAATAGTTACTTCAACTATGGGGCATATCTAACCCTACGATTCTACAATTATATTTATTAAAATTGAGCAGCTGTGTGCACAATAAAGGGCAATATCACTAAGATAAGATGATAAAATGATTAAAAAGCATGACTGTTTTATGATAAGAAGATTAAAAAGCATCATTTTTTCAGAGCATGTAAACATGACTCATACTGCCAGAAGGATCTGACCTTTAATTCATTTTTCCAACACATTTCCAGCACGCTGGGAAAGCATCTGTACTGTCTTTTAGGCATAGAATACACAACTGATGCCCTGCCAGATCTGATTTGAATAGCTGCCCCGTTCCATATGCCTAAACACATGGTCAAAGGAAGTGGCAAGAGGTTTGCTAAAGAATTAAGCCAGAAAAAAAAATAGGATGACATAGAGAAGTGACTCATTCTTAATGCCTAAAGTTGTAATATTTCCAGCTGAAGTTACCAACTTCAAGCTGGGCTAAGACAGGTTTCACTTCCTCAGTAAGCCAATGTCAAGAGAAATCTAAAAACATCAAGGTCCTTTTTGCACAGGACTTCCACACATTTCTGGCTTCAGGATACACAAACGTGTACCTGCCCTCATCACCCAACATGTTCATATCCATAAAAACCTTTCCAATGCTCACAGTGATTTTGTGGCTGAGATAATGGTACCCAGACTCTACAGAGACAGGAAAAGGATGGCACAGGCAGGGACAGAAATGGGTGGCATTGCAAGGAAGGATCTAAGGAAAGAACACAACACACCCTGGAGCACTGCAGGATATTTTAGTTTGCTGGTAGTGGCAGAAAAAAAATAGCAGTGGCAGTTTTCTAGTAGAAAGGACAGCTGCTACCATGCAGTCACAGGCAGGTCAGTTACCTACGTACCATAAATATCAAAATCCCACATTTCACAGCTCATCTGGATAAAAATATAAACCATGGCAGATGTGGAGCGGAAGACCACCTGCAAAGGAATGCAAGACTTTATTTAAAACCAAGCACATTCATTAGAAGGCCCAAATGAAGAGGTTAACAGCAACTTAGACAACTGTGGCCCTTGCATCACAGGGCATTTCCCCTCTAACAAGTCATTCCTAGTGCTGCCAGCACAGCAGAGCTGAAGGTTAACCATGATTCATTGTCCTGAACTTAATGCCATTCTTCACCTTACAATACAGCCAATTCCAATGATCCATACAAACCTGCAGGCAAGACAGAACTACAAAAATCCTGGCAAGGAAAGGAAGGGAAGGGGAAAACTGCTTTCTCCCTGTTTCCTGAACTCTTACCCGAGTGTCTTCACTGATGTATCCACAAGTGACTTTCTCACTCTTTACCCACAGTTCACCTGCCTGGGCCCTGGAAGAAAAGCAGTGCACAATATTTGAAAATGAAGATTAGAGAATCAGTATTTGAGCAAGTAAGAGATGCACCAAAATCTACACTCAAGGATGACTTATTTGGTTAAAATCTGATGTTTAGCCCAAAATATGTTAAACAGCCATTTCCCTCTGCATCTGCACATTTCCTTGTCCCTGCACCACCCCAAAAGCCACTGAAGTAATCCTCTCTGAACTATTAATACAGCTTGGCAAGGGGGAGTAAATACTTTAAGAGATAAAAGGAAAATTATTTGGCCTTCATCAGAGGCCACAAGCATACCTGGCTGTCCTACTATTAGTTTCTTTTACCCCAAATTAGACAGAAACCTTCCCCCACCCCATGGTGCAGACAGAAACCTGTAGATGAGTAAGAGAACAATGAAACATGAAGGATTTTTTAAAGAGCCTCCAGTTGGATACTTAAAACTCATGAAGCTAAAGCAGTAAGTAACAGTTAGCCCTCAGAGGAGGCACTGACCTGATACCTGCAAATTCGACTTTTTGGGTGACATATGCACATGTGCTGACCTAGGAAAGAAGAGTTACCTGTGTTAGAAGAAGAGCAGGCTCAGAGTGAGAAAAACAGTGTGCATAAAAACCACTTGCACTCAAACATGACTTTTATGACAGAAGTCACAAAATCCATTCTGTGTAGCTGCTACTAATAGCTCAGCCAACAGAATCTCTGCAATAGACAACAGAAAATCACTTCTAACACAGCTGAACTCTAACTGGGATCATTTGCCTAATTCACTGCACTTAGAGGAGCTGAAGACTGCACTTGAGAGATGCAGGCAGAAGATACTCTAATAGCTGCTTATTAAGTGGTACTCTCAGAGAGGGGACACTTCAGCATACTTCTACTTGAAAAACACTTGGATTCAATTCCTTCCAAATGTAGTAAATCATTAAAATTCAGAACATAAGGAAAAAAAAAAACCTCTCAATAGCATTTTCCATGCCCAAGGCAGTAATCAACATTATAGCAGTGGAGTAGGAAATGATGGGATTTGTTTTTCTACAACACATTTACATCCATTTCTCCAATTGTGATGTGCCACTCACAGCACAAGATCCTTAGCAGCTGCTGGCACTCTCTTTGTCTTTGGTTCTCTGCACTTTGTAAAGTACTTATTTTCTTTCACAGCAAGCAAAATATAAGGTTCATCACCTGCACCCTGCCCAAGGGCAGCAGGGGCCTTACCAAACTCTTCTTCAGTCGCCACATATCCCCACGGCCAATATATTGATCTTTAAATGTCAGCTCCACCAAGTCCAAGGTCACCTCCTGGGAAATGGATGAAAAAACACTGCTTAGATTTCACCAGTTGTTTTTAAGTAGGGCCCACCAATCTGTTCATTTAATAACCAAATGTTACAAGAAGGGCCATCCAAAAGCAAGTCAATACCCCTAAAACTGCAAGATAAAGGGGAAGCTCATACAAATAAATGTCAAACTTGTGCAAATACCTCAACTACTGTGAGCTGCAGAACACTGCACAATGTGACCAAAAAAGGCCCAAGGACTAAATCAGTACTACAAGTCTCAGGGCATCTGCCCTGAGAAGCTGAATTAAAACAAATTACTGACATTGTTCATGACATTAAGGAAGCCTCATTTCCTGCAGATTTTTGTCTTGTGCAGAATGTAAGTTCTGACTGCAGCTCTTTTAATAGATGGGACATTTACAGGAAATGCCTCTCTGTAGGAGGCTCTGTGTAATGCAAGTCCAGACCATGGCTCTTCTTTTGACTAGGCAACTTGCTGTTTTTCTTTACTGTTCCTGCTTCTCATGAATTTCTAAAATTTAAAAATATGTGAAATGCCTACATTTCTACCAAGCTCTATTGAAGCAGGATTGTAGAGTTCAAAAAGACAGCAGAGATGGTAGGGAGAGAACAGACATAACAAACTAATAAATATTTCAGAAGTCTAAGGCTCATTTACTTAGTAAAGAACACTAAATATCTCTCAATAAAAACATAAATGCCTTTTTTCCCCCATACTACTGTAGATGGAAAGTCACAGGGCTCTGATTTGAGTCAAATGATGGAATGGATAGAAACAAGTGACAAAATCACACACCTTTGGGTCAACAACATTGACATGGACATCCTGGTAGGGCCGCAGGCGGAACACTTGTGCAACTGTCTGATCCACACTGATCGTTTCTGCCGTGAGAGTGAGAGAGGAAGCAGAGAAGTGACTTCCCCCAGAAGGTTCCAAGTGGTTTACAGGTACAAAACCAACACAGTGAGACTGTCATGAAACACAAATTTCAGGCCAAAAAGCCAAGTTTGTTTAAACCATATTCACATTACTCAAACAAAAGCAGATTTAGAACTAGCTGCCCATTTTCTGTTAAAATTCTAATCCATCCCTTGCTAAACAGACAAAGCATTTTCTTAGGAACTTAAAATACACACATTAGCCAATCACCAGCACAATCCAGTCATGTCACTCTTCCTATGATTTTACTGTGCATAAGTCTAGAGTTTTACCTTTCTGCAAATCTTCCTTAAGCGACTTCACTTGTAGAAGCAGGGGACTAGCATGGAAAAGAGAAAAAAGGCAGACAAGTTGAGATACCAAGAGTCTCTCTGGTAAATCACACGTGCAAAACTATTTAATAACATGGACCAGAGGATAAGCTAAAGAAAAACATTAATATTTTCTAGAAAGCTTCATACACTGTCCTTTCCACCTGTCTCTCTGTCTTGTTGTTTACACTCTTCATAATTATAAGGTAATCTTGAGGCAAAGATGATACTACAAATGGCAAATCAGGCCACACAAGAACTCCTCAGATCCTCACAAAAGTGTACTGCTGCTTTTCAGATACAGGCTGCAGGATGAACAGGCTCATACAACAAGGCCACAAAATTTTAATTTTGCCTAGGATATACTGTAGGATAGGAGAACAATCCTTAGGTAACAGCAGATCTAGGAAGAGGATACAGACATTGTTGATTCTATATTCAGGTGCTACTTGGCCTATGGTAGATCAGCAACTAACACCAAACACAAAGAATTCCTTAAATTTTTAAGAATGCACTCTTAGTAAAATTAACCTCTTTACTTCTCTTTAGGCAGAAACAAATCATGGCAGCATCCTGAAGCAAAATTATGTCAGCCCTAAGAGCCTCTCACTCTAGAAACCACTAGACATGAACAGATCCTTTCAATGCTCCAACCTCACTGATACCAGCAAAGAGAACTCACCTGTATTCATCATTGGGATGTGCAATTTCCACAACATCTCCCAGCTTGATTTGAAGAAACACTTTAGGATTCACCACCAGTTCATCATCTACAAGACATAAATGAATGAGGGCAGTGAACAGATATATACTAAACACACACACCTGCATGTTTGCATACAACAGCTCAGCATGCATAAATACACCAAACCAAGAGGAACACATCAGCAAAATGCTTTCTATTCACCACATGTCAGGGTCCATACCTAGCCACTTCAGATCAGCTGCTCTTGCAGGAACAAACAATTCAAATACAGAACTTTCACAAAAGAAGTGCTCAGCAAAAGACTGTGCCTTGTTTAGGCAACCAGCATCTTCTGTACTTCTCATACAACAAACACCAGCAGAAATGCAAACAGCTATAGAATCTCAATAAAATTTATCAACATGCTCCAAGTCTAGAAGTAGGAAGCAGTCCAATCAGTGGCGCTCTTACTAGGGCTCAGAAACACATCTATGTGCAGTCATAAAACACTGACATATATGTCACTCATTAGAGTGACTGAAACACCAGATTAAGAGAAAAGTGTTGCAACAAAAGGGGTGGAAGTAAAGATAAAGCAATTTTATTTTTAGATATAATCTTGGTCTCTCCCAATAAACATTCATTTATTTTGCTGTATCCTGTTATTAGAAAGAGCTTTCCAAACTCTGGTTGGCAATACTGCTTGTTTCATCAAAGTTCCATCTTCAGTCTTGTTAAAAAGATTACTAAAACAATTGCTTTCAGTTAAGTGAGTGATGGTCTCACACTTATGAGCTAGGAGATACTGACCACTGCCTCCAAAGCCCTTCTTATGTATGACGAGCTTGTACACCTTGTTGGTTCTCATCTTGAGCTCCAGTTCCTCTCAGATGCTTCGAGCCAGGACGGTTAAAGGCATCTTGCGTATCTAACATAGAAACGAAAGCAAACACAGATCTCTTGTCAATGCGAAACCATTGTTTATGTTCTGCAGGTGAACACGGCACGTTGTCCCGGCTGATTTCACCGCCGCGCGGCAGAGCTGCGCCCAGCAGAGCAGAGTGCGGGGCAGCTACAGGTACAAGGAGAGAGGGATCTAAAAGTGTGCTTTTCAAATCGATTAAAGGGTTGGGCTTGCAGATGTGCTTGGCAGAAAGTCAATTACCGAGCTACAGAGCTGTGGTGGGAAAAAAAGCCCCGCATACCCAAAATTTGTTAACACAAACTCTCTAACTTGGAACTGATGGGGGTCCGGAAAGAAGCGCCGCTTGGTGCAGCGAGCCGGCAGAGCTGCACCGGGGACGCCACAAAGAGCAGGGCCGGAGAGGAGAGCAAACAAACCCGAGCAGCTACAGTCCGCTACCGTGTCTACAGTCATTAAGCAGCTGTGGAACCCCTGCGTCCTTTCGGCCGCTCGCTTAAGGGGAAAGAGAAGTCCATGGAGACACCCGAGTTCCCGCCCGGAGCAGCGGCAAGGAGCGGTCCGGCACCCGGGCCCGCCAGGGTCCTTACCCGCACGGGGAGCAGCAGCGCACAGCGAGCAGCGCGGCGGCGCTCGCCAGAGCCCCGGGGGAAGGACACCGGGGACAACGGCGCAGTCCGGACCGAAGGCAGCTCGGGTGCCTTAAAGCTCCGTGGGTCTCACAGCCGCCGCGGGTCGGGACCAGCCGTGCCGGGGCCGGTGGAACAGAGCGGAGGGAGCAGAGCGCAGGGCAGTCCCGGTCCGGCTCGCGGGGCCCTGACCTGCTAGTACGTATCCCGCGGGTCCCGCGCGGCACTTCCGCGTCCGGGCCGCGCGCCACGTGACACCCGCGCCGCCACGGCGGGGCGGGGCTCGGGCGGCATCGCCGGGAGGGTGATGCTCTCCAGGGACGAGCGGCCTCGCGCGTTCCCAGAGGCTGGTGCGAGTTTCAGCTGTTTCTGTGCAGGCTGCTCTTGCTGCCGGAGCAGAGATCAACGCTCGGCTGATGAGCCCGTGTTTTGGTAAACTGAGTTGCTTATGCTCCTCTAAAGGCCTGGCTTAGCCCGTTCCTATTCGTGAGCCTTCAGGAGCGATTTGTCACCGCGTTGTCACGTCGGGGTTTCCCGGTGCCGACAGGAGCGGTGTTGGAGCTCCCGTACCGAGCTCCCAAATCGGCGGCCGCGCACCGGGAGTTCGGCTCGGGCCGAAGAGCATCCGAGACCGGGCTGTGTCCTGGCAGAAGGCATCCTCTGTACTGTGTCAGGTGCTCACGGAGAGAAGCTGAGAGGCACAGCGCTGGCTGATGGCTTAGAAAGTGTTCGATTGAGGCAGAGAATGTGAAGAAGAGTTGGAGCTTTTTTTCCAAAGACTAGGAAATTAAACGATGCTTTAGTTTCAGTGAAGGAGGAGGATGTCTGATACAAGCCCCGGTGACTTGCTTTGTAACCTCTTCTCAGGTTTTTCAGAAGATGTGATTAAATCTTCAGGGAGATGTTTGAATGTGAAAATGAGGCTTGGAAATATCTATTTGGCTTTACTCTCTTGTTTTGTTCATGAAGCATTTCGTTAGATACTCAAATATTTCTCAGCACCTTTCTTAAAGACATAATTGGAAGTATCTTTCTTAAACATATATACTTGAATGTTGAGGAATTAAGCTTTTCCTTTTAATCTAGTCCAGGAGTTGGACTTCAGTGATCCTCAAGGGTTCCTTCCAGCTCAGGGTTTTCTGTGGTTAATCCAATGTACGTTGATTTAACATTGCTTTTATTTTTAGGGTAAACTGAAAAACTCAGGGCAACTGATCTTCAACAGCCCTGATGCTCTCATCTGGAGTGGAGTCTCTCCTTGATTCTTCTGTGTCTGCTCTAATAGAGGAGTTGTACCCTGGACTGCCAGCGAGCATCTCCACAGAACTCATGGCAGTGCCAGGGCCCAGCCTTGGGTTAGATGCACAATCCGATGGGCCAGTGCCTGTGCTGGCACACAGGGATGGGCCATGGACTTCTGCCGTAGGAAACTTTTGCCAGAAGACAGAGGATTTTGGTGATATGCTCCAGGTGATTTCTCATGGGCCGGCAGAATCCTTTCCTGAAGGATTGCTACAGGCTGGAGACCTTACAAAGAAAGAAAAAAGCAGAAAAAGACGTTTAAGGAAACTAGACTGTTCCAGTGATAGATACCAGAAAGAAGATGAAGAGGCACAAGCTGCTGAAGACCATCCTGCTGAATATTGTCCTTTAACTCTGGAGGAAAGTTGGTCAGAACAAGTAAGTGAATGCAGAAATGAATCTCTGTGTGATAATTTGAATTTAGGGTTATAGTCACTAGGGAGTGGGTGTGGCAGTAGGTTTCCTGGGGTTTTTTTGTGTCTTCTAGTATAGAATCATAAAATGGTTTGGGTGGGAAGAGGACCTTGAAGGTCATCTAGTTCCAACCCCCTGCCATGGGCAGAGACACCTTCCACCAGACCGGGTTGCTCAGAGCCCCATCCAGCCTGGCCTTGGACACATCCAGAGGGTGTGTGTGTGTGTCAGTATCTGGATTATTGTGGGTCCAGTGAAAAATCAGACTATAGTTCAGTAGAGCAGCAGTATTTTAAATATCGACATTTTCACTTGCTTAAATACTGTTGGAATGATGTAAGGCAGATATGGAACAGAACAAGATGCACAGCTGAGTGTTTTATTTTAATTATTGGGCATTGCATAATACTAAAATAATTTGAGTGGTCAATTCCAAAATTTGATATCTGATTTATCTGAAGGTTTTTTTAATTGATTTATCACTTTTGTGAAATTAAAATTATTATATTCTTTATATTTATTCAGTTTTCCAACATGAATTTTCACACTTTTCTAAATGCAGGTAGTTTGGTTGTGGGATCATGGTTTGGTGGTTTTGCTGGCAGACCTAGGTCATCTGTTCTGGGTTTGTGGTTTTGAACCCAAGGAATAGTAGAAGGCAAGTTCTAATAGAGACAGAAAATGCCCACATCTTCCCAGAGGTCTAGTGGTGGTGATGGTTTGGGGGTGTGAAATAGACTTGGAGACTGGATTACTCTTCTCATTCCAACTTTCAACAATTTGCATTTTAAGCCATGTGCTTACATTTTAGCTGCCATGTCAAGAGACTTCATTGCTACAAAATACAAATGTGGGTGTTTTGGGGATACAACCTTAGTCCTTGCAATGCAAGGCTGCCTCTAGCCAAGGCTGAGGTTTCTTAGTGAATTTCTTATTTTTAGCTAACCCAGCTGAGCAGATGCAATCTCTGAGACATGACACACCTCAGAAAAATCTAACCATTTCCACTGCTGTTTCTGTCTTGTTTCAGGAGGATGCTCACTTAAACAAGCAAGGGGTAACGTCCTTGAGAACCTGTTGCACTGAAATTGCAGGATCTCTGAGGAGCACAGGTAGCTATTTTATCTGTACATCCCTATCCAGCCCCTGCTTCTCTCCCAGTTATTTATTGTTGGTGTAAAATGGATGTGTGGTTGTGGGATGGCTCATTTATTTTGTTTTATGGTAGAAAGTATTACTCTGTGTAACTATAACAATATCAAAACTTAATGCTTTACTTTCTTCTGGCAGGGTATGAACTTGCCTGAAGACTTTTCTTGCAGATGTGTTTTAGTTATTTGTTTCCAAAGCAGAAAAGGCTGTTAATAGCAGATGTTTTGCATTTCCTTTTGTTTCAAAGATGGAGTGTATGAGAGCAGTAATAGCATATATATATATATATATATATATATATATATATATATAAAGAAGTATTATTCATTTTTGAGTGTTCTAAAAATAAAATTCAAAGTGCAGAATCCAAAAAAAGAGGGTAGCTAAAGTAATTATTAATTTCATTATGACCCTCCATAATCTTCTAGCTCCTAGTACTTTTTCACTTTGCCTGCATCTAGCAATTATTTTCTTTTTCCCTCCCTGCTATTATTACTGAAACTTGTGTTTAGCTGATGGATTCCATCTAGTCTTAGTGCTTACTAGAAAATAGAGAATAGGTATGCAGAAATCTGAGTAAATATGTTCCCTGTAAAGTTTTGAGTATGAAGATATTCTACAGTAACTAATTTTTTTAATTAGCACCTTCTTTGTGATTTTACAGAAAAATATTATGAATAATCCAAATTGCTTGGGCAGATGAGATATGTCTTGTTTTCCTATCGATGAGTTACTGACAGACATGTCTTCAAGGAAGAAGAAATGGAAATGGCCCCACACTGCACAGCCATATATTTCTAGGCTGGAGCAGATAAAGTCCCAGGCTATGTTGAATTTTGATGTTACAAATAAGCATTATTTCAATGTTGGCCATGCCTTCCTATGTGTTAAGTTACAGGACCTGCATTCACCTAGTTTGATATTAGAGGAATCTGAAATATACAGAACTTGGAATGTCTGCTGCTCATGGGGATGTCTGTATTGAAAAGGATTGTTTTTATTGCCTTAGTTTTGTGGTGAAATTGTTTGTTTTTTCCTCTAAAAACTCAATTCTCACTTTTAAGAATGTTTTGGTAGCCAACAGTGCACGGAGTGCTGTGTACAACAGCAAAAGGTACTTTATAAGCTGAATGCCTTCTAAATTTAGCAGATGGTTCTGATTTGCTTTATTTCTTTCTTATGCAGAAGAAAACCAAGCAAATGTTCAGGTGACAGCTGAAACTCTGCCAAAGCTCACTGAAGAAGTACAAGGTATGAAGGCTGATGGGACTAGGATATTTAGTAAAGCAGGATACAGGAATGACAGAGTGAGTAAAGGTCTTCCACCTGAGAGCAATCAGTACCCAGATGTAGACACAGTCATGGCCAGAGGTGGGGTTTCAGAAACCAGCATCTTAGGCTTTTTAGAGCCTTTAAAAGTCATGGACATTGGAGCAGCTACAAATCATCCACAAGAAACAAATGACTATAGTGGGTCAAAAGCCCATGTTGCTATGTCATTGAGAACAGGGGGGAACAGTGTATCTGTTTTGGAGATTAGAGAAGAAAAGTTACCGAGACAAAATCCTCTTAATGAATTCAGTACATCATTTGCTAATTGCCAGACTTGTCATCAGGATGAAGAAAATTACTTCTTTAAGGGTCCTGTACCTGAGCAAAATGAACCTCATGAGTTGTTCTCAGCAGAAAGCTGTAGAACACTCTCCACACAAAGTTCTGAAGTTTTATGTCCGGTTCTGAAAAGCAACTGTTATCTGGACTTTGGAAATACATCACTAGAAAGCAGTTCTGCAGCTCATGGAATTATCAGTGAAACCCCCCAGAAGTACCTTCCCCAAAACATCAAACATCACACTCTTTATGATCATGGAACTGAGTTTTTAGAAAATCAAACCTCCACATCTGTACCAGTGGAGCAGATCTCAGTGGTAAGGAGCAAAGGATTATCTCGTGCAAAAACTGATCCTAGGGAATTACGTGCTACTATTGGAAAATCATACAGCTCTGAATCTGAAGAGGCTGCTGACATCTGGAGAAAAATTGCTGTGGGAGATAACATTGAAATTTGTAGCTGGCATGAAGCTCAAGAGGCTGCTAATTCTGAGCATTGTCATTCTCCAGTTTTTAGTTCTGTTGCTTCATCTTCTGAGGAGGTCTCAAGAGAAAAATTTAAAATATTCCCATCAGAAGGTGATAAGTTGAAAAAGGACCAGTGGCAATTCTCTGTCAGCGACCCATGCAAGAATGCTATAAAAGAAAATCGTTTGTGGGTGGAAAGGAGTAACATTGCTTCCTGTGAAACTGGGCAGAGAGACATATGCTTTTATAGTTCTGCCAATAAACTTCCTCCTCTCAGTAACCATAGCTGTCTTGATCTTAGTACCAAGGTAGACAAAGACTCACCCAAGGCACAACTGCTTGAAAAGGAATCTGAGAGCAATACAACATCAGAAAAGTCGGCTGATGGTTTAGCTGGAGCTGCAGAAGCTGATAGTAATGACAGCTTATCCATTGGGAACAAAAAAAAATTGTTTTATACACTAAATGTAACTCTACCTCCTGTTTTACAAAAATCAAGAGAACCTCATTATAATGAGTGTCTTCAATGTACTGCTAATGAAGTTTCATGCAGGGATAAAGCTTGGGATAATCTGTGTAGAAAAAAATTAATTGGTGCTTCTGGAGCAGCAGCAGAACAAGTTGCAGAAGTTTTGCTTCATAAAGACAAATACATGTCTTCTGTAAATTCCGTGGCTTTTGGTAACCCTAAAACAGCAAGCAGAGTATCCCAAATGAACATAAAATCTTCTGCAGGAAATAGGGAGAGAATGATCACGGGTTTAGAAAATGAACATTGCCACACATGGATTTGTAATAATCAGAGTATAGAGAAACAGGGTACAGCTGCCAGTACTTCCTGTATTTTATCAGGGAGTACACATGTAGATGAAGTTTTCCTGAACAGTCATTCTTTTAGTGTTGAAGTTGATAAGATTGAAGAAAATTATAATTTGGAAGGAGAGTCTTCATCAGGATCTAACAATAAAGAGGCAATCATCTTTCCAGGAGCACACACCGCTTTGGCACGCGGATCTTTTCTTTGTGAAGATGACTGGGGCAACAGAGGTGTAGCTCTGCATGGGATAAATGACATTCCCACAGGAAAAAACATGTTTTGCTCAGCATATGCTGCAGAGAAGTCTGCTGCTACCTTGGCAAGAGATGAGTTTTCAAATAAGTATAGGGAGATTGTGAAAAAATTTGATCTTTGTAAAGTGACGGCCAGTGAAGTTGTTTGTGACAGAGATAAGGCAAAAGAACAGACTGGCATGTGTGCTTCCCAGAGAGATGAATTTGATAAAACAAGACCTGTGGATTCCTCAAGTGCTCCTGAAGGCAATCAGAGAAATAAGACTAGTGAACAGCTATTAGTCAGATATTTGAACAAAAACACCTGTGCTCATAATTTTGGGTTTTACAACTCCCTGTTAGGCCCATGGAAGAGAGAACTTGGCATATGTGAGCAGGAAGAAATGCCATTGCCCACAGCTGATCCCTCTGAGTGTAGCACTTCGACCTGTGATCCACACCCAGCACTTGCCAGCATGAACATTCCAACACAGCATGCAGGGCAAACAGAAGAGACCCTTTGTCCAGAGGGAAATTGGTTTCATCCATGTCACAGTGAGTCTTATGTCCCAGTGCTGGGCAGTGAGCAACATTCAGAGAGTTTAACCAACCAACCAAACACTGACTTACAAACCATGGGTGGTTCTGTGGGAAGAAATGGAACTGATCCTAGTCACAGTGAAGAGGTTCTGCTAAAAACAGGTGGTGACCTGCCTCTGTTAGACCATAAATTTGCAAGAGAAGCCAGGTTTGAAGGAGCTCTGCAAGATAACGTAATGGGTTTGGACTCTTTAATTGGTGTTAAAAATGAAGATTCTTCAGGATCCATGGACTCCATCAATGATGTAGTTGAAGAGAAGACAATCAGACTACAAGAGCGTGAGGACAGATGTGAAAGAAACAATAAAGGAACTCTTAAAGAAAACTTTTCTGATGACAAACCACATTGCTCACAGCAGGCTCATTTTATTAAACATGCAAAAGAGAAAGCAAAGCTGGTGTTTGCAGGAACCAAAACACAGCAATCTTTGCCAAAGATTAAGTGGTTGGTGGAGAACCAGGAAAATACATTTAGTGCTCAATTTCTGCCCATTTCATCAAATCATGGGAGTCTTTCATACAACTCAGAAAATAGGAATGTGCTTTCAGATACAGAAAACAGAGGAAGTCTGAGTATAAATCCTATCTTAAATAGCTCTCACCCACAGTTAACTTTTGAGCCTGGTAAAGAAACTGCTGTACAAAGGGATGTCGATCCATCTCATTTTGGAGAGTTTGACATCCAAAAATATTGCGTTGAGACTCAGGCAGATTCAGAAACTGTGTCAGTTCAGAATTCTCCTATCTCTCTGCCTGAAAAAGAAAAGCTGTGTATGTCACCTGAGAGTACACAAAGAGATAATAGTGATTCATCTTCAGCTGAAGTTTTTAGCAAAGATGCTTCAATGACAAAAATCCTTTCTGTAACAATTTCTGTTAAGAAAAAATCCAGCAATATTGGGGTTCCATCTTCAGGGAATGAATCAGCAGCTGGCTCTCTGTATGGTGCCAAAAGCTTGAGAGTTTGTGCCCACAGCAAGGAAAGTCTGAAAGGTGAGGGGCTTTGTACATCAACCATGAAAGATATGGACGTGAGCTTACCAAAACGTTCTGGTGAAGAGAAGTGTAAGAATACAGATCAGCCAGAAAATATAAATGTGCTTTCAGATACAGAAAACAAAGAAAGTCTGACTCCTATCTTAAATAACTCTTGCCCACTGTTACCTTTTGAGCCTGGTAAAGAAACTGCTGTACAAAGGGATGTCGATCCATCTCATTCTGAAAAGTTTGACATCCAAGAATCTTATGTTGAGACTCAGGAAAGTTCAGAAACTGTATCAGCTCTGAACTCTCACATCTCTCTGCCTGAGAAAGAAAAGTTGTGTATGTCACCTGAGAGTACACAAAGAGATACTTCATCTTCAGACAAAAAAATTAGCAAAGATACTTCAATGACAAAAATCCTTTCTGTAACAATTTCTGTTAAGAGAAAATCCAGCAATATTGAGGTTCCATCTTCAGGGAATGAATCAGCAGCTGGCTCTCTGTATGGTGCCAAAAGCTCAAGAGTTTCTGCCCACAGCAGAGAAAGTCTGAAAGGTGAGGGGCTTTTCACACCAGCCATGAAAGACATGGACATGAACTCACCAAAAAGTCTTACAGGTGGAGAGAAATTTAAGAATACCTGTGTAAAAGAGAAGATAGGAAAAAAGGTAGCCCCTAGAGGAAGGTTGTCTGAAGATTGTTCATGGGCCTTGTTGGAAGATTATAAAGAGTCTGGTGGCAAAATAGTCCCTCTCAGGACTGAGAATTATGGAAAGGTTTTGGAAGAAATCCCAAGATCTAAACTGAATAATCTTTCAAAAGAAAGACAAAATGATACAAAGCTCCCAAACTCAGCAGGTACCAGTGTACTTTCAGAAACTCTGCATGATTGTCAGGCTGGAGCTGTATCTGACACAGAGGCTGCCCCAGAAGTGCAGGATGATACAACGCCCACGTTTTCTCCACCTCTGAGCACACTATCAGACAGTTGCAAAGAGCCATCCCCAAACTGTGTGGTTTGCAGTGAAGTGTGTGTGCCTTACAAATTAAATGCACGAAACAAAGATAATGTAAAGGAGGTAACAGAAGGCCAGGACAAACTACCAACTCATGCAGTTTGCAAGGAAAATGGGGCTTTAGGTTCAAAGAGACTTGATCAAATAGAGGAATGTCAAGTACTTAAACAAAGGAAGTATGGAAAGATGGAAGTACATCAGTTGGGCAAGGCACAAGAAAAGAAGTTAGAACATCAGGAGAAAGCAAAAATCATACTGCAACCAAGTATCTTGCAAGGTTCTGAACTCTTATGCAGCTCTTCAGCTGAGTTGATGACATCTACAAATATAAAGTTTGGAGATGCTTCAGAGGAGATTTGTGCTGTAAGAGCCAGTGAAAGTAAATTACGTAGCACTTTACAAGAAGTTAAAAGGCCAAAGATTACCGCAGATTTTATTAGTTCACAGTGTTTGAAGACTCAGGATTCAGAAATGGAAAACCTGAACCTTAATTTAGGATATGATGGGATCCCTGGTGCCTTTGGAAATACAAATAAACGAAGAGGAACTACAAATAAGCTAAGAGGACCTCTTCCATTAAAAATACAACCTGGAAGGACATGCAAAAAAGTTCCCACGTTGTATCAGCTAAAAACTGTAAGAAAAATTAAAAAAATTACAAGTTCACCTTTCTCTGAGATTCCCCTGGAAATATTCCCTCAACAGGAAAACACACTTCTGGAGTCTTTGTACTTTCCATGTAAACCACCGACAGTGGAAGAGGAAACTGCCGTGAGATTTGCGCATATGCCGAGGCAGAGGGCCAAGAGGTGCAGTTTGTTGAACAGCTTGAAATTTAGAAAATGTACCAAAGAGCCAGCATTGTTGAGCAAATTGTCTGCAGTGGCCAATAAGCTCCTGGCCCCTGCCAAAAGCAGCCATAACTTAGAACCTCTGCCATATTCTTCTGAAATTCTTCCAGTGGGTGCCAGGTACAGCCAATGTAGATCTAAAAATCTCTTGGAAGCCTTTTCTTGCATTAACAGAAACGTACACTCACGCTGGGCTGGCAGCTGCTGCACCAAGATGTTCAGCTTTCAGCCTTTGGCACTTTATCCTGCAGAAACTACCAAAATACCTTCTTCAGACTTAAGCCACAAGCCTCCAACCTCTTTCTTGGACACCTCAGTTTTCCCAGTTTCTTTTCACATAAAATTGGACTCCAGTCCTGTGACAGACCTCAGAGGCATTACATCCCAGCACCCTGTGCATCACAGCCCAGTTGTCAGAGAAACGCCCGCACCAGCTTCAAAGTGGACTTTGTCTTTTCTCCTGTCTCAGAGCTGTTCAGATACAACAGCTTTCAAGGAAGATTCCATTGTAAATAAGGAGCTTCCTTCCTCTCACTCCACACCAACCCCCAGGACTGTTGCTGTTCATCCTGACCCTGGAAGAAATGCTGTAGCTGGAAGAAGAGGAGGTTGTTCCATGCTTGGCCTTCACACAGTGTTAGCACTTTCTTCCTCTGGATGTTACAGGATTTGGACAAGAAGAAGAAACTTAACCAGTCATATTCCTACCATCCAGAGACTATTTATATCACAGTTGGCACAGGGTTTGAAAGGGGACAGGTACCCAAGGTGTGTATCCAATGACCTCGTCTCCTCATTGCCATACTCACTGGGCAGGGTTTTGTCCATATGGAGCCAGCATGGTCCTTCTGCCCGTCCTTCTGAAATCACTCCTCTCCATTCCAATCATTGCAAGTGGCAGCCAAGTGTGGGCTTCGAGAACAGGTAAAACCCATCAACTTATTTCTGAGATTAAATGTGTGCAGGGTATATACTTGTTCCTTTTTGGGAGGGAGAGGGTAATTGCAGCTTGCACTGGAGGGTCAGTTTCTGCTGTTCCAGATCTTCATATTCTGCTCCAGGAATGGCTCAACGTGGAAGATCCTTTCTTACAGAACAGTAAGAAGTACCCTGTTAGCTGAATTTAAATATATTTGCCTTCACTTCTGTAATACTATCCTGTTTTGGCAGAATGGCTAACTCTATTTTCTTCTCCCTTGCAAAATATACACACCATGCATCAGAGTATATAATGCAAAAGGTGAGCTACTTCATTAGGTCTATTCAG